>OX451736.1:1771631178-1772258201 GCA_948472305.1 Vicia faba
TAATGAGGAATTAAAATTAAAACTAAAAGAAGGCAAGAATTAGTTTTTGGTGTTTTTTTTTTAATGTTTTAAGATTTAATAGAAAAAGAATTAATCAAAATACGACGCAAACCCTAATTCTATTTTATTTTAATTTATTAAGAAATATGTTGAATTTTAACCTAAATTAACCCTAATTTTTTATACAAATTTAATTATAAAAATAAATAAAATAAATAAATATTATTATAAGAAAGAAAAACTAAAAAGGAATAAAAACATTAATTAAACCTAATTCTACTTCTTTTTAGATTTTTTTATTAAAAGAATTAAAATTGCAACCTAATTTAAAACTAAATAATTTACATGCAATTTGTTTATGAAAATAATTAAAATAAAATACTTATTATATTTTTGATCTTTTCTGATTTTTTATGCATTTTTTATATTTTGTAGAAATAATTAATTAAAGCAAAACAATAAAGAAAATAAAAATAATAATTGAAAATATAAGAAAAATGTAGAAAATTGCAAACCAGGGGGGGTGGTAGTCCCCAAAGTGGAGGTCTGGCCCAAGAATTCTGAGCCCAATAACCTTGAAATTTGTTGACTTTTCCAGGCACTGTGTGGCACCTTTGACCAGGCTCATGATGCGCATCCAATCTACGCCCTTGATTTGATCTCCAGGGACACATGAATGTGAGATATTTGAAGACATATGGTACGTCTGCAGCCTTGAAGCGCATGGGATTTGTTATTGCAAAATAATATGGAAACATGTAAGACCTGGGGCTCGAACCCAGGTCATGGACATTGCAAACGTGTGCACCTACCACTGAGCCATCATCACGCGTTTGTTAAATAAATAAACAACAAATATAATAAAAGAAAACAACGCGTTAGTGGGTTAAAGCGCGCGAAATTCAAAACAGCCTATCACTTCTTGCCACGACTTCGTCTTCTTCGCGTGCCTGAAACACAAAAACAAAAGCAACGGTTTTTCATGCGTTGTTTTAGGTGGCTTATGGGAAAATAGCGAATAGGTCTTAGAGGGTCAATAAATTAGGCGCGATGGGTGGTTTGTGACCGTCCAAGCCTGCTGAATCCAATGGCACAGGTCTTGAATGCTAATTTTTCTTCGGGTGGAAAGCCCCAATTTCACATCCTGCAAACCCTAAAAATCAAACATGGCATATTTGCGTACACAACATAAAAATGCAATTAATCATATTGGTTAGCTTCAGAACTTCACAAGGAATGTAAATCAATCATTAGAATGCCATGAGAATGCCTAGAAGTTAAAATACGATCATGATTTTTTCTCTGTACAGGGGAGGTTCTCGTTACCAATTCCTTGAGCTTTGGTGAATGTTTGTGATTGTAATCGCTTCTGGGCAACCTTGGCAAGCTAATGGAATAAGAATTATGCTTTGAATCTACCTAAAAAGTGTTTTTCAGATTTGAGTTTTTAGAGAAAAAATTCAAGTTTTGTTATGGCCTTCTTGAGCAGCTGAGCGTGTATTCTCATTAGGGTTATGATCAGGCATATGTAGTGAACAAATTAGGTCAAGAAAAGTAGCACAAATCCAATGCATTCATGGCTTTTGAAAATTTGATTCTTAAGGATCTTTTTAAATCTTTTTCCATGTGTTCTTTGTTCTCAATCATGATCAATCAGTCCAATTCTTTCCTTATTTAGCTAGGCACGAATTATTGAGCATAAAACATGTATAAAAAGATTGGTTTGGTTAAGTTAGATATATTTCATATATTTAAATGATTTAAATGAATTAATATAAATAAAAATTCAAATAAATAAATAAAAAATGAGAAAATACTTCCCTTTGGGCCAAGTGGTCGTGCACATGTCATGGATGATGAATTATGGAAGAAAAATGGGCCCATTAGCAATTTTAGGTCATTTGAATCAATGTTGACTTTTCAAAATATCCAAAAATTTCCCAACTTCCACAAGGCATAACTTGCTCAATTTTTAAGCTTTTCTCATGTTCTTGGACATTTTGGAAAGGTCTTTGAGTCCTCTAACCAATGTATTTGGTCCCATGTCATTTTGATTTACCAATCTCAAGTTATGGCCTTTGACTTGAAGTCCCTTTTTGTTGACTTTTGAAAATGACCTATAATGTTGAAATTGATAACTTTTTGTGAGAGCATTTCTTGGACTTGAAGTATGAAGATGAATTGTAGGAAATGTCTTTCTCTTCAAAATGAGCTTTGGATGGAATTTTTCTGATAATCCATGTGAAAGTTATGCCCTGGTCAATTTCAGTTGACTTTTTCAGTTGTCCAAATAAGGAAACTTTTGCATCTTGATGATTTTTTGAGCCAAATTTTGAGAATCATGATCAAGCATTGATCAAATGATGTTTGTGGCTTCAAAATGATATGTTGACCAAAAATTTGAACTTTTGACTGCCAAATGACCATTTTGCCCCTACAGTTGACTGTAGTGCAATTAGGGTTTTTGACTGTGCAATTTTGAGCTGAATGTTTTGAAACTTGATATGAGGATGCTTGACCATGTTTGTAGGCATGTGAGACTTGATTGGACCTTTAGAAACTTCATTTTCTTGATCAGAACACAAACCCTAATTTTGACTGTATAGGAGATCTTTAACTGTGCAACCCTTGGGGAGATTTTGAAGCTTGGCTTTGCAATTTCTTGAAGAATATGGGAGGGCAAATTTTGGGGTACAACAGTTGCCCCTGTTCAATCTTCTTAGACCTGAGGATGCAGATTGGCTGACGTGCCTTTCGTAATCCGAGGGTGGAAGATGATTGAACACTAGAGTGCCCAGAAATTTGCGCTCACATAGTAGCAGTGATGATGGGAATGGGCTTACAGATGCCATTTGGAGATTGATGAAATAGGATGATGGGCTTATAGATGCCATCTGGATGTTGATCGTGTAAGAGATTCTTTAGCGAGAACCTGCATATCTGCGAAAGAAAAATGAGTACCTGACACGTTGCAGGAGTTGGTTTCAGATGCTTGGCATAGAGGTGTCCTGACTGGTTACAGGAGCTGAGTTTGGAGCTTCAAAAGATGATGAATGAACCAGGGATGGTTTCTACCTTAGCATGAATGGTAAGAGAATCTTGGGTGACTTTAACTTCAACAACGCTCGTTGAGAAAAAACTTGGTGGGAATTACCATCTTCGCGGGATCGGGAAGAGAACCATAGGCATTTATAATCTGAAAGGGAATTATCACCTCACTCACCGTCGGAGAGGGACCCATAGGAAATTATAATCGTCGGAGAGGGACCTATCTGGAAAGGAATTATCACCTCACTCACCGTCGGAGAGGGAACTATCTGGAAAGGAATTATCACCTCACTCACCGTCGGAGAGGGGACCATAGGAGACTATCACCTCACTCACCGTCGGAGAGGGAAACATCTGAAAAAGGAATTACCACCTCACTCACCGTCGGAGAGGGGACCATAGGCAATTATAATCTGAAAGAAAAAACTACAATGGAAATCTCATGCACCGTCGGAGAGAGGACCAATAGGAAAATATAATCTCAAAGAAAAACCTAAAATGGAAATCTCATGCACCGTCGGAGAGAGGACCAATAGGAAAATATAATCTCAAAGAAAAACCTAAAATGGAAATCTCATGCACCGTCGGAGAGAGAACCAATAGGAAAATATAATCTCAAAGAAAAAACCTAAAATGGAAATCTCATGCACCGTCGGAGAGAGAACCAATAGGAAAATTATAATCTCAAAGAAAAACCTAAAATGGAAATCTCATGCACCGTCGGAGAGAGAACCAATAGGACATTATAATCTTAAAGAAAAAACCTAAAATGGAAATCTCATGCACCGTCGGAGAGAGAACCAATAGGACAATTACAATCTCAAAGAAAAACCTAAAATGGAAATCTCATGCACCGTCGGAGAGAGAACCAATAGGACAATATAATCTTAAAGAAAAACCTAAAATGGAAATCTCATGCACCATCGGAGAGAGAACCAATAGGACAATATAATCTTAAAGAAAAACCTAAAATGGAAATCTCATGCACCGTCGGAGAGAGAACCAATAGGACAATATAATCTTAAAGAAAAACCTAAAATGGAAATCTCATGCACCGTCGGAGAGAGAACCAATAGGACATTATAATCTTAAAGAAAAACCTAAAATGGAAATCTCATGCACCGTCGGAGGGAGAACCAATAGGACAATATAATCTTAAAGAAAAACCTAAAATGGAAATCTCATGCACCGTCGGAGAGAGAACCAATAGGACATTATAATCTTAAAGAAAAACCTAAAATGGAAATCTCATGCACCGTCGGAGAGAGAACCAATAGGACATTATAATCTTAAAGAAAAACCTAAAATGGAAATCTCATGCACCGTCGGAGAGAGAACCAATAGGACATTATAACCTGATAACTTCATCTGAGTCTTTATCAGAAAAATCTGTTGGGAGTCGATTTAGCTGGACTAGAGAAGGCCTGGGACTGGATAAGAAATCTTTGGAGTTGATTAACTGAACCGGTCTAGGTCTTGAAATATGATTGAGAATTTCAACTGCATCTTTCCTGAAAGGTAAAGGTCAGTCATATGCAATGCATGATATGGATCAAGCAATGATGTTCTCAACATAAATGAGATTTGTATGATATGATGTGTCTATGTATGCTATAATGATGTATGTGATGTTTTATGAATGTATGTTTTCGTCTAGGAGATTAAATCCTTGACGGGTGCCGGGAAGTCACTCCTGGGCTGATATTGAAGAATAAGCTTTTACTCCTGCTGGGGATGATAACTGCAAGAATACCGGTAGGAGAAGATGACTCCGTTGCGGAATAAACTTGGCAAATGGAAGATTCTGCGGGGAAAAAAGATACTCTAGCGACCATGCTGGGGAGTGATACTCTGTGGGGAGAGAGATGCTTTGCTGAATGTTGATAATAATTTGCTGATGATACCCTTGTTGTATAGGAAGTGTTGATGGACTTCGCTGGGGTAAGAAGACTTCGTCGAGGACGCTCTTTTCGTGGCTTTTGGCTGAGGATAACCCAGTTATATCCTGTTAAGGAAATAACTCTTTAAATCAAGCCGGACGACGCGTTCGTGTTCTGCGAGGGATAAGCTTCCAGAATTTACTGGGGATAAGCTTACTGCTTGGGGTATGAGTTCCAACTTTCCTGGGGAAACTGGATTGGACTTTCCTGGGGAAGTTTTGATATGCGGGGGAAGTGATTCCTCTGAATATTTGATATGCCGCCGGGGAACAATCTTTAGATCAAGACTGCCGGGGATGCTTGTTAAGAATATATGTGTACTGCTGGGGAATGTTGATATCTGCTGGAGGTTACCCAACCTCCTTGAGATTTGATAACTTTGCTTGGAGAAGAATGCACTGACTGCTGACTTACTCTCTGGGGAATTGAGATGCACTTGGTCATGTTCTTTAGCTGAACCTACCTTGGTACCTTGGAGGATGGAACAATTAGATTGCTCAGACAACTCTTTATTGCCCCTGTTTCTAGTGTCACCTGCAATTAATTCCTTTGTTTCGTATGCAAATATTTCATGAGTTAGCAAGCTATTGTCAATGCATATATCACAAATTGAACCTTGGACGTTCTTCGCAAAACAAAACAGAAAAAGAAAAACACTTGGCACGTTTAACTGAAAATATATTTGTATTGATTTTGAATGGCCTGTAAATAGGCGTTTTGTGTACAAGAGGCTGACGTCCTAGTAAGAGAACGCCGTCGAACAAAGAGTTTATACAAATTTTGTACAAAAGAAAAGTAAAACAGCTGTGTGAAATGTGAATGATCCCACTGGGTTTCAACTCTGCTATTGCCTTTATAACTCCGAGCGTCTCATCACTTGATGACCTTGGTTGAAGGTGGAGCTGACTGATCGATGTCGTCTGAACTTGATGTAGATACCGGATTCTGGATGCAATGTGATCAATGAGACATAGTATTACGCTTTATCCCTAATTTTTGCCTGGACTGCCCTTTCGGGTTTTCAGTCCACCGGGATACCCATTTTTGCCCAAGCCGCCTTTTTAGGTTTTCGACTTGCCGGGTGTACAGATTTTTTCATTTTCATCCCTTCATTTTGCCCGAACCCTTTTGGTTCGACGGGAAGCCCTAATTTTTGCCTAGGCATGTCAGCCTAGCGGGTCTTTTTTTTCATGCGTAGTATTTTTTTACTATGTCTGCATTGGCGGGGTGAGGAAGGTCGTCACCATCCATGTTGGTCAATATCATGGCTCCTCCTGAGAACACATGCTTAACCACAAATGGCCCTTCGTACGTAGGGGTCCATTTGCCCCTTGGATCACTCTGAGGAAGGATGATTCTCTTGATTACCAGATCCCCAACTTGATATTCTTGTGGTCTGACCTTTTTGTTAAATGCCCTGATCATCCGTTTCTGATACGTCTGACCATGACAGATAGCAGCAAGTCTCTTTTCATCAATGAGGTTTAGTTGATCAAGTCGTGTCTGGATCCAATCATCTTCGTTCAGATTTGCATCCTTCATTATCCGGAGAGAGGGTATTTGCACTTCGATCGGCAAGACTGCCTCCATACCATAAACCAGAGAGAAAGGAGTTGCCCCGGTTGACGTCCTAGCTGAGGTACGGTACCCATGTAGAGCGAACGGTAACATCTCGTGCCAATCTTTGTAAGTCATTGTCATCTTCTGCATGATTTTCTTGATGTTCTTATTTGCTGCTTCTACAGCCCCATTCATCTTCGGTCTGTAAGGCGAAGAATTATGGTGTTGTATCTTGAACTGTTCGCAGAGCTCAACGATCATCTTGTTGTTCAGATTGGTACCGTTGTCTGTAATAATCCGCTCAGGGACGCCGTACCAACAGATCAGATTGTGCCGAATGAACCGTGCCACAACAGTCTTGGTTACCGTAGCATAGGATGCTGCTTCGACCCACTTCGTAAAATAATCAATCGCCACCAGGATGAAGCGATGCCCTTTAGATGCCGTAGGTTTAATCTCGCCAATCATGTCTATGCCCCACATTGCAAACGGCCAAGGCGCAGTCAGAACATTCAGGGGAACCGGAGGGACATGCACCTTGTCTGCATAAATCTGGCACTTGTGGCATGTCCTAGAATGTTGGTAGCAGTCAGCTTCCATTATGGACCAGTAATATCCTGCCCGTAGGATTTTCTTAGCCATTGTGTGCCCACTGGAATGTGTACCAAAGGTCCCTTCATGTAGCTCTTCCATGATCCTTTCTGCTTCAGTCTTATCCACACAACGCAGTAAGGTTGAATCATGGTTTCGCTTGTACAAGATACCGTTGCTAAGGAAGAACTTGGCTGCGAACCTTCTCAAGAACTTCTTATCATTGATAGAGGCACCTTCAGGATATTCCTGAGCTTCCAAGTATCTCTTCACCTCATAGTACCAAGGCTTCTCAGTCACTAATTCAGTCTCGAGATCACAACAGTATGCCGGTTCGTCCAGTTTCCAGATGATGATCCGGGGAGCCTCGTTATCCCATTTGACCTTAAACATTGAAGACATTGTAGCTAACGCGTCCGCCAGCTGATTCTCTTCTCTTGGAAAGTGTTCAAAGGTTATCTCCGTGAAGTGGGGGATCAGGGTCAACACACATTCTCTGTAAGGAATCAGGTTTGGATGTTTCGTATCCCACTCTCCTTTGATCTGATTGATCACGAGAGCGGAATCTCCGAAGACACTCAGAAACTTGATCCTTAAGTCGATCGCAGCTTGGAGACCCATGATACACGCCTCATACTCCGCCATGTTGTTGGTACAGTTGAAACACAGCCGGGCAGTGAGTGGAGTATGAGTACCTTGAGGTGATATGATTATGGCGCTGATACCATTTCCCAAAGCATTGGAGGCTCCGTCAAAGTGCATAGACCATTGGGATCCTGGTTCAGGTCCTTCATCCGGTCCAGGCACTTCACAATCAGTCACTATCATGATGCTTTCATCCGGAAACTCAAAGTTCATTGACTGATAATCATCTACGGCCTGATGTGCCAAGTGGTCTGCCAATACACTTCCCTTGATGGCTTTCTGGGTTGTGTACTGAATGTCGTATTCCGTCAAGATCATTTGCCATCTTGCTATTCTCCCAGACAGAGCAGGCTTTTCGAATATGTACTTTATAGGATCCATCTTTGAGATTAACAAGGTAGTGTGAGTCAGCATATACTGTCTCAGCCGGCGAGCAGCCCATACCAAAGCGCAGCAAGTTTTCTCAAGCAGTGAGTATCGGGTCTCACAGTCGGTAAACTTTTTGCTAAGGTAATAAATGGCATGCTCTTTTCGGCCAGACTCGTCATGCTGCCCCAACACACACCCCATTGAGTTGTCAAGCACTGTCAGATATAGGATCAGAGGTCTCCCTTCAACCGGTGGCATAAGGATAGGTGGTTCTTGGAGATACTCTTTGATTTTGTCAAAAGCAGCCTGACATTCATCGTTCCAACGTACTACCTGATCTTTCTTCAACAGCTTGAAGATTGGCTCACAGGTAGCAGTTAGGTGTGAGATGAACCGAGCAATGTAATTCAGGCGTCCTAAAAAGCCTCTGACTTCCTTCTCTGTCTTAGGAACTGGCATCTCTTGAATAGCTTTGACCTTAGCAGGGTCCACTTGAATTCCCTTATCACTGACCACGAAGCCTAGCAATTTTCCCGATCTTACCCCGAAGGTGCACTTGTTCGGGTTCAATCTCAGTTTATACAGTTTCAACCGGTCAAACAACTTTTGCAGATGACCTAAATGCTCTTCCTCAGTCTGAGACCTTGCGATCATGTCGTCCACATACACTTCTATCTCATGATGGATCATGTCATGAAATAAAGCAACCATGGCACGTTGGTAGGTTGCCCCAGCGTTCTTCAACCCGAACGGCATGACCTTGTAGCAGAAGGTGCCCCACTGAGTAACAAATGTAGTCTTTTCCATGTCTTCAGGTGCCATCTTGATCTGATTGTAACCTGAGAAACCATCCATGAAAGAGAATACCTTGTGCTGAGCCGTATTATCAACAAGGACATCAATGTGAGGTAGAGGGAAGTCATCTTTGGCGCTGGCCCTGTTTAGATCCCTATAGTCGACACACATTCTGACCTTACCGTCCTTCTTAGGTACTGGCACCACATTAGCAACCCACTGAGGGTAAGAAGTTACTGCAAGAAACCCGGCATCAAACTGTTTCATGACCTCGGCTTTAATCTTCTCAGACATCTCTGGACGCATCCGACGGACCTTTTGCTTAACTGGAGGGCAGTCTTCCTTAGTTGGCAAGTGATGGACCACAATATCGGTATCCAACCCGGGCATGTCTTCGTAGGACCAGGCAAATATCTCCACATAATCATGCAGCATCTTGGTTAACCGTTGCTTCACGCTGAGCTCTAGGTTGGCACCAATCTTTACCTCTTTCCTGTCTGTTTCAGTTCCCAAGTTTATTGTTTCCACTGGCTCTTCATGGGGTTGAATTTCCCTTTCTTCCTGAAGTAACAGTCTTGCAAGCTCGCGAGGCACTTCGCAATCATCTTCACCTTCGTCTTCGGCTAAGTTGATCGGATTTTCGAAGTCATAACTGGCAGTAGCAGAGTTGTTACCAGTAAGATCCAGAGTGGATTGGAACCTGTATGAGTGAGTGTGTGTGTAAATACAGCTGTTTTGAAATATATGTAAAGGAAATAAAGACAGAAAAGGAGCACAAGATTTGCAATGTGAAAATACGTCCAAGATTTTCATTCATGATATATGAAATGACAATTTGTATGCCCTCACAAATGAAAACCATGGTGCCTCGGGTAAGACACCGGGCCATAGAGTTTATTATTGTTTATTACAAAATAACGAAACAAAGAAATTTATTACTGCGTCACAAAGGTAACAGGGGTATGGTCTTTAGCAATCCAGTTGTTCAATCCGCCTTCGGCCGTCGGATAGATCCAGCTGTTGAATTCAGCTTCGTCCACTTCGTTGTCTTCCCCAACAGCATTCACTCCTGAACTTGTAATGAATACCGGAGGTCTTCCGATCTTCGCTTTCCTCATAGCTTTCTGACCTTCTTTGGTAAAACCCAGCCCAAATTTATCAGTCTTCTGTGTGAAGTCTGGGAGCCTGCCCCAGTTAACACATTCACCCTTCTGAACCACAGCCCGGGCATCCTTCAGGGAAGCCATCTTCAAAGGAACACTTTCTTCTGCTGCTGTTGAAATAGGAAACACCTCCTCGAAATGCTGAAAGGGGGTTTCAATAAACTCCCCATCCATCTCAATGTATCTGAAGGAGTTCAAATGGATTACCATATACTCCTCCTCTCCCTGCATAGTGACGATCTTTCCTCTGACGAGGTATTTCAGCTTCTGGTGCGAGGTAGAGGTCACTGCCCCAGCCTTATGTATCCAAGGTCGACCCAATAGACAAGAGTAATATGGACGGATATCCATCACATAAAATGTAGAGTCAAACACCTGGGAGCCCACACGAATCGGAATGTCGACCTCTCCATGAACCATCCTTTTTGACCCATCAAAGGCCCGGACGATGATATTGTTGGGTTTTAATTCCAGGCCTTCACAATCCAGACGGTCTAAAGCCTTCTTGGGTAGCACATTCAAAGACGAACCAGTATCCACCAACACATGTGCCAAGGTAGTGCCCCAGCATTCGACAGAGACATGCAGAGCATCATTATGGTCTCTTCCCTTCGTGGTCAAGTCAGCATCCGAGAAACCCAAGCCATTGTCTGTTGTCAGACTTGCTACGCAATCAGTGAACTGGACTGCAGATGTCTCATGTGGTACATGGGCCGTCTTGAGGAATGAGATTAAGGCCTTGGCATGGGCCTCGGAGCACAGCAATAAAGAGAGCATGGAGATCTTGGAGGGCGTGTGCCCCAGCTGTTCCACAACATTAAAGTCACTCTTCTTTATAATTTTCAAAATCTCCTCCATCTCTTGTGGGGAGGCCTCAGCAGCTATAGGTACGGGTGCCTCCATCTGGGCAGGCTCAACTTCAATTCCCTTGCCCCGAGCATTGGATGACTCGGCAGCAGGAGAAACAACTTGATCGGCAGTAGGAACAACAACTTGATCGGCAACAGGAGCAGGTATACTTGTAGGAGTTATAAGAAGTGGTCTTCGAGCAGCAGGAGGTGCAATGTCAGGCGAGAAGAGCCTGCCACTGCGGGTGACTTTGGTCGGGCCAGTGATATCACAGATGCTGGCACCAGCGTTGAACTCTTGTTTAATCCCATTCACATACACATCTGCCCCATAATGCCAGGGGATAGCTTTATCAGATACATAGGGCAGGGGCCCCGGAACAGTGATAACAACAGGTGCGACGGTCATAATTTGGACGGGCTTCTTCGGGAGATCCGGGACTGGATTGTTGAATATGGTAACCACAGAAACTTCTTCCATCGGAACCAACTGAACAGCAGTCTTCTTAAACAGAATCTCCTTGCTATCCATTAGGCTTTGGATGCCTAACTTCAGCAAGGGACAACCAGATGGGGACACAGCACATAACAGGCAACCCTCACTGCAACCTGGAAATAAACCAGCCAGCAGTAGGTTCCTCTTGACAGTCTTCAGAGGAGTGGCCAGATCATCCACAGAAACAGCATAAACATCATTGTCCACAACATTTACCCCATGCTGAGGCATAGGAGCGGTAACCACATTTGGCCTCTCAGGCGCTTCGAACTGTATCTCCTTTGCGTCTATGAGGTCTTGCACCTTGCTCCTTAACGCCCAACAGTCATCAGTAGAGTGCCCCGGGCTATCTGAATGGTAAGCACAATGAGCATTCGGGTTGTACTTAGGAGATGCGGTATTTGGGAACTTTGGAGCCTCCCTGACAGTCACTAAATTGGAGGATAGCAACTGTGGCAGGATCTGCGACAACGTCATACTCAAGCGGGTGAACTCTCTCCGGGGTCTTTCAACCTTTTGAGGATTGGTCGGCCGAGGAGCGGCAGCAGGCTTAGCAATCATTACCGCACTGACAGATTGGCGGCGCTCGGGTCTCTCTGATCTCTTGGAACCATACACGGCACTAGACTCTTTCTTGAAGGGTTTCTTCTCAGAACTAGACGATGCACCCTTCGCAATCTTTCCAGACTTCAACCCAGCTTCAATTCTCTCTCCAGTCAGAATCAAATCAGTGAACCCAGCAGAAGAATTCCCAATGAGATGGTTGAAAAATGGCCCAGATAGGGTCCCCAAGAACATGTCTACCAACTCCCGATCAGTCAATGGTGGCTGCACCCTGCCAGCCAGGTCTCTCCACTTCTGAGCGTACTCCTTAAAACCTTCGCTTGCACCTAACGACATACCCTGGAGTTGGGTACGTGTGGGGGAAAGGTCGGCATTATATTGATACTGCTTGTAGAAAGCAGTAGCCAACTCCTCCCAGTTACGAACTTTGGTCCCATCCAGCTGATAGAACCATTCGAGATGAGTCCCTGAAAGACTCTCCTGGAAGAAGTGGATCCATAAATTCTTATCTGCAGAGTACGGCTGAATTTTCCGAACATAGGACCTTAGATGCAGCTTGGGACAAGACGCCCCGTCATACTTAGAGAAGGATGGTGCTTTGAACTTGTGAGGGATAATCACACCAGTGGACAAACCCAGATCTCCGAAATCCAGCCCAGGTACCTGTTGTACCTCCATAGCCTTCAACCTGTCCTCCAATTGCTTGTATCTGTCCTCTGCAGGAGGGTACTGTTCTTCATCAAAATCAGTCTCGTTGTCGGAGACTACCGGACTAGGAACCCTTGCTTCTGCCGGAGGAGTACTCTTGCCAATAGAAGAACTAGCCTCTTCATGCTGCAGAGTATTGCCAAACCTTCGGCCCGAGTTGAACAGAACAGTTCTTCTCTTCTTCTTCTTCTCCTTCTTCAGGAGCATAGCCTTCAGTTCTTCTTGGCCTTGAGCCAAACCCTTGATTAATTCCTGGAATTGTGCATTCTGCACCTGAAGAGCCTTGATGGAAGTCTCAGTTGATGAAGATTCAGGATTCATAATGCTGAAATAAACAGCGAAGAACTGTAAGCAACCTGAAAAAGAGGAAAAACCTGCTATGCACATGATGTATGAAATGCGTATGAATTATGTTTTCAAAGACAATCGGGAATCAACTTTGTAAACAAAAAAGGAACACACTTCATTAAATTCAACTTTGAAACTGAAATTATTCAACGGGTTGCCCTTAGGCGTTACATGAAAGGAAATACTGAAAAGGAAATAAAACTGTAAAAGCACATCTGGAGTTCCTTATTGATCCCATGGTCTCCTCTTCTCAGTACGGATGTAGGCATTCAGAGCTCTCTCATTTTCCAACTGCTTTGTCAGCTTCTGGATCTTTAACTCTTGCTCGTTGAACCTTTCCCGATAAGCATCCCGTTCTTCTTGCAATTGTGACCAAGATCTCTTTAGTGTCTCATAATCAGTAGGTATCTGAGGAGGGAGGACAGTTGGAGTAACACCATCTTTGTCAGGACACTCAAGAATGACGGGTCTGACAGCTTCATACGGCATACCTAACTTCTGAGCCCGGATGCGAACCCATTTGTAGTAGGCTTCCATAGGTAAAGAGGTCTTTGGCCCTAACTCTTGTGGGTCAGCTTTATGAACTTTGTCCCAAGCCTTGATGAACCTACGACGCAGCTCGTCACTATCCACCTGAAATTCAAAACTGATGTGAGGCACCAACATCTCATGGGGACCTGCTCTTCTTGCTCTTCCAAACTGACGGAGTGCTAGACACGGATTGTAAGAGATCCCTCCTTGGGTACCAATCAGAGGAACATTAGGGTATTCCCCGCATCGATCAATAATAGCTATCTCATCCAAACCTCTGCAAGTCCAAATGATGTCTTTATCGGTGAGAGACATTAACCTATGAGCCCAACCTCTTCCTTCTTGATTCTTCAGTACGATCTTAGGGAGGTGCGAAATAAACCACCTCACCAACAAAGGGATACAACACCATAGGGTTCCTCGTCTTCGGGTAGTACGGGCATGAAGTTGTTGCAAGATGTCACCCAAGAGAGTGGGCACAGGATTCTGAGACATAAAGATCCTTATGGCAGTGACATTGATGAAGTTGTCAGGATTAGGAAACAGGACTAACCCATAGATTAGGAGAGCCAAGATGTCTTCATATGCCCTAAAGTCCAAGTCATTCCAGAAATTGTTAGCTTTACCAATCAGAAACTTGGCCAAGAAACCCTTAACTCCGCTTCTAGTCACCCAGTTGTCTGTTACCTCTTGATGGGTCAAAGGAAGAGCTGCAGCAATGTCCTCAAGCCTGAGGGTCTTTTCCCAACCAGTAAAGGGAGTCTGATCCGAGATAGGGATACCAA
Organism: Vicia faba; assembly: GCA_948472305.1. Classification (NCBI taxonomy): domain Eukaryota; kingdom Viridiplantae; phylum Streptophyta; class Magnoliopsida; order Fabales; family Fabaceae; genus Vicia; species Vicia faba. The sequence continues at coordinate 1,771,645,570 of OX451736.1, forward strand.
GCAAATCAGAGAACTCTTCCAGGGTAGGGACCAGCTGGAAGTCTTGAAAGGTGAAGCACTGGTACAGAGGGTCATAGAACTGGGTCAGAACACTCATCAACTGTTGATCCCGCTTTGCAGTGACTAAACTGAGAAGGGAACCATGCCTCTGAATGAAGGAAGTGGTATTTGGAATTCTGCTAACCAACTCATCAAGCGACTCAGGTGAACGAACAAAGTTGAACCGGATAGTATTCCTTCGCACAGGCATCATAGTGTCCTACAAAACAGAGCAAAGATGAAACCCTCTTGTCTTTGAAATGGTCAGTCCTTATGCAGGATGCATGTAATGCTCATGATGCTATGATGTTATGATAAAGCACACCACATATAGATACAAAGGCAAACATGTTAAGGCACACAAGTCACACAAGGCAAGCCCTTAAAGTTTAGGCCGGCATGAGGTCTGGGTATTACCCTCTTTCAGTTTGTTGGTTCATACCTGTCCTAATCAAAAGTAACCGGGTTCTTAGAGGATCCCAATATCATTGACTACCCTCAATCGGTCATAACTCCAGCATCGCAATCTTTTCTTGCGGCCAGAACCATCACGAGAGTTTAGCCTCAATGGGCGTAGCATACTGCTACTGTTCTAATGGCCAAGTTGTGTCAATTAGGGTTCTAAGGTTGTTGGTGCTTAATGACTCCTCAGAAGACCCATATTCTCCTCGTTGCGACACAAGGGATATCGGTACAGACCAAGGTGCCACACCAACGTAGCCACTGTTTCACCTGTGTCGGTCTATGCCGGACAGGTCCCTCACAGCTTATGCTACCTAAACAGGGTATCCCCATATCCGGGTTAGGATCTATAGAACTCCGATGCAACCCACAATAGTAAAGCAAACAAAGAAGACAATTGAAAACACAGTTATGAACTAGCCCTAAGGTACACCTCACTTTTATAAGAGTCCCCAGCAGAGTCGCCAGTTCTGTGATCGGTGGATCTGGAACAGACTGTTTAACACTGGTTCGCGAAATGTCGCGGAAGCAAGAGTCGCCACCGTCTTTTATTTTCTCCAAATGGAAAGGACAAAAGCACAGAAAAATTCCTTAAAGAGATTGCTCTCGGTTCGGGAGGTAGATTATAGAAAGGGAAGGTGTTAGCACCCTTTCTATCCATGGTTATCCATGGGCTCTTAGATACTTGCTCATTTGTGTTTTCAAAAATGGTTTGTTTGCTTTTCAACTGTGGGTTTTAAAAAGTTTCTTTGAAAATTTCAGTTCGACTCTTGTATCAGTCCTCAAGAGTGTTTGAAAAATTGCTTTCGAAAGCTTTTTGAAAAGTGTCGGTGTGAAAAGTATTTTTTTTTGATTTGTTTTGAAATTAGAGCAAGTATCTACGAGTTGTCTACCTACCCTAAGGAATTCGTCTGTGTAAATGTCCTTAAAGTAGTGCCATCCCACCATTGAGAGGTAGGTAGCACCACCGTTGGAGTTGTTCGGGTCAATTCGAGGTTCGGGACATGGTGATCACCAGAGAAATGGTAGGACACCTTAGAAGCTACCCTTATGCCAGGTTCCCCGATCATGAGGACTTACTAAGACATCCTCTACTCGACGATCACCTTTCGAGGCAAGGCAACAGTGAGGCGTACCCTAGGGGTGGTGTGTGTGATTTGTGTGTTGTTTTCATTTGTATTTGTCTTGTCATGTTATTGGTGTTCTACGTTTGATTTTATTTAAGGCCATTCATTCTTGCATGCATTTGTTTAACAGTTTAACAGTATTGCGAGAAAGATAAATCTAAGGCTATTACAAACGGCGCGGGTCCACATCGCCAAAATTAACCAGGACCCGATTTGACAGAAAAATAAAGAAATTAAAATAATTAAAAGTTCGAAAAGTAATTACAAGGCTTCGGGAGAGGTACATAATTATTTAAGCGAAATAAAATAAATACGCGAACGAATAAGAAATTAAGAACATGGGCGTTGGACCCTTTTGCAAAAATTAAAATTAATGAGGAATTAAAATTAAAACTAAAAGAAGGCAAGAATTAGTTTTTGGTGTTTTTTTTTAATGTTTTAAGATTTAATAAAAAAAGAATTAATCAAAATACGACGCAAACCCTAATTCTATTTTATTTTAATTTATTAAGAAATATGTTGAATTTTAACCTAAATTAACCCTAATTTTTTATACAAATTTAATTATAAAAATAAATAAAATAAATAAATATTATTATAAGAAAGAAAAACTAAAAAGGAATAAAAACATTAATTAAACCTAATTCTACTTCTTTTTAGATTTTTTTATTAAAAGAATTAAAATTGCAACCTAATTTAAAACTAAATAATTTACATGCAATTTGTTTATGAAAATAATTAAAATAAAATACTTATTATATTTTTGATCTTTTCTGATTTTTTATGCAGTTTTTATATTTTGTAGAAATAATTAATTAAAGCAAAACAATAAAGAAAATAAAAATAATAATTGAAAATATAAGAAAAATGTAGAAAATTGCAAACCAGGGGGGGTGGTAGTCCCCAAAGTGGAGGTCTGGCCCAAGAATTCTGAGCCCAATAACCTTGAAATTTGTTGACTTTTCCAGGCACTGTGTGGCACCTTTGACCAGGCTCATGATGCGCATCCAATCTACGCCCTTGATTTGATCTCCAGGGACACATGGATGTGAGATATTTGAAGACATATGGTACGTCTGCAGCCTTGAAGCGCATGGGATTTGTTATTGCAAAATAATATGGAAACATGTAAGACCTGGGGCTCGAACCCAGGTCATGGACATTGCAAACGTGTGCACCTACCACTGAGCCATCATCACGCGTTTGTTAAATAAATAAACAACAAATATAATAAAAGAAAACAACGCGTTAGTGGGTTAAAGCGCGCGAAATTTAAAACAGCCTATCACTTCTTGCCACGACTTCGTCTTCTTCGCGTGCCTGAAACACAAAAACAAAAGCAACGGTTTTTCATGCGTTGTTTTAGGTGGCTTATGGGAAAATAGCGAATAGGTCTTAGAGGGTCAATAAATTAGGCGCGATGGGTGGTTTGTGACCGTCCAAGCCTGCTGAATCCAATGGCACAGGTCTTGAATGCTCATTTTTCTTCGGGTGGAAAGCCCCAATTTCACATCCTGCAAACCCTAAAAATCAAACATGGCATATTTGCGTACACAACATAAAAATGCAATTAATCATATTGGTTAGCTTCAGAACTTCACAAGGAATGTAAATCAATCATTAGAATGCCATGAGAATGCCTAGAAGTTAAAATACGATCATGATTTTTTCTCTGTACAGGGGAGGTTCTCGTTACCAATTCCTTGAGCTTTGGTGAATGTTTGTGATTGTAATCACTTCTGGGCAACCTTGGCAAGCTAATGGAATAAGAATTATGCTTTGAATCTACCTAAAAAGTGTTTTTCAGATTTGAGTTTTTAGAGAAAAAATTCAAGTTTTGTTATGGCCTTCTTGAGCAGCTGAGCGTGTATTCTCATTAGGGTTATGATCAGGCATATGTAGTGAACAAATTAGGTCAAGAAAAGTAGCACAAATCCAATGCATTCATGGCTTTTGAAAATTTGATTCTTAAGGATTTTTTTAAATCTTTTTCCATGTGTTCTTTGTTCTCAATCATGATCAATCAGTCCAATTCTTTCCTTATTTAGCTAGGCACGAATTATTGAGCATAAAACATGTATAAAAAGATTGGTTTGGTTAAGTTAGATATTTTTCATATATTTAAATGATTTAAATGAATTAATATAAATAAAAATTCAAATAAATAAATAAAAAATGAGAAAATACTTCCCTTTGGGCCAAGTGGTCGTGCACATGTCATGGATGATGAATTATGGAAGAAAAATGGGCCCATTAGCAATTTTAGGTCATTTGAATCAATGTTGACTTTTCAAAATATCCAAAAATTTCCCAACTTCCACAAGGCATAACTTGCTCAATTTTTAAGATTTTCTCATGTTCTTGGACATTTTGGAAAGGTCTTTGAGTCCTCTAACCAATGTCTTTGGTCCCATGTCATTTTGATTTACCAATCTCAAGTTATGGCCTTTGACTTGAAGTCCCTTTTTGTTGACTTTTGAAAATGACCTATAATGTTGAAATTGATAACTTTTTGTGAGAGCATTTCTTGGACTTGAAGTATGAAGATGAATTGTAGGAAATGTCTTTCTCTTAAAAATGAGCTTTGGATGGAATTTTTCTGATAATCCATGTGAAAGTTATGCCCTGGTCAATTTCAGTTGACTTTTTCAGCTGTCCAAATAAGGAAACTTTTGCATCTTGATGATTTTTTGAGCCAAATTTTGAGAATCATGATCAAGCATTGATCAAATGATGTTTGTGGCTTCAAAATGATATGTTGACCAAAAATTTGAACTTTTGACTGCCAAATGACCATTTTGCCCCTACAGTTGACTGTAGTGCAATTAGGGTTTTTGACTGTGCAATTTTGAGCTGAATGTTTTGAAACTTGATATGAGGATGCTTGACCATGTTTGTAGGCATGTGAGACTTGATTGGACCTTTATAAACTTCATTTTCTTGATCAGAACACAAACCCTAATTTTGACTGTATAGGAGATCTTTGACTGTGCAACCCTTGGGGAGATTTTGAAGCTTGGCTTTGCAATTTCTTGAAGAATATGGGAGGGAAAATTTTGGGGTACAACACAAATCTAGCAACAGAATCAATCACAATCAATTATAACAGTCTCTAAATCCCTAATTGACTTAATCCCTAAATTTAAGCTAGCTGATTCGTAACAACAATCTTGTGAAAACCCTAAATCGTACCCTAATTTCTAAAGAGTATATATACTAAACTAATATACAGAAGAAGGTGGGGGGTTTTTACCGAAAAAGAACAGAAACGGCGGAGCTTGAACAGGAAAGGAAAAAAATACAGAATGGAAAGGGATTCTTGAAGAAGAGAACCGTGAATTGTGAAGAAGGACACAAAGAAGAATATTGCCTCATAACCGGTTGAAGAAGATGGAAGACGGTTAGGGTTTCAACATCTGAAACCCTAACCTCCATTGTTATTACGCCGCCGTCAATCTGAAGCCTCCACCACCGCTATTGTAACCTGCGAAAGAGAGAAAGGAAGGATTAAAAAACGAGTCGATTAGAGAACTCGAAATCAGAAACGCAAAGGGGGTAAATCACTTAGCTATATTTTCTTTTATTGTTTGTATTAGTTAGGTTCTTAGAAGGGGAAGGGTAGAATAACGCCGCCGCGATGACTGTTGGAGCCTTAGGGTTTGGGGAAGAAGAAGAGAGGGTTGTTAAAACAAGAGAGAAAGAAGAAGATAGGTTATTGGAAAACGAAAATGAAAGTGAAGTGAAATGAAAGAAAACATAAGTTATATGCTAAAACAATCCAGTACCCGCATACCCAGAGTAATTAACGTATTCCTTCAATCTTATTCGCATGATCTCTATCAGACGGCCATAGGCCAAGTCTTCATGATAATCACCATACTCCCTCACTCACCTGATCGACCGGATCCCCTCCCAAACGCTTAGGCCTAAGCCCATTTCTTATTTGCACCCCCATTATGTTGTTTTACTAAAACCAAAATAACTTTACACCCCCTATCCAGAATTTCATTTTGGGCCTAACCCTGACTCTTTGCACCCCTATCTTTTACTAGCTTAACTAGAATTACACCCCCTGCAATTTATTTAATTTCTCTTTTTTTTTTTTAAATTATTCTATCTTTCTTATTATTTTTATTATTTTCTTATTTTATGTATTTTTATGTATTTTCTTATTCGGGAGGTTTTTTAACAAAACAGGTTTGACTTGAATATTAGGCCCAATAATGTTTTTTTTTGTAAAACAGAAATTGATAAAGCAAAAAAGGAAGTTGGGCATGCGTGGAGGTTAGTAAACAGTGGGGTGTGTGTGTGAATGGAGCACTAGGCCTAGGAACTAAGCCCAATGGTGTTGAAATCAAAACAACAAACAAAAAATAAAGAAATTGAAAACAGAAAAAGGTCCCAAGGGGTCTCGAACCCAGGCCTTTGTGTTTACCAAACAATACCTTTACCAACGTGCCAAGGTGTTTCATCTGTAAATAATATGGATCCAATAATATATAAAATAAGAAGTTAGTTTTTTGAAATAAAAAAATATATGGCGGGCTTGGGCCGAACCGGGTCGACCCAAGACCCACCTCTTAAAACGAAAACAAAACAACCAGACAAAAGGGTTTTGTGAACCCTAATGTCTTATGGAGGCAGCGGCTCCTCTCATCTTTGTTCTCTCGCGATCGTGTTCTTCTTCATCTTCTCACGCTCTCTTCATCTTCTTCGTTTTGTATTGTAATTATGAGTTTCTAAACGAATCTGCATGTTTTTTTCAGTGAAGCATCAATGGAAAAGATAGAAAGGAGGAAGAAGGATTTTGGATCTTTACCAACTTGATTTTTAGGATTTATCTCAGTGAGATCTTTCTGGTTTGTTTTTTCTTCTTCTTCAAGATAAAGTTTATGTTTGTCTTGAAGTTTGTTTTGAAAATGCATTTTTAGCAGATAAGAGAAGTTTATAAGAATATGAATTCAACGCGGGATTTAGTCCATTTTTCCATGGGATCACCCTGCGGTAGAATGATGTGCTTTATTACCAAGTCACCAGCCTGATATAACCGATGCATGATCTTTTTGTTGAATGCCTTAACCATGCGTTTCTGATACATTTGATCGTGACAGATAGACGCCAGCCTCTTCTCATCAATTAGATTTAATTGATCCAACCTGGTCTGAATCCATTCATCTTCGTCCAAGTCTTCATCTTTCATGATTCTTAGAGAGAGAATTTGGACTTCGACAGGTAGGACAACTTCCATGCAATAAACCAGAGAGAATGGGGTTGCCCCAGTTGATGTTCTAGCCAAGGTGCGGTAGCCATGAAGAGAAAACGGTAACATCTCGTGCCAATCTTTATATGTTACAACCATCTTCTATATGATCTTCCGTGTATTCTTATTGGCGGCTTCCACTGCACCATTCATCTTAGGTCGATACGGAGAAGAGTTGTGATGCTTGATCTTGAACTGCATGCAGATCTCAGTGATGATTATATTGATGAGATTGGTACCGTTGTCTGTGATGATCCTTTCAGGGATGCCATACCGATATATCAAGTTGTGTTTGATGAACCAGGCAATCACATTTTTGGTGACAGAGGCGAACGAGGCTGCTTCAACCCACTTTGTAAAGTAATCAATGGCGACGAGGATGAAGCGATGTCCGTTAAAGGCTGTAGGCTTGATTTATCCAATCATATCAATGCCCCATATTGCGAATAGCCAAGGCACAGTCATGAGATTCAATGGTACAGAAGGCACATGAACTTTATTAGCATAGATTTGGCACTTATGACAAGTTCTTAAGTGGTGGTGACAATCAGTTTGCATAGTCGACCAATAGTAATCAGCTCTCAAAATCTTTTTGGCCATAGTATGTCCACTAGAGTGAGTACCAAAGACACCCTCGTGCATGTCTCGCATAATTTCCTCTAATTCCTTCTTGTCCATACAATGTAGCAGAGTCGAATCATGGTTACGCTTGTACATAATTCCATTGCTCAAGAAGAAATTGGCCGAGAACCTTCGTAGGAACTTCTTGTCATTGATGGATGCCACTTTAGGGTATTCTTGAGTTTCTAGGTACTTCTTGACTTCATGAAACCAAGGTTTTTCATCTACTCCATTAGTATCAATTCCATAGTAGTGCACAGGTTCGTCGAATATTTCAATGGTAATTCTGGGGGCCTCATTGTCCCATCTGATCTTGAACATGGATGACATGGTAGCCAGAGCATCCGCCAGCTGATTTTCTTCTCTTGGTATGTGCTCGAAGGTAATCTCCTCGAATTACGGGATCAGGGTTAGCATATTCTCTTTATAAGGAATGAGATTCGGGTGCTTCGTATCCCAATCTCCATTAACTTGACTTATTACCAAAGCTGAATCCCCATACACGCTTAAGAATTTGATTATTAGGTCAATAGCAGTCCTAAGACCCATGAGGTAAGCTTCATATTTGGCCATGTTATTGGTATAGTCGAAGTAAAGTCTGGAAGTAAAAGGTGTATGGCAACCTTCAGGGGAAATGATCACCACACCAATTTCGTTGCCAAGAGCGTTGGAAGCTCCATCAAAAACCATGGTCCATCAGGATCCTTGTTCAGGTTCTTCATACGGTTCAGGTTCCTCACAATCTGTTACTAGCATGATGTTCTTATCCGAGAATTCAAAGTTTATAGACTGGTATTCGTTTACAGCCTGATGCGCCAAATGGTCGGCCAATATGCTTCCTTTGATTTCCTTTTGAGTGGTGTACTGGATATCATATTCTGTTAAGATCATCTGCCATCAAGCTATCCTTCCGGAGAGAGTTGGCTTTTCGAATATATACTTGATGGGATCCATTTTAGACATCAACAAATTAGTATGGGTAAACATATACTTTCTCAATCGGCGAGTAGCCCATGCCAAAGCGCAACAAGTTTTCTCGAGCAGTGAATATCTTGTTTCATAGTCGGTAAAATTTTTGCTAAGGTAGTATATTGCATGCTCTTTTCGACCAGACTCATCATGTTGCCCCAGTACATACCCCATTGAGTTCTCTAGCACTGTTAAGTACATGATTAGAGGTCTTCCTTCGACTGGTGGCATCATAATGGGAGGTTCTTGTAGGTACTCTTTAATTTTATCAAAGGCCGTTTGACAATCGTCGTTCCATTTTACTACTTGATCTTTCTTCAGCAGCTTGAAGATTGGCTCACAAGTAGCAGTCAAATGCAAAATGAAACGGGCAATGTAATTCAGCCGTCCTAAGAAACCTCTGAATTCCGTCTCGGTACGAGGAGCTGGCATCTCTTAAATGGCTTTAACTTTTGCAGGATCAAACTCAATACCCTTACCACTGACGATGAAGCCCAAGAGCTTACCAGATCTCACCCCGGAGGTGCACTTGTTAGGTTTAGTCTTAGCTTGTACTTCCTCAGTCTTTCGAACAATTTGTGCAGGTGATCAAGATGCTCTTCCTCAGTTTGTGACATGGCTATCATGTCGTCAACGTAGACCTATATCTTGTGGTGAATCATATCATGAAATAAGGCTACCATGGCGCGTTGATAGGTTGCCCCGATTTTCTTCAATCCAAAAGGCATAACCTTATAACATAAAGTGCCCCACTCTGTGACGAAGATAGTTTTTTCCATGTCTTCAGGTGCCATTTTGATTTGATTGTAGCCTGAGAAGCCATCCATGAAGGAGAATACCTTATTCTGAGCGGTGTTGTCGACCAAAACATCAATATATGGCAGTGGGAAGTCATCTTTGAGGCTTGCTCTGTTTAGATCCTTGTAATCTACACACATATGTACCTTGTCGTCTTTCTTTGGTACTGGAACAACATTATCCACCCATTGAGGGTACGATGTTACTGCTAAGAATCATGCGTTGAACTATTTCATAACATCAGCCTTGATCTTTTCTGACATTTCAGGACATATGCGACGAACCTTCTATTTTATCAGAGCACAACCCTCTTTCATTGGCAGGCGATGAACCACAATATCGGTGTTGAGCCCTGGCATGTCTTCGTACGACCAAGCGAAGATTTCAACATATTCATGTAGCATTTGGATTAACCTTCTCTTGACATTGTTGTCTAAGTCAGCACCTATCTTGACCTCTTCCTTATATGTCTCAGTACCCAGGTTCACCATCTTAACTGGCTCTTCATGTGGTTGGATAGTCTTCTCTTCCTGTATCAAGAGTCTGGTAAGTTCTCCAGGTATTTCACAATCTTCCCCATCTTCACCTTCGTCTTGGTAGATCGGATTTTCGAAGTCATATGAGGCAATAACAAAATTGTTATCGACGGGATCCATAGTGGATGGGGATCTACAATGCAGTGTGTGGGTGTGTGTGAGAACACATAGCTATTTTGAAAAATGCAATAAGATAAAAAGAAAGACAAGGATCACAAAATTTGTAAGCAAAATGTCCAATGTTCTTATTGAATGAGAAAATGTTTATGAATTAATCAACCCTTAACAAATGAACCATTGTGCCCCGGATAAGACACAAGGTTTTAAAGTCATTATTCAAATTTTACATAACCAAAACTTTCAAAGTAATAAAAAACAGGAATATAGCCATTACTCCTGACTGAAAGAGATAGGGAACATGTCTTCTTCCTTCCAGTTATCCAGTCCATCACCAACAGTAGGGAAAATCCAGTTGTTGAAGTCACCATCATTTTCTGCATCCTCTATAACATTGACCCCGTTGTTGCTGATGCAGAATGGAGGTCTTCGGCATGAGCGCATAGAATAACCCTCTGACCTTCTGTAGTAAATCCCAGGCCAAACTTGTTAGATTTATAGGGGATATCAGGAAGCTGACCCCAAATTGTACTATCACCTTCTTCAATAACGGCCTTAGCATATTTCAATAAGGCCATCTTGTGCGGAGCTTTAGTGATCTTCGGGATGGCTGAAACATCTTCAACAGCAACAGGGGAGAGCACTTCAAAGATTTGACAGGGTGTTCCAATGAATTCTTCGTCCATTTCCATGTATCAGAATGAGTTGAGGTGGCTGACCATATATTTCTCCTCTCCACAAACAATAACAACTTTCCCTTTCACCGGGTATTTCAGCTTCTGGTGCAGGGTCAAATTGACAGCACTTTCCCCATGGATCCAAGGGCGTCCTAATAAATAAAAGTAAGCAGGCCAGATATACATGACATAGAAAGTGGACTCAAAAATCTATGAACCCACCTTGATCGGGATCTACCTCTCCATGTACCATTCGCTTTGATCCATCGAAAGATAGAACTATGATATTGCTGGGCTTCAGCACCAACCCTTCACAATCTAACCGATCAAGAGCGCCTTTCTGCAAAACCTTTAGAAATGATCCCGTCTCAACTAATACATGGGTCAATGTAGTGCCCCTGCACTCTATGGAGACGTACAAGGCCCTATTGTGATTTCTCCCCTCTGGAGTCAAGTCAGCATTGGAGAAACCCAAACCATTGTCAGTTGTCAGACTAGCCACATAACTTCCAAATTAATCTGCCGAAATTTCCTGCGGCACATAAGCAGTCTTTAGGAATTTCACTAAAGCCTTCGCATGGGCCTCAGAACATAGCAGTAGTTACAACATAGATTTTTTGGATGGGGTCTGCCCCAACTGTTCGACAATTTTATAATCACTTCGACAAATAATCTTCAGAACCTCTTCTAAATCATCCCCAGAAGTATCTTTGATTGGAGTTTCTGTTGGTGCCTCCATCCGGGCAGGCTCTATCACCAACTCTTTACCTCGAGCCCCGATATTCGTTTTGGAAACTGTAATCTGAGCAGTTGGAGAGATTTCCAGAGAGAAAATCCTCCCACTTCTTGTAATCTTACTAGTCCCCACAATATTGACAATATTGGGATCAACTTCTTCTTTTTCTTCATCGGACAACTCCTGTTTGATGCCATGATAATAGACGTCAGATTCGTAGTGCCAAGGAATTGCTTTATCTGAGTAATACGGGATTGGCCCGGGCTTTGTAATGACCAGCGAAGCATATTTAAGATTGGTGATAATCTTTATAGGACCTTTGGAAGGGATCCTAAAAGGAGTACCAGAGATAACAAACAGATTTTTGCAGAAATTATTGGTAGGCGGAACTTTTTCAATCAGGATAATATGTTCATTTATCAAGCTTTGAACACCCTTTTTTAGTGATTCGCATCCATTGGGTTCGACTGCACAGCAATAACAACCTTCAACACAACCAGGAAATAAACCAACTTGTAGCAAATTCTTCTTTATTATGGAGAGCGGAGTAACCACATCATTCACAGAAGTAACATACAGAATATCTTCAACAACACTTATGCCTTTATCATGTTTGGGCATAGGTGCCGTAATTACATTTGGGGTCTCTGGAGGATCAAACTCAATCTCCTTGTTATCAATCAGATCTTGAATTTTAATCTTCAAAGCCCAACAACTATTCGTGTCATGTCCAGGACTATTGGCATGATAGGCGCATCTCGCATTAGGATTGTACCGAGGAGAGGCAGTGTTAGGATTCTGCGGAGGACCCTTCAATGTTATTAACTCTGCCTTCAAAAGGTGTTGCAGTTCCTGAGACAAATACATGTTGATCTTAGTGAACTGCCTTCTTGAAGCATTTGGCCTTTGAAGGTTACCCTGTTGTTGTTGTTGGGCAGGTGCCGAATTGGAAATCAAAATCGCTCCTACAGAATCATGGCGATTAACTCTCCTACGACTTTTTTGGACATAGAAAACACCAACTTCCTTCTTACCTCCGAACGGCTTCTTCACAGTAATTGAAGATGCGGTCGTCGGGATCTTCTCACTTTTTATACCGCTTTCGATCCTTTCTCCAGTCATAATCATCTCTGTAAAACCCGACGAGGAACTCCCGATCAGAAAATTGAAGAATGGGCATATCAGAGTGCCCATAAACATGTCCACCATTTCCCGATCACTCAGAGGAGGTTGCACCATGCCATCTAAATCCCTCCACTTCTGGAATATTCCTTGAACCCTTCTCCTGAGCCCATGGACATGATCTGTGTAATTGTACTCGGGTTGGTGCCATGTCAGCATTGTATTGATACCGCTTATAGAAAGCCGCAATCAAATCTTCCCAGGTGCGGATATTGGTCCCCTCTAGCTGATAGAACCATTTCAGTTGTGTTCCAACCAAGCTTTCTTGGAAGAAATGGACCCATAAATTCTGGTCACCGGTGTGAGGCTGAATCTTTCTGACATACGACCTCAGGTGCAGTTTAGAATAAGAGACCCCATCATATTTGATGAAAACAGGGACCTTGAACTTAGGTGGGATGACCACCCCTGGAACCAAACCTAAATCACCAAAATCTAATCCCGATATCTTTTGGACCTTCATAGCCTTGAGCCTATCCTTCAGCTGTTTGTATTTGTCCTCAGTGGGAGGGCATTGCTCATCCAAGTAGTCTTCATCTTCAGAACCTTGGTTATTCCTATCTTCCTGCTTGACTGTCCTATCCTCTTCATCTCGGTCATCATCTTCATCAGAGGAGACTTCCACAACTTGAATTAGTCGGACCGGGCCTTTGAATCTCCTTCCAAAGTTAAGGACAACAAGCTTCTTAGTCTTCTTCTTTTGCTTAGCAATGAGGGTCATTATTTCTTGCTTCCCCTTGGCCAGGTTCAGAAGAGTTTCATGGAATTGTGCATATTCAGCCTGGAGATCTTTGACATTCTGTTCAAGAGCCATTTTTTGGCTGAAATAAACAGCGGGAAAAATGAGAAACCTGTACTGGAAAATTTGTTCATGAAATTATGCATGATATGTGAATGAAATGATTACAAGGACCTTAGGAAATTTAAATTTGCTAGACAGGAGGAAACAAGGAACAAAAGTTTTATTAGCAAAGTTCAAATTACAACTGCCTTTTAGGCTTACAAAAGCTTTAAAAGATAAAATGAACTCCTAAAATCTAAGAATCAAATCTCCCAAGGACGCTTCCTCTTTGTACTGATGTAAGCATTAAGACTTTGTTCCTCTTGAAGTTGCCTTGTGAGTTCCAACACTTTCTTCTCACTTGTATAACATTGGGTCTCAAAGATGCCCCGTTCTTCCTTCATTTGAATCCAAGACCTTTGCAACTCTTCAAGATCAATAGGCATACCGGGGTGGAGAATGGTATAAGGAACACCCCCCTTAACAACAAGCTCCACGACTATTGGGAGGATCGTTGGATATGGAATCATGAGACTCTGAGCACGAGCTCGTACCCATTTGAGATATGGCTCAAGGGGGAGGGTATTCTTATGCCCCAAAGTCTTACTATCCATCTTGCTTACCATGCCCCAAGCATGTATGATCCTTCAATGATAACCTTGGACATCGTTCTCGTAGTCGAATATGATACCTTGAATGAGTGCGTCATGAGGACCCTCCCTTCGAGCATAGCCAAACTGTTGTAGAGCCATAGAAGGGTTATAACTAATACCCCCCTAATGCCTAAGAGTGGAACGTTAGGGAATTCCCTACAACAGTAAATGATAGTAATGTCCTCTTGAGATCGAGAGCACTAGTGGATATATGTATGAGAAAGCGACATTAACCTTTGCGACCATCTCAAACCCTGCTCATTCTTCAATATTGATCGAGGAAGGTGCAAAATAAACCACCTAGACAGCAAAGGCAAGCAACACATAAGAGTCCCTCTCTTCTTCATGGTGCGAGTATGAAGAGAGTGCAAGATGTCTCCAATCAATGTAGGCACAGGGTTACGAGTAAGGAAAATTTTGACAGCATTCACATCTATGAGTTGGTCAGGGTTAGGAAAAAGCACCAACCCATAGATTAGAAGAGCCAGAGTCTCCTCAAAAGCTTGTAAATCCAAAGTATCCCAAAATAGTCGAGCCTTCTCCATCAGGAATTTAGCCAAAAAGCCTTTGACCCCATTTCTTGTCTCCCAATTATCTATAATGTCATAATTCTTCAAATGTAAGGCCTTGGAAATAACTTCGGGTCTTGGAGTTTCCTCTAAACCGGTGAAGGGTATTTGATCAAGAACAGACACTCCTAATAGTTGAGAGAATTCTTCCATTGTAGGCACCAATTGGTAATCAGGGAAGGTGAAACAATGATGTACAAGGTCAAAGAATTGAAAGAGCACCCTTATCATGTCTTCTTCGAGGCTTGAGGTAAACAAATTGAGAAGTCGACCATATATTTTGGTGAACGAAGAATTTTCAGGAACCCTTGAAGCTAATTATTTGAGTTGAGGAGACACCCATATGAGGTTGATTCGAATGGTATTTCTGCGGGCGGAAGCCATAGTCTGCAAAACAGAACAAAGATAAATTCCCTGGTCCTTGAAATGGTTAGGAAATGGTATGAATGTTATGATGTATGATGTTATGTTCGAACAATTTAATCACGCATAAAAAAACACACAAGGCCTTAGGTTAAATCTTGCATGAAGTTTATAGGTAAGTACCCTCTTAAAGTTTAGTTGGTTCAACCTTTCCTAAAAAAAGTAAGCGGGTTATAAGGGATCTAAATATCACTGATCTTTCTTTCGGGCATTGTTTCAGCTCAAGCTTCTTTATTAGCGACCGAAATATCCCGAAAGTTTGACCTCAATGAGTGTAGCATCGAGTATCAACAAACTTTAGTCTTGCACCAAAGCCATCTATCTCACTACTTTCTAATGGCCAAGTTGTTCAACTAAGGTTCTACGACCAGTTAGTGCTTTATGACACCACACAACATCCCCGTATTCTCCTCGAATGGACTCAAGGGATACCGATACCAATAAATGTGTCACACTAACGTAGCCATCGCTTTAACCATGTCGGTATTACGCTGCATAGTCCCCACGATCTATTGCTACTTACCTAATGTGCCCTAGATCGAGGTATATGATCTATACAAGAATACCCAAACATAACCCGAAATGTAAAGCAAGCAAGTCAAATAGGTAAAGCATTTAGATGTGATCTAGCTCTAACGTAACACCACTTTTAATTTTAGTCCCCAGCAGAGTCTCCAGTTTTGTAATACGGTGGGAGAACTGGCTTTAATGGTTTTACGTTTTTATCGCAAATGTTGCGGTTAGCAAGAGTCGCCACCAAATTTTCTTTTATCCAACAAAGGAAAGGGTGAAAAGAACAGGAAAGACCTTTTAAATATTTTTGAGTTCAGGGGGTAGGTTATGGAAAGGGAAGGTGTTAGCACCCTTTCCATCCGTAGTTATCTACGGGCTCTTAGTTGCTAGCTCACTTTGAAAATGCTTTCTTTTTGTGTAAGCGTTTTTGCAAATATTTTGTTGAAAATAAGCCTTAGTACGACGAACTTTGTAATATTTCTCGTATCATTGAGAACGTATACAAAGTGTTTTGCCTTTGAAAATATTTTAGAGAAGAGTTTGTGTATGTGTGAAAAATTATTTTGTTTGTTTTTGTGAGCAAGCAACTATATACGGTCTACCTACTCGAACGATCTTTGTTCTTTTCCTCTTTTCCTTTAGACAGTGCTATCCTACTATTAGTCAGTAGGTAGCCCTATCATTGGATGTTTTGAGGGACAGGAAAGGGTCATCATACAGTCACGAAATAACTCGTAAAATACTTTAGCAATTACCACAAGGTTTTAAGATCATTTATTGAGGCAATGTTGAAAGGGTCATCGAGGGACTTATGATCTTATAACCAAAGGGTTACTGCTAAAATCTCTTACGTTCGAGAGACGCGACTGTTTATTCCGAAGGCAACAAGTGGAGGTACCTTAGAGGTGCGCGTGTGCGAATGTATTGTGTTTCAGTTATTTATCTTTAAACATTTAGGTTTTCTATCGTTTGTTTTCAGATCTTCTCATGCAATCCTATTAAGCATACATCTAACAGTTATATAAAAGAGCGAGAATTTAAACTACGCTATTATAATGCTTCGGGATGGGGGAATTACAAACCAAAAATGGGGGATAAGAAAATGTAAAGGTCCTAATTTAAGCTATTATAATCCATATATGATTACATAATATTTGAAAATAAAAATATGAATAAAATAAGTTACTACACGGAGAAGAGAAAGCCCTAAAAATTTCTAAGTGACAAAAGAAATAAATATATTTTTTCTTTTAATTGTCTTTGCATTTTTTGTTTAGAAAAATAGTTAAATTAAGTTAACGAAACCTGAGTCTGATTGATTAATTAATTAGAAAAGTGATTAAAAATAATTAATTAAAAAAAATCTAATTAACAAAACCTAATTCTAATATTTTTGGTGATTTTTATTTTATGATTTTTGTTATAAAAATAATTAAAGAAAAGTTAAATAAATAAAGTGAAAACAAGAAAAATAGGCAATGGGCCTGCAACAATAGCAATTAGGGGGGCTGAGATTCTAAAAATCGTTAGGCCCAATAAGGGTTGAACCCAATAGCTATGTGATTTGGTGTGAGTAGCCCTTGAAGGTCCATGATGTGGACGCGTTCCTGAGGCGCAAAATATGTATCCATTAGGATCTGATGGTCAGAGAGTGATACACATGGTACACGCGCTGGGATGCAACACGCTGGATTCTGCAAGAAATTGTTAGAAAAATAAATACAAATGCAAAACCTAGGATCGAATCCAGGACCTTGTGAGGAAGTGACTTAAACATTTGCATGTTACCGTTGGCCAGTTAACTCATTAGTGAAATGAAATAAAGCAAAATAATATAATATGAACGCAAGCAAAATCTGAGTCAGCAAACACGCACGCGTTGTAACATTTGAATGGACCAATCAGATTATTTCGCTGTTCTACGCTTGCTTCCACCAGAGTCAACAAAATCAGAGATACCAGAGTCAAACTCTGGTCATCTTCTTCGATCATGCTAAAATTTGAATCCTACAAAAATGCAACAATTGAAAGGTAGGAAATAACCTATTCTCCTTAAAATCTCCCCCTGAGTCCAAATCCGGCCTCGGTTTGGACTGAAAGTCCTTGCATCATTGAATTTGAAGCTCAAGAATGCTTGATCCATAATCATGGTGTCTAGCGCATAGGGTTCTCATCTGCACATGCGAACGTCCTAATCTGTTCTAAATGGTCTCACAAACACACATCAATACACAAAAATGATTTATATGACATGAAATAGAGAGTTTGAAATCCAAGAGTATGAACAAACCGGTGCAACTTGATTGATGAGTTCTGGCATGTTTGAGAGTGAGCTACAAACATGTATGGCCTCCTGGAACCTTCAGGAAGATGATACAAGGCTTGAAATTGCTTGAATATGGCTAGAAATTGCTATATGAAATTGCAGTTTTTTTGAAGAAAAAAATGAAGAATCCAGGCAAGATTTTGAAGGCAGTTTTTGTTTGTCCTTTCTTACTTGCAAGGTTATGTATATATAGAGGATTGAGTGAGGGTGGAAACAATACAAGAGATCAAGGCATTAAACCATGGTTTCATGACAAAAATCAAAATTTAAAAAGTTTGCTAACTTTGGATATCCTTGCCATATCCATCCCTTGCATGAACCTGGACATTCTCATGTGTTTTTGCAAGAGTTTGGGCTTCATAGACTCTAGCCCATAAGCCTTGCATGCTTAGCCCATTAGTTTTCTCTCTTTATGTGATTTAATTCATATTTAAATGAATAAAAGTTCAAATGAATAGAAATAAAAATCACAATAGTTCATGGTTAGGTTTGGATGTCCTTGGGCATTTCATAAAAATATTTGAACCCTAAAAGTTAGGTCTATTAACCTAAAAATGAAATTTTGCTCAAAGTTGACTCCATGCTGTTGTACCCCAAAATTTGCCCTCCCATATTCTTCAAGGTTTGTCAAGAATCATCCTCAAATTGCTTAAGTTTGCTCAAAGGATTGCACAGTCAAACCATCTCCTAAGACAGCTGAAATTAGGGTTTTGGTTCTTTCAAGGAATTTGGGGTTTTCAATGGTTCAACCAAGTCTCATAGGCCCATATACATTCTCAAGCACCTACATGCCAAGTCTCAAGACTCACAGTGTCAATTTGCACAGTCAAAAGCCTCATTTGACCCACAGTCAACTGCAGGGGCAAAATGGTCATTTTGTAGTCAAAAGTCAGAATTTTTGGTCAACATCTTATTTTGAGTACACAATCATCATTTGATCAAGTCTTGATCATGATTCCATAAGAATGGCTCAAAAATCATCAAGATGCAAAAAGTTACTATTTTTGGACAGTAGAAAAGTCAACTGTATCTTGACCAGGGCATAACTTTTTCATGGTTCATCAGAAAAATCCCATCGAATGCTCATTTTGAAGGGGATGACATTTCCTACAATCCATCTTCACATTCCAAGTCCAAGCAATTCTCTCACAAAAAGTTATCAATTTCTACATTATAGGTCAAATTCAAAAGTCAACAAAAGTGCACTTTAAGTCAAAGACCATAACTTGAGATTGGTAAATCCAAATGACATGGGACCAAAGGCATTGGTTAGAGGACTTCAAGGGCTTTCCAAAATGTCCAAGAACATGTTCATATGATCAAAATTGAGCAATATGTGCATTGGAGAAGTTGGGAAATTTTCATGAATTTGCAAAAGTCAACTTTGCTCAAAACACCTTATTTTTGCTAATGGGCCTCAAATCTCTTCTTGAAACTTCATCCATGGCCTATGCACGACCCATCAAGCTTAATTGAATTTATTTTCTTATTTTTATTAATTAATTGTATTTTTAATTGATATTAATTCATTTAATTAATTTAAATTGTAGGAAAATACAAAGATGTGGTTTTTCAATCTTTTTGCGAAGCAAATATGGTCAAGATATGCTGGCAATTTCGTGTACAAATCAAAGATGCAAAAATCTCCAAAATTGGCAACTTTTTCCAATCATGAAAATGCAAAAAGATTTGATTTTCAATCAAATATTCAATCATCAATTCCATGGATTTTTGCTCAAGATTGTGACCTAATTTCATTCCTCTATATATGTACAAGCTAACCCTAATGCCATACACGTGAGAAAGCTGCAGACAAAGGCCATAGCATATTGAAAAATTCCAAGAAAAACTCAAAACTGATTTCTATATTCCAGGGCGATTCAAAGCTTTTTATGGATTCTAACATCTTGCAGGGGTTCCCAGGAGTGTGTGGCAATCAAATTCAAGCCTTGAAACTCAAAGAATCATCCAAAACAGAACCACGGTTTGAAGCTTTTTTCCAGAATCGTATTGTCTATTTCATGCACATTTAACATGATTTCTTGTTTGTTTTGCATTGCTTGAATCCATATGAAGCTAATGGAATAAGTTAATTGGATTAAAACGCCATAAATCAAAAGTTGCCATGGACGATTTCTAGGGTTCCTGAACTTTGAATTTGGGGATTCCTAAACCAGGAAAAATTGAGACCACTAAGGCACATGGTTGGAATCCTGAGAACCAGACGAATTCAAATCAACCCTCGCGAAACATTTATATAAAACACAGCCCTATTCGCTATTTTTCGCCACACTGTTTAGTGGGGGTTAAAAACCCCCGCTATCTAATATTGTTTTTTGCAGGCACAGCGAGGACGATGATGAGGTGTTGATTCATGGTTGGATAGTTTAAATAAGCGCGCGTTTTTGTGTTATTTACAACTTAATGATTTATTTCCCAATATATTATTTGTCTCTTATGCTAATAACGACTAAAGCGTGATGGTGGAGTGGTTGGCCAAGCATCCAATAGGCGTTGGGACCTGGGTTCAAATCCCAGGTCCCCCAAAACACTTGTTTCTATTTTTCTTCATATAATTACATGCAGTTTTCATGATGTTGTCCACCATATGCCTCAATCATCCATGCGCCAAGTGGCTTGCAAAGCAAATCTGAAGGCCAGGATGGAGTGATCACCATACTCCCAGTCAACCATGCGCATGGAGGATCTCAAAAGTCAAAGCAGGCTTGAGGTTAATGGGCCACAAATTGCCAGGAACACCTCCTAAATGGGCCAACACCCCCCTGGGTTCTTTTTCTTTCTTTCTTTATATTTTTTTATTTCTTTCATTAATTATTTATTATAATTATTATTATTACTATTTAATTAACCAAATTAATTTACTTTCATAATAAAATCAGAAAACCAAAATATAATATTTTTTATTATTATTTATTAATTTCACCCTTAATTTATTTTTTGTAAATAAATACTAACAAATTAATTTAGTCTTTTTTTAATTAGGTTAATTTCAATATTTTTGCAATAAATAAAATAAATTAGAATTAGGGTTTTTACTAACTTTTGACTATTTTTTTTATTTATCTCCTTGAGACATTAAAAAACCAAAAATATTTCTTTTTGTTAATTAATTAATTAGGTTTAATTTAATTCATAAATAATCAAAAACTTCTTTCTTTCTCAAAAAGGGTCAAAACCCTAGAAACATTCCGATTCAATTTTTATTCGCGCATATTATTTTTGATCATTATTTATGTAATTGTGTTGAGGATGTAATAGCCTTAATTAGGACTTTTATCGCTTTCATTTAATTTCCCGCAATTTACTTTTCAAGGGTTTGTTTTTGGCGATGTAAATACCCGACGCCTTGTAATAGCTTAGTTTACTTTCCCGCAAACTATTAACTGTTAGATGTATGTTAATTAGGCTATGCATGACAAGACTTATTCTCAAAATAAAATCAATCGTAGCTCACCATAACATGTGCAAAGATAACATAATCTGAAACCTGACACACTCGCACATGCCACTCCTAGGGTACGCCTCACTTGGTTGCCTCGACGTGGTCATTAATATAGGGTGTTTTAGAGGTCGCCCTCTTGTCTAAAAGATCCAAGTTGCCTCGAAACAGTTGCCTCGGATAAAAAGGATCTAGGACATTAGGGTTACCGCTAAGGCGTCCTATTATTGCTTTGGTGACCACATGTCCCTATAATCGAATTGACCCGGAAAACTCCAACGACGGTGCTACCTACTTCTCAATAGTGGGATAGCGCTGTCTAAAGGACATTTACACAGCTTAATTTCTTTTGAGTAGGTAGAGGTTCTTAGATACTTGCTCTTTCAAAACAAAAAAAAATACTTTTCGCACCTACACTTTTCCGACAAAAGTTTTCAAACAACACTTCATGCACTCTTGAGGACTGATACAAGAGTCAAAATGAAGTTTTCAAACAAACTTTTTCAAAACCCACAAACACAAGAAAAGCAAAACATTTTTGAAAACATAGTGAGCAAGTACCTAAGAGCCCGTGGATAACCACGGATAGAAAGGGTGCTAACACCTTCCCTTTCTATAATCTACCTCCCGAACCGAGAAACATCTAGAAAAGGAATTTTGCTGTGCTTTTGTCCTTTCCTTGTTGGAGAAAATAAAAGACGGTGGCGACTCTTGCTTACCGCGACATTTCGCGAACCAGCATTACAAAACAGTCAGTTCTATTTCCACCGATCACAGAACTGGCGACTCTGCTGGGGAAACTTTATAAGTGAGGTGTACCTTAGGATTAGATCACTATGTTTACAATTGTATGCCTTGAATGCTTTAATATTGTGGGCTTGTATCGGAGTTTCATAGATCCTAACCCAGATCTGGGGATACCCTTTAGAAGTAGCAACAAACTGTGAGGGAACTGTGCGGGGTATACCGACATGGTTGAAGCAATTGCTACGTTGATGTGGCACTTTGGTGAGTACCGGTAACCCTTGAGTCAAGTCAAGGAGAGTACGGGGCCGCCGCGTGGTGTCGCGAAGCATCAACTGACCTTAGAACCTTACTTGACCATCCTGGCCTCTTTAGGGGTAGTGAGATGACCGACTTTGGTGCAGTCCAAAGTTGGTAGATACTCGATACTACACTCATTGAGGGTTGTTTTCTTGGAATATTTTGGTCGCCAGTTAAGTGGCTAAATCAAAACAATGAACATAGAAAACAATCCAATGATATTGAGCTCCTTAGAACCCGGTTACTATTCATAGGACAGGTTTTGAGCCAACTAACTTCAAGAGGGTAATACCTAAACTCCATGCTAGCCTAAAATCTAAGGGATCTTTGTGTGACTTGTGTGCCTTCAAACTTGACCTACTTGCATATACTTGTTATCTGACAACATGAGTTCCTTGCAGGTTTTGTGTACAACCCTTATTCATTGCAGGGCTTACTTACACCTCACACCTTGCTTCAACGCATAGCATACACATCATAACATCATAACATTGCATACATATTGCATAAGGACTAACCCATTTCAAGGATATCAAGGGTTTGTGATGCAGGTCATGATGAACCAAATGTCTAGTAAGGGGCAAAGGGGATTTATTTTCCTCTAGCCAGGGTTGTTCGGAGATCAAAACACGGTAACCTGAGTCAGGGGCTATGACCCACTCGATATGGTGAGCTTTGACTCTTGAATAAGGACTCTCAACAACATGAAGTTCCTTCAATCAAGCTACCGGATTCAAATTCTAACAAGTTTCTCTGTTTACCCCGCGAGATCCTTGAAAACATTGCATGCATATATCATTCATCATATGCATAATAGGTACCCCTTTTACAGATCACTTATCTTCTTCGCTGTTTATTTCAGCAATCATCATGTCTACTGAACCTTCCGCTGAACAAGCTATCAAGGCCCTCCAGGCCCAGAATGCCCAGTTCCAAGAGTTGATTATGAGCCTAGCCCAGGGTCAACAGGACTTGAAGACTCTGATTCTGAAAGAAAGGAAGAAGAAGAAGAAGAGGACCGTCTTGTTCAACACCAGACGCAGATTTGGCAATGGACTGCAGAATGAGGCTGAGCTGACTACCTCATCTGTAGGAAAAGACAGCCCACAAGAGAGAAGGGTTCCTAGTCCCGTGGTCTCCGACAACGAGACAGATTATGGTGAGGAACAGTACCCTCCTGCTGAGGATAGGTATAAACAGCTGGAGGACCGCTTAAGTGCTATGGAGATACAGAATGTGCCCGGGTTGGACTTTGGAGATCTAGGCTTATCCTCTGGGGTGGTGATTCCCCATAAGTTCAAGGCACCTGCTTCTGCCAAATACGACGGAGCTTCCTGTCCTAAGCTGCACCTCCGGTCGTATGTAAGGAAGATCCAGCCTTACACAGCTGACAAGAATTTGTGGATCCACTTCTTCCAGGATAGTCTTTCAGGGAATCAACTCGAGTGGTTCTATCAGCTGGATGGAGCCAGTATTCGTAACTGGGAGGATTTGGCTATTGCGTTCTATAAGCAGTATCAGTATAATTCCGACCTCGCTCCTACGCATACCCAACTCCAAGGTATGTCACTAGGGACGGGTGAAGGATTTAAGGAGTATGCTCAAAAGTGGAGAGACCTTGCTGGACGGGTGCAGCCACCCTTAACTGACCGTGAGCTTGTTGATATGTTCTTGGGGACCCTGTCTGGTCCATTCTTCAACCATTTGATTGGAAATTCTTCAGCCGAGTTTACAGACCTTATCTTGACTGGGGAGAGAATTGAAGTTGGTATCAAGGCTGGGAAGATTCAAGAGGCCACACCTTCTGATGCTCATAAAAAACCTTACAGTGGGAAGAAAGAGTCCAATGCTGCGTACAGTCAAAAGAGTCGTCGTGACCAACACGTAGGGGCAGTCATGATCTCTGGTTCTGCGCCACACCGACAACAGCAAAAGGGAAATCAACGAAGGCCGGACGAGCCTAAAAGGCAGTTCACCAACATCAACATGCCATTGTCACAAGCACTGCAGCACATGTTGAAGATGAACCTGATCACGGTGATAAACCCTCCTTCGAACCCTAAGACTTCTTCTCCCAACTACAACCCGGATGTTAGGTGCGCTTATCACTCTGATAGCCCGGGGCACGATACTAACGATTGTTGGGCGCTGAAATACAAGATTCAGAATATGATTGACGGTAAGGAGATCGAATTCGAGCCTTCTGAGACTCCCAATGTGATCACTGCTCCCTTGCCAAAGCATGGCTAGGATTGAGAGACTTTTGTTCATTTGAATTCTGATATTGTATTTTTCTTTGCTTATTCAAACAATTATCATGTCAAACTCTCTTATTTCATTAATGCATTACACGTGTCTGTTTTGAAGTAATTGTGTTCACTATATTCAAATTGCTTTCATTTTTTTTGTGATGTTCAACTCTCGATAAAAAAATTCTAAACCTTTTAAGGAAGGATGACGAAAATGATACCACAATCTTTACAGTATGCTTTTGAACAGACCCCGCTGATGAGGTACATGCATTGTTTCAAATCCTAAACAGTGGAGTTATAAGGAAGATAATCCCTAGTCAACCCCTTTGAGCCAAAGAAGTTGGAGTTTTTCTTTTCAAAAATTAAAACCCTTAATCATAACCTGGGGCAGGGTAGTTTTCTCAGTTGATCCAGGTGCACAATGAATGGCATCAAAGGAGTCCTTCCAAAACAAAAGACAATGAAGGTTCCCTATAATCGTCAAGACATGCAATCGTTATCTTTCAAAAATAAAAGCCCAATATGTCAAAACCTATGAAGGAGACTTACAAAAACGGGGGCATCCCGCTGACTGTAATCACAAAAGAAACAGTCAGGAAAAAGACAGGGATAACAAAATCAAAAGAAAGAGGTCCAACAAACCCTCAACAAAAAAAAAAGAAATGACTGCCTATTCAAAATAAATTGTCAGTATCCGAGCTATCACCGGAATATCAGAGCAAAGACTCAAACAAGGTCTAATGCACGATTAGCTGAGTTTAGGTTTGAAGAACATCACGAAGAGCGGGTGGGTACAAATATACTTTGAGCCTTTATCCTTTGTTTCTTAAACCATGAACTAGGCCACGTTATAACCCTTAAAAGTCCTAGCTGAAGCATGGGTTGGTTCGAAAGCATACTGTTACAAAAGGTATCCTGACTCCTGTAGGGCTTGTTGTAAAATCCCGAGTTGACATCACATTTTACAAAAAATCACTTGTTTTATTGAAAACTGCATTTTCAAAAAACTTCAAGACAGACATAAGCTTTGCATTCTTAAAATAACATTGTTTACATATGACTATTTGTTCAAACAGCAGAGAAATTCGCACGACGAATATCTAGTGAACAAAAATCCTCTCAAGGATCACCTCAAGTGGAAAAACACTTCCAATCAAGGGGCACAGCATAATCATTGTCCATCATCTGGGGCAGTCAAGTCAAGAACCAGGAATCTCTCAAGACGCCAAATAGCCAGGGGCAAATCTCCGTCTGAATCACTTGGGGCATTGGACATGAATTCCAGCAACAAATCTTGCATGACCGAACATCTTCTGGTAGTATGGAAACACAACACTACCGACAGTGACACCTCTCTACATCCCGAGGGAATGGACATAGTCAAAAAAAAATATTATGCATAATCAAAGACCCGCTAGGTTGACTGGCCTAGGAAAAAATAAGGGCTTCCCAGTAAACCAAAAGGGTTCGGGCAAAAATAAGGGATGAAAATGAAAAAAATCTGTACACCCGGCAAGTTGAAAACCTGAAAAGGCAGCTTGGGCAAAAAAGGGTATCCCGATGGACTGAAAACCCGAAAGGGCGGTCCAGGCAAAAGTTAGGGATCAAAAGCGTACGACTATGTCCCGTCATCTCGTCACTTGCCTACCAGAAGAAGATTTGTCAATCGGCAATTATCAAGGCCTCCGCAGGCACTTTCTCCCGCAGAAACTGGGGCAATAAGAATTGTTCGAACTGTACAAGCTGCCCTGTCCTCCAGGTACAAGGTAGACTCAGCTGAGGAATATGACCAAGATACCTTCACTCCCCGCAGAGTAAGACAATAATGGTAGCTCTCCCCACTAAGACTTGCAGCTACGAAAGAGTCAGCAATACTCTCTCCAAGCAGAGTTGGTCTACCATCAGTCATGAAAAAATTGGGCATCCCCAGCAAGTCTTAATATTCCCCAGCGGAGTATACAAATATTCCTCAGCAAGCATCCCCGGCAGTCTTAATATTCCTCGACGGAAATATAAGATTGTTCCCCGGCGGAATACAAGATACCCCCCAGTGGAGCCATTTCCTCAAAAGTTTCCCCAAGAGAGTTGAATCACCTCCCCAGTAGATTCTGGAAGCTTGTCCCCTGCAGAGTACAAAAATCTCTCCCTAACCATGTTCAGAGGTTATCCCCCACCAGAGTCTAACTGGGTTACCCTCAGCAAATTGCAACAGAAAGATCGTCCCCAGCGAAGTTCTTTCTATCCCCCAGCGGAGTTCATCAAAATTCCCCAACAGAGCTTACCAACAGAGTCCCCAGCGGAGTTATCGTTAAAATCTCAGCGAAGCATCTATTCCCCACAGAGTAACTCCATGCAGAGTAATCTCTTCACCAGGTTTATTCCCCAATGGAGTCATCTCTCCTACCGGTTTATTCACACAATCACCTTCGTTCATCATCCCCAGCGGAAACGAAGAACTCTATTCTTCAACATCAGCCCAGGATTTAACAAACTTCCCGGCATCTGTCAAGGATTTATTTTCCCAGACGAAAATACATTCATAAACATTTCGCATTTCATATCTCTTGCTTACATACATGATAAAGCGCATACGACACAATCTCATTTATTTTTGAGAACATCATGACATCATGCATTTCATACATCATGACATTGCATACAACTAATGTTTTGCCTTTTCAAGAAAAAGTCAATCCAAAGATGATTACCATCAACCTTTGAAGTTCCAGATCAATACCTGTAACTAGCCAGGAAATATCTGTGGACGCCTGATTGTAGATCTATACCTGTAACTAGCCAGGAAAGTATCTACATGAAGAGATTGAAGATTAACACCTGTAACAGGCCAGGAAACCATCTTTCTTTCTCCGGTCAGAGATTAATACCTGAAACCAGACATGAAAACTATCTCCTCGACCAACCTTTCTTAAGTTCCGGATCAACACCTGTAACTAGCCAGGAAATATCTATGGACGACTGATTGTAGATTCGATACCTGAAACCAGACAAGAAAGTTATCTACATGAAGAGACTGAAGATCAATACCTGTAGCAAGCCAGGAAGACTATCTTTCTTTCTCAAGTCAGATATTAATACCTGAAACCAGCCAGGAAAGCTATCTCGACCAACATTTCAAGTTCCAGATCAACACTTGTAACTAGCCAGGAAATATCTGTGGACGACCGATTATAGGTTAACACCTGAAACCAGACAGGAAAACCACCTATATGAATTGATTGTAGATCTATACATGTATCTAGCCAGGAAAGTTATCTATGTTGAAGGGATTGAAGATTAATACCTGAAACCAGACAGGAAAACCATCTTTCTTTCTCAAGTCAGAGATTAATACCTGAAACCAGACAGGAAAACTATCTCATCGGCCAGCCTTTTCGAGTTCCAGATCAACACCTGTAACTAGCCAGGAAATATCTGTGGACGACGGACTGTAGATTAATACCTGAAACCAGACAGGACAACTATCTACTTGACCATCATGAAGCAACCCTACACCGGTTCCTTCTCCTCCAAGATGCAGTTTTACACGGACTCGTCATGAGGCAACCTTACACACGTTCCTTCTTTCAACCTACCAAGTCACATTTCAACAAACATCTCCAGATGGCATCTATAAGCCCATCCTCCTATCCATCATCTCTCCAAATGGCATCTGTAAGCCCATTCCCGACATCACATTGCTGATACTACACTATGCGAGTGCAAATTTCTGGGCACTTTAGTGTTCAATCATCTTCCACCTTCAGATCACGAAAGGCTCGAACGCCAATCTATATCCTCAGGTTTAAGAAAATTGAACAGGGGCAACTGTTGTACCCCAAAATTTTCCCTCCCATATTCTTCAAGGTTTGTCAAGAATCATCCTCAAATTGCTTAAGTTTGCTCAAAGGATTGCACAGTCAAACCATCTCCTAAGACAACTGAAATTAGGGTTTTGGTTCTTTCAAGGAATTTGGGGTTTTCAATGGTTCAACCAAGTCTCATAGGCCCATATACATTCTCAAGTACCTAAATGCCAAGTCTCAAGACTCACAATGTCAATTTGCACAGTCAAAAGCCTCATTTGACCCACAGTCAACTGCAGGGGCAAAATGGTCATTTTGTAGTCAAAAGTCAGAATTTTTGGTCAACATCTTATTTTGAGTACACAATCATAATTTGATCAAGTCTTGATCATGATTCCACAAGAATGGCTCAAAAATCATCAAGATGCAAAAAGTTATTATTTTTGGACAGTAGAAAAGTCAACTGTATCTTGACCAGGGCATAACTTTTTCATGGTTCATTAGAAAAATCCCATCCAATGCTCATTTTGAAGGGGATGACATTTCCTACAATCCATCTTCACATTCCAAGTCCAAGAAATACTCTCACAAAAAGTTATCAATTTCTACATTATAGGTCAAATTCAAAAGTCAACAAAAGTGCACTTTAAGTCAAAGACCATAACTTGAGATTGGTAAATCCAAATGACATGGGACCAAAGGCATTGGTTAGAGGACTTCAAGGGCTTTCCAAAATGTCCAAGAACATGTTCATATGATCAAAATTGAGCAATATGTGCATTGGAGAAGTTGGGAAATTTTCATGAATTTGCAAAAGTCAACTTTGCTCAAAACACCTTATTTTTGCTAATGGGCCTCAAATCTCTTCTTGAAACTTCATCCATGGCCTATGCACGACCCATCAAGCTTAATTGAATTTATTTTCTTATTTTTATTAATTGATTGTATTTTTAATTGATATTAATTCATTTAATTAATTTAAATTGTAGGAAAATACAAAGATGTGGTTTTTCAATCTTTTTGTGAAGCAAATATGGTCAAGATATGCTGGCAATTTCGTGTACAAATCAAAGATGCAAAAATCTCCAAAATTGGCAACTTTTTCCAATCATGAAAATGCAAAAAGATTTGATTTTCAATCAAATATTCAATCATCAATTCCATGGATTTTTGCTCAAGATTGTGACCTAATTTCATTCCTCTATATATGTACAAGCTAACCCTAATGCCATACACGTGAGAAAGCTGCAGACAAAGGCCATAGCATATTGAAAAATTCCAAGAAAAACTCAAAACTGATTTCTATATTCCAGGGCGATTCAAAGCTTTTTGTGGATTCTAACATCTTGCAGGGGTTCCCAGGAGTGTGTGGCAATCAAATTCAAGCCTTGAAACTCAAAGAATCATCCAAAACAGAACCACGGTTTGAAGCTTTTTTCCAGAATCGTATTGTCTATTTCATGCACATTTAACATGATTTCTTGTTTGTTTTGCATTGCTTGAATCCATATGAAGCTAATGGGATAAGTTAATTGGATTAAAACGCCATAAATCAAAAGTTGCCATGGACGATTTCTAGGGTTCCTGAACTTTGAATTTGGGGATTCCTAAACCAGGAAAAATTGAGACCACTAAGGAACATGGTTGGAATCCTGAGAACCAGACGAATTCAAATCAACCCTCGCGAAACATTTATATAAAACACAGCCCTATTCGCTATTTTTCGCCACACTGTTTAGTGGGGGTTAAAAACCCCCGCTATCTAATATTGTTTTTTGCAGGCACAACGAGGACGATGATGAGGTGTTGATTCATGGTTGGATAGTTTAAATAAGCGCGCGTTTTTGTGTTGTTTACAACTTAATGATTTATTTCCCTATATATTATTTGTCTCTTATGCTAATAACGACTAAAGCGTGATGGTGGAGTGGTTGGCCAAGCATCCAATAGGCGTTGGGACCTGGGTTCGAATCCCAGGTCCCCCAAAACACTTGTTTCTATTTTTCTTTATATAATTACATGCAGGTTTCATGATGTTGTCCATCATATACCTCAATCATCCATGCGCCAAGTGGCTTGCAAAGCAAATCTGAAGGCCAGGATGGAGTGATCACCATACTCCCAGTCAACCATGCGCATGGAGGATCTCAAAAGTCAAAGCAGGCTTGAGGTTAATGGGCCACAAATTGCCAGGAACACCTTCTAAATGGGCCAACACCCCCCTGGGTTCTTTTTCTTTCTTTCTTTATATTTTTTTTATTTCTTTCATTAATTATTTATTATAATTATTATTATTACTATTTAATTAACCAAATTAATTTACTTTCATAATAAAATCAGAAAACCAAAATATAATATTTTTTATTATTATTTATTAATTTCACCCTTAATTTATTTTTTGTAAATAAATACTAACAAATTAATTTAGTCTTTTTTTAATTAGGTTAATTTCAATATTTTTGCAATAAATAAAATAAATTAGAATTAGGGTTTTTACTAACTTTTGACTATTTTTTTTATTTATCTCCTTGAGACATTAAAAAACCAAAAATATTTCTTTTTGTTAATTAATTAATTAGGTTTAATTTAATTCATAAATAATCAAAAACTTCTTTCTTTCTCAAAAAGGGTCAAAACCCTAGAAACATTCCGATTCAATTTTTATTCGCGCATATTATTTTTGATCATTATTTATGTAATTGTGCTGAGGATGTAATAGCCTTAATTAGGACTTTTATCGCTTTCATTTAATTTTCCGCAATTTACTTTTCAAGGGTTTGTTTTTGGCGATGTAAATACCCGACGCCTTGTAATAGCTTAGTTTACTTTCCCGCAAACTATTAACTGTTAGATGTATGTTAATTAGGCTATGCATGACAAGACTTATTCTCAAAATAAAATCAATCGTAGCTCACCATAACATGTGCAAAGATAACATAATCTGAAACCTGACACACTCGCACATGCCACTCCTAGGGTACGCCTCACTTGGTTGCCTCGACGTGGTCATTAAGTATAGGGTGTTTTAGAGGTCGCCCTCTTGTCTAAAAGATCCAAGTTGCCTCGAAACGGTTGCCTCGGATAAAAAGGATCTAGGACATTAGGGTTACCGCTAAGGCGTCCTACTATTGCTTTGGTGACCACATGTCCCTATAATCGAATTGACCCGAAAAACTCCAACGACGGTGCTACCTACTTCTCAATAGTGGCATAGCGCTGTCTAAAGGACATTTACACAGCTTAATTTCTTTTGAGTAGGTAGAGGTTCTTAGATACTTGCTCTTTCAAAACAAATAAAAAATACTTTTCGCACCTACACTTTTCCGACAAAAGTTTTCAAACAACACTTCATGCACTCTTGAGGACTGATACAAGAGTCAAAACGAAGTTTTCAAACAAACTTTTTCAAAACCCACAAACATAAGAAAAGCAAAACATTTTTGAAAACATAGTGAGCAAGTACCTAAGAGCCCGTGGATAACCACAGATAGAAAGGGTGCTAACACTTTCCCTTTCTATAATCTACCTCCCGAACCGAGAAACATCTCGAAAAGGAATTTTGCTGTGCTTTTATCCTTTCCTTGTTGGAGAAAATAAAAGACGGTGGTGACTCTTGCTTACCGCGACATTTCGCGAACCAGCATTACAAAACAGTCAGTTCTATTTCCACCGATCACACATGCATTTCCACAAATTTTCCCAAATTTTGAATCTTATAACTTGCTTAATTTTCATCTTTTGAAGATGATCTTGGATTTTTGGAAAGCCCAAGATATCCTCTACACTCTCTATGTTGACTATTTTTTCTTTTGAAGAAATTATCTTGATGTAAGTTGCGTTGACAAAAAGTGTCTTTTGTTGACTTTTAAAAATGACCTATAATGTATGAGATCATATCTTCTAAATGAAGCATTTTTTACCTATAATGTATGATATAATTCTTCAAAATTAGCTTTGGTTGGGGAATCATGATCAACCCTTTATCTTGACTTTTCCTAAGAAAACCCTAATTTGACAAATCTTGACTTTTGATAATTTGAGAGCTTTCCTTGGGGAATCATGATCAACCCTTTATCAAATGATGAATATCACTTCAAAATGTTGATGTTGACCAAAAATCTTGAAGTTTGACTGCATGTTGAACATAGTTGACTTTTTTACCAATACAGTTGATTTTTAAGCATTTGAGCCATTGATTGAGCAAACTTGTGATGTAGGGCTTAAAACTTGACATGGACCTTGTTGAGGACCTATGAAGAATCATGGAAGCCACTTGAGACCTTTGCAAACCAAATTTCCTTGAGAAACTCCAAACCCTAGCTATAGGCCTTTGGTTTAGGAGGTGCATCTTGACTAGTCAACCCTTGAGTGTCTTGACTATTTGAAGAGCCTTGAAAGAATGCTTTGAGAAAAATGTGAGGGCAAATTTTAGGGTACAACACACACCCTATCATGACACTGGATGGTCCTGGACATCCGTCTAGGCCATCTCAGGAGAAGATCTTCGAGAACTAGTAGGCCGAGGATGACCATGCCACTGATCTTGTGATGGTCTGTCAGCGGATACACCTACTTGGGCATGAGGCATTGGATTCTGGGATTATTGAGAGGGGAGGTCCTAAGGTGGTTGCCATCATTGGGAGGATGGTTATGGAGGCATCCAGTGTGGTGCAATACAGTAGGCAGAGGAGGTCACATGGGGTAGGATTAGGCATACGCAGTAGCAGTAGCTTATGTTATATTTTATTTTATGTTTTGGATGTAGTATTTTTACATTATGCACTTTCCGAACAACTTATGTACTACATTTTATTTCCGTTTGTATGAACATCTAATCTAATTATGTCTGTATTAATATCTTCGTGTTTCATACTTTTAAAAAAATCCTAAAACAAAATTGTCCATTTTAGAGGTATGGAAAATGAAGTTGTTTTAAACAAAAATGAAACAAACAGAGAAAGTTTCGGAAACACATATCCGAAACAACCTCTACATATGTTTTGAATATGCATTTCCGAAACACCCACTTAAATTTAAAATCCAAACGTTTAAGTATTAAACATGGAAATATGGTGTCTTCGAAGATGCACTTATGAAACATGTTGATAGGTGAGTTCGGAAGTGCATATCCCAAGGGTATTTTGGTGTTTTCAATTGTGAAAATCACCACTACTAGGCGGGGAAATAAATTCTCATTTTTTATTCATGCATCTTTAGTCCCTACTATTTTCTAAAATTTGGAAAACTGTTTAATTATCCTTAAACTTTTAAATTTTTTAATAATTTTTTTCATACATGTTTAGAATACTATAAAATGTTTCTTTACAATATTTTAGAATTTTTTAAAATGAGAAGTATTAAATATGAATTTTTTTAATTTAAAAAGATAATAAAAAAAATAATGAAAATCTCGACTTAGAAATTAAATTGTGTTCCTTTTTCTTGAGGAACTTTTTATAACGTTCTAAACATGTATGTAAAATAGCCATCTAAAAATACACATTGGTTTAACGGCATGAACTAAAATTCCGTGCATAATAATTTTGCAGGGATCAAAGTATGCCATTTTTATAGGGACCAAAAACAAATTTTGGTAATTTATAGGAACCAAAAATATATTTAAACATTATAAATATATTATTATATATTTTTATATTAATTTATATGATTTCTGAATTAATATAAAATATTCTAACATTAATGAATAGATCCATAAATTGAACCGATCGAACTCGATACATGTGAACCGCTCGGACCACACTACTTTTCGGCTTTTTGATTTCTAGAAATCTCGAAACATGTTTTTTCTCTTCATCAACAAAATTTTTAAGGCATACTTCAACACAGAGCAATGCATGTTCGCCGATGCATAGACAACCATTCCTAAAGGCCAATCATGACTACTAAAAGACTCCCCCGACATCTAGAGTGCCCGACAAGTCTCGGGGGTAACAATCTGAGCCCCCCAAAGGCCCAATAAGATGAGGCCCGCTCATCTCACTTGTTTCATTAAGCCCAAGGTATAAATACAATTACAAGAGAGTTCTGGTACACGGTTTCTAATCTCCACTATCACTACGATTATCTTGAACCCTAAAGTGACTTAGGTGTTGGAGTGGTAACCATGCAGACACCCCCATCGGCCCACCATATTAGGGATTAGCAAAATCATTTCAAGATCAACATCTCTAATTCAAGATGCATCATGATCGTAACTTTCGGTCCAAGGATCCACATCACTGAATCACTTACGGATCTTTGTTCTATTTCTTGTTCTGCAACGAAATAGTTTGTTTCTAATTTCTCAATTTTCTTACTAATATTAACACTTAATTTAAAAAAATTCCTATAGGAAATATTAGTTACCTTATTGTTATCTTCCTCTTAGGTAACGCTGAATAAAATGTGTTCCTTTTCATCCAATTTCTTTGATAAACTTCTTAAAGATACGTCACGAGAATCTCTACACGAATCCTTGGTTGATGAATTGAAGTTTCTCCTATTGATTCTTCATATGTTTTTCCATATGATGCTACCAAGTTTTCTATTTTTGGAATGGATTCTTGATAGAATGATTCTCCATACAATCTTTTAGATTAGCATTCTTTAAAGATTCTTCTGAATGATGATTCCTCAAAAATTCTTCTAGATGACGATTCCTCATAGTATCTTTCATACACAACGAGAGTTCTTTAAAATGATAGTTTTGATGTTGGTATTTCAAAACATAAGATGAAGATAATGAAGATTATTATATTGTTCTAGAGTTCTTATTTTTTTATTTTAGTAACTGGATCAACTCATCAAGTTTCATGATGATTTCCTTCTTCTTGAATTTTTCCTGAAATTCATCACAAACCTTTCTACCTTTGCAATCAAGTTCTAAGATAGGTTTCTAACACTGGCTATTGAATCTAAGATATTATTTAGAAGCAAAGGTTTTGAAATAACTCCAAAGGATTTCAATTTTTGAGAAACATCCTTGAAGATGATATTCATTTTCACTTGGTGTCTCATTTAATTGAGTATGTATGTTCATTCTCTCTTGGTCTCCGTAGATGATTTCAGGAGTGTCTCATACTTCTTTGGAATTATTACAGTTTAACACATAAAAGTACTCTTCAATACGTAAATCACTTGTCATCATGTACTTGACTTTAAAACCTATTTCAACTTTTCTCTTATCTTCTGTGGTCCAAAAATTACTCGGTTTATTTACTACTTCATCATTGACTAAATAAGTAGGAATAAATGGAATTTTTATAATAAAATCCATAATCCAAAATCAATAGCTTCAAAAAATATTTTTATCATCTTTCTATATATCAAACATTTAACCATCTAATAGTGGATGTGTATTCATGAAAAATATCTCGTTAAGAGAAGACGTTTTTAAAGTCATCATGCTACCTCCTAAGACGATTAGTCTTATAACATGAGTTAGAATTTGATACCACTTTTTGACCAAGTGATTCCAAACAAAAGAGGGGGGTGGTCAGGCGATTAGTCTTATAAACAACTTAGTAGATGAAATAAAGAATGAAGAAAACATTAAGAGAAAGAAATACAAAGTAAAGATATACTTTTTGACCAAGCGATTAGTATTATAAATAGAAGAATAGATGACATAAAGATGAAGAAAACATTAAGCGAAATAAATACAATGTAAATAAAATAAAGTGATAGAAAATAAAGAGATAAGGAAAAGAAAACATGCACTAGAGACTTATACATGTTTGACCTAACCATTTGACTTACTCATGTCCCCGAGAGTTTTTTCTTAAGAACTCCACTAAAAGAAATGAGTTTTTCACAGGTTGTACCCACAAACCTTCTTAGGATCAAATAGAGATTTTAATTGGCTAATCTCACGGACCAAACATAGTTTTTCCCAGGTTGAGCTCAAGGACCAAATAGAGTTTTTCACATGGTAAAATCAATAACCAAACAGAGATTTTACCAAGTTAATCTCAAGAACGAAACATAGATTTTATATAGATAATCTCAAGAATAAAACACA
Source organism: Vicia faba (assembly GCA_948472305.1). NCBI lineage: Eukaryota > Viridiplantae > Streptophyta > Magnoliopsida > Fabales > Fabaceae > Vicia > Vicia faba. Next base: position 1,771,681,938 of record OX451736.1, read on the forward strand.
TATTTCTTACAAATATATAGATAAATATAAAGAATCCTCTTGAGTATAACACAAACTCAGCACAACACTAACATAAAAAGATCTCATAAGTATTTTTTTTCACTCTCAGTATTAAGGCAACTTCAATGAAGAAAAGAAAAATAGAGTATAAAGCGAGACAAAAGAATTTTCAATTTAAAATCTGGTATAAATTGAAATGAAGAGAATCCCTTTATTTATAGAAAAAGAATTGGCTCAAAAAGGAAATGATACATGGACATTTTTAATGTCTTAATCCATTAATTGTAGTTATTAATCGATTAGACAAATATAATATGGAAAGTTTTTGAATTGTTTCCTCATTAACCAGATAAAGGCTTATCTATTTGATTGGAAGAGTTACAAATATGTTAATCGATTAACCCTAATATGGTAAATTGTTAACTAGTGTAAAAAACCATCCTAATTGATCAAACTAGTCATTAATCAGTTAAGAGCACATATAAAAATACTTGCAGGTGTTTTATCAAATAAAAGAGGCTTTAAAGTATATTTTAGTGTGTGCGTGTGGGCTTCCTTAGTTACTCATATACCTTTACTTTAAACTGATCACTTAAATACACACTAAGTGCGATACCAGGTCAGTTTTCACACTTCATCTCTTTCACATCTTTGGAGTTTCAAGTTTCCTGTCTTGATTTATCACTTTAAAAGGAACTTTAGTCTTATTACTGACGAGGCTTAAGATAATTCTTTGATCGAATACCAACATCAAAGATTATTCAATAATTGTCATCATAGACTTCACAAAACACCATTTGACCTTATGTGTTATTAGTATTGAGGTGGATTGACATTTGATCTCATAAAGAGCTTCTTAATAATTTACAGATAATTGGATATAAGGTGTTGTCGTCATGAAAACTAGAATGATCATCTAACAGTTGCATACATCTATATCTGCAAGCACATAGATCCACTACTACAAATAACACTTTTAACCTCAGACGCGAAATATGTTTTACCTTGGGTCATCATAAAAAGTAAAAACTTATCACCTTGTTGTCTAAAACAATGAGGTATAATTTTATTAGCGCATAGGTTCGAAACCCAACAACAACAAATTTTATTATTTTCAAAACTATCATATATTTTATCTCGGTTTATCAAAATAATTGAGGGGTATGATTATTTATTTTTTTAAGAAAAAATTGTTACACTGCTTATCCATAATATTACATTGTTTATCAGGAATATTAAAATAAAAATAAAAAATAAAAATCCTTAGGAATCTAGATAAAAATCAAATTCCCTCGAGATTTAGACTTTAGATTGTTGGGGGGAGTTACTAGAAGCATTGATACAAAGTTGAGGAGTATGCACCTTTGTGAGAGACACACCACATATCCACCTAAAACTTTAAGGTGATAGGTGAGTGGGAGAAAGGTGAGTGGATTCTCTCACTTATATATGCTCTAGTCTCCATATTCCTATCAAATATGGGATTATTTCCCCACTTACTCACACTTGCATTATTATTATAACACTCCCCTTCAAGTATGAGTCTACAAGGTTCCCCTTTAAGACATTTGTATCGTCGTTGACACCTTGCAACAGGACACCTATTCTTAGGCATTTCGATAGAAGTAAGTTGATCTCTTTCTCGACTCAAAGGCTCGTGATACCATTTGTTGGGGGGGTTACGAGGAGCATTGATAAAAAGATGAGGATTATACACCTTTGTGAGGCACACACCACTTATGCACCTAAAACAAGAAGGTGGTAGGTGAGTGGGTTCTCCCACTTATATATACTCAAGTCTCCATATTCCTATCCAATGTGGGACTATTTCCCACTTACTCACACTTGTATTATTATTCTAACATGAATCTTCAAATTATTAAATCTAGGTGAAGATCAAATGTTGGGTGCAATAATATTCTCTACAAATCTTGTATGCATTTGTTTCTAGTAAAAAAAAGGGTAAGATAATTAATATCAATAATCAAAAATATTTTCGGTACAAATAAAATTTAATAAAACAAACTTTGATTCAAGATGATTTTCTGCTCTTGCAATCCATCGTAGATAACTTTTCCAAGCGTCCTTAGGTTTCAAGCGCTTCATATGTTTCATTTAGGTTAAATTTCTAATATCGTAAGAGAACTTATATAATGAATGTCCTTTAGGTTTTACGCAGATCACTAATGGGAGATTCTTGAGCGTTGATAACCTTTAAATGGACGACAAATATTTGTTTAAGGCCGTTGAAAATAGTGAAAAAATAAACACTTAATATCCTCTCGGTTTTGGAATAAAACCGAGCGGTTAGATTAATTATTTTTTTTACAAAAATGGTTACATTCTTTCCCCATAATATTAAAAATGTTATAAATTGAATAATTATGGATGTTCATCAATTAGGAGATTTCAATTGATTTTCTATTTATTACACATGTTCTATAAATATGACTCATATTGTACTTGAAATCTACACTGATTATGAGAATAATACAATCTTATTTTCTCTTTCTCGTTTTTGTCTACACTCTTCTATTATTTAGCTTTTTATTAATTTCATAACACGTTATCAGTACGATGTTTTATAGAATTATATGTTTTAAAGAATTATAAAATTATATGGTTGGAATTGGCTCTGAGGTTATACGATTAAAATTTTGGTTCACGAAGTTCCAAGTTTAGAAGGTAACGTTTTTTTTTTTATAATATGTATTAGTAATTCTATATATTTTGTATTGATCTATTGATTAGAAGAAAAAATCAATGATAATTTTCATGCATCCTAGAAGGATTGCATGAATAATGTTAAAAATATCTCTCAAAGATTTAACAAAGGTTTTTATGTTTTGATGTAAGAATTTGTAATATATACTCATAAAATGATTGTCATCCCAGAAGATTGACACAAATTATTAACGAATCCTAGAAGAATTGCATCTATAATATTAACGAATCCTAGAAGAATTGCATCTATAATATTAACGAATCCCAGAAGAATTGCATCTATAATATTAACAAATTCCAAAAGGATTGCATCTATAATATTGGAAATATTAGCGAATTCCACGAGGATTGCATCTATAATATTAACCAATCCGATAAGGATTGTATCAATTATGTTTAAAATTAAAATAGAAAAATGATTGCATCAATAATATTACCCAAAAAGGATTGCATCAATAATAATGAAATATCCCAGGAGGATTTCACAGTTGCGTAAAAAAAAGTTCTTTATTCTTGTTTGAAGATCTCTAGTATAGTTCTTGAAAAACAAACAAAAAGATTACATCATCCTCGAAGGATTGTTCAAAGAATGTATTTTTTTAAATCATTTGTGATATTGTTCACTAAGAATAATATTCTTCATTGAAGGATGACCCGTCTATTTTTTATATATATATATTATTTTTTATGATGATTGAGCAATTGTTTCAGAAGAACTAAGATTTTAATATCAAACATCTTTGACGAGTTATAATTTTTGTTGATCGTTGTTGATAAAGAATTTTGGTTGAGTTCTATAAGAATCAAACAATCAAGAATATACTTTCAATAATATCTTAAAAGATTAGTCATATTTGTGATTCAAATTTTTTATTATTCATAAAAAATAATATATTAAAGGTCGCATATTAGATTACATTATATTCTTATAAGTGAACAAACTATTTATGATTTTTTTTAAAATTTGATTTCATTAATTAAAAAAAAACATTTATTTGTGATTATTACTTTTTCTTTTTGATGCTAAGATTATAAGTTATAGTGTAGTAATTTGGCCTTATAATGATGTATAATTTTAAATACAATAGATTTTAATAAAATCAAATTGAGTACTATTTAATGATTTTATTAAAAGAGATTAAATAAATAATTATTTATTTATCTGTTATTTTTATATATTAAAATTGAAATGTTATAGTAAAGTGCGTTTATAATTTTATGTGTACATGATTTATCATTATTCTAAAATTATAATGCAACGGTTTTAAAATATTTTATTATATTCAATTATTTTTAATATTGAAAAAGAATATTTATATAAGTACCCGAAGAACTTATCAAGCATACCTGAAGAACATAACATTATATAGTTTCTAAAGAACTTATAAAGCATTCTGAGTTCCTGAAGAATTTATAATGCATCTCTAAAGGATAACAAAATAATATTGTATAGTTCAGGAAGAATTTATATAAATAACATTGTATAGCAAAATATATTATTATTTACTATGGATTGAAACAAATTAGAATAATAGAATCATATGTATTATTGTAAACCAGAAGTTTACAGATCACGCTTAAATGTATTATTGACAAAATTGTTTGGGTCATCTTAGATGTATTATGATGCGAGAATTAATTTTGAAGAACCAGAAGTTTTTTCAATCCAATAAAATTTGTTTGTTTCTAAAAAAATCTGAGAAATTGAGCTTTTATGACATTAATTGTTGTATCGACTAAAAGATCATGCATATGTCTACTCACAACAAGAAGTTTGTGAAATTATTTTCTCAACTAATTAGACTAAGATCTTGTTTTCTGAATTTTTTAAAAATTTCTGTATAAGTATCACAAATATTACTAAAATTGATATTGAACATCATGTAATATATGTTCATAAAAAAATAGATTTGAAGATCTATTCTTTAGACGTCTCAAGTTAATTATATAGTTGATACTTATGAGATCATCAATTCCAAATTATATATTTGAAACACCCAAAGTATGGTATTAAGATATTTATTCGCATCAAGCCAACACCTTGTGATACATTTCTCCTTCTTTGATGTAATGTATTTCAGTTTAATAACATGATACTTTCCGTCTAAGTGAACTTTTAGATGTGTTGTGTATTTTCCAATTGCTCTAATATATTACACTAAGACGAGTCCTGAAAGAATATTGGAAAAATATATTTGATATTAAACCCAATTTTGAGATATAATTTGAGCAAACAATTGGATACTTGATTGCAGCCCAGTAGGCTGATTATTAGTTGAGAAATTAAATTTTCCAATATTAGGGGGGATATTAAGCAGCTGAAGAGTGAACCAGAAGTTCATATACAATTTAAAATAAATTGTCATATTTATCCTCGTATAAACGAATATGAATCAGAAGTTAAATATATTTCTCATTTGAAAAGTTTATAAAACTTATTATCAGCTGCTAATACTCCAATTAAAGTAGGTTATCTTGTTGGATAATCTAATATTGCAAATGAGTTGAAACAACGCATGAAGCTTGGTAGGTAAATTCGTTCCAATTTTAAAATTCCTCTAAGAGTACTTTGACATACTTTATTTTAAGTTCTAGAAGAACTAACTAGGTACCTGAAATTTATAAAAAGAAAGAGATCTCGATAAATTATATCAAGGAACCAAAATAAGTCAATATTGATAATGTCTTCGGATAAAATATAGCACTAAACACAATAAATGATAACGAGGATCATGAATCAAAGTCTATCAAATATTATAGACAAAGTGAGAATTGACCAAAATGAATATGTTTAATTGAAGAAGAATTAAACCCTCTTTACAAGTGACTCGATTTTGGATATGTAGTCCAAACACCTCAAGGTGTAAAACTAATGAGATATAAATGAGTTTTTTTATGAAAAAGTAAAATAAGGTATAAAGTTTGATTTGTTGCTCAATGATTTTTGTAAAGACCTAAGATTGATTTATATGAAACATATACACCTGTAGTGGATTTAATTAATTTTTCAATATTTGATTAGCCTTGTAGCACATGAAGGGCTTAATATAAATATGATGGATATTGTGACGTCTTATTTATATGGCTCACTTGATAGGGACATTTACATGAAACTCCCTAGAGAGTTTAATATATGAGAGACACATAATTTTGGATATGGAGAAAGCTACTCCATAAAATTGAACAAGTCTCTTTATGAGCTAAATAATATGGATACATATGGTATAATCGTCTTAGTAAAGATTTGCTAAGGGAGAGATATACAAATAACTTTAAATGTCCTTGTATTTTGATGGAAATGTCTGGAAAAGAATTTGATATAATTTGAAATAATAGATATCCATGTGAATTTGATATAATAGATATTCTGAAGAGTTTCCAAAAGTTATAAATTATTTAAATAAATGGTTTGATGTGAAGGACTTGGTAAAGGCAAAGTTCTTACAAGGTCAAAATTTAGACAATAGAATTTGCATACACCAAGAAGATTATATAGAAAAAGTGTTAAAACGTTTTTATATAGAAAAATCTCGTATATAGAAAAATGTTAAAATATTTCTATGTGGACAAATCTCATATGTTGTTTACCTCTATGATGGTAGATAATTAGATGTGTAAAAGATCCTTTTAGACCTCGAGAAGAGGATGAAAAATTAATTAGTCCTGAAGCACCATACCCCGGTGTAATTCAAGCATTAATCTATGTTTCTAATTATACACACCATGATGTATCAATTCATATTACTCTATTAACAAGATATAGTTCTTCGCCTACACGAAGGCATTGAATGAAGTCAAAATATACTTCGTTATTTTAGGGATAAATGGACATGAGTTTGTTTTATTCGTATCCAAATTAGAATTAACATGTTATGCAGAAATATAATACTTTCCAGATCCTCATAATGGTAGTTCACACAAATTATTTGTTTACTTATGGTGGTACAACTATTTCACGGAGATCAGTGAGTCAAACCATAACAACAACTTCGTCTAATCATGAAGAAATTTTTAGCACTACATGAGACATGTCGAGAATGCGCTTGTTTGAGATTCCAAATTTAACACACACAAAAGACTTGTGATTTGACGTCTAAAAAGAAATACAACAACCATATATGAAGATAATACTGCATGCATTTCTCAACTGAAAGATGATTACATTAAAAAAGATCGAACAAAACACATTTCTCCAAAGTTCTTTTTCACTCATGATCTCCAGCAAAATGGTGATTTAAGCTTCGACAAACTTGTCCATCTTGCAGACCTTTTAGTGCAAAAGATTGATCTTCATCGTAGAAGAAATGATCATTCAGCTGAGGGGGAGAAATGAATTTTTCATAAAAGAATATTGTACTTTTTTTCCTTCACTAGATTTTTTTTCCACTGGGTTTTTACTAGTAAGATTTTAACGAGGCATATCCTGAACAAACATCCAAGGGATATTGTTGAATATTGGAGGATTGTCTCTCTATAATTTTCTTTTTTGTTTGTAATAATATGTATTGACTAGTAACGAGGTAGTTCCTTCAAAAAGAATGTTGTACTCTTTTTCCTTCACTAGAATTTTTTCCACTAGGTTTTTTCGAGTAAGATTTTAACGAGACATATTCTTTATGGACATCCAAGGGGGAGTGTTAGAAATAGAATGATTATGGATGTCCATCAATTAGGAGATTTCAATTGATTTTCCATTTATTACATATGTCCTATAAATAAGACTCATATTATACTTGAAATCTACACTGATTATGAGAATAATACAATCTTATTTTTTCTCTTCTCTTTCTCTCATTCGTCTCTACTATTCTATTATATAGATTCTTATTAATTTCATAACAAAAAATACATTGTATGCAATAAATCTTCGTAGAATATCAAGATTGATAACCTAGAATATTAAAAATACAACATGTCCAGATCCCATACAAGATGCTAGAGATTTGTTTCCCCATAAGAATTTTTATTTTTAGTTTATATCCATTTCTTAAAAGTTAAGCTCCCATATCCGTTTAACCTTTCAAAGGTTGAGCTCCCTTCTTTGTGTAACTTGAAGAAAAAATGATTTTCTGCACTTGCAACCTATCAATGAAAAAAAAATACAATAATAACATTTCTCCACAAAAAAAATACAACACCATTTCGTTAGATAGATTACAAGGGCAGAAAAGTGTTTTGTTCTAGATAGAAAAACATTGAAGATTTTTCCTATCTTGCAATCTATCCTAAGTAATGATGCGACTTTGGGGCGGCTTCATATTAGCACGAATTAGGATAAAATCTAACGATTATTTTTATAGTAAAATTTGACTATTATACCCCTCAGTTTATTTATAAAACCAAGGTGACATTATTATTATTATTTATTTATTTTAACTATCATCTCGGTTAATGTTAAAAACCGAGGTGATAGTTATTATTATATTTTTTAATATTACATTGCCTACACATAATATTAAAATAAATTGTTTACAACAAATCTCTTCAATGGTTTTTCTGCACTTGCAATCCATCATAAAGGTGTTGATGCTTGAATGTAAAAACTTTGCATCTAAGATTGATTGTTGATGTTATCATTAGCATTGCCGTCACTAGCGTATTCAATGTGAATGCTTTGAGTGCATCCAACTTCTAATAAGGTGGTTGTTTCAAAAATTGGAAAATGTTTTTTCTGCACTTTCAATCCATCAGTAAAGACTTTTAAGAATAAATCATAATTGTTCAAAACCTTCAACAACAACAACAACAACATCAATACCATTGTTTGAGATGAATTGCAATAGTTGAAAAAAATATTTTTGTTCAAGGTAGAAGAACATTTTTTTCAGTTTTGCAATCCATCCCAAAAAAATGATGCATTCGACGGTGGGGCGGATGCAAAGAAACCAAAGGGTTAGATAATTTATTTTACGCTTGTAACCAAATAAAAATATAAAGTGTAGTAGCTGAGATTCGAAGCATGTCCGGAATGGTATATCACCTCGCTTTTTAAAATAATCGAGGGAACAAGTTGTTTTTTTAAATGAAATAAAATATGACGCGCCTTAGAATAAAACATCGGTTTTTTTCTGGATGACGTGAATGCTTCGTCATGAAAAGCGTTATTTATTATAGTGATCCATAGTAAGAGTTTTCCAAATTAGGGAATAACTTGTCAACCATGGTAGTTGCAACCACCTGCTTAAGTACTAAGTCATCATCTTTCATTTCTATAGACTCTACCCGAGAGTTATATCTTCTTGCAACCCTCTATTTTGTTGTGAACTCTTAAAATTGAACCATTTCTATGACTTCGTTACATAGATTCGTGACACAGCTGAGTCTTGTCTCACTTTCTTCATTGTTAAAAGTTTCTCTGTCAAGTGGGTGTATCAATTTAGATATGAAGCATTACATCAAAATCATATATGAATTTAAAAGAGGTTTTTTGGGTGGATGAGTATGGAGTCGTGTGGTATAACCATAATACGTAGGGTACTCAGTGGAGTCCTTAATATTCATATTAGTATATAGGAGGGTGAGGCATATTGAAGATACAAAATTAGTGACCTGATAATGAGAAATAAAATATATCATGCAATGGTGTCAGCCTTAGTCCTTTGATTCGTCGAATTTCTTTTTTATTCCATTGAAGATGACTTTGTTGGTGGATTCTATTCGTCTGTTGGCTTAGGGGTGTTCGACTCAGGTCAATTTTGTTTGTATCCCAGGATGATGACATAATCCAACCACCGTGGAGATGGAAAACTAAGTCCCATTATTAGAGACAATGTAGTTTCAGTGGCCAAACTTGCAAATTATTTCTTTCTAATAGAAATGGCCCACCTTTTCTATCGTGATCTTGGACATCGCTTCAGCCTCGACCCATTTTGTGTAGTAATCCATGCATACAAGAAGAAACAATCAATTTCTCAAGCCTCTTTTAATGAATTATCATTCTCATTTTTCTAGAAATTGACAACAACAACCCGTGTTGTATGAAAAACATTGTCTTGATGTTCTTCTTCTTCAATTCTTTATGTACAACAAATTAAAAATCTGATGCATCATTGAAAAGATCATGCATACATATTTGTACTATCTCTATCACATCTTGGAACCTAAAGATTATCTTTATTTTCTTTCTCTATCTATCCTGATTCTTTTTGTCAAGAGCTGAGAGCTTGCTAATAAATTTGTTTCCAAGATTCTATAAAAAACTTGTCAAGTTCACTGAATGAACAAACAATGAATGAATACCAAATTTTTAACAATTTCAAATTCAAAGGACTTGTAAATCTAAATATCACTTGTTAGAACTATATAATCACACACATCTAAGAAAAAGAGATACTCATAATGGAAGTTGTGTGTATAGCACATTAGGATCAATGATCACAAAGTGAGTATTATACATTACCTAGACTTACAAGCCACTAATTAAGCCAAAAACAACTTAACCAACTAATTAGTTACTTGTATCACAAGTAATGACATATCTAACTTAACGACCTAACTATTTATAAAACAAATAAATCACTAAAATTATTTGAATTACATTTTAGCACAAATTACACTACTTATCAAATGAGTTTTTTTTTTTTGAAATGTTTACTACACCTTAGGCCATACACACATAGTATATCATAATGAATTGTTTATGGAAATCTACAATACCCATTACCCTTTGCATGGTGGCTACTCTTTCAATGATACTTATCAATTGTCTTCATTTATAAAAGAAACAAAGAACTTAGTTTTAGTGTGTAAATGTGTATTTTATACAAAAACTATAATAATATAGTTCTTTATTTCTATTTGAGAAATTAAGCTATTATCTACCTACCATAACATATTTATGTGCTTTTTCCCCTTTAACATGCTATAAAATCCACAAGTTGAATCAAAGATGTTTATTTCAAACTAAAAAATAGGTGTGATAAATGAATTTTTACAAATACTTTCCAAATATTCCTATGACTTGTGATTGTGAAGTGAAGAAATGAAATTTTCAACATATTGCTTATTAAGCTCCATGTTACTAAATTTTTTCCCAATCTCTTTAGCATTCTTCCTATAATCACTTCCCACTTCATCCACCATTGTAAACCTCAATGCCTTAGCAACTGAATCCCTTGTAAATGACCCATCTTCCTCATTCCTCACAATCTCAATCCCCACTTTCTTCTCTTGCATCACTCTTGAATACAAACCTTGATCCAACAAAAAAGGCAACATAACAAGAACATGTCCAAAATAAAGATTTTCTATCATTGAACCAGAACCACAATGAGTCAAACAACCCCCAACAGAATCATGACCCAAAATCTTAGCTTGTGGAGCCCAACTCTTCCAAACCAAACCTTGATCCTTTGTCCTATCTTCAAACCCTCTTGGTAACTCAACAGAACCATTTTTCAAATCCCTCAAAACCCAAAAGAAAGGTAACTTAGAGTTCTCAATCCCAAGAGCCAATTCATTGAGATTCTCTTGACTCAATTTCACCTCACTCCCAAATGCAATATACACAACAGATGAAACCTTTTGTCTACCTAACCATTCTTTTATTTGAATCCAATCAGGATTATCATCTACCTCATCAGAAGAATCTATTATCGGCGGAAGCAAACCAACAGGAATCACAGGCTTGTTGTAAAACTCACCAACAAAATCTAACCATTCACCTTCAAGATCTCTTGAGCTTCTAATAACAAACATATCACAATCTGAATTTGCTCTGTTTAGATCAAAAACAGGGGAAGCCCCTGTTTCATTCACTTTGATATCTTCAAGTAATTTTTTTACCTCATGAGATCTTAAACCGATTTTCGTCGGAAAAGAAACCCATTTGGGAGGACCATAATAATCTTCAGGATCTTTTCTAATGCATGCAACATCATCACCAAGTTGTTGTTTTGGTGTATCAAAGAAACATATAGTCCATGCAGGACAAGGACTAAAATAAGCACATGAAATGTTCAAATTCAAATCTTTTGCTAGTTTCGGCAACCAACTAGCTGCAAAATCGTAGAAAACCCAATCAGGATTTGAGGTTTTGAGGATATTGAGTACAGAATCTTGAAGAGAGTCGTAGGCTAGTTTAAGGTAATAGAGTTTGTTGGAGGGGATGTCGGTGGTGGAATCTGCGGTTGTTGGGAGATTGTTTGTGTCGATGTGGGGTGATAATGGGAGTTTGATGAGATTGATGAAGGGTGATAAGGTTTGTGAGAGTTTAGGGAGACGATCTATGATTGAAGGTGTGGAAATGAGTGTGATAGAGTGGCCATTTTGTGCGAGGATTTTGGAGAGTTGGAAACATGGGTACATGTGTCCCATGGCTATCCATGGGAACATGACAATGTGAAGAGGTTCGTTGTTTTTGTTGGCCATGAATGATTGATTAACGTTGTTGTTGTTGTAATGCAAGAAATTAATGGGGATGTGTGTGTTGTTTTTATAAGGAAGAAAAAGAAATGGATGAAGAGATTATTGGTTGATTGATTCCACGCACATGGTATGGTGGTAGTGTGGCATGTGAAACACGCAGCTAGTAATTTATTCCGATAAATATGCCAATCATCGGAACTTATGACCTGTTCTTTTGCTCTTTTGTCACTCGCTTTTATTTGGTAGACGAATTTGATTTATTTCATTTAAATTTTTTTTTAATATTCCTGTAATTTTTTTATACCCCTAAACATGTAAAAATCAAGGGTAAATAAAAAAAAAATTATAGAAGATAATTTTTGCACTTATGTAGCAAAAGACTTGGTAATTCAAAATTTCAGATTCTCATTTACTTTCTCTTTATGTCACCACAAATCTCTCCACTTGCAACTTTATTGTCAAAGTGAAGAACATCCTAAAAGATGGGTTTGATTGGTGGCATGGTTCAGGCTATTATTTTTTATGGTATAGTTAGTGGACTTCTTTTGGCCCCTTTGACGTTCTTGTTGATTATGTTCACATTCATGATCTTAAACTATAAGTTAGGAATTTTTACTCAATGACACAACCTCACTTAAATCATGTGTACACTCGATTATCTCACACCATCATCACCTAATCTCGTTAGTAAAATTCTAGCTTCAACCCCAACACGAAAGATGTCTTCATTTAGTATAATAACATTAGTGGTACTTACACTACTAAGAGTGACTACTCTTGGATCATCCCAACAAATAAAATTTACTTGATCCTAACATGGAGTCTCATTCTTGGAGTTGGATATTGAAACAATGTCTTCTAGAAAATATCAAGTTCCTCCTTTGGCTTTCTTGCCATTGTCGAACTTTGTTTTGCAGGTTATTAATCAAGGAAGTTCCATTGAAGATAAAGTCAAGTGTAAAGTACTTAAAGATGGAACCAGACCAATAGAGCTTGACAAACTTGATTCTTATATGATGACATCTAAGTAGTATATAACTCATGCCTCATCTTAAAGTGAAGCTCAAGCAAGTGTCTACAAGAGCGAAGCTTTTGACAAGACTTGAAGTGTGTGCAAGTGTCTACAAGAGTGAAGCATCTGACACGACTTGAAGTGCGTGAAATCTCACCCTGACACATCTGAGTGAATAAAATTGTAAAAGCACATAAGGGCTTACTCGTAAAGATGTACGACTAATCTCACACACATAAACACACACTAAAACTACTTTTTAAACCTGTTATTCTCAAGAAAATATTTTTGAAAATATCTTGAAATCGTGTCATATGACTTGGGAGTTGTCAGGAGAGTTCTGGGGAAATTTGTGTTCCTGTTAATCGATTGGCACTTCACTCAATCGATTGGGTTAGTGCAAAAATGTGCTTTAAATGTTTAGGACAACATCTTAACGAGTGGTAACGACTATGGATCTTTTCTTGCCTTTTAAAACAAACCATACAATTATTTTTAGGCCAACCAATCGATTGACTCATGTGCCAGCAGATTGGATCATCAATTTTGGCCATAAAAAATTTCCTTTTTGTGTCAACCTCTAGCCTACAAATAGAGGCCATTTTCCAAATATTTTCACATCCAAAAAATGTGATATTTCATTCCTGGCTCCTCACTCTCTTTCTAAAATATTTTATTTACTTTCTCTCACTAAAATTTAGTCGTAGCGCTTTCGGGAAAGTCACTTACCAAGTGAGACAATTGTATTTCTAAAAGGGTAGACTTGTAAATTCACCGAGGAAACTTTCTTTTTAACCTTGGTTTAATAATTAATTAATTTAGGGATTATTAGTTTGGGTTAGAAGATAAACCTATTAAAATATTGATTTTGGGGAATTAATTATTAAGTCACTGGTTTGTTTTGAAGGATCAACCCATTCAAAAGTCTTCATTCGGACGAGATCAATCTGTGGTTAAAATCTCATATTGATTTGTGGTTATAATGTGTAAAACCTCTTTTCTATTCAAGCTCATCCCGATGTTAAAAGCTTGCTAAGGTCACATTATGAATTCTCCAAGGTTCGTGAGTTCATCCTAGTGTTAAAAGCGCATCCAGGTTCAAGATAAGCATGTGCAAAGTCTTGGTTTGAAGCTTGAAGACTAATCACTCCAAGTTTCTTGTGGAGTAGAGACTAACCAATTTGATCCATCATTTGGAAGGAAGACTCACCACTTCTCTCTGTGTTTGCTGTTTGGTTGGAAGTTAGGCACAAACTTCATTTTCCTTGTATAAGGGGGTTCAAAAGTTCAACCTACTAAAATATCTTAAGCTTTATTGGATACTCTCAAGATCAAATCTTGGGAACATGAATAAGTATTCTTGACTGAAATGTTTGTCTTATAACTGAAATGTTTCACATTATAAACTCTGCATGTGGCCCTCGAATGTTAGGATAATGAGTATTGTATTTAGAGTACTTGAGTTTCATTAGAGGATTGAGGTCAGATCTAGGTTGTTGGTTGTGCTTTTGATGCTTATTTAATATTGGTTGCAAATCATGGGATCACCACACACAAAAGACAAGCTTTTGATGAAGACAAATCTATGCAAAGAAGGAAAAAATGTCAAGGAAGGATTGATCATGCTTATATTAGAGATTTCAAGGAATTAGATCATATGCTAAGGTACACAAGAAATTCAATTAGGTATGAGCCTTAGGTTCTCAAGTCTTTTCATCTAAACCTTTCTAGATGACCCCTGACATTTATGCATAACATGCTTTCAAGTTTCATCTTTAACTTAAAAATTTCCAGTTTTTAAAGGAAGCAATCGATTACCCATTTCCCTTAATCAATTGCTTGAGCTCCTTGTAAAATGAATAATTGAAAATGTTGAAACTATATTTCTTATATAATTATAAAGATAAAAATACACACACACACACCTATATATATATATATATATATATATATATATATATATATATATATATATATATATATATATATATATATATATATATATATATATATATATATATATATATATATATATATATATATATATATATATATATATATATATATATATATATATATAGGTCTCAGCCTCCTAATCAACCCCATTAATTATGGAAAGATTTGATACAATAATATCCTAATTGATCCTACTAATAAAAGCAATTGATACTGAATAATAATAATAAAATAATATCTTAACACTCCCCCTTAAGGTGGTGCGTATACATCATAAGCATCCAACTTGTCACATATGTATGTTGTGAGACGGTGGTAGAACCGACTGTTAATACTGGTTTGCGTTTTTTATTCACAAATGTCACAGTAAGCAAGAGTCGCCACCGACTTTTCTTTTATCCAACAAGGAAAGGGTGAAAAGAACAGAAAAAGACCTTTTTCGAGATTTTCTGAGTAAGAGGGGTAGATTATGGAAAGGAAAGGTGTTAGCACCCTTTTCATCCATAGTTTTCCATGGGCTCTTAGGTACTTGCTCATTTTCTAAAATTGCTTGTGTTTGTGTGTTTGAAAAGCTTTGAAAATTGCCTTAGTGCGGCGATTCACTTTATGGTAACTCTTGTATCAGTCCTCAAGAGTGTGATAAAGCGTTTTTAAAAAACTTTTGTTGGAAAAGTAGTATTTGAAAGTGTAGCGTGTAAAAATTTGTTTGAGCAAGTACCTAACAATTATCTACCTACTCAAAAAAAGTTTGTTCTTTTCCTCATATCCTTCAGACCGTGTTATCCTACTATTAGTGAGTAGGTAACCCTAGTCATTGGATGTTTGAGGGACTATTGAAAGAGACATACGATCACTAAGGCAACAGGGCAAGATCTCTTAGTAACTGTCCTAAAGCCCTAAGATCACTTTTACACCGAGGCAACAGTCGAGAGGGTCATCGAGGGACTAGTGATCTCTAGACTTAAGGACAACCACTAAAAATTCTCATGTTTCGAGAATTGTGACCGTAATTCGAAGGCAATTGAGTGAGGTATACCCTAAGGGTGCAAGTGTGCAGCAGTGTACTTTTTTCAGATATTTTATCTTGCGCAATTAGGGTTATCTAGGTTCAATTAATCATTATCTTTCAGGCAACCCTATTAAACATTCATCTAAGCAGTTTATCGAGCGGAAAAATAAAATTCCTAACTATTACAAGGCTTTGGTGCAATTACATAATTAATGACTGAAAAGTAAAAATGCGGAATTGAAAAACCCTAATTAAGCTATTACAAACCGGACGCAGTTACATCAATAATAAAAATTAATTGTATGGAAAAATTAATTAAGTGCGAGAATTAAAATTGAAAAAAGGTGCAAAACCCTAAAAAACTAATTTGCTCATTGAAAATATTTTTTTGAATTTTTTATAAAAAATGATTTGAAATTGACCTAATCTTCTAATTAATTTTAATTAATGAAAATAAGTTAAAATTGATTAAAATAATTAATTTGCAAAAATTAATTTAATAAAAAAAACTAAGTCCTATTTTTATGATGATTTTCTGATTTTATAAAAAAAATTGATTTAAAAAGAAATTAAACTAATTAGACAAAAATAAAAATAGTAAAATTAAAAAGAGTGAAGGAATATGCCTGAGGGGTGTAAACCCAAATTGGATGGTGTGTTGCTGAATTTGTCCAAAGCCCAAGATCTTGTGGCCCATAACCAGCGATGGATCCAGTGTTGTTGGGAGCCTGGAGGTTCATCATGGGGAGCTTCATTGGAAGCGTTAGATATGGATGTTGATTGATTCAAGGGTGATGAACTTGAGGTGTAGGATGAGCGCGTTGGGAACGGTGGCATTGGATCTACAAATAGATGTTAAGAAAAATAATATATAGGAGGCAGGGATCGAACCCCTTACCTCCTACACGCGCGCGCTTTGAAACCATCCAGCCTTGCCACCGAGTCAACTCTTCATTCGTTATTTAAAACACACATAATATATTATATAGAATAAAGGTTAGTGATTGTAATAAAAACGCGCGCCAAGTTCAAACTGGCCAACCGAATCACGTCATGTAGTCGTCTTCCTTGATGGACTGTCGTTTTAGACAAGGAACCTTTACCTACAGACATGACTGTAACTATAGGACCTGCATATTTCAAAAATCACAACCAAGCAACATAAATTTAATCTAAATACATAGATTAATTAGGTTTGATCTCTTGAGTGCAATGGTGTTCATCTTTGGCCCTAATTTTGCCTGAAACGAAAAGCCCTAAAACGCACCTCTAAACCTTAACAATGGCAGGTTATCAAATATGCCTCAAAACTCATAATTAATTATACAAACATATTCTAAATAATGATACAAACATGAATTTATGTTTAGAAATCGTTTATAATGCGTAAATTCTCAAAACCAAATTCAAGAATGAAGAAAAAATCGTGGGGTCGTGGAGGACGATTCTGGACGTCTTGATGTGTGCAAGTGATCCAGCTAGCTTCTAAATATGCCCAGGAATGGATTGCCAACCTTCAAAGTCCTTGAATCTGCCTCTAAATCAAAATTTGATAACTACTTTTTTATCCAAAATTTTGAGTTTCTTCTCTCAATTCTACACGGACAATCCTTGTTTTTTTTGATCTGGGAATGTTATGAATATATAGTAGAGTGAATTAGGTCAACAAAACTGAACACAATCTTTGAAAATTTGTGAGAAAAGATTTGATTTGCATCTTATATTTTTTATTTCTAAATTTGGCCAAATTGTGCTACATTCATCCCAATCATCCCTTGCATGATTTCCTTGATTTTCCAGCTGATTATAGACTTATCTTATGGTCATAAAATCAAGTCTTGAATTTTATTTTATTATTCCACTATTTTATTTGATTTATTTTGATTTTAATGAATAAAAAATCAAAACAAATAAAAAAAATAATGAAATAATATGTGAGTAGGCTCAGGGGTCGTGGGCCATGTTAAGAACACATTTCAAATATAAAAACCCATTTGGAAAAAAAATCAATTTTGATCAATGTTGACTTCATGCACATTTCCAAAAATTGGTCAACTTTATCAAATGAGAAAGTTATGCCTAGTCAAAGTTTGATGAGTTAGGAGCATTTCTTGAGGAATCATGATCATCCCTTGATCAAATGATGGAGATTACTTCAAAATGTTTATGTTGACCAAAAATCTTGAAGTTTGACTGTATTTGGGCCACAATTGACTTTTGACCTAGTATAGTTGATTTTCAGGCATTTGAGCAGTTGACTGAGCAAACTTGTTGTGCAAGGCATGAAACTTGGCATGGATGATCTTGAGGAAATATTAGGGCCATGGAAAACATTTGGGACCCTTGGAGCTCAACCATCTTTATGAGAAGTGAAACCCTAGTTTGAGGCTTATTGCCTTAGGAGGAGAACTTGTCTGGTCAATTCTTGGTCATCCTAGGACAAGTTAGGGACCTCAATGGGCATGTGTTGAGCAGAATAAGAGGGTAAATTTTGGGGTAAAACAGATTCCCCTGTTCAATCTTCTTAAACCTGAGGATTTAGATTGGCTTGTCCGCCTTTTGTGATCTGAGGGTGGAATATGATTGAACACTGGAGTGCCCAGAAATTTGCACTCGCATGAAGTAATACTGATGGTTGATGACGTCAGGAATGGGCTTACATGTGCCATTTGGAGAAGATGACGGAAGATCGTCGGAGATGGGCTTAAAGATGCCATCTAGAACAATGATGATTTCGTGAGATATTCCTTCGTGGGAATTCCTGTTCCTGTTGTTAGGGAGGACTCCGCTGAGGAATGTTGGTTTCTGTCTTGGGGAATAGAGTCTAGGAGCTTCAGTTGTCCGTTATTCTATTGGGGAGTCATATCTTGATTGAAGAGACAGAAGTGAACTGCTATCTGGTCAGGATCCAGGCTTCATAGTGACTTGCTGAGGATGATAAGGTTGATTGCTATCTGGTCGTATACCAAGATTCACAGTGACTTACCGGGGAGATGAGATTAAACTATTATCTGGTCAGGATCCGGGCTTCACAGTGTCTTGAATTATTGATTGACTATTATCCGGTTAGTTTCCGGGCTTCATAGCTTCTTTAATTGGAATATAAATCTTAGTATTAATTTGACTGGACCAGAGAAAGGTCTTGGTTATTTTCAACTGGGATAGAAATCTTAGTATCGATTTGACTAAACCAGAGAAAGGTCTCAGATTAACTTTGACTGGCATAGTAATCAGGAGAATCTTAGTATCAATTCAACTGATCCAGACGAAAGTCTTGGTACATCTTCCACTGGCATAGTAATCAGAGAGATCTTAGTGTCAATCTGGCTGATCCAGAGAAAATCTTAGGTTAACTTTGACTGGCATAGTAATCAGGAGAATCTTAGTAGCGATTCAACTGACCCAGACGAAAGTCTTGGAATCTCTTCCACCGGCACAGTAAGCAGAGAGATCTTGGGTTAACTTTGACTGGCATAGTAATCAGGAGAATCTTAGTAGTGATTCAACTGACCCAGATCAAAGTCTTGGAATCTCTTCCACTGGCATATTAAGCAGAGAGATCTTGGGTTAACTTTGACTGGCATAGTAATCAGGAGAATCTTAGTAGCGATTCAACTGACCCAGACGAAAGTCTTGGAATCTCTTCCACTGGCATAGTAAGCAGAGAGATCTTGGGTTAACTTTGACTGGTAAAGTAATCAGGAGAATCATAGTAGCGATTCAACTGACCCAGACGAAAGTCTTGGAATCTCTTCCATCGACATAGTAACCAGAGAGATCTTGGGTTAACTTTGTCTGGCATAGTAATCAGGAGAATCTTAGTAGCGATTCAACTGACCCAGACGGAAGTCTTGGAATATCTTCCACCAGCATAGTAAGCAGAGAGATCTTGGGTTAACTTTGACTGGCATAGTGTTGTACCCCAAAATTTGCCCTCCCATTTCCTCAACATTTTCCCATCACAAAACCCTTGGAGCTCAAGATCCAGTTAGGGTTTCCTCTGCTCAAGACTTCTCCTTGCACTGTTGACCCAAATTAGGGTTTGTGATTGCACAAGGATATTTTGACCTAAAATGCCTAAGATGACTTTCATGCTTCATGTTGGACTCCCAAGTTTATCCATACCAAGTTTCAAGTCTTGATTCCAAATTTTGCCCAGTCAATTGGACAGTTGACCTAGAAATCAACTGTATTGGGGAAAAAGTCAATTGTGGCCAATTGACAGTCAAATCTCATGAAAATTGAACCACATCAACATTATGAACTCACATAGACCATTTGATCAAGTTTGGATCACAATTCCTCAAGAAATTTGATCAGATCATCAAAAGGGCAAAATGGTCATTTTTTGGGTTTTGACTGCACCAAGGCAATTTTTGACTGTTTGACCTAGCCAATGGCAAACCAAGCTCACATATGGACTCAAGGACCCCATGGAATTATCTTGACATGCCCAACAAGTTCAAAAGATCCCAAGTACACAAGATTGACAGTTGAATTTCCTAGTCAATTGATCAATTTTGACTGTATACTGAAAAGTCAAACTTTGACTTTTTGGTCAAAATCAAGGGTCAAGATTCATTTTTCATCAAAACATGCCAAATCATGAAACTTGTTCACCAAGAAATCAAGAATTGCAAATTAGGGTTTGAAATGGGAATTTTTCATAACTTAGAATTTTTTCTAAGTCATGGAAAACCCTAATTTTTTCCCAACTTTGCCCCACTTTCTCACCAAGATTCATTTGGATTCAAACAAAAGTCAAAACATGAAAGTTGTAGCTTGTTGCATAATCTACAACTTTGAATCACAAAGTTTCCCCAAATGAGGCTTGTATCTCAAGTTACAATTTTTTGAATAAGGGCACTAAACCATTCTTAACTTAGTGAAATTTTAACCTATTTTGGCAAGGTTTTCTACCTAACTTCAAGGCCATTTTCCATACACTTCCACTTGGAATTTCAAGTTGCATTTCAAAGATGGATTGTAGTACACATTCCAAGCTTTCCAAAATGTCCAAGAACTCATCAAACAACCTCATAACTTGAGAGAATCGAATTTCACAATATGGCAAAAACTCACTTTTGAATTGATCATGTACATGTTCATAACTTAGGCCATTTTCAAGTCAGCATAGTTTGTGCTACATTACAGGTCCTAAAACCCTTTGACACTCAATAATTCAATGCAAAACCATTGTGCCAAGATGTTGTTCTAAGCATTTGGACATTACAAGGAGAATTAACCCTTAATTAGAAAAAACAATATTTCCATTTTGAAAAAGTAGAACTTTATGTCCATTTTGCAAATCCAAGTGGTACAGTCAAAATCTTCTAGGCACAAGTTAAGAGACACATTTCACTGATCAAGGCCAAGGGTTGCAGCATGTTATGGGGGCCTGCATCAGTCTAGAACATCAACTTGCCTTTTGTTGCTTAAGAAAGAAGAAACATTGCATATCACATACCAACTCTCATATCAGCTTACAAACACTTAAGCAAACTTGTGAAACACATTCAAGAGATACCAACTGAGCTAGTACACGACCCTAACATCCCTCATACACTCCCCTTCCCAGAATCACCTTCAAACTGCAAGAACAGGGCAGGGCCTGCAGTTTGAGTGCCATCTCTCATTCCTCTCAAGCTTTCTTGCCCAAACCAGTTCACACACCTTCCATACCATCTATGCAAGCTAACCAAAACCTAAAACACGACCTGTAACTCCTCTAACTAGTTCCACCATTTTCACTTTTCTGATTTGCAGGTGAAGTGCTCTAGCTCGATTCAAAAGCTTTCAAGACAAAGTAAAGCTTGGAATAGCATCCCTGGACCTCAAGGAAGCTATACCAATCATCACCTTGCACTGAAAGCTTCTCCATTGCCAGATAGAACTTCAACTGAACAGGTAAGTTTATGGATTCGTATCTCTCTTATTAGGCATTGTTAGCTTTAGGTTTGTGAAGAGAATATGTCACATTCATAGCCCTGAACATGCCCATATAATTAGATTTCATTTATATTATGTGTGCTGCAAGAATTTTGAGCCTGAACATTGATAAAAAGTTAGGTCAGAATTTGGGGGAGAGGAAATTCTCCCTCATCTTAGAGAGTTAAGACAAGTTTTTTATATCCATGAATTCGTCTCTTGATGCTGATCATGTTTGATGTTATGAGTTTTCATTAAAAAGCCAGGAATCAAGATGTTTGAATCAGGGAACCATGCGCGCGTTTTTGACATTGTTTGGCCAGAGGTTGAAGAAAGGCTATCTGGGCTGGGCCTGTTCTTGTATTTCTTTTTCACACACTCTTTTTACTTCTGAACCCCCTAAGCCCATTTTCTTCATTTTAATGATTTTTTGACTTTTCTTTTTTTGGCTTGACTTATTTATTTTTCCTAATCATATAAAAAACATAAAAATAATTTTTTGTACCATTTTCCTATTTATTAGATATTTATTTGGTTAGACTAGTTATTTGAACATAAATAAGCAAATAGATATACTTTTATTTAAAAATGTTAAAATGGTGTAAATACATTTTTATTTTTATTTTATTTCATTTTATATTCTGAAAATATTTTATGTGAAATATACTTTTTTTATAAAAATTAAATATTATTATTTTTGTGCATATTTAAAATAGTTTGTAAATAAATATAAATAAATACATATATATTAGTATACTTAGAATAAAATACCAAAAATATACATATTTTTATTTTATTAATATTTAATACTAAAAATACATTTTTTACAAATATACTTCATTTTTATTTTATTTTTGTACACAAATAATAAATATTGTATATATTGAATAAATAATACATTTATTTAATAGAATTAGGGTTTTTCCCTAAACATGAAAAACTCCAAAAAAAATAATACTTTCCTTTTCTTTATTTTGACATGTAAAAATACCTTTTTTTCATACATACTGTGATCGGTGGATCTGGAACTGACTGTTTAACGCTGGTTCGCGAAATGTCGCGGAAGCAAGAGTCGCCACCGTCTTTTATTTTCTCCAAATGGAAAGGACAAAAGCACAGAAAAATTCCTTAAAGAGATTGCTCTCGGTTCGGGAGGTAGATTATAGAAAGGGAAGGTGTTAGCACCCTTTCTATCCATGGTTATCCATGGGCTCTTAGATACTTGCTCATTTGTGTTTTCAAAAGTGGTTTGTTTGCTTTTCAATTGTGGGTTTTAAAAAGTTTCTTTGAAAATTCCAGTTCGACTCTCGTATCGGTCCTCAAGAGTGTTTGAAAAATTGCTTTCGAAAGCTTTTGAAAATGTGTTGGTGTGAAAAGTATTTTTGATTGGCTTTGAAATTTAGAGCAAGTATCTACGAGAACCTACCTACCCTAAGGAATTCGTCTGTGTAAATGTCCTTTAAAGTAGTGCCATCTCACTATTGAGAGGTAGGTAGCACCACTGTTGGAGGTGTTCGGGTCAATTCGAGGTTCGGGACATGGTGATCACCAGAGCAATGGGAAGACACCTTAGAAGCTACCCTCATTCCAGGTTCCCGGATCATGAGGACTTACTAAGACATCCTCTACTCGACGATCACCTTTCGAGGCAAGGCAACAGTGAGGCGTACCCTAGGGGTGGTGTGTGATTTGTGTGTCGTTTTCATTTATTTTTGTCTTTTGTCATGCCATGGGTGTTCTACGCTTGTTTTTATTTTTGTCCATACATTCTTTCATGCCTTGATTTACAGTTAAAAATTGCGGGAAAAGTAAAAGTCTAAAGCTATTACAACAGGCGCGGGTCCACATCGCCAAAGTTAAACCAGGACCCGATTTGACAGGAAAATAAATAATTAAAGAAAAATAAAGAATTAAAAGTGCGAGAAATTAATTACAAGGCCTTGGGAGAGATACATAAATATTAAACGAAATAAAATATGCGAATAAGAATTAAAAATGAGGGCGTTGGACCCTTCTTGCAAAATTAAATTAAACGATGAATTAATTAAAATTAAAAAGAAAGGAAATTGTCTTCTTGGTATTTTTTGGTATTTTGTAATTTTAATAAAAAAGAATTAAATAAAATAAATGCTAACCCTAATTCTACAATTTTTGTTTTATTATGAAAAATGTTGAAGTTTTTAACCTAAAACAAACCCTAATTTTTATATACAATTTAATTATAAAAATAAATATCTAATATTTAATTATTATGGAATAAAAGAAAAAAGATGAAAATTAATTAAACCCTAATTCTATATTTTTTAGATTTTTATTAAAAAAAGTTAAAATTAAAACCTAATTTAAAACTAATTAATTAAAGTTATTTATTTACAAAAATACTAAAATAAAAATATTTATTATTTTTTCTTGTCTTTTCTGATTTTTTGTGTGTTTTTTATATATTATGAAAATAATAAATTAATTAAAAACAATAATTAAAAAGAAAATAGAAATAATGAAGAATAATAAAAACTTGCAAACCTAGGGGGTCTCTGTCCCCAGAGTGGAGGTGAAATTGTGGTAATTCTGGCCCATTAAGGTCCTGGCCTTGTTGACTTTATTGACCACGTGTAGCTTCGTTGACTTATGCCTATGGTGTTCTCCAGATTCTAGCCTTCTGATTGATCTTGAGATAGACGTGGCAAGCTTGATTTGGAGGATGCACGGTGTTCCTTGGTCACGAAATTACATACAAACGCGTTAGTAAAAATAACATGAAAGGGATGGGGGACCTGGGGCTCGAACCCAGGTCCTAGAGATTACCAGTTTTATGCCTTGCCAATCGTACTGAACGCGCTTCTTGTATATTAAATAACTGAAGAATAATATAATGAGAAAATAATGGTTAATGGAAAGTCAGAGCGCGAAATTTGAATGCTCCAATGGTGCCCTTCCACGCATCATCTTCTTCCTCGCTTATTTGTTTTCCTGAAAATATCAAAACATTGGCAACGGTTTTAACCCGTTCCCTAAGACACCATTACAGAAAATAACGATTAGGCCATGGATGCTCATAAATTGAGCGCGAGGGTGGCCTTGTGATCGTCCAATCATGCTGAATCCAGTTATGGTACTGTGGGGGTTCTAATTTTTCCTGAACTGGGAAACCCCAATTCAAAGTTCTTCAAACCCTAAAAAACGATAATGGTAGATTCGCGTAGGGTGCATAAAAATTCAATCAAACATATGGGTTAGCTTCAGAATTGAATATTGAATATGAATCAAGCATCAAAAATTATTAAAAGTGCATGAATCGAGATGCAAGATTATGAGATTTTTTCTGTACAGGGCGAGGTCGTGTTACCAATCTAGGGTGTTAGAACGATTGGTTTTGATTGGAAAACTCTCCTTGAAGCTTCAGGAAGCTAATGAGATGAAAATCTGGCCTTGAATCGCCCTAGGACTAGGTTTTCAGAATTCACTTTTCAAGCAAAAATTTCAAGTTCTTTGGATGCTTTTCTGCGCAGCTGAGTGGTCCCATGCATTAGGGTTGTGTTCTTTGTATAAGTATGAGTGAATTAGGTCAAGAAATTTGATCAAAATCCTTTGAATTAATGAATGCAATATTTGATTTTTTTCACCATGATTTTCAAATCTTTTTTCATGCAATTTGATACCAAATCATGCCAAAACTTTCCACAAATGATTATGCACGAATCTTGAGTGTCCAATGAGAGTATTTTCTGCACAAAAAGATTTTATTTCATTAGTTTTGTATTTTTCATGTATTTTATTTAATTAAATGAATTATTAATAATAAAAAAATTCAAATAAATAAATAAAAATGGAGGAAGACTTCCCTTTGGGCCTAATGGTCGTGCACATGCTTGGGATAATGAATTATGGAAGAAAAATAGGCCCATTAGCAATTTTAGGTCATTTGAATCAATGTTGACTTTTCAAAATATCCAAAAATTTCCCAACTTCCACAAGGCATAACTTGCTCAATTTTTAAGATTTGCTCATGTTCGTGGACATTTTGGAAAGGTCTTTGAGTCCTCTAACCAATTCCTTTGGTCCCATGTCATTTAGATTTACCAATCTCAAGTTATGGCCTTTGACTTAAAGTCTCTTTTTGTTGACTTTTGAAAATGACCTATAATGTTGAAATTGATAACTTTTTGTGAGAGCATTTCTTGGACTTGAAGTATGAAGATGAGTTGTAGGAAATGTATTTCTCTTCAAAATGAGCTTTGGATGGAATTTTTCTGATAATCCATGTGAAAGTTATGCCCTGGTCAATTTACAGTTGACTTTTTCAGCTGTCCAAATAAGGAAACTTTTGCATCTTGATGATTTTTGAGCCAAGCTTTTAGAATCATGATCAAGCATTGATCAAATGATGTTTGTGGCTTCAAGATGAGATGTTGACCAAAAATTTGAACTTTTGACTGCCAAATGACCATTTTGCCCCTACAGTTGACTGTAGTGCAATTAGGGTTTTGACTGTGCAATTTTGTGCTGAAAGTCTTGAAACTTGATATGAGGATGCTTGACCATATTTGTAGGCATGTGAGACTTGATTGAGCTCTTGAAAAATTCAATTTCTTGATCAGAACCAAAACCCTCATTTTGACTGTTTAGGAGGCCCTTGACTATGCAACCCTTGGGGAATTTTGAAGCTTGACTTGGCAATTTCTTGAAGAATATGGGAGGGCAAATTTTGGGGTACAACAGTTGCCCCTGTTCAATCTTCTTAGACCTGAGGATGCAGATTGGCTGACGTGCCTTTCGTAATCCGAAGGTGGAAGATGATTGAACACTAGAGTGCCCAGAAATTTGCGCTCACATAGCAACAGTGTGATGATGGGAATGGGCTTATAGATGCCATTTGGAGATTGGTGAATAGGATGATGGGCTTATAGATGCCATCTGAATGTTGATCGCGTAAGAGATTCCTTAGCGAGAACCTGCATACCTGCAAAAGAAAAAATGAGTACCTGACATGTTGCAGGAGCTGGTCTTCAGATGCTTGGTATAGATGTGTCCTGACTGGTTACCGGAGCTGAGTCTGGATCTTCAAAAGATGATGAAGGAAACAGGGGTGGTTACTACCTCAGCAAGAACGGTGAGAGAACCTTGGATGACTTTACCCTCAACAGCAATCGTTGAGAAAATCTTGGGATTACCACCTCCGCAGGATCGGGAAGAGAACCATAGGCAATTATAATCTCAAAAGCGGACGTTTGAGAAAAACCTGGAATGGAATTATCGTCTCGGGGAGAGAACCATAGGAAATTATAATCTCAAAAGCGGACGTTTGAGAAAAACCTGGGATGGAATTATCATCTCCGCACCGTTGGGGAGAGAACCATAGGAAATTATAATCTCAAAAGCGGACGTTTGAGAAAAACCTGGGATGGAATTATCATCTCCACACCGCTGGGGAGAGAATCATAGGAAATTATAATCTCAAAAGCGGACGTTTGAGAAAAACCCGATAACTTTTACTGAGTCTTCATCAGAAAAATCTGTTTGGGGTCGATTCAACTGGACTAGAGAAGGCCTTGGACTGGATAAGAAATCTTTGGAGTCGATTAACTGAACCGGTCTAGGTCTTGAAATATGATTGAGAATTTGACTGCATCTTTCCTGAAAGGTAAAGGTCAGTCATATGCAGTGCATGATATGGACCAAGCAATGATGTTCTCAACATAAATGAGACTTGTAAGATGTGATGCGTTTATGCATGCTATAATGATGTATGTGATGTTTAGGAATGTATGTTTTTCGTCTAGGAAAGTAAATCCTTGACGGATGCCGGGAGATCACTCCTGGGCTGACGTTGAGGAATAGATTTTGCTTCCGCTGGGTGATAGTTGCAAGAATACCGGTAGGAGAAGATAACTCCGTTGGGGAATAAACTTGGCGAATGGAATAACTCTGCAGGGAGGGAAGTACTCTAACGATTTTGCTGGGAAGCAATACTCTGTGGGGAGAGAGATGCTTTGCTGAGTTGTTGATAATAACTTGCTGGGGATATCTTTGCTGTGACGGAAGTGCTGATAGACTTCGCTGGGGATAAGAAAGAACTTATGTTGACGACGAACTTTCTGTGGCTTTTGGCTGAGGATAACCCAGTTATATCCTGTTAAGGAAATAACTCTTTAAATAAAGTCGGACGACGCGTTCGTGCTTTGCGAGGGATAAGCTTCCAGAATCTACTGGGGATAAGCTTACTGCTTGGGGAGATGGATTCTAAACTTTCCTGGGGACCTAGATTGGACTCTCTTGGGGAAGTTTTGAACTCCGGGGGAAGTGATTCCTTTGAATGTTTGATATACCGCCGGGGAACAATCTTTAGACCAAGACTGCCGGGGATGCTTGTTAAGAATATATATATTACTGCTGGGGAATGTTGAGATCTGCTGGAGGATACTCAACTTCTTTAAGGCCTGATAATATAACTTGGAGAGAGTGTACTGATTGCTTACTCTCTGGGGAATTAGGATATCTGGTTATGTTCTCCAGCTGAACCTACCTTGGTACCTTGGAGGATATAACAATTAGCTTGCTTGGACAGCTCATCATTGCCCCTGTTTCTGATATTGGAGAGGAAGACCTGTGAGGTGATAATAGTTGTTGATAGACAAACCCTCTTCTGGTAGGCAAGTGACAAGATGACAGGACATAGTCGTACGCTTTGATCCCTTACTTTTGCCTGGACCGCCCTTTCGGGTTTTCAGTCCACCAGGATACCCATTTTTTGCCCAAGCCGCCTTTTCAGGTTTTCGACTTGCCGGGTGTACAGATTTTTTTCATTTCATCCCTTATTTTGCCCGAACCCTTTTGGTTCGCCGGGAAGCCCTTATTTTTGCCTAGGTATGTCAACCTAGCGGGTCTTTGATTTTGCGTAGTATTTTTCGGCTATGTCCATGTTCTCAGAATGTAGGGAGTTTCCCCTGTTTAGAAGTGTTTTGTCAGGCCACCAGAAGGTATTTGATCAGGCAAGACTCGTTGTTGGAATGCCCCAAGTGACTCAGGCGGAGATTTGCCCCAGGCTATTTGGCCTTTGAGAGATTCTGCGAATCTTGATTGGACTGCCCCAGATGATGGACCATGGTCATGTCATGCCCCTTGATTGGAAATACTTCTGTTCATTAGGCATTCGTCATGCGAATTTCTATGATGTTCAAACAAAAAGTCATATGCAAACAAAGTTATGTTAAAAATGCAAAGCCTATGTCTGTCTTGAAGATTTTGAAAATGCATTCTTTTTTTCATAAAACAAATGATTGTTTGTAAAACGTGATGTCAACTCGTTATTTTATCGTAGGCCTTAAGGAGTCAGGATACCTTTCGTAACAGTATGCTTTCGAACTAAACCTTGCTTCAGCTAGGACTTTTAAGGGTTATAACGTGGCCTGGTTCACGGTTTAAGAAACAAAGGATAAAGGCTCAAAA
The DNA here is from genome assembly GCA_948472305.1 of Vicia faba. NCBI lineage: Eukaryota > Viridiplantae > Streptophyta > Magnoliopsida > Fabales > Fabaceae > Vicia > Vicia faba. The sequence continues at coordinate 1,771,711,379 of OX451736.1, forward strand.
TTTATTTGTACCCACCCGCTCTTCGTGATGTTCTCCAAACCTAAACTCAGTTGATCATACGTTAGACCTTGCTTGAGTCTTTACTCTGATTTTCCGGTGATGATTCGGATGTTGATGATTTCTTTTGAATAGGCAGTCATTTTTTGTCGAGGGTTTGTAAGACCTCTTTCTTTTTTGATTTTGTTATCCCTGTTTTTTGCCTGGGCTGTTTCCTTTTTTGGAATTACAGTCAACGGGATGCCCCAGTTTCGTAAGTCCCCTTTATAGGTTTTGACTTAATGGGTATTTTTATTTTTGAGATAATGACTGCCCTTCTTTATTGGTTGTTCGGAACCATCACTGTCTTTCTTTTGTAAGGACCTCTTTGATGCCATTTGTTATGTACCTGGATCAACTGAGAGAACTACCCTGCCCCGGGTTATGATTAAGGGTTTTAGATTTCGAAAAGAAAAACTCCTACTTCTTTGGCTCAGAGGGGTTGACGAGGGATTATCATCCTTATAACTCCAGTGTTTAGGGATTTGAAACAATGCCTGTACCTCATCAGCGGGGTCTGTTCAAAAGCATACTGTAGATTATGGTATCGTTTCGTCATCCTCCCTCAAGAGGCTTTAGAATCTTAGATCAAGAGTTGACATCAGAAAAAATATGAAAATAATTTGCGTATAGTGAATACGAAATAATTACTTCAAAACAGACATGTGTAATGCATTAATGAAATAACCAAGTTTGACATGAAATAAAATGTTTGAACAACCAAAGAAAATTACAATCTGAACCTTCAAATGAACAAAAGTTTCCAATCCTAGCCATGTTTGGGCAAGGGAGCAGTGATCACGTGGGGAGTCTTGGGTACTTTAAACTGAATCTCTCCTGCGTCGATCATGTCTTGGATCTTATTTTTCAAGCTCCAACAGTCATCTGTAGTATGCCCCGGGCTGTCAGAGTGATAAGCGCAGCGGGCGTTGGGGTTATACTTCGGTGACGTTGTATTTTGGTTCTTCGGAGCTTCTTTTAGAGTTACCAGCTTGGTCTCCAGCAACTGTGGCAATATCTGGGATAAGGTCATGCTGAGCTGAGTGAACTGCCTTCTCTCGCTCTTTTGTTGGTTGTGATGTTGAGTCTGTGACACTGGAGCCATTTGAGGAGCTCTCCCCTTACCTCCTTGTCTCAAAGGTGGTTGAACGATGACTGGCTTTTTACCCTTGGACTTTTGCCCTAGTTGGTTACCTTGAAGCAGTTGGTTGACGAGAAACCAGAGCTCATCTTGTCTTTGAGCTAACTCTTGAATGGCAGTCACCTGCCCCAGCATCTGGACCCTCAATGCATCCACCTCAGCTTGTAGGTGCTTCAGCCTTTCATCCTCAGCACTGTTCCTGACAAAGGTCTCCATGAGAAGTGTCCTTAGCTCCTCCTGCCCCTCGGATAGATTCAGGAGGATTTTCCCGAACCTGGTCTCTTGAGCAAGAAAGTCCCGGTTGTCTTGTTGGGAAGCCATTGCTGAAATAAACAGCGACAAAGGTAAGTGACCTGCAAAAGGGATACCTGTTATGCAATGATATGTATGATATGCGTGCAATGTTTTCAAGGATCTCGCGGGGTAAACAAGAAATTGTTAGCATTTTGGGGACCCAGTAGCTTGATTGAAAGAACTTCATATTTGTTGAGAGTCCTTCTTCAAGGGTCAAAGGCTCACCATATCCAGTGGGTCATAGCCCCTGACAACTTTGGCTAGAGGAAAATAAATCCTCTTTGCCCCTTGCTAGATGTTTGATTCATCATGACCTGCATCACAGACCCTTGAGATCCTTGAAATGGGTTAGTCCTTATGCAGGATGTATGCAATGGTATGATGTTATGCTATGCGTGGGGGTAATGTAGGTAACCCTGTTATGAGTCCCAATTAAGGACTGCAGACCAAAACCTGCAAGAAACTCAAGTAAAACCTGTCATGAGTCCCAATTAAGGACTATAAACAGAACCTGCAAGTAGTTAGTACACCCTGTTATGAGTCCTAGTTAAGGACTATAAACAAAACCTGCAAGTAGTTCATGTGTCAGATAATAAGCATGCAAGTAATCAAGTACGAAGGCACACAAGTCACACAAGAGAAGCCCTTAGAGTTTAGGCCAGCATGGGGTCTGGGGTACTACCCTCTTGAAGTTGGTGGGTTCAGCCTGTCCTATTAGAAGTAACCGGGTTCTAAGGGTCCCAATATCACGGGATTGCTTTCATTGTTCATCGTTTCGATTTAGCCACTGAACTGGCGACCGAAATATTCCAGGAAAGCAACCCTCAATTGGGTGTAGTATCGAGTATCAACCAACCTCGGACTGCGCCAAAGTCAGTTATCTCACTACCCTAAAGAGGCCAAGATAGTTCAATTAAGGTTCCTAAGGTCTGTTGATGCTTCACGACACCATGCGGAGGCCCCGTACTCTCCTTGACTGAACTCAAGGGTTACCGGTACACACCAAAGTGCCACATCAACGTAGCAGACTGTTTCAACCATGTCGGTATACCCCGCACAGTTCCCTCACAGCCTTGTTGCTACTTTCTAAGAAGGTATCCCCCAGATCCGGGTTAGGATCTATAGAACTCCCGAGACATTCCCACAATTTAAAGCAAACAATTCAGACAATTGAAAACACAAGTGATCTTAGTCCTAAGGTACACCTCACTTTATAAGATCCCCAGCAGAGTCGCCAGTTCTGTGATCGGTGGATCTGGAACTGACTGTTTAACGTTGGTTCGCGAAATGTCGCGGAAGCAAGAGTCGCCACCGTCTTTTATTTTCTCCAAATGGAAAGGACAAAAGCACAGAAAAATTCCTTAAAGAGATTGCTCTCGGTTCGGGAGGTAGATTATAGAAAGGGAAGGTGTTAGCACCCTTTCTATCCATGGGCTCTTAGATACTTGCTCATTTGTGTTTTCAAAAGTGTTTTGTTTTCTTTTCAATTGTGGGTTTTAAAAAGTTTCTTTGAAAATTCCAGTTCGACTCTCGTATCGGTCCTCAAGAGTGTTTGAAAAATTGCTTTCGAAAGCTTTTGAAAATGTGTTGGTGTGAAAAGTATTTTTGATTGGCTTTGAAATTTAGAGCAAGTATCTACGAGAACCTACCTACCCTAAGGAATTCGTCTGTGTAAATGTCCTTTAAAGTAGTTCCATCTCACCATTGAGAGGTAGGTAGCACCACTGTTGGAGGTGTTCGGGTCAATTCGAGGTTCGGGACATGGTGATCACCATAGCAATGGGAAGACACCTTAGAAGCTACCCTCATGCCAGGTTCCCGGATCATGAGGACTTACTAAGACATCCTCTACTCGACGATCACCTTTCGAGGCAAGGCAACAATGAGGCGTACCCTAGGGGTGGTGTGTGATTTGTGTGTCGTTTTCATTTATTTTTGTCTTTTGTCATGCCATGGGTGTTCTACGCTTGTTTTTATTTTTGTCCATACATTCTTTCATGCCTTGATTTACAGTTAAAAATTGCGGGAAAAGTAAAAGTCTAAAGCTATTACAACAGGCGCGGGTCCACATCGCCAAAGTTAAACCAGGACCCGATTTGACAGGAAAATAAAGAATTAAAGAAAAATAAAGAATTAAAAGTGTGAGAAATTAATTACAAGGCCTTGGGAGAGATACATAAATATTAAACGAAATAAAATATGCGAATAAGAATTAAAAACGAGGGCGTTGGACCCTTCTTGCAAAATTAAATTAAACGATGAATTAATTAAAATTAAAAAGAAATGAAATTGTCTTCTTGGTATTTTTTGGTATTTTGTAATTTTAATAAAAAAGAATTAAATAAAATAAATGCTAACCCTAATTCTACAATTTTTGTTTTATTATGAAAAATGTTGAAGTTTTTAACCTAAAACAAACCCTAATTTTTATATACAATTTAATTATAAAAATAAATATCTAATATTTAATTATTATGGAATAAAAGAAAAAAGATGAAAATTAATTAAACCCTAATTCTATATTTTTTAGATTTTTATTAAAAAAAGTTAAAATTAAAACCTAATTTAAAACTAATTAATTAAAGTTATTTATTTACAAAAATACTAAAATAAAAATATTTATTATTTTTTCTTGTCTTTTCTGATTTTTTGTGTGTTTTTTATATATTATGAAAATAATAAATTAATTAAAAACAATAATTAAAAAGAAAATAGAAATAATGAAGAATAATAAAAACTTGCAAACCTATGGGGTCTCTGTCCCCAGAGTGGAGGTGAAATTGTGGTAATTCTGGCCCATTAAGGTCCTGGCCTTGTTGACTTTATTGACCACGTGTAGCTTCGTTGACTTATGCCTATGGTGTTCTCCAGATTCTAGCCTTCTGATTGATCTTGAGATAGACGTGGCAAGCTTGATTTGGAGGATGCACGGTGTTCCTTGGTCACGAAATTACATACAAACGCGTTAGTAAAAATAACATGAAAGGGATGGGGGACCTGGGGCTCGAACCCAGGTCCTAGAGATTACCAGTTTTATGCCTTGCCAATCGTACTGAACGCGCTTCTTGTATATTAAATAACTGAAGAATAATATAATGAGAAAATAATGGTTAATGGAAAGTCAGAGCACGAAATTTGAATGCTCCAATGGTGCCCTTCCACGCATCATCTTCTTCCTCGCTTATTTGTTTTCCTGAAAATATCAAAACATTGGCAACGGTTTTAACCCGTTCCCTAAGACACCATTACAGAAAATAACGATTAGGCCATGGATGCTCATAAATTGAGCGCGAGGGTGGCCTTGTGATCGTCCAATCATGCTGAATCCAGTTATGGTACTGTGGGGGTTCTAATTTTTCCTGAACTGGGAAACCCCAATTCAAAGTTCTTCAAACCCTAAAAAACGATAATGGTAGATTCACGTAGGGTGCATAAAAATTCAATCAAACATATGGGTTAGCTTCAGAATTGAATATTGAATATGAATCAAGCATAAAAAATTATTAAAAGTGCATGAATCGAGATGCAAGATTATGAGATTTTTTTCTGTACAGGGCGAGGTCGTGTTACCAATCTAGGGTGTTAGAACGATTGGTTTTGATTGGAAAACTCTCCTTGAAGCTTCAGGAAGCTAATGAGATGAAAATCTGGCCTTGAATCGCCCTAGGACTAGGTTTTCAGAATTCACTTTTCAAGCAAAAATTTCAAGTTCTTTGGATGCTTTTCTGCGCAGCTGAGTGGTCCCATGCATTAGGGTTGTGTTCTTTGTATAAGTATGAGTGAATTAGGTCAAGAAATTTGATCAAAATCCTTTGAATTAATGAATGCAATATTTGATTTTTTTCACCATGATTTTCAAATCTTTTTTCATGCAATTTGATACCAAATCATGCCAAAACTTTCCACAAATGATTATGCACGAATCTTGAGTGTCCAATGAGAGTATTTTCTGCACAAAAAGATTTTATTTCATTAGTTTTGTATTTTTCATGTATTTTATTTAATTAAATGAATTATTAATAATAAAAAAATTCAAATAAATAAATAAAAATGGAGGAAGACTTCCCTTTGGGCCTAATGGTCGTGCACATGCTTGGGATAATGAATTATGGAAGAAAAATAGGCCCATTAGCAATTTTAGGTCATTTGAATCAATGTTGACTTTTCAAAATATCCAAACATTTCCCAACTTCCACAAGGCATAACTTGCTCAATTTTTAAGCTTTGCTCATGTTCTTGGACATTTTGGAAAGTTCTTTGAGTCCTATAACCAATTCCTTTGGTCCCATGTCATTTTGATTTACCAATCTCAAGTTATGGCCTTTGACTTAAAGTCTCTTTTTGTTGACTTTTGAAAATGACCTATAATGTTGAAATTGATAACTTTTTGTGAGAGAATTTCTTGGACTTGAAGTATGAAGATGAGTTTTAGGAAATGTCTTTCTCTTCAAAATGAGCTTTGGATGGAATTTTTCTGATAATCCATGTGAAAGTTATGCCCTGGTCAATTTACAGTTGACTTTTTCAACTGTCCAAATAAGGAAACTTTTGCATCTTGATGATTTTTGAGCCAAGCTTTGAGAATCATGATCAAGCATTGATCAAATGATGTTTGTGGCTTCAAGATGAGATGTTGACCAAAAATTTGAACTTTTGACTGCCAAATGACCATTTTGCCCCTATAGTTGACTGTAGTGCAATTAGGGTTTTGACTGTGCAATTTTATGCTGAAAGTCTTGAAACTTGATATGAGGATGCTTGACCATATTTGTAGGCATGTGAGACTTGATTGAGCTCTTGAAAACTTCAATTTCTTGATCAGAACCAAAACCCTCATTTTGACTGTTTAGGAGGCCCTTGACTGTGCAACCCTTGGGGAATTTTGAAGCTTGACTTGGCAATTTCTTGAAGAATATGGGAGGGCAAATTTTGGGGTACAACACATACAAAAACCATTTTTGGCATCTTGCACATTTTTTCTATTTTATTTAATTTATGCAAATTAATCACCTTGTAAATAATTCAATATTGGTGTAATAGTTTTAGGTTTAAATTCCTTGTCAAAATCCCCATTTGAACATTTGTACCCCCCTTCCCATATATGGTTTTGTAATAGCTTAGTAAATTTATTTTCGCACTTTATTGCTTTCTAATTATACCATGTTAGAATTAGGGTTTGTATGCGAAAAATAACGAAAAATAGTTTTGACCTAATTTTAAGATAAACAAGCATGAAAATGGACACACAAATCACACTTGCACCCCCTAGGGTATTCCACTTGTTGCCTTTCAAAATTGGGCCATATTGCATGTTAGGTCTCTTTGGGCAAAATAAACAATCAAATGATCATAGTCCCTCGATGACATTTTCAAAATATTGCCTAAACAAATGATCAAGTCCCTTAAGGAAAATTGCCCAAAGATACTTGACACCGTTGCAATTATGGTCTAAACGATGACCCGCGCCCGTCCCTTTCACATCCTAACAGGAGATTGTCCACCAAATACAATGGTGGAACAAACTTGTTAAAAGGGTTAAAACATAGCAATAATCTTTGAGAAATTTAGATAACCCCTTAGTTACTTGAATCAAGCTTGCAAAAACAAAAACACTTGCCTATTTTCTAAAACACACCTCACAACACTTTCAAAACAACTTTCAAAAAAACAAATGAAAACCTTTTCAAAAGACATACATCTTTGTATACATCCCCACATGGATCATTACAAAGGTTGCCACCACATTGGCTTCTTTTCAAAACATTTTCAAACCCACACACACAAGCACCATTTCAAACAATTGAAAACAAAAGGCAAGTGATCTAAGCAAGTAACTAAGAGCCCGTGGATAACCATGGATAGAAAGGGTGCTAATACCTTCCCTTTCTATAATCTACTCCCCGAACCCAAGAAAAATCTCAAAGGTTTTTGCTGTGCTTTTTAAACCTTTCCTTAGGATAAAATAAAAAGTCGGTGGCGACTCTTGCTCAACCGAAACATTTGCGAAAACAAACGCAAAACCTCAAGTCAGTTCTCCCACCGTATCACAGAACTGGCGACTCTGCTGGGGACATTTTTAAAAAAGTGGAGTAACCTTAGGGCTTAGATCACCTTTGTTTTCAATTGTTTGCCTTGTTTTCTTTTATATTTGTGGGCTTTGCATCGGAGTTTCATAGATCCTAACCCGGATCTGGGAAAATACCCCTTTTAGGTAGCATAATCTGTGAGGGACCTGTCCGGTGTATACCGACATGGGTGAAGCAGTGGCTACGTTGGTATGGCACCTTGGTCTGTACCTATATCCCTTGTGTTGCAACGGGGAGAATATAGGTCTTCTAAGGAGTCATTAAACACCAACCAACCTTAGAACCCTAAATTGACCAACTTGGCCATTAGGACAGTAGCAGTATGCTACACTCATTGAGGCCAAACTCTCGAGATGGTTCTGGCCGCAAGAAAAGATTACGATGCTGGAGTTATGACCGATTGAGGGTAGCCAATGATTTGAGATCCTTTAGAACCCGGTTACTTTTGATAGGACAGGTTTTAACCAACAAAACTAAAAGAGGGTAACACCTAAACTTCATGCTGGCCTGAAACCTAAGGGTGTCTTGTGTGACTTGTGTGCCTTATCATGTTTGCCTGTGTGGATACTTGTGGTGTGCTTCATCATAGCATCATGCCATCATACCATTGCATGCATCCTGTATAAAGGACTAACCCATTTCAAAGACAAAAAAGTTTCATCTTTGCTCTATTTTGTAGGACATCATGATGCCCGTGCGTAGGAATACTATCCGGCTCAACTTTGTTCAACCACCAACTTTGCTCAAGGATTTGGTTGGTAGGATACCAAACACTTCTTCTTTCATCAACAGACATGGTTCTCTCCTTGGCTTGATCACTGCAAAATGGGACCAACAACTGATAAGTGTTCTGACCCAGTTTTATGACCCCTTGTATCATTGTTTCACCTTTCAAGACTTCCAGCTGGTTCCTACCCTGGAAGAATTCTCTTATTTGCTTGGGATCCCTGTCTTGGAGCAAACTCCATTCACTGGTTTGGAAAAGACTCCTAGGCCTGAAGAGGTTGCTGCAGTTCTCCCCTTGACCAAAGAAGAGGTATTGGCTAACTGGGAAACTAGGAGTGGAGTTAAGGGCTTTTTGGTCAAATTTCTGGTTGGCAAGGCTAATGATTTCTGGAATGACTTGGACTTCAAGGCGTACGAGGATATTCTGGCTCTTTTGATCTATGGTCTGGTATTGTTTCCCAATCCTGACACCTTTATCAGTATCCATGTCATAAGGATCTTCATGTCTCGGAATCCTGTACCCACTCTTTTGGGCGATATCCTGCAACAACTCTATGCTCGTACCGCTCGAAAACGGGGAACTCCGTGGTGTTGTGCTCCTTTGCTAGTGAGGTGGTTTATTTTGCACCTTCCTAAGTTCGTGCTGAAGAATGAAGAAGGAGAAGGTTGGGCTCGGAGGTTAATGACTCTCACAGATAATGACATCACTTGGACTCTCAGAGGTTTGGATGAGGTAGCTGTTATTGACCGCTGCGGAGAATACCCTAATGTTCCGTTGATTGGTATCCAAGGAGGAATCTCTTATAATCCATGCTTAGCTCTTCGTCAGTTTGGAAGAGCCAGGGGAGTTAGGCCTCATGAAGTGTTGGTTCTTTACTTCCATTTTGAGTTTCAGGCAGACAGTGACAAACTACGCCATGGATTCATTAAAGCTTGGGGCAGAATTCACAAAGTTGACCCACATGAGTTGGGACCAAAGACCTCTCTACCATTGGAACCCTATTGCAAATGGGTCTGCATCCGTGCTCAGAGGTTAGGTATGCCGTACGAAGCTGTCAGACCTGTCATTCTTGAGTCTCCTGATGAAGATGGGGTTCCTCCAACTGTACTCCCTCCTCAGATACCTACTGATTTTGACACAATGAAAAGATCTTGGGCGCAACTAAAGGAAGAACGGGATTTCTATCGGGAAAAGTTCAACGAGCAGGAACGGAAAGTCCAGAGGCTGACTAAGCAATTGGAGGAAGAGCGGGTCCTGAACAACTACATCAACACTGAGAAGAGGAGGCCATGGGAGCACTGATGGGCTTTGGATATTTCCTTTTATAGCTTTTATTTCCTTTCCAGTATTTTTCATTCCTGTAATGCCTAAGGGCAAGTTGTTGAACAATTGAAATTTTAATCTAATGAAGTGTGTTTCCCTTTTTGTCTACAAAGTTGAATCTTGTTTGTCTTTGAAAACATAAAACATACGCATCTCATTGCACCATATGCATAACAGGTACCCTATTTCATAGGTTGCTTAATCTCCTTCGCTGTTTATTTTGAACAGTCATCATGAATCCAGACTCCTCCAGTGAGCAAGCAATCAAGGCCCTTCAGGCCCAAAGTGCACAGTTTCAAGAGATGGTCCTAAGCCTGGCCCAAGGTCAGCAAGAGTTGAAGACTCTACTCCTGAAGAAGAAGAAGAAAAAGAGGACTGTGTTATTCAACACTGGACGTAGATTTGGGAACACACTCCATAATGAAGCTGAACCAACTACTTCTTCTGCTGAGAAAAACAGTCCCCAAGGGGGAGGAGCTTCTAGTCCCGCAGTCTCTGACAACGAGACGGACTATAATGACGAACAATACCCACCTGCTGCTGACAGATACAAGCAATTGGAGGACCGCTTGAGCGCCATGGAGATTCAGAATGTGCCGGGGTTGGATTTCGGAGATTTGGGGTTATCTTCTGGGGTAGTAATTCCACACAAGTTTAAGGTGCCTGCCTTCGCCAAATATGATGGGGTCTCCTGCCCAAAGCTGCATCTAAGATCGTACGTAAGGAAGATCCAACCTTACACGGCGGATAAGAACCTTTGGATTCACTTCTTCCAAGATAGCCTTTCGGGGTCACAGCTTGAATGGTTCTACCAACTAGATGGAACTAGCATCCGACACTGGGAAGATTTGGCAACCGCATTCTACAGACAATATCAATACAATTCTGATCTCGCTCCTACGCATACCCAACTTCAGGGTATGTCTCTAGGAACGGGTGAAGGGTTCAAAGAATATGCACAAAAATGGAGAGATTTGGCTGGCAGGGTGCAGCCTCCATTGACTGATCGTGAGCTGGTTGATATGTTCCTAGGGACTTTGTCTGGTCCATTTTTCAATCATTTGGTTGGTAACTCCTCCGCTGGGTTTACGGATTTGATTCTGACGGGAGAAAGAATTGAAGCTGGCATCAGGTCAGGAAAGATACAAAAAGCTGCCTCTACAAGTACTGAGAAAAGGCCTTTCAAGAAAGAAGCAAGTGCCGTCTATGGTCCTAGAAGACAAGTCAAGCCCGAAAGTCGCCAAGCCGTCAATGCTTTGGTCATTTCAAAACTTATTGTTGCTCCTCAGCAGTACAATCAACAAAGAGGTGAAAGGCCCAAGAGGCAGTATACTCGGCTGAGTATGACCTTATCTCAAATTTTACCCCAACTGTTATCAACCAACTTGGTGACCATCAAAGAAGCTCCTAAGGTCGTCAACACTGCGTCTCCTAAGTATAACCCAAATGCCCGGTGTGCTTATCATTCTGATAGTCCCGGGCACACTACTGATGATTGCTGGGCCTTGAGAAACAAAGTGCAAGATCTTATCGACGCGAAGGAAATTCAGTTTAAAGCGCCTGAGAGACCGAATGTTGTAACTGCTCCTATGCCCCAGCATAGAGTAAATGCCATTGAGGAAGAGTTGTATGTTGTTTCGGTGAATGATGTTGCTACCCCTCTTTTGACTGTTAAGAGGAACTTACTACTAGCCGGTTTATTTCCGGGTTGTAGTAAGGGTTGCCTCCTGTGTGCTGTTATCCCTACCGGTTGTCCACTGCTGAAATCAGGCATCCAAAGCCTGATGGATAGCAAGGAAATTCTGTTCAAGAAAACTGTTGTTCCGTTTGTTTCCGTTGAAGAAATATCTGTTGTCACAATTTACAATCCTGCCAAAGCTCCCGTGAAGAAACCAGTCCAAATTATGTCTGTTGCACCCATTACTATTACTGTTCCGGGACCTCTCCCCTACGAGTCTGATAAGGCGGTCCCATGGCATTATGGGGCCGATGTGTATGTGCTTGGGGTGAAGCAGGAGTTCAACACCAATACCAGTATCAGTAACATCACTGGTCCCGCCAAGATTACCCGCAGTGGCAGGCTCTTCTCGCCTGACATTGCACCGCCAGTTATCCGAAAACCTCTCACCATCACACCCGCAAGTGTGCATGTTCCAATTCAAGTTCCTATGTCTACTACTGCCGCCGAGTCCTCTGATACTCGGGGCAAAGAAGTTGCTACCGATTTGCCTGCCAGGACGGAGGCGCCAAAAAAGACTGCTGTAGAAGCCTCCCAACAAGAAATGGAGGAAATTCTTAAAATCATCAAAAAGAGTGACTTTAACGTTGTTGAACAGTTGTGGCATACTCCCTCCAAAATCTCCATGCTATCATTACTGCTATGCTCAGAGGCCCATGCAAAAGCCTTGATTTCATTTCTGAAAACGGCCCATGTGCCGCAAGAGACCTCCGCGGATCAATTCACTGACTGTGTGGCTAATTTGACGGCTGACAATGGCTTGGGGTTCTCAGATGCTGACCTTACCGCCAAAGGGAAAAATCACAATGATGCCCTGCACGTCTCTATAGAGTGCAGGGGCACTACTCTCGCACACGTGTTGGTGGATACCGGTTCTTCCCTGAATGTTTTGCCCAAGAAGGCATTGGATCGTCTGGATTGTGAGGGTTTGGAGCTGAAACCTAGTAACATCATTGTTAGAGCCTTCGACGGTTCTAAGAGGATGGTGCACGGTGAGGTAGACATTCCTATTCGTGTGGGCTCCCAGGTTTTCGACTCAACGTTCTATGTAATGGATATTCGTCCATCTTACTCCTGCTTGTTGGGTCGACCCTGGATTCACAAAGCTGGGGCAGTAACTTCCACTCTACACCAAAAGCTCAAATACCCTGTCAAAGGGAAGATTGTTACTGTGCAGGGTGAGGAGGAATACATGGTTAGTCACTTGAATTCATTCCGGTATATCGAGATGGATGGGGAGTTTATTGAAACCCCCTTTCAGCATTTTGAGGAAGTACCTCCAATTTTGGCATCAGCTGAAGCAGTGGTTGAAGAAGACTTTCCGTTGAAGATGGCGTCCTTGAAGGATGCTCGGGCTGTAATCGAGAAAGGCAATTGTGCGAACTGGGGTCAGCTTCCTGACTTCACTCAAAAGAACGACAAGTTTGGGCTGGGCTTTACTGCAGAGGCTCAGAGGGCTGTGCGCAAGGAAAAGATCAGAAAGGCTCCAGTGTTTATCACCAGTCCAAGGGTGAATGCTATTGAGGAAGATGTAGAGGAAGCAGAGTTTGACAGTTGGATCTACCCGACTACCAGAAACGGACCAAGCAACTGGACGGCAAAGGATTTTACACCTATCACATTTGTCACGCAGTAATTATTTCTTTTGATTTTCAAATTGTAACAAACAATATGTTAAAACTTTGTTGGCTCGGTGTCCTACCCGGGGCATCGTAGCTCCATTTGTGAGGGCTTTTTGTATGACATTTCCATATATCATCAATCAAAACATTGGACGTTTGTTGCATTTCAAATCTTGTGCTCTTTTTCTTTCTGTGTTATATATATTGCAAAACAGCTATATTTACACACACTCACTTATACAGGTTTCAATCCACTCTGGATCTCACTGGTAACAGCTCTGCTACCGCCAGTTATGACTTCGAGAATCCGATCAACTCGGCCGAAGACGAAGGCGAAGATGATTGTGAAGTGCCTGGTGAACTCGCAAGACTGCTACTCCAGGAAGAGAGGGCTATTCAACCACATGAAGAGCCGGTGGAAACAATTAACCTGGGTACGGAGACAGATAGGAAAGAGGTCAAGATTGGGGCTAATCTAGAGCTCGGCGTGAAGCAACGATTGATCCAGATGCTACATGATTACATGGAGGTCTTTGCTTGGTCATACGAAGATATGCCTGGTTTGGATGCCGACATTGTAATTCATCACCTGCCAACCAAGGAAGACTGCCCTCCGATAAAGCAAAAGGTCCGCCGTATGCGCCCAGAGATGTCCAAAAAGATCAAGGCCAAGGTCATGAAGCAATTCGATGCCGGGTTTCTAGCAGTAACTTCTTACCCTCAGTGGGTTGCCAATGTGGTGCCAGTGCCGAAGAAGGACGGTAAAGTCAGAATGTGTGTCGACTACATGGATTTGAACAGGGCAAGCCCCAAGGATGACTTTCCCTTACCTCACATCGACGTTCTTGTTGACAATACTGCTCAATACAAGGTGTTCTCCTTCATGGATGGTTTTTCAGGGTATAATCAGATCAAGATGGCTCCGGAAGATATGGAAAAGACTACCTTTGTCACTCAGTGGGGCACCTTCTGCTACAAGGTCATGCCATTCGGGTTGAAAAATGCTGGGGCAACCTATCAACGTGCCATGGTTGCTTTATTTCATGATATGATCCATCATGAGATTGAGGTATACGTTGATGACATGATTGCGAGGTCTCAAACTGAGGAGGAGCACCTTGATCATCTGAGGAAGCTGTTTGACTGACTAAAGTTATACAAGCTGAGGTTGAATCCCAACAAATGCACCTTTGGGGTGAGGTCCGGAAAATTGCTAGGTTTCATCGTAAGTGATAAGGATATTCAGGTGGACCCTGCCAAGGTAAAAGCCATACAAGAGATGCCGACTCCAAAGACAGAGAAAGAAGTTAGAGGTTTCCTGGGACGACTAAATTACATTGCCCGATTCATCTCACATCTGACTGCTACTTGTGAGCCAATCTTCAAATTACTGAAGAAAGATCAAGTAGTACGCTGGAACGATGAATGTCAGGCTTCCTTTGAGAAGATAAAGGAATATCTCCAAGAGCCACCCATTCTTATGCCACCAGTGGAAGGGAGACCTCTGATACTATACTTGACAGTACTTGACAATTCAATGGGGTGTGTGCTGGGGCAGCATGACGAGTCTGGCCGAAAAGAGCACGCTATTTATTACTTGAGCAAAAAGTTTACCGACTGTGAGTCTCGTTACTCACTGCTTGAGAAAACTTGCTGCACTCTGGTATGGGCTGCTCGTCGGCTGAGACAGTATATGTTGACTCACACCACTTTGTTGATTTCAAAGATGGATCCCATCAAATACATATTCGAAAAGCCTGCTCTGTCTGGAAGAATAGCGAGATGGCAAATGATCTTGACAGAATATGATATCCAGTATACAACTAAGAAAGCAATCAAAGGAAGTGTACTGGCAGATCATTTGGCACACCAACCTGTGGACGATTACCAATCATTGAACTTTGAATTTTCGGACAAAGACATCATGGTGGTAACTGATTGTGAAATACCTGGACCGGATGAAGGACCTGAGGAAGGATCCCGATGGTCTATGCATTTTGACGGAGCCTCCAATGCTTTGGGTAACGGCGTCGGTGCTGTAATCATATCTCCCAAAGGAACTCATACTCCACTCACCGCCCGATTGTGTTTCAACTGCACCAACAACATGGCAGAATATGAGGCATGTATCATGGGTCTACAAGCTGCAATCGATTTAAGGATCAAATTTCTGAGCGTCTTCGGAGATTCCGCTCTCGTGATCAATCAGATCAAAGGCGAGTGGGATACGAAACACCCAAATCTTATTCCTTACAAGGAGTATGTGTCAAACTTGCTTCCCCACTTTGAAGAGATAACTTTTGAACATTTCCCAAGAGAGGAGAATCAGCTAGCGGACGCACTAGCTACGATGTCTTCAATGTTCAAAGTTAAATGGGACAATGAGGCTCCCCGAATCATTATCTGGAAGTTGGACGAACCGGCATACTGCTGCGATCTCGAGGTCGAGAAGGTAACTGAAAAACCCTGGTATCATGAGGTGAAGAGGTACTTGGAAGCTCAGGAGTACCCTGAAGGTGCATCTGTCAATGATAAGAAGTTCATGAGGAGGTTTGCGGCAAAATTCTTCCTCAGCAACGGCATCCTCTACAAACGGAATCATGATTCAACTATACTACGTTGTGTGGATAAGGCTGAAGCAGAGAAAATCATGATAGAACTGCATGAAGGTACATTTGGGACACATTCCAGTGGACACACCATGGCGAAGAAAATCCTTCGAGCAGGGTATTTCTGGTCCACAATGGAAGCCGATTGTTACCAACATTCTCGAACTTGTCATAAATGCCAGATCTATGCTGACAAGGTGCATATTCCTCCCGTTCCTTTGAACGTCCTGAGGGCACCTTGGCCTTTTGCAATGTGGGGCATTGATATGATCGGTGAGATCCGACCGACAGCATCCAATGGGCATCGCTTCATCTTGGTGGCAATCGATTACTTCACGAAGTGGGTTGAGACAGCTTCCTACGCAACGGTAACCAAGAGCGTCGTGGCACGTTTCATCCGGCACAATCTGATCTGTCGATATGGCGTCCCGGAAAGAATCATTACGGACAATGGTACCAATCTCAATAACAAAATGATCACTGAACTCTGTGAACAATTCAAGATACAGCACCATAATTCTTCTCCCTACCGGCCGAAGATGAATGGGGCTGTAGAAGCGGCGAATAAGAATATCAAGAAAATTGTGCAGAAGATGACAGTGACCTATAAAGATTGGCACGAGATGTTACCGTTCGCTCTTCATGGGTACCGTACCTCAGCAAGGACATCAACCGGGGCAACTCCTTTCTCCTTGGTCTATGGCATGGAGGCAGTCTTGCCAATTGAAGTTCAGATACCCTCTCTCCGGATAATGAAGGATGCAGACTTGAATGAAGATGACTGGATCCAGACTCGACTTGATCAATTAAACCTGATCGACGAGAAGAGACTCACCGCTATCTGTCATGGTCAGATGTATCAAAAATGGATGATCAGGGCATTTAACAAGAAAGTCAGACCACAAGAGTATCAAGTTGGGGACCTGGTAATCAAACGCATCATCCTTCCTCAAAGTGATCCCCGGGGCAAATGGACCCCTACATACGAAGGGCCATTTGTGGTTAAACATGTGTTCTCAGGAGGAGCCATGATCCTAACCACCATGGATGGTGACGACCTTCCTCACCCCGCCAATGCAGACATAGTGAAAAGATACTACGCATGAATAAAAGACCCGCTAGGTTGACATACCTAGGAAAAAATAAGGGCTTCCCGGCGAACCAAAAGGGTTCGGGCAAAAATAAGGGATGAAATGAAAAAATCTGTACACCCGACAAGTCGAAAACCTGAAAAGGCGGCTTGGGGAAAAATGGGTATCCCGGTGGACTGAAAACCCGAAAGGGCGGTCCAGGCAAAAGTTAGGGATAAAGCGTAACACTATGTCTCATTGGATCACCTTGCATCCGGAATTCGGCGTCAACCATCTGGCTCAGATCTCGGCATCGATCAATCAGCTTCATCTTCAACCTAGCAGCAAAGTGATGAGACGCTTGAAGGCATAAAGACGATAGCAGAGTTGGAACCCAGTGGGATTGTTCACATAGCTGTTTTGTTTCTTTTCAAAATTGTAAATTCTATGTTATTCGGCGGCGTCCTCTTACTAGGATGTCATCCTCTTGTACAAAAAACGCCTATTCACAGGCAAAATTCAAATCAATACAAATTCACTTGTCCATACAAATTGCCATTGTTTTTTCCTTTTTCTGTTTTGTCTTGCGAAGAACGTCCAATGTTCGTTTTTGATATATGCATTTGACATAAAATTGCTGATTCATAAATATTTGCATATGAAACAAAAGATTAATTACAGGTGACATCAGAAACAGGGGCAATGTGAAGTTGTCTAATCCAGTCTAGTTGCTTTGTCCGCCAAGGTACCAAGGTAGATTCGACTGAAGAATGTGACCAAATCATCTCAACGCCCCGCAGAGTAAGACAAGATTCAACAATACTTTCCCCAAGCAGAGTTGGTTCCCCGTCAATCCTAAAAAGGCACAACATTCCCCAGTAGATTCTGGAAGCTTGTTCCCTGCAGAATACGGACGTCTCTCCCGAGCTTTAGTCAAAGTTATTCCTCACAAGGACTTATAACTGGGTTATCCTCAGCTAATTGCCACGGAAGATCGCCCTCAGCAAAGTTCTTTCAATCCCCAGCGGAGTTTACCTTTGGTATTCCCCAGCGGAGTTTACCATCATTATCCCCAGCGGAATCTGTCATAGAAGTCCTCAGCAGGCCTCTCATCGAACTTCAGCAAAGTATCTCTTCCACAGAGCAACTCACCGGCCGGTCATCAAGGATTTATTTTCCTAAAAACGAAATTACATTCATAAACATTTCACATTTTCATACGTTTTGCTTACATGCATGATAAAGTGCATACGACACTATCTCATGTTGAACATCATGACATCATGCATATCATACATCATGACATTGCGTACAATTTATGTTTTTGCCTTTTCAGAAGAAAAAAAAAACGATCCCAAAGACAACTACCTTCAACTGTCACAATTCCAGATTCGATACCTGTATCTAGCCAGGGCATATCTGAGAGTGATCAGTTTCCAGACTCGATTCCTGTATCTAGCCAGGGCACGTCTGAAGAGTTCGAAGATTCAATTCCTGTATCCATCCAGGGCACATCTATCAACTACAACATTTCCAGATTCGATTCCTGTATCCAGCCAGGGCATATCTGTTGACCACATTTCCAGACTCGATTCCTGTATCTAGCCAGGGCACGTCTGAAGAGTTCGAAGATTCGATTCCTGTATCCAGCCAGGGCATATCTATTGACGACTATTTCTGGATTCGACTCCTGTATCCAGCCAGGGCACATCTGTGAACAACTGATTGTAGATTCGACACCTGTATCTAGCCAGAGCATATCTGCATGAGGAGATTGAAGATCAAACACCTGTAACAAGCCAGGAAAACATCTGTCTTTCTCAAAATACACAAGTTCTCGCTAAGGAATCTCTTATGCGATCAACGCTTTCCAAATGGCATCTATAAGCCCATTCCCGACAAGGTTCTGTCACGTCTCCAGATGGCATCTATAAGCCCATCTCCCTATCCACCATCTCTCCAAATGGCATCTGTAAGCCCATTCCCGACATCACATTGTCGATACTTCAACATGCGAGTGCAAATTTCCGGGCACTCTAGTGTCCAATCTCCTTTTACCCTCGAGTCACGAAAGACAAACTTGCCAATCTAACTCTTCAGGTTCAAGAAGATTGAACAGGGGCAACTGTTGTACCCCAAAATTTGCCCTCCCATTTCCTCAACATTTTCCCATCACAAAACCCTTGGAGCTCAAGATCCAGTTAGGGTTTCCTCTGCTCAAGACTTCTCCTTGCATTGTTGACCCAAATTAGGGTTTGTGATTGCACAAGGATATTTTGACCTAAAATGCCTAAGATGACTTTCATGCTTCATGTTGGACTCCCAAGTTTATCCATACCAAGTTTCAAGTCTTGATTCCAAATTTTGCCCAGTCAATTGGACAGTTGACCTAGAAATCAACTATATTGGGGAAAAAGTCAACTGTGGCCAATTGACAGTCAAATCTGATGAAAATTGACCCACATCAACATTATGAACTCACATAGACCATTTGATCAAGTTTGGATCACAATTCCTCAAGAAATTTGATTAGATCATCAAAAGGGCAAAATGGTCATTTTTTAGGTTTTGACTGCACCAAGGCAATTTTTGACTGTTTGACCTAGCCAATGGAAAACCAAGCTCACATATGGACTCAAGGACCTCATAGAATTATCTTGACATGCCCAACAAGTTCAAAAGATCCCAAGTACACAAGATTGACAGTTGAATTTCCCAGTCAATTGATCAATTTTGACTGTATACTGAAAAGTCAAACTTTGACTTTTTGGTCAAAATCAAGGGTCAAGATTCATTTTTCATCAAAACATGCCAAATCATGAAACTTGTTCACCAAGAAATCAAGAATTGCAAACTAGGGTTTGAAATGGGAATTTTTCATAACTTAGAATTTTTTCTAAGTCATGGAAAACCCTAATTTTTTCCCAACTTTGCCCCACTTTCTCACCAAGATTCATTTGGATTCAAACAAAAGTCAAAACATGAAAGTTGTAGCTTGTTGCATAATCTACAACTTTGATTCACAAAGTTTCCCCAAATGAGGCTTGTATCTCAAGTTACAATTTTTTGAATAAGGGCACTAAACCATTCTTAACTTAGTGAAATTTTAACCTATTTTGGCAAGGTTTTCTACCTAACTTCAAGGCCATTTTCCATACACTTCCACTTGGAATTTCAAGTTTCATTTCAAAGATGGATTGTAGTACACATTCCAAGCTTTCCAAAATGTCCAAGAACTCATCAAACAACCTCATAACTTGAGAGAATCGAATTTCACAATATGGCAAAAACTCACTTTTGAATTGATCATGTCCATGTTCATAACTTAGGCCATTTTCAAGTCAGCATAGTTTGTGCTACATTACAGGTCCTAAAACCCTTTGACACTCAATAATTCAATGCAAAACCATTGTGCCAAGATGTTGTTCTAAGCATTTGGACATTACATGGAGAATTAACCCTTAATTAGAAAAAGCATTATTTCCATTTTGAAAAAGTAGAACTTTATGTCCATTTTGCAAATCCAAGTGGTACAGTCAAAATCTTCTAGGCACAAGTTATGAGACACATTGCACTGATCAAGGCCAAGGGTTGCAGCATGTTATGGGGGCCTGCATCAGTCTAGAACATCAACTTGCCTTTTGTTGCTTAAGAAAGAAGAAACATTGCATATCACATACCAACTCTCATATCAGCTTACAAACACTTAAGCAAACTTGTGAAACACATTCAAGAGATACCAACTGAGCTAGTACACGACCCTAACATCCCTCATACACTCCCCTTCCCAGAATCACCTTCAAACTGCAAGAACAGGGCAGGGCCTGCAGTTTGAGTGCCATCTCTCATTCCTCTCAAGCTTTCTTGCCCAAACCAGTTCACACACCTTCCATACCATCTATGCAAGCTAACCAAAACCTAAAACACGACCTGTAACTCCTCTAACTAGTTCCACCATTTTCACTTTTCTGATTTGCAGGTGAAGTGCTCTAGCTCGATTCAAAAGCTTTCAAGACAAAGTAAAGCTTGGAATAGCATCCCTGGACCTCAAGGAAGCTATACCAATCATCACCTTGCACTGAAAGCTTCTCCATTGCCAGATAGAACTTCAACTGAACAGGTAAGTTTATGGATTCTTATCTCTCTTATTAGGCATTGTTAGCTTTAGGTTTGTGAAGAGAATATGTCACATTCATAGCCCTGAACATGCCCATATAATTAGATTTCATTTATATTATGTGTGCTGCAAGAATTTTGAGCCTGAACATTGATAAAAAGTTAGGTCAGAATTTGGGGGAGAGGAAATTCTCCCTCATCTTAGAGAGTTAAGACAAGTTTTTTATATCCATGAATTCGTCTCTTGATGCTGAACATGTTTGATGTTATGAGTTTTCATTAAAAAGCCAGGAATCAAGATGTTTGAATCAGGGAACCAGGCGTGCGTTTTTGACATTGTTTGGCCAGAGGTTGAAGAAAGGCTATTTGGGTTGGGCCTGTTCTTGTATTTCTTTTTCACACACTCTTTTTACTTCTGAACCCCCTAAGCCCATTTTCTTTATTTTAATGATTTTTTGACTTTTCTTTTTTTGACTTGACTTATTTATTTTTCCTAATCATATAAAAAACATAAAAATAATTTTTTGTACCATTTTCCTATTTATTAGATATTTATTTGGTTAGACTAGTTATTTAAACATAAATAAGTAAATAGATATACTTTTATTTAAAAATGTTAAAATGGTGTAAATACATTTTTATTTTTATTTTATTTCATTTTATATTCTGAAAATATTTTATGTGAAATATACTTTTTTTACAAAAATTAAATATTATTATTTTTGTGCATATTTAAAATAGTTTGTAAATAATATAAATAAATACATATATATTAGTATACTTAGAATAAAATACCAAAAATATACATATTTTTATTTTATTAATATTTAATACTAAAAATACATTTTTTACAAATATACTTCATTTTTATTTTATTTTTGTACACAAATAATAAATATTGTATATATTGAATAAATAATACATTTATTTAATAGAATTAGGGTTTTTCCCTAAACATGAAAAACTCCAAAAAAAATAATACTTTCCTTTTCTTTATTTTGACATGTAAAAATACCTTTTTTTCATACATACAAAAACCATTTTTGGCATCTTGCACATTTGTTCTATTTTATTTAATTTATGCAAATTAATCACCTTGTAAATAATTCAATATTGGTGTAATAGTTTTAGGTTTAAATTCCTTGTCAAAATCCCCATTTGAACATTTGTACCCCCCTTCCCATATATGGTTTTGTAATAGCTTAGTAAATTTATTTTCGCACTTTATTGCTTTCTAATTATACCATGTTAGAATTAGGGTTTGTATGCGAAAAATAACGAAAAATAGTTTTGACCTAATTTTAAGATAAACAAGCATGAAAATGGACACACAAATCACACTTGCACCCCCTAGGGTATTCCACTTGTTGCCTTTCAAAATTGGGCCATATTGCATGTTAGGTCTCTTTGGGCAAAATAAACAATCAAATGATCATAGTCCCTCGATGACATTTTCAAAATATTGCCTAAACAAATGATCAAGTCCCTTAAGGAAAATTGCCCAAAGATACTTGACACCGTTGCAATTATGGTCTAAACGATGACCCGCGCCCGTCCCTTTCACATCCTAACAGGAGATTGTCCACCAAATACAATGGTGGAACAAACTTGTTAAAAGGGTTAAAACATAGCAATAATCTTTGAGAAATTTAGATAACCCCTTAGTTACTTGAATCAAACTTGCAAAAACAAAAACACTTGCCTATTTTCTAAAACACACCTCACAACACTTTCAAAACAACTTTCAAAAAAACAAATGAAAACCTTTTCAAAAGACATACATCTTTGTATACATCCCCACATGGATCATTACAAAGGTTGCCACCACATTGGCTTCTTTTCAAAACATTTTCAAACCCACACACACAAGCACCATTTCAAACAATTGAAAACAAAAGGCAAGTGATCTAAGCAAGTAACTAAGAGCCCATGGATAACCATGGATAGAAAGGGTGCTAATACCTTCCCTTTCTATAATCTACTCCCCGAACCCAAGAAAAATCTCAAAGGTTTTTGTTGTGCTTTTTAAACCTTTCCTTAGGATAAAATAAAAAGTCGGTGGCGACTCTTGCTCAACCGAAACATTTGCGAAAACAAACGCAAAACCTCAAGTCAGTTCTCCCACCGTATCACACATAGTAATCAGGAGAATCTTAGTAGCAATTCAACTGACCCAGATGAAAGTCTTGGAATCTCTTCCACCGGCATAGTAAGTAGAGATATCTTGGGTTAACTTTGATTGGCATAGTAATCAGGAGAATCTTAGTAGCGATTCAACTGACCTAGACGAAAGTCTAGGAATATCTTCCACCGGCATAGTAATCAGAGAAATCTTAGTGTCAACCTGTCTGACCCAGGGAAAATCTTGGAACTTCTTCAACCGGAATGGTAATCAGGGAGATCTTAGTGTCGATCTGGCTGATCCAGAGAAGATCTTGTGAGGACATCCTTCTGAGTAAAATCCTGGAATAGCCCTTTGCTAGACGTAGCTTGTTGATTTAATCTTTTCCCTGAAAGGTAAAGAGTTAATCGTATGTAATATCATGATGTATGAAATGCATTGTGATGATGTTCTCAAAATAAATGAGGTTGTGTTGTATGCAATATGTATGCGCATGCCACGATGTATGAATATGGGATGCTATTAAGGTATTTCTTAGTCGGGGAAAATAAATCCCTGACTGCTGCTGGAGATTATTGGGAATTTGAACCCTTCATCTCCGCTGAGGATGGTGAATGGAGATGTCTGCGTTGGGAGTTTACTCCTGTCTGTTTGTGAATATTCTGTCGGGGAGAGACTCTTCCTGAGAATAACTTTGCAAGGGAATGACTCTGTTTGCGAGAGGAGATGCTTTGCTAGAAGATTTTGCCGATTCGGAGAAATAAACTCTGCAGGGGGATGGACTTTCGTAGCTGGAGACATAAACTATGTTGGGGATTGAGCTTCTATATTCAGAGAAATAAACTCTGCTCAGGAGAAAACTTTATGAACCGCTTGCGATTATGAAATTCGGCTGGGGGATATAGATATCGTCTCTCTGAAGGAACTTTGCTGGGGAACGTAGCTCCTGTTTGGGGAAGCAGCAATCAAAACTTTTGATTGTCTCTACTCTGTGGGGAGCATAGACGTCACGGGGCGCATGTAATGGTGACTTTGTTTCAAAGTTGTCTCTGCCCCTGTACCTGCTGGAAGGAGTAACTATCGGGATTGACATGGTTTTTTAGTCTTTTCCCCTGTTCCTTAAGTCATAAGCAATTGTCTTTCCATTTCTTATGCAAATATTTGTGAATATCAATCATATTCAAATGCATATGTCAATAATAAATCATTGGACGTTTTTGCAAAACAAAACAAAAAAAGAAAAACGAATAGTTTTTGTGTAGAAATGACTTGTATTGATTTTGAAGTTGGTCGATAACAGGCGTTTTTGTACAAAGAGGCTGGCGCTCTAGTAAGAGAACGACGCCATGAAAATGAAAGTTATACAATATTGTGTACAAAGAGAAGAAAACAGCTATGTGTAATAATCCCCATTGAGTTTCAATTCTGCTATTGCCGCTATGTCTTCGAGCATCTCATCACTTTGCTACTTGTCTGAAGCTGACTGGATTGATCAGTGTCGTTTGGGCTTGATAGTTGATACTGAAGTCTGGTCGCAAGGTGTCCAATGGGACATAGTGATACTCTTTAAATCCCTAACTTTTGCCTGGACCGCCCTTTCGGGTTTTCAGTCCATCGGGATACCCTTTTTTTACCTAAGTCGCCTTTTCAGGTTTTCGACTTGCCGGGTGTACAAATATTTTTTGTTTTCATCCCTAATTTTTGCCCGAACCCTTTTGGTTCGCCGGGAAGCCCTTATTTTTGCCTAGGCCAGTCAACCTAGCGGGTCTTATTTATGCATAGTATCTTTTCACTATGTCCACATTGACAGGGTGAGGAAGGTCGTCACCATCCATGGTGGTCATAATCATGGCTCCACCTGAAAATATGCTTTTGATCACAAATGGACCTTCATATGTGGGAGTCCATTTTCCCCTGGGATCACCTTGTGGAAGTATGATACGCTTGATCACTAGATCCCCGACTTGATATACTTGGCGTTTGATCTTTTTGTTGAAAGCCTTGATCATCCGTTTTTGATACATTTGACCATGACAGACAGAAGTAAGTCTCTTTTCATTAATCAGATTCAGTTGATCAAGTCGAGTCTGGATCCAATCGTATTTGTTCAAACCCGCATCCTTCATGATTCTCAGAGAAGGGATCTAGACCTCGATAGGCAGGACAACCTCCATGCCATATACAAGAGAGTAGGGTGTTGCCCCTGTCGATGTTCGTGTGGAGGTGCGATAACCATGAAGAGCAAATGGTAACATCTCATGCCAGTCTTTGTATATCACCGTCATGTTCTGTATGATTTTCTTAATGTTCTTGTTAGCAGCCTCCACAGCGCCATTAATCTTCGGCCGGTAGGGGGAAGAATTATGGTGCTGGATCTTGAACTATTTACAGAGTTCGGTGATCATCGTGTTGTTGAGATTCACACCATTGTCAGTGATGATTCTCTCTAGCACACTGTACCGACAAATCAGGTTATGCTTGATAAATCGCGCCACTATGTTCTTGGTAACAGTAGCAAAAGAGGCCGCTTCTACCCACTTCATGAAGTAATCAATGGCCACCTGGATGGAGAGATGCCCATTGGAAGCGGTAGGTCTAATCTCTCCGATCATGTCAATGCCCCACATTGAAAAGGGCCAAGGAGCCGTCAAGACGTTCAAAGGAACTGGAGGTACATGCACCTTATCAACATAGATTTGGCATTTGTGACAAGTTCGGGAATGCTGATAGCAGTCTGCTTCCATAGTGGACCAATAGTATCCTGCCTGTAGGATCCTTTTAGTCATGGTATGTCCACTCGAATGGGTTCCGAAGGTACCTTCGTGTAGATCTGTCATAATCCTCTCTGATTCACTCTTGTCTATGTACCAAAGTAAAGCAGAGTCATGGTTGCGCTTGTAGAGGATTCCATTACTGACGAAGAACTTTACGGCGAACCATCTCAGAAACTTCTTATCATTGAAAGATGCCCCCTCGGGATACTCTTGAGCCTCGAGATATCTCTTTACTTCATAGAACTAAGGTTTGTCTGCTAATTCTTCAGTGTTAATCTCATAGCAGTATGCTAGTTCATCCAACCTCTCAATAGTGATCCGAGGAGCCTCGTTGTCCAACCTGACCTTGTACATAGAAGACATGGTAGCTAGCGCATCCACTAACTGATTCTCCTCTCGTGGAAAATGTTCAAAGGTGACCTCTTTAAAGTGTGGAAGCAATGACAGCACATGTTTTTTGTACGGGATGAGATTCAGGTGCTTCGTATCCCATTATCCTTTGATCTGACTTATCACCAAGGTTGAATCCCCGAAAATGCTCAAGAACTTGATCCTCGGGTCAATAGCAGCTTTAAGACCCATGATGCATGCTTCATACTCTGTCATGTTGTTGGTACAATTGAAGCATACTCTGGCGGTGAAAGGAGTATGACAACAATCAGGAGATATAATTACAACACCAATGCCATTACCGAGTGCGTTCGAGGCTCCGTCAACAACCATAGTCCATCGGGATCCTTCTTCAGGTCCTTCATCCAGTCCAGGTTTTTCATAGTCAGTCACCAGCATAATATTCTCGTCCGGGAACTCAAAATTCATCGACTGGTAGTCATCCACGACCTGATGAGCCAAATGATCAGCTAATACACTTCCCTTGATTGCTTTCTGGGTCGTGTATTGGATATCGTATTCGGTTAAAATCATCTGCCATCTCGCTATTCTTCCAGAGAGAGCGAACTTCTCGAAGATGTACTTGATCGGATCCATCTTAGATATCAGTAAAGTAGTGTGGGTCAACATATACTGTCTCAGTTGGCGAGCAGCCCATGCCAAAGCGTAACAAGTTTTATCGAGCAGTGAGTATCTTGTCTCACAGTCGGTAAACTTTTTGCTAAGTTAGTATATTGCGTGTTCTTTTTGACCAGACTCGTCATGCTTCCCCAGCACACACCCCATTGAATTGTCTAACACTGTTAAGTATATTATCAAAGGTCTTCCTTCAATCAGAGGCATCAGAATTAGTGGTTCTTGAAGGTATTCCTTGATTCTTTCGAAGGCAGTCAGGCATTCATCGTTCCATTTTACCAGGTTTATGGATTTTGGTATAAGATTGAAAAAAGTTTTGTAAAAACTCCTTTTACAGGTTTTGTGTCGTTGGTTTTTCTTTTGGGGCTTATGTTGAAAAAAAGTTTAAAATACATTAATAAATACATTTTAAAAAACTAGAGAACTATCTGAAAATTTATCATATGATTAAAATAGCAAACAAATTGAAAATAAGAGAATTGAAATTAAAAGATGGAGTCTCATATGAAAATCATTGATTAAATCGTTTTTGACAAGAAATTGCAAAAGTAAAACTAAAAAGATGTTTTATAAGGGTTTTTGAAAGAATGTGTGTGTTAGTGGAATTGCAAAATTATAGATAATGTGCGTAGACAAAGTGTTAGTGAAAAATGTGAAAATTATGGATTATTGATAATGTCTGACTGTGAGAATTGTTGATATTTGAAAGTGTGAAAAATATGTCATATTTATAGGGTGATTCTGGGTCAAAAGTAAGCTCGATTGATCTACTTTGAATGGACAAGACTGTGAACCTAGACACTTTTGTGACTTTTTCTAATATTGTGATTGATTTGGTGATTAATAAAAATTAATTTTAAAAGATATCAATTATTTTTTATATCTTGACTATTAAGTGCATAAAATCAATGATTTAAAAAAACAAAAAAATAATAATTTAAAATACCCCTAAAATAGAAAACGAAAATAATAATAAAATAATCAAAAAATGATTTTTTATCCTTTTTATTGAAAAAAAACACAAAAAAGAAAATAAATACCAAAAGTAGTTCAATAGAACTTAAACTCACAACCTTATACTTAAACTCCTTATGCATGTCTCTTTACCAACTATGTTATATTATTTATTCGAATTTAAATGGTATTAGAAAATATATGAAGGTGATACATTTTTTATATTTTAGAGAAAAAAATACAAATACCCTAAAACAAACTATTGCATGAGTAAAAAAATAAAATAAACCTATTTTAGCTCAAACAAATAATTTAAAAATAGGCTAGTTAGTTTTTTAAATAAACTAAAAAATATTAAAGCTAGATGTTAATAAAAAAATATAAAAACTCAATTTTAAAAATGACTTGACTGTTAGAAATGGGACAGGTAAATTTGGGGTATGACATCGGAAATGTGATGAGAGAGTCAAAGAAATGAGTTGGTTTGAGTTTTAAGTTTCCTTATTCGAGTTTCGTTCGAGTTTTCTTCTTCGAGTTTTATTCGAGTTTCCTTCCTCATTTCCTTCCTCATTTCCTTACGTTGTTCGACTTGGAAGATGAAATTTAGTTTTATTTAGTGGAGAAGAGGAAGAACGACGTTTTCAAATTTATGGAAGATAGTGTTTCGTTCTCTAGGGCTCGATAAATTTACGTGAAATGTAAAAGTGAGTGAAAGATAATATTGTGTTTTTCACTCAGTTAAGTAGTATAACCGAAGTAATAGATGATATATTTTTTCATTAACAAATAAAATAAAAATAAGAGCGTCTTTTTAAAAGAAATAAAATTATAAACATAAGTTACTGATATCCGAAGTGTGTCCCTGAGAGAATTTTCCCTCGGTTGTGGTAACAACTGAGAGAATAGACGTCTTTTATTGCAAACCAATAAAAAATGGTGAACAATAAGAAATATCATTTACAATTTCTCGCCATTTACCATTTTATTTTTAGATTTCAATATCTTCTTAATATTATTAGGAATAGTTACTCAATATTGACGGTCAAGAAAAACAATAAGTCATTGAATTTTTGTCTTGAATGACTACATCAAAAAACTATTCCTAAAAACCACAACAACAACAAAATCAACAAAAACAATAACGACACTAAATAAAGTCTGGGGAGAAATATGAATTTGTAAATGAAAAATATAGTTTGGAGGTCAAAAGATGAGATAGATTTAGGGCAAGAGTGATAGAACGTAGAACTTTAAATATAAAATTATGTTAAATTTTTTTTCTAGGCTGTTCCATTAAACCGAGGAGAAAGATAATTAATTTTTAATTTTAAAATAAAAAAGGAATGTGTCCCCTTAATTATAAATAAAATACGAAATTGTTGGTGTTAGAAACCAAAACTTATTTTTGAGAGAGTTTCTTATTAGATTATACGTATTGTACATAGTCCTTTTATACTTTACTTTGTGTATAGTTTAACTAGCTTACTTGTCTTTTATCTACCGGACTCAATACTTGTATATATAACGTTATCCTGTAACTATCAATCAAGCAATATAATAACAAATTTTATCTTCTTCTCCAATGGCCTATTTTCTCTTCTTCTCAAGTTTGTTATCCTGTTACAATTTTCTTATCATAATCAACATGGTATCAGAGCATCAAAAGCTATGGTAGCCATTGATTTGTCCCTTTTCTTTCTTCTTGATTCTTATCTTGGAAGCTCTCTTCTTCGATCATTTCTTTGTTCTACCTTCATCAAGCTTCATATAATCTTCTCGTTTCTTTCAATGGTAAACCAGAGCTACGCCGATTTCGCAACCAACTTTGCAAATCCATACTACCTTCATCTGAATGAGAGTCCTGCGCTCGTTCTTGTTTCACTGTCTCTTACTGATAAGAATTACCACACATGGTCCCGTTCAATGCAGATTGCTTTGATCTCCAAGAACAAAGATAAGTTCATTGATGGAACTCTCACCAAGCCACCCGTCTCTGATCCGTTGTACGCTCCGTGGATTCGTTGCAACACCACGGTGCTCGCGTGGATTCACCAATCGATTTCAGAATCTATAGTAAATATGTCCTTTGGATTGATAATGTTGTTGGTGTATGGAAGAATCTACAAGTTAGGTTTTCTCATGGCGACATCTTCCACATTTCTGATATTCAAGAGGACCTGTACAAGTTTCGTCAAGGTATGCTTGATGTTTCTAACTATTTCACGCAATTAAAAGTCATGTGGGATGAATTAGAGAACTATCGACCCATTCCTGTTTGTTCTTGTGGTGCTATTGCATCTGTTAAGACGTATAGGGAACACGATTATGTCATCCGCTTTCTCAAAAGATTATCAGAAAAATTTGCACACTCAAAGTCCCAAATTATGATGATGAATCCTCTCCCCAATATTGAGAAAGATTTTTAACTTTTTATTTATCAAGAAAGAGAAATGGATAGTTCTGCTGCTGGTATTGTTTCATATACAGATTCCACTAAAGAAGTCTCTGCTCTTCAAGTTCAAACTCACTCAGGAAATTCTGGTGCTAAATATGGTAATAACAATTATCGTGCTAAGTATCAAGGTTCTAATGCTGCAAGGGGAAATGCCAGATTGTGCACACATTATAACAGGACAAATCACACGATTGAGACATGCTTTCTTAAGCATGGATTTCCACCAGGTTATCGACCTAAGGGAAAGAATCAAGGGAATATTCAATCTTATTCACATGTTGCATCTGTTTATAATGCTTATGAGTCTTCTCATGCGAGCTCCACTGCAGCCTCGTTTGGTTTCACTAAAGACCAGTATGAAAGCATCGTAGCATTACTTCAACAATCCAAGCCCAACCCTGCAGCTAACTCAGTGTAAACCTCACCCTTTGTCCTGAATTCTCATTCCTCCAGTGTTGCTGGTAAGAATCCCTTCCTTTGGATCCTAGATACTGATGCCACTGATCACTTTTCTTTCAATCTTTCCTCTTTTGCTGATCATAAATCTATAGTTCATATACCTGTAAATATGCCTGATGGTTCACAAGTTCTTGCTTCTATATCTGGTACTGTTATCATATCACCTTCCTTAACCATACACAATTGTGATACGGTGGGAGAACTGACTTGGGTTTTGCGTTTGTATTCGCACTTGTTCGGTTTAGCAAGAGTCGCCACCGACTTTTTATTTTATCCTAAAGGAAAGGTTAAAAAAAGCACAGGAAAAAAACCTTTTGAGATGTTTCATGGGTTCGGGGGGTAGATTATGAAAAGGGAAGGTATTAGCAGCCTTTTCATCCATGGTTATCCATGGGCTCTTAGTTACTTGGTTTTAGATCACTTGCCTTGATTTTGATTGCTTGAAAATGGTGTGTGTGTGTGTGTGTGTTTTGAAAATGTTTTTGAAATAGACGTCTTTGTTTCGGCAACTGTTGTAATAATTCTTTACTCGAATGTTTTACAACGGTGTGTATCTTTTCGAAAAGATGTTTCAAATGTTTTTGAAAGTTTTGTTTTGAAAGTGTTTATGGAGTGTGGTTTGAAAAGTAGGCAAGTGTTTTTGCAAGATTGATCCAAGTAATTAAGAGTTTGTCTACCCCTATTATACTCAAAGGTTTTTTTTCTCATGTTTTAACCCCTTTTTTAACAATTTTGTTCCACCATTGTATTTGGTGGACAATCTTGCGTTTAAGATGTTTAACGGGACAGGCGCGGGTCATCGTACGGATCATGAGTGCAATGGTGCCAAGTGTCTTTGGCAATTTACTTGAAGGGACTATGATCATTTTGATTAGGAAACTTTCGAAAGCGTCATCGAGGGACTTATGATCATTTTGAATTGTTTGGCCAAAGAAACTCGACGTGCAAGCATGGCCCATTTTGGAAGGCAACATGTGGGATTACCCTAGGGGGTGCAAGTGTGATAGTGTATTGATTTCATGTATTTGTCTTGTATTAGGTTATCTAGCATTTGATTTTATGTACATACAAACCCTAGGTCTAACCATGATATATTTGAAAGCGATAAATTGCGGGAATTTAAAGTCTACGCTATTACAAAATAGTATCCGGGAGTGGGGGTACAAATTTGCAAATGGGGATGAGACTTAAATAATTACAACCAAATCGAATTGCGATCAAATATAATATGTATCATGTATAGCAATGTATAAGAATAGCAAATGTAAATGTAAATGCGTTAATGTAATTGTGTAAGTGTATGTATTATGAAGTTTATTTACAAGTGAGATTAACTTAATAAAAAAATTAAGTATTTGATTTGTATTTTTATATTTTTGTTTAATATGTACAAAATAAGAAAATTTAATTAAAAGAAAGGAAAATGTTTTAAGAAAAATTATTTCTTTAAAAATCTATTTTTCTTATGTATTAACACTCATGTATTTTAATTAGTATGTTTATGTACAAAATAAGAAAATTTAATTAAAAGAAAGGAAAATGTTTTAAATTCTATTCTTTTAGGTATTAAAAAAGTGTATTTTAATTAATTATGGTGAAAATCTATTAATCTGATTAAACTTAAAGTTCATGTAAAGGAAAGTTTTATAACAAAAAAGAATTAAGGTAAGTTTATTTACAAATAAGATTAGATGAGTTTAAATTATATAAAAAAAACAATATGTAAAAAAGGGGTTAGTTTAAATTGTAAAAAAGGATAAGTAAAAAAAAAGGGTTAGTTTAAGAATTGAATGGGCTCTTTGAGTTATGCTGGCCCAACATGATTTGAAACAGAAGCCAGGGGGGGGGGGGGGGGGGGGGGGGTACGTTTGGCAAAGGCAAATGGGCTTATGCTGAATGGGGAAAGGCCCATGTGTGCTTCTCACAAATTATTTTTTAGGGTTTGTGAAAGTTTGTGATAACGGCGCCGTCGTCCTCTTCATTTCGTTCGTTCCTTCTTCTACTCTCGAGCCAAAGCGCCCTGAATCATGTCCTTTGTCCAAGCCACCAGCGCCTCCATCTGGGTCCTCTTCTCTCCACAGATATGCACAAAGGCGCCAAGATACGGTAAAGCATCCTTCTGTTTCCTTAAGGTTTCGATCTTTTTATATGTTGCATGTTTTATTTTTTATCGTGTTCTGATCTTAAGCGTTTATTATCGTTGTTTCTGTTGAGGTATGAAAAGGAAAGGAAGAAAGTTATACTACCTCTTGGAGACGGATGAGGAAGGGATCGGGAGGCGCTCAGGCGGCTGAGGGCGGAGGAAAATGTGACACGGTGGCTTGAGGATGCACGAGCTTTGGGGAGACTTCCCTGGTACTTAGTATTTTTGCCTTTTTGTGATTTAATGATGTTGTCTGAACGTCTTAGTTTGATAGTTGCCCCTCTTCTGCTGTTTACTCGAATGCTTTGCGCCTGAAACAAATTTCCTTTGTGAGCTTCTTTTTCTCTTCTTCCTCTTTGGCTTGCTGAGTATGCTTGACCCTTAAATGTTTTTTATACTGTATTGATGATGAGATGCTTGAAATATTTGCTATCTGATATGCTTAGACAGTTGCCTTGTATGATTCGAATGCTTTGATGCCTTGAAACGCTTGCCTTGTGTTTTGTTGCCTTGATGATTAACCCAATGATGACAATGTTCTGAGGGTTTGGAGTTGCCTTGAATGCTTAGGCTTGACAATTGTTTTGATGCTTGACAAAGCTTGACAGGTTAGGACAAGGCTTTGAGGTTTATGGTTTTGACACAGGTTTTGGTGTTTTACTGATTTAGGTTGTTGAGCTTTGAGGCTTACATCCGTTTTTAGCCTTTTTTTACACAGGTTTGGCTTGTTAAGCTCGTAAAGGCTTGAAACAGGTTGAGGGTTTATGGTGAGTTTACTGGTTTTGGCCGTTTGAGGGTTGCTTCAGGTTTGTGCAGGTTTGGACATTGCTGGCTTTGCTTTGATTAAGGCTATGGTTTTTTTCTTAGGCTTGATGCAGGATGTAAGAGGCTTTGGCTAAGGCTTGCATCAGTTATGGCTTTTGGTTGAATACAGGTTGGGTTGACAGTGGTTTAGGCTTCAGGCTGGGTGTTTATCTGGTTTGAAGGCTATGGCTTTTGAAATGTTTTTGCCTTTTTGTGCTTTGGGCGCGTATGGTTTTGAATGCTTCAGGTTAGATTTTTTTGTTGTGTCTCTTAGGCTTTGTGACTTCTATATTATATTATGCAGCTTGTTGGCCTTTTTGTATATTCTTCCTTGGTCAAAATTGTTGACAGGTTTGCAAGGCTTGAGGTTTTCCCTCTTTGTGATATTCTGCTACATATGTTCTACCTCCCTTTTTCTATGTGCTCTGATATGCTGTTTATAGCCTTGCCTTCTTCTTTTTACTTTATTACAGTTTTTGTCCTCATGCCCAAACCTGTTGTAAGCCTGCTTTCTTTTACTCTCTCTCTTCTCTCTCTTGACTTTAAGCATTAATATATTGCTTAGAACGGTATTTCTTAAAAAACAAACTGGCTCGGGAAATGATGAATTGAAAAGCTTGCTTGCATATGTAGCTTAGCTCTGCATACTTTGTACTTCTTCCAGATTTTATGCTTCTTGTTATCTTTCCATCTCTCTTTTTTTTACAGCTTTTTGGATAGTTTGAATGTGAACTCAGTTTGGACTTTGTAGTTCTAGTTCAACTTGCCTTTGGATTTCGTTCTTGCACATGCTGTTTGAGACTTTTGAAATTATGCAGCTCTTTGACAAACTTTGAATTTGTGCAATTTTACAATTTTTGTGCATTTCAATACTTTTGCAAGCAATTTTCATCCTTCTTTGTGAACCGGGAGAAATCCCGTGATTTGCAGAGAGGGCGAACTGATCCCGGCCATTTGTTTTTAATGATGAGCCCAAATTAACTGTTTGTCTTCTTAATTATTTTATCTACAATTGACTTTTTCTTCTTTTCTTTGCAGATAAAAAATCAAATGGAGAGGAATAACAACAAATGGAGGATGAAGAATTGAAGACTTAAGAATTAAAGATAAATAAAAGTCCTTTTATTTGACATTCATTTTTAATTCTTCTTCAGATATTTATCTAATCGTTTATAATTCTTAAATTAAAAATAAAATGGAAATAAATTCCAATTATCTTAACTTAAAAATAAATAATCAATTGATAAACATTGTGGTCTTATAACAAACCCGCCGCTCCAATTATCCAAAGCAATGCACAGTTAATCAAACCAGACGACATTTAATCAAACAAAACGTCCACCTGCCTCCTTTCACTGATTAAATCCAAACAAACTGCAAATCAACAACCAACAGCCTCAGTCCTTATTTCAGAGTAATTTGAAAAGCATTGATAGAACTAACTCTTCTTGAGAAATATGCGCATAAAACCCCGATTTTTGACTTAACACTGGAGAAACGCCAGCCTGATCAAACTTTGAGCCAATTCAACCAAACCCTAAACAATCTGTTTGAACTGCCTAAACATCAATAAAACCCTAAATTTCATCTGACTAACGAGAAAAGTTTGTTTGACCGATTCTTGAGCCAGTCTGAAAAATCAAGAAAAGCCCGAAACTGCGATTTCTTGTGGAGAAAGAGGAAGGCAAATTTTGGGGTACAACAGTTGCCCCTGTTCAATCTTCTTGCACCTGAAGAGTTAGATTGGCAAGTTTGCCTTTCGCGACTCGAAGGTAAAAGGAGATTGGACACTAGAGTGCCCAGAAAATTTGCACTCGGTGATGTGATGGTAGAGGGAATGGGCTTACAGATGCCATTTGGTGACGGGCTTAACGATGCCATCTAGGGATGTGATAGAATCTTGTCGGGGATGGGCTTAAAGATGCCATCTGGAATGAGTATCAGAAAGGTGTCCATATCTTGGAACATCTCTGAATTGGGGGGTCTTGAATAAGCAATGGATTGATATCCGTGTCTGGAGAATCCGTAAACTGTTTTCAAAAGTCTCGAGTCTGAATAAGCGATAGGTTAACATCCGTTACTGGAGAACCCATGAACTGTTTTCAGAAGTCTGGAGATTGAATAAGCAATAGAGCAGCATCCGTTGTTGGGAAGCGTCCGTAAACTGTTTTCAAAAGTTGAAGAAGAATCTGAACAAGCGATAGGTTAACACTCGTTACTGGAGAACCTGTAAACTGTTTTCAGAAGTCTTGAGGTTGAATAAGCAATAGAGCAGCATCCGTTGTTGGGAAGCGACCGTAAACTGTTTTCAAAAGTTGAGAAGAGTCTGAACAAGCGATAGGTTAACACCCGTTACTGGAGAACCTGCAAACTGTTTTCAGAAGTCTTGAGGTTGAATAAGCAATAGAGCAACATCCGTTGTTGGGAAGCGTCCGTAAACTGTTTTCAAAAGTTGAAGAAGAATCTGAACAAGCGATAGGTTAACATCCGTTACTGGAGAACCTGTAAACTGTTTTCAGAAGTCTTGAGGTATGAAGCTTATTAATCTTTGTCCTGCAAAAGGGTAAGATATTAGCTAAAACACAAAGTCATGATGCATGAAATGTATGATGCAATGCATGTTATATCAATGTTTATGATATGAATGTAATGAATGCGCATGTAAGCTGATGAGCTGTCTTGCTGAGGATAAATGAATCCTGAATGGCTGGAGATAAAATAATCTTGACTGCTGTCGGAGAAAGTGAATCTTTGATTGCTGCAGGGGATTGCAAGAATCTTTGATTGCTAAAGATGAGACATCATTGCTGACTATTGCTGGAGAATTAGGAGTTTGGGTTGTAAGCCAATCTACTGGGGATTCCCGTCTTGAAGAGATCTTCACTGGAGAATATTCGAATACTCTGTGAAGAACTGAGGATGAGAGTCTTCAATCTGCTTGGGGAATACCAGATCTTCAACCATTGAGGGACCTTAGGACCACTGCGGGGAATTGGAATTTCTTTAGTGACTTGCAGGGTAAGAGACTTTCTGATGATCTCTACTGGGGAGTTCAGAACCTGATAGACTCATGCTGGAGAGGTAAGACTGAGCATTTTCAGCTTGGTGGGAAGTATCTTTGTGGGGAAAAGATTCACTAGCCTGGTTCAGCTGGGGATTGAATTTTTAGATCTTTTAAGGCTCCACTGGAGATACTGAAACTTAACTCTGAGGGGAATTGAGCTCTGGAAGGCTCTCTGGCTGAAGAAACCAGTATTAGGAAGGCTTTCTCTGATGAGGATCCTGAAGTCTAACTCTATTTAGGGAATTAAATTTTGACTGAGGAATTTGGATTTCAAATCTGCTCGGGATTTCCTTTGAAAGGGCATCAAGATATCTATCTGCACCTTCAACTTATCAATAATCATCTTTCTTGATCCATAAGGAAATGATTATGTTCAAATGCATATGCCTATTTAACAAAACATTGGACGTTTCTCAAATAAAACAATAGTGCAAAAAGAAAAGAGAAAAGGAAGACGACGCGAATTTCTGGAAAAGTATTTGTATTAACTTTCTATGAGTATATTTGTACAAAGGAGACAGTCATCCTAGTAAGAGGATGTCGTCGTAAATATTTGACAAATTTATACAAAAGAAAGATGGCTATGTGAAATAACTCCATGGGATTCCATTCTGCTATAGCCTTCGCAACTCTGAATATCTGTCCATTCAATGCTTCGTCTGCCGATGACTGGATTGATCAGAGACTTGAAACTGGTTGATGAAGAGATTGTCCTTAAAGTGATCCGATGAGACATAGTCATACGCTTTAATTCCCTAACTTTTGCCTGAATCGCCCTTTCGGGTTTTCGATTCACCGGGAAACCCCTTTTTGCCCAAGCCGCCCTTTCGGGTTTTCAACTTGCCGAGTGTACAGATTTTTTTGCTTTTATCCCTAATTTTTGCCTGAACCGCCCTTTCGGGTTTTCGGTCCACCGGGATACCCATTTTTGCCCAAGCCGCCCTTTCGGGTTTTCGACTTGTCGGGTTATTCATGCGTAGTATCTTTTGACTATGTCTACGTTCGCAGGGTGCGGCAAATCGTCGCCATCCATGGTGGTCAGAATCATTGCACCACCAGAGAATATGCTCTTGATCACAAATGGTCCTTCGTATGTAGGAGTCCATTTTCCCCTGGGATCACTTTGTGGTAGGATAATCCGCTTGATCACGAGATCTTCGACTTGATATACTTGACATCTGACTTTCTTATTGAAAGCCTTGATCATCCGCTTTTGATACGTTTGACCATGGCCGACAGCAGCGAGTCTCTTTTCATCGATCAAATTGAGTTGATCAAGTCGGGTCTGAATCCAATCATCTTCATTCAAACCTGCGTCCTTTATAATCCTTAGAGAAGGAATCTGAACTTCCATGGGCAGGACAACTTCCATGCCATATACCAAAGAAAATGGGGTTTCCCCAGTTGAAGTACGTGCCGTCGTACGGTATCCATGCAGAGCAAACGGTAACATCTCATGCCAGTCTTTGTAAGTGACTGTCATTTTCTGAATGATCTTCTTAATGTTTTTGTCCGCAGCTTCAACAACACCGTTCATCTTCGGCCGATAGGGAGATGAGTTGTGATGATAAATCTTGAACTGTTCGCACAATGCGGTGATCATAGTGTTATTCAGATTTATACCGTTGTCTGTGATGATCCTGTCTGGAACACCATACCGGCATATGAGGTTTTGCTTGATGAAGCGGGCAACCACATTTTTAGTAACAGAGGCGAAGGAAGCTGCTTCGACCCATTTGGTGAAATAGTCAATGGCGACCAGGATGAAACGATGTCCGTTGGATGCCGTGGGCTTGATCTCTCCAATCATGTCAATGCCCCACATTGCAAATGGCCATGGAGCTGTCAGAACGTTGAGAGGAACCAGAGGGATATGAACCTTGTCAGCGTAGACTTGACACTTGTGGCAAGTACGGGAATGTTGATGGCAGTCAGCTTCCATGGTAGACCAGTAATAGCCTGCCCTTAGGATCTTCTTAGCCATTGTATGCCCGCTCAAGTGAGTGCCAAATGTGCCACTGTGTATCTCGGTCATGATTAACTCTGCTTCAGCTTTGTCTATGCATCGGAGTAAAACACAATCATGGCTTCGTTTGCAGAGGATGCCGTTGCTCAGGAAGAACTTGGCGGCAAATTTCCTTAAGAACTTCTTATCATTTACGGAAGCTCTTTCGGGATATTCTCTAGTCTGGAGATACCTTTTGATTTCATGGAACTAGGGTTGTTCCACTACTTCTTCGGTATTAATCTCGTGACAATGTGCAGGTTCATCCATTCGCTCGATGGTGATTTGGGGAGCCTCGTTATCCCAGTTGAGTTTAAACATGGAAGACATTGTAGCCAGAGCATCTGCTAGCTGATTCTCTTCTCGCGGGAAATGCTCGAAGGTAATTTGCTCGAAATGAGGCAACAATGTCAAGACATGTTCTTTGTATGGGATAAGATTAGGATGCTTGGTATCCCACTCTCCTTTGATTTGACTGATAACCAAAGCCGAGTCCCCGAATACGATCAAAGATTTGATCCCCAAGTCTATAGCAGCCTTGAGACCAAAGATGCAAGCTTCATATTCAGCCATGTTGTTTGTGCAGCTGAAGCAAAGTCGGGCCGTGAAAGGTGTGTGACAACCTTCCGAGGAAATGAGTACTGCACCGATACCGTTTCCAAGTGCATTTAAAGCACCATCAAAGTACAGGGTCCATCGGGATCCCTTTTCGGGTCCGTCATACGGTCCGTTACCTTCAATGTTGTTCAAATTCATGATGTCCTCGTCTGGGAAGTCAAACCTCATGGGTTGATAATCTTCGATAGCCTGATGAGCTAGATGATCAGCTAGTACACTCCCTTTTATAGCTTTTTGAGTGGTGTACTGGATGTCATACTCAGTTAGGATCATTTTCCATCTAGCTATTCTTCCAGATAAAGCGGGCTTCTCGAAGATATACTTGATAGGATCCATTTTGGAAATCAACAAGGTAGTATGAGTCAACATATACTGCCTTAGTCGGCGAGCAGCCCATACCAAAGCGCATCAAGTTTTCTCGAGCAGTGAGTAGCGAGTCTCACAGTCGGTAAACTTTTTGCTAAGGTAATAAATAACATGCTCTTTTCGACCAGACTCGTCATGCTGGCCCAAAACACACCCCATTGAGTTATCCAAGACGGTCAGATACATGATCAATGGTCTTCCTTCGACGGGTGGCATTAGAATAGGAGGTTCTAGCAAATACTCCTTGATCTTATCAAAATCAGCTTGGCAATCGTCGTTCCATTCGACTACCTGATCTTTCTTTAATAGTTTGAAAATTGGCTCACAGGTAGAAGTCAGATGAGAGAT
This sequence comes from Vicia faba, assembly GCA_948472305.1. Classification (NCBI taxonomy): domain Eukaryota; kingdom Viridiplantae; phylum Streptophyta; class Magnoliopsida; order Fabales; family Fabaceae; genus Vicia; species Vicia faba. The sequence continues at coordinate 1,771,751,279 of OX451736.1, forward strand.
GAATCTGGCAATATAGTTTAAGCGTTCCAAGAACCCTCTAACCTCTTTTTCAGTACGGGGAGCAGGCATTTCTCGTATTGCTTTCACCTTTGCTGGATCGACCTCAATGCCTTTGTTGCTGACAATGAATCCTAAAAGTTTACCGGACCTAACTCCAAAAGTGCACTTACTTGGATTCAGCCTGAGTTTGTATTCTTTCAACCTGGCAAACAGCTTTTCTAGATGTTCAAGGTGTTCCTCCTCTGTTTGTGACCGAGCTATCATATCGTCTACGTAAACTTCGATCTCATGATGTATCATATCATGAAATAAAGCTACCATGGCGCGTTGATAAGTTGCCCCTGCGTTCTTCAGTCCGAACGGCATCACCTTGTAACAGAAAGTACCCCATTGCGTGACAAAGGTTGTTTTCTCCATGTCTTCGGGGGCCATTTTGATTTGATTGTAACCCGAGAATCCATCCATGAAGGAACACACTTTATGCTGAGCTGTATTGTCGATCAAAATGTCAATGTGCGGTAGCGGAAAATCATCTTTGGGGCTGGCCCTATTCAAATCCCGGTAGTCCACACACATTCTGACTTTGCCATCTTTTTTAGGTACTGGCACGATGTTAGCAACCCATTGTGGATAGGATGTAACAGCCAGAAAGCCAACGTCGAATTGCTTCATTACTTCTGCTTTGATCTTCTCAGACATGTCGGGCCTCATTCGGCGGACTTTTTGTTTGATCGGTGGACAATCCTCTCTTGTAGGGAGACGGTGAACCACGATGTCTGTGTCTAAACCCGGCATGTCTTCATAAGACCAGGCGAAGATTTCAAGGTACTCATTTAACAGTTGTATCAGGCGCTCCTTGACACCTGGTTCCAGATTGGCACCCACTTGTACCTCCTTCCGGTCTTCCTCGGTTCCTAAGTTGACAGTTTCCAACAAGTCTTCGTGAGGTAAGATGGCCCTTTCCTCTTGCTGTAGAAGTCTGGATAATTCCCCTGGTACTTCACAACCTTCGTCATCTTCATACTCGGCTTGATTGACCAGATCATCAGAGTTATTGAAGGTCATAGCAGAATAGTCACCCATGGAATCCAGAGTGGATGGGTACCTGCATTTGTGAGTGTGGGTGTGTGTAAGGGATAGCCATCCTTAAACAAAAAATGCAAAAGGAAGGAAAATGAACACAGCAGTTTATCAATGAAAAACGTCCAATGAATCATTAAATATGGCACATGGATATGAAGATAATCAAAACCCTTACAAATGGACCTACATGCCCCGGGCAAGGCATGAGGTGAAAAAATAGTGTACGGATTGTTCAAAAGTAATTATTACAGACCACAGGAAATGTTTGACAGATAATTACTGCTTAATAAAAGTAATGGGGACAAAGTCCTTTGCCTCCCAGTTGCATAGTCCTCCTTTGATAGTTGGGTAGATCCACTCTTCGATGTTGGCCTCCTCGTCTTCATTCTCCAAAGCGTTGATTCCATAAGGAGAAATCTTGATGGGCGCCCTTTCAATCTTTGAACGGCGCATAGCTTTCAGTCCTGCAGCGGTGAATCCTAAACCAAACTTGTCTGTTTTGTGAGGGATATCAGGAAACTGTCCCCATGTTGAATTCTTCCCTTCCTTCATTGCGGCCTTCGCGTCTTTTAGAGATGCCATCCTGGCCATCTGCTTTGGTACCTCAGCTACCAATTTTGCTACTGTTATTTTAGGATAGGCTTCTTCGAAGTACTGGAATGGTGTCTCAATGAATTCACCCTCTACCTCTACATACCGAAAGGAGTTCAGGTGGCTGATCATATATTCTTCTTCACCGTGGACGGTTATGATCTTTCCCTTGACAGGATATTTCAACATTTGATGTAAGGAGGAGGTGACTGCCCCGGCATTGTGTATCCACGGCCTTCCCAGTAAGCAAGAATATGACGGACAGATGTCCATTACATAGAAAGTTGAGGGGAACACTTCTGTGCCAACTTTAATGGGAATGTCCACCTCCCCATGTACCATTCTCTTTGACCCGTTAAACGCCCTTACAATGATATTGCTTGGCCTCAACTCCAAGCCTTCACAGTCTAAACGGTCGAGAGCCTTCTTGGGCAGCACGTTCAGAGAAGAACCAGTGTCGACTAGAACATGGGCCAGAGTAGTTCCTTGGCATTCCACTGACACATGCAATGCATCGTTGTGCTTTCTTCCTTTTGGGGTCAGGTCAGCATCAGAGAAACCTAAACCATTGTCTGCAGTAAGGCTGGCTACACAGTCTTAGAATTGGTCGGCAGAGGTTTCCTGGGGTACATGGGCTGTCTTCAGGAATTTTATCAGTGCTTTGGCGTGCGCTTCTGAGCAAAGCAGTAGTGCTAACATGGAGATCTTCGAGGGGGTTTGCCTCAGTTGTTCTACCACGTCTTAATCACTCTTTTTAATTATCTTCAGGATCTCCTCTATCTCTTTCTTGGAGGTTTCCGGGATGACCAAAGGTTGAGCCCTCGTCCTGACGAGCTCATCTTGGGTTCCTTTACCCTTATCAGCAGAGGTAGGAGGGACAATACCAGGAGCAATAACATCTTCAATCAACGGGGTTCTAGCGGAAAGTTTTATTGGTGCAGGAATGACTTTGGCAGCATATGAGGGTCCAAAGATTGCCTTTGGGGGGGCAATCTCTGGAGAAAATATTCTCCCACTTCGGGTGATCTTGCTTGTGCCTGCAATGTTTCCAATGCTGGCATCTTCTTCATCAGAGCTTCCTTCGGTTACTTCTACTTGTTTAATACCATGGTAGTAGATGTCTCCACCGTAATTCCATGGTATTGATTTTTTAGAAAGGTAGGGGATATGCCCTGGCATTGTTATCTTCAGAGGAACAAACCTTGTAGCTGATGTAATCTTAACATGCTTTTTGACGGCCTCAGAAAGATTGGCGTGAATGGTGATAATTGAAACATCTTCAGTAGGGGTTGGAATAGCAGAAACTTTTTCGAACAGAATTTGTTGACTGTCCATTAGGCCTTGGATGCCTTTCTTCAGTAACAGACAGTCAAATGGCAGGGAGTAACAACAGTAGCAATCTTCTTTGCATCCCGGGAAAATCCCGGCCTTCAACAGATTTAACTTGACGGTTAGCAGCGGAGTCATCAAATCATTGACATCAAAAACATACAAATCTTCTTCAATAGCATGGACATTTCGACCGTGCTTCGGCATCGGCACAGATATTACGTTTGGCTTCTCTGGAGCGTCGAACTCCACCTCTTTCGCCTCTATCAAGTCTTGAATTTTATGCTTGAGTGCCCAACAATCGTTGGTGTCGTGCCCGACACTGTCAGAATGGTAGGTGCATTTAGCATTGGGATGGTAATGCGGAGAGGATGTATTCACATTTTTTGGTGCCTCTTTGATAGTGGTGAGATTCAACTTTAACAGACGGGGAAGCACTTGCGCTGGCGTCATATTAATGCGGGTGAACTGCCGTTGTGGCCATTCCACCCGTTGTTGATTTGGTCTGGACTGGTTATAACGAGGCTGATCACTTGATGGATTTTGGATCATCACGGCCCCCACAGTTGGCCGGCGCTCAGTCTTCCCCACTCTTCTTTGGGAGTACACAACAACCGTTTCCTTCTTCGCTGGAAATGACTTCTTAACAGTTGCAGATGCAGAGGTGTCCTTCTGAATCTTCCCATTCTTGATACCAGCTTCTACCCTCTCGCCAGTCAGAATTAACTCAGTAAACCCTGCAGAAGAGCTACCGATCAGATGGTTAAAGAATGGACCAGACAGGGTCCCCAGGAACATATCAACAAACTCCCTATCAGACAGAAGTGGTTGCACTCTCCCGGCCAGATCGCGCCACTTTTGGGCATATTCCTTGAATCCTTCTCCTGAGGCCATCCCCATACTCTGTAGCTGAGTACGGGTTGGTGCCAGGTCAGAGTTATACTAGTATTGGCGATAAAAAGCAGCTGCCAAATCCTCCCAGCTGTGTACCTCTGATCTCTCAAGATTGTAGAACCAATCCAGCTGAGTACCAGATAGGCTATCTTGAAAGAAATGTACCCAAAGGTTTCTGTCAGAAGTGTGAGGTTGGATTCTTCGGACGTACGACCTTAGATGCATCTTCGGGCAAGACAACCCGTCATATCTTGCAAAAACGGGCACTTTAAACTTCGGGGGGATCACAATTCCAGCAATTAATCCCAAATCTTTGAAATCTAAGCCGGGAACTCTCTGCAGCTCCATGGATGCCAACCTGTCTTCCAAGTTTTTGTACTTATCATCGGCGGGCGGGTATTGTTGCTCTGAGTAGTCCTCATCTTCTTCAGCCTCTTCCTTTTCAACTTCGGATTCAGACGGTACCGCAACCCCTTTTCCTTTACTGGTTCCCTCTTCGGATGTAGGGGGAAATTCAAGAACTCTTCTGGCCTCACCCTCAAACCTTCTTCCTAGGGTAGCCACCCCGACTCTTTTCTTCTTCTTTTTCACTTGCTCTTTGTTCCCCAGTAGGGCTTTTAGATCCTCCTGACCCTTTGCCAAGGTCATCAGGAGGTGCTGAAACTGTGAGTTCTGAGACTACAAATCCTTGACCGTCTGTTCGAGATCCATCTTACTGAAATAAACAGCAGAAAGATAAGGAAACCTGGTGTGGAGACCTGCTTATGCACATGATGAATGATATGTTTATTTATGCAATGCATTCAAGGATTTAGAAATTCACAATTGTTGCAGACAAAAAAAACATACGTCATATTAATAAGAAGAAATTTTGTTAGTACATAAATGCCCCATGGGCCAAATATTACAAAACTTCTTATGGTAAAAAGACGTTGCGCATCCTTTTTGGCGCGATGTAGGTGTTAAGGGTCTCTTCCTCGTGGAGTCGGCGGGTAAGCTCCAAAACCTTCTTCTCGCTGGCGTAGAAGCTGGCTTCAAAAGTATCCCTTTCTTCCCTGAGTTGGATCCAACTCCTCCGCATCTCCTCCCATGTCGTTGGCATGTCGGGATACAAGACGGTGTAGGGAACCTCTCCTTCCTTAACGGGCTCCTTAATCACAGGGAGAACATGAGGATAAGGCATCATTAGACTCTGGGCTCGGGCTCGCACCCATTTGAGGTAAGGCTCAAGAGTGATGGAGTTCTTGTGCCCCAGTGTCTTACTGTCAACCTTGTTGGGCATCCTCCAAGCTCTGATGAATCTTTGGCGAAGTCCTTGCGCATCATTGTCGAAGTCAAAAACTAGGTCAGGAATCAACATGTCGTGAGGGCCATCCCTCCGTGCATATCCAAATTGTCTCAAAGCTAGACAAGGGTTGTAGGTGATGCCTCCCCTGATGCCAAGCAATGGAACATTAGGGAACTCCCCACAGCGATCGATGATGATGATATTTTCTCTGGACCGAGAACATCAATGTACGTCAGAGTGAGTAAGAGTCATCAACCGTTGGGACCACCTTAAGCCTTGGTCATTCTTCAAGACAGATTGTGGAAGGTGTGAAATAAACCACCTTGCAAGGAGAGGAGTACAGCACATGATAACACCCCTCTTTCTCATTGTTCGTGTGTAAAATGAGTGAAGAATGTCCCCAAGCAATGTTGGTATTGGATTTCTGGATAAGAAGACCTTGACGGCGTTGACATCTATAAGCTGGTCAGGATTTAGGAACAAGACCAACCCATAGATAAGGAGGGCCGCAATTTCTTCAAAGGCTTGTAGATCCAATGAATTCCAACACTCTTGTGCCTTCTCAAACAAGAATTTGGCTAAGAAACCTTTGACATCGCTTCTAGTTTCCCAATGCCCCTTGATGTCGGATGGCGGTAGATGTAGTGCTTGAGCAACATCTTCAGGCTTTGGTTCCTTTTCCGTACCGTTGTAGGGTAGTTGATTAAGGATAGGAATTCTCAGGAGTTGAGAAAATTCCTCCAAAGTGGGCACCAACTGGTAGTCAGGGAAAGTGAAACAGTGGTGAAGAGGGTCAAAGAACTGGAACAGCACCTTCATCATGTCCTCTTCAATGTTTGTGTTGACTAGGCTGAGCAGTCTACCATGTCTTTCACTGAAGGGAGAGCTTTCCGGAATTCTTGATGTGAGCTCCTTGAGTTGAGGAGGGATTCTCACAAGGTTGACTTGGATAGTTTTCCTGCGAGGAATTTCCATGACCTACAAAACAAGAACAAGGTGAAGATCCAAACCCTTGAAATGGTTAGTGTATGCATATGATGCTTTATGATGTTCATGATGTATGCACAAACATATGTACAGGCAAATCACACAAAACCCTAGTTTCAGGCTTGCATGGGTTTCATAGGTAAGTACCCTCTTGAGTGTAGTTGGCTTAAAACCTGTCCTATAAATAGTAACCGGGTTCTAAGGAGCTCAATATCATTGGATTGTTTTCCATGTTCATTGTTTTGGTTTAGCCACTTAACTAGCGACCAAAATATTCCAAGAAAACAACCCTCAATGAGTGTAGTATCGAGTATCTACCAACTTCGGACTGCACCAAAGCCGGTCATCTCACTACCCCTAATAAAAGGCCAAGATGGTCAAGTAAGGTTCTAGGTCATTAGTGCTTAGTGACATCACTCAGCGGCCCCGTACTCTCCTTGATTGAACTCAAGGGTTACCAGTACTCACAAATATGTCACACTAATATAGCTATTGCTTCAACCGTGTCGGTATACCCCGCACTGTTTCCACAACGTATTGCTATCTATGAATGTTTCCCAAATCCGGGTGTAGGATTTCAAGCCCAAACAAGAGAACCACAAAGGTAAAGCAAACAAAGCAAACAATTAATCATGCAAGAGGGTGATCTAAAAACCCTAAGGTAACCCCACTTTTATAATAATCCCCAGCAGAGTCGCCAGTTCTGTGATACAGTGGGAGAACTGACTTGGGTTTTGCGTTTGTATTCGCACTTGTTCGGTTTAGCAAGAGTCGCCACCGACTTTTTATTTTATCCTAAAGGAAAGGTTAAAAAAAGCACAGGAAAAAAACCTTTTGAGATGTTTCGTGGGTTCAGGGGGTAGATTATGAAAAGGGAAGGTATTAGCACCCTTTTCATCCATGGTTATCCATGGGCTCTTAGTTACTTGGTTTTGATCACTTGCCTTGATTTTGATTGCTTGAAAATGGTGTGTGTGTGTGTTTTTTGAAAATGTTTTTGAAATAGACGCCTTTGTTTCGGCAACCGTTGTAATAATTCTTTACTCGAATGTTTTACAATGGTGTGTATCTTTTCGAAAAGATGTTTCAAATGTTTTTGAAAGTTTTGTTTTGAAAGTGTTTGTGGAGTGTGGTTTGAAAAGTAGGCAAGTGTTTTTGCAAGATTGATCCAAGTAATTAAGAGTTTGTCTACCCCTATTGTACTCAAAGGTTTTTTTTCTCATGTTTTAACCCCTTTTTTAACAATTTTGTTCCACCATTGTATTTGGTGGACAATCTTGCGTTTAGGATGTTTAACGGGACAGGCGCGGGTCATCGTACGGATCATGAGTGCAATGGTGCCAAGTGTCTTTGGCAATTTGCTTGAAGGGACTATGATCATTTTGATTAGGCAACTTTCGAAAGCGTCATCGAGGGACTTATGATCATTTTGAATTGTTTTGCCAAAGAAACTCGACGTGCAAGCATGGCCCATTTTGGAAGGCAACATGTGGGATTACCCTAGGGGGTGCAAGTGTGATAGTGTATTGATTTCATGTATTTGTCTTGTATTAGGTTATCTAGCGTTTGATTTTATGTACATACAAACCCTAGGTCTAACCATGGTATATTTGAAAGCGATAAATTGCGGGAATTTAAAGTCTACGCTATTACAAAATAGTATCTGGGAGTGGGGGTACAAATTTGCAAATGGGGATGAGACTTAAATTATTACAACCAAATCGAATTGCGATCAAATATAATATGTATCATGTATAGAAATGTATAAGAATAACAAATGTAAATGTAAATGCGTTAATGTAATTGTGTAAGTGTATGTATTATGAAGTTTATTTACAAGTGAGATTAACTTAATAAAAAAATTAAGTATTTGATTTGTATTTTTATATTTTTGTTTAATATGTACAAAATAAGAAAATTTAATTAAAAGAAAGGAAAATGTTTTAAGAAAAAGTATTTCTTTAAAAATCTATTTTTCTTATATATTAACACTCATGTATTTTAATTAGTATGTTTATGTACAAAATAAGAAAATTTAATTAAAAGAAAGGAAAATGTTTTAAATTCTATTCTTTTAGGTATTAAAAAAGTGTATTTTAATTAATTATGGTGAAAATCTATTAATCTGATTAAACTTAAAGTTCATGTAAAGGAAAGTTTTATAACAAAAAAGAATTAAGGTAAGTTTATTTACAAATAAGATTAGATGAGTTTAAATTATTAAAAAAAACAATATGTAAAAAAGGGGTTAGTTTAAATTGTAAAAAAGGATAAGTAAAAAAAAAGGGTTAGTTTAAGAATTGAATGGGCTCTTTGAGTTATGCTGGCCCAACATGATTTGAAACAGAAGCCAGGGGGGGGTACGTTTGGCAAAGGCAAATGGGCTTATGCTGAATGGGGCAAGGCCCATGTGTGCTTCTCACAAATTATTTTTTAGGGTTTGTGAAAGTTTGTTTCACTTGGGAAAACTCAGGGTTTGTGATAACGACGTCGTCGTCCTCTTCATTTCGTTCGTTCCTTCTTCTGCTCTCGAGCCAAAGCGCCCTGAATCATGTCCTTTGTCCAAGCCACCAGCGCCACCATTTGGGTCCTCTTCTCTCCACAGATATGCACAAAGGCGCCAAGAGACGGTAAAGCATCCTTCCGTTTCCTTAAGGTTTCGATCTTTTTATATGTTGCATGTTTTATTTTTTATCGTGTTCTGATCTTAAGCGTTTATTATCGTTGTTTCTGTTGAGGTATGAAAAGGAAAGGAAGAAAGTTATACTACCTCTTGGAGACGGAGGAGGAAGGGATCGGGAGGCGCTCAGGCGGCTGAGGGCGGAGGAAAATGTGACACGGTGGCTTGAGGATGCGCGAGCTTTGGGGAGACTTCCCTGGTACTTAGTATTTTTGCCTTTTTGTGATTTAATGATGTTGTCTGAACGTCTTGGTTTGATAGTTGCCCCTCTTCTGCTGTTTACTCGAATGCTTTGCCCCTGAAACAAATTGCCTTTGTGAGCTTCTTTTTCTCTTCTTCCTCTTTGGCTTGCTGAGTATGCTTGACCCTTAAATGCTTGTTATACTGTATTGATGATGAGATGCTTGAAATATTTGCTATCTGATATGCTTAGACAATTTCCTTGTATGATTCGAATGCTTTGATGCCTTGAAACGCTTGCCTTGTGTTTGGTTGCCTTGATGATTAACCCAATGATGACAATGTTCTGAGGGTTTGGAGTTGCCTTGAATGCTTAGGCTTGACAGTTGTTTTGATGCTTGACAAAGCTTGACAGGTTAGGACAAGGCTTTGAGGTTTATGGTTTTGACACAGGTTTTGGTGTTTTACTGATTTAGGCTGTTGAGCTTTGAGGCTTACATCAGTTTTTAGCCTTTTTTACACAGGTTTGGCTTGTTAAGCTCTTAAAGGCTTGAAACAGGTTGAGGGTTTATGGTGAGTTTACTGGTTTTGGCCGTTTGAGGGTTGCTTCAGGTTTGTGCAGGTTTGGACATTGCTGGCTTTGCTTTGATTAAGGCTATGGTTTTTTTCTTAGGCTTGATGCAGGATGTAAGAGGCTTTGGCTGAGGCTTGCATCAGTTATGGCTTTTGGTTGAATACAGGTTGGGTTGACAGTGGTTTAGGCTTCAGGCTGGGTGTTTATCTGGTTTGAAGGCTATGGCTTTTGAAATGTTTTTGGCTTTTTGTGCTTTGTGCGCGTATGGTTTTGAATGCTTCAGGTTTGATATTTTTTTTTTGTGTCTCTTAGGCTTTGTGACTTCTATATTATATTATGCAGCTTGTTGGCCTTTTTGTATATTCTTCCTTGGTCAAAATTGTGGACAGGTTTGCAAGGCTTGAGGTTTTCCCTCTTTGTGATATTCTGCTACATATGTTCTGCCTCCCTTTTTCTATGTGCTCTGATATGCTGTTTATAGCCTTGCCTTCTTCTTTTTACTTTATTACAGTTTTTGTCCTCATGCCCAAACCTGTTGTAAGCCTGCTTTCTTTTACTCTCTCTCTCTTCTCTCTCTTGACTTTAAGCATTAATATATTGCTTAGAACGGTATTTCTGAAAAAACAAACTGGCTCGGGAAATGATGAATTGAAAAGCTTGCTTGCATATGTAGCTTAGCTCTGCATACTTTGTACTTCTTCCAGATCTTATGCTTCTTGTTATCTTTCCATCTCTCTTTTTTTTTTGACAGCTTTTTGGATAGTTTGAATGTGAACTCAGTTTGGACTTTGTAGTTCTAGTTCAACTTGCCTTTGGATTTCGTTCTTGCACATGCTGTTTGAGACTTTTGAAATTATGCAGCTCTTTGACAAACTTTGAATTTGTGCAATTTTACAATTTTTGTGCATTTCAATACTTTTGCAAGCAATTTTCATCCTTCTTTGTGAACCGGGAGAAATCCCGTGATTTGCAGAGAGGGCGAACTGATCCCGGCCATTTGTTTTTAATGATGAGCTCAAATTAACTATTTGTCTTCTTAATTATTTTATCTACAATTGACTTTTTCTTCTTTTCTTTGCAGACAAAAAATCAAATGGAGAGGAATAGCAACAAATGGAGGATGAAGAATTGAAGACTTAGGAATTTAGGATAGTTTTATTTAAATTTAAATTACTGTAATATTATTATTGTAAATATTTTGTAAACAATAACAATTATACAAATAATTTAAAGATATATAAAAAGTCCTTTTATTTGACATTCATTTTTAATTCTTCTTCAGATATTTATCTAATCGTTTATAATTCTTAAATTAAAAATAAAATGGAAATAAATTCCAATTATCTTAACTTAAAAATAAATAATGAGTTGATAAACATTGTGGTCTTATAACAAACCCGACGCTCCAATTATCCAAAGCAATGCACAGTTAATCAAACCAGACGACAGTTAATCAAACAAAACGTCCACCTGCCTCCTTTCACTGATTAAATCCAAACAAACTACAAATCAACAACCAGCAGCCTCAGTCCTTATTTCAGAGTAATTTGAAAAGCATTGATAGAACTAACTCTTCTTGAGAAATATGCGCATAAAACCCCGATTTTTGACTTAACACCGGAGAAACGCCAGCCTGATCAAACTTTGAGCCAATTCAACCAAACCCTAAACAATCTGTTTGAACTGCCTAAACATCAATAAAACCCTAAATTTCATCTGACTAACGAGAAAAGACTGTTTGACCGATTCTTGAGCCAGTCTGAAAAATTAAGAAAAGCCCGAAACTGCGATTTCTTGTGGAGAAAGAGGAAGGCAAATTTTGGGGTACAACAACAATGTTCTTTATGTGCCTAGCTTTCAGGTTAACCTGATCTCTGTAGCAAAGCTTGTTGATCATAATCAATGTTTTATTCATTTCAATGCTAATGCTTGCCACATTATGCAGAATCATTCCAAGGAAATGATTGGTATAACTAACTTGCACAGAGGGCTCTATGTGCTTGATTCCACTCCTCCTCATTCTTCTGCAAATAAATCTACTACTCATACTTCTTGTAATTTGTGGCATTTGCGCTTAGGTCATATTTCCAATATAGGCTTACAAATTGTTTTTAAGTTTTTTTCCTTTCATTACATGTAACAATTACAAAGTACCTTGTGACTCTTGTCACTTTGCTAAACAAAGAAAACTTTCCTTTCGTAATAGTACTTTTATGTCTTCTGTTCCTTTCAATATTCTACATGATGACTTATGTGGATGATTAATCAAGACATACTTAGGTTATATTTCTTAAAACTAAAGACCAAACTAAAACTAGCCTCATCAATTTTATATCCTATATTGAAAACCAGTTTCAAACAACCCTTAAATGTCTGAGATCTGACAATGGACATGAGTTCATAGCTTTATCTGATTTTTTTCTTTCAAAATGCATAATCCATCAAAAGACATGTGTTGAGACACCCCAAAAAAATGGGGTGGTTGAAAGAAAACACCAGCATATACTCAATGTAGCTAGATCCATCTTTTTCCATTCCAATGTTCCCCTAACTCTATGGAATTTTTGCATTCAACATGTTGTCCACATTATTAATAGACTACCCTCTCCTCTTCTTCATTCAAAATGTCCTTATGAACTCCTATTCAAACAACCACCATCACTAATCCATATAAAAGTGTTTGGTTGTTTATCTTATGCCATATATCTTCAAGCACATAGAACAAAATTTGCCTCTAGAGCCAGAAAAGCAGTTTTCCTTGGATATCAAGAAGGTAAGAAAGGTTACATTCTTTATAACCTTGAAAATCACAATATTTTCATCTCAAGAAATGTCATCTTTTATGAAAATGTTTTTCCTTTCAATACCAAAATTACATCCTCTCAAATTCCCTCACAATCAGTTTCTCAAATTGATGACTTATATTCTGAGATACTTCCCCCTTCTCCTAGTCAGCAAGCCAGCACAACTGATCTATCTCTTCCTTCTGATATTAGTACATCTCATATTGACAGTGATGATGCTTCTCCTCAACCAGTACAAATTCATAGTCCCAACTTTGCTTTACCTTTTTCAACTGATATGACCTTTCAGCCTGATTCTGCACAGAGCAGTCCTACCTCCCCTTTTCCTACCGCAGATTCACATAGCCAGCCTGTCACTCCCACTGCTATTGCAGAGCTAGCCCCTGAACTGCATCAGTCAACTGATTAGTTCCATATCCTTTCTTCTGAACCTCCCTCTCATAGTCCCAGCATCCAAGACTCTATAGAACCTCCTTATTTACCCACTAGACAAACCTCTAGACCTACTCAACCTCCCCATTTCTTAAAAGATTATCATTGTTATTCTGCCCATTTCAATCATAATCCTTCTACTGCTTTCTCTAAAGTCTTATATCCTTTATCATCTGTTCTTACTTATGATCAGTGTTCTCCCTGTTATAAATATTTCTGTTTTTCTATATCAACAAATACTGAACCAAAAACATTTAACCAAGCCATAAAGATGAATTATTGGAAACATGCTATGGATGTTGAAATACAGGCCCTTGAAGAAAATCAAACATGGACTGTGGTTGATCACCCACCAGGCAAGGTTCCTATTAGTTGCAGATGGGTCTATAAGATTAAGTACAAGGCAGATAGATCCATTGAGAGATACAAGGCAAGGGTTGTAGCAAAGGGTTACACACAAATGAAGGGCATTGATTATTTTGATACCTTCTCCCCTGTGGCCAAAATCACAATTGTCAGAGTTCTTCTTTCTATAACTGCTATAAAGGGTTGGCATCTTGAGAAATTAGATTTCAATAATGCTTTTCTGCATGGTGATTTACATGAAGAAGTGTACATGACACCCCCTCTTGGCATTTATATTTCTAATCCTTCTCAAGTATGAAAGTTACAAAAGTCTTTGTATGGTCTCAAACAGGCTAGCAGACAATGGTGATCTAAACTCTCTTCCTTTTTTATATCATTAGGTTACTCTCAGTCACAGGCTGATCATTCTCTCTATGTGAAATCTCAGAAAGATACTTTTACTGCAATATTAGTCTATGTAGATGATATAGTTATTGCAAGTAATTCTATGGTGGATATAGAATTTGTTAAGACCACCCTTCACCATAAATTCAAGATCAAAGATCTTGGTCAGCTGAGATTTTTTTTGGGCTTTGAGATTGCCAGGTCCTCAAAAAGTATCTTCTTGAATCATAGAAAATACACTCTTGAGCTCTTGGAAGATACAGGTTATCTTGCAGCAAAACCTTTTTCGGTTCCTTTTGATCCCAATCTCAAATTATCTCCTAATGATGGTGAACTCCTTGTTGATCCCATTATGTATAGAACATTAATTGGCAGGCTTATATACTCGACAAACTCTAGGCCTGACATTTCATTTGCAGTGCAACACTTGAGTCAATTTGTCTCCAAGCCCCTTGCAACTCATTATCAGGCTGCTACCAAAGTTTTGCATTTTTTAAAATCCTCACCTGCTAAAGGTGTCCTGTTTCTGCTTCCAGTTCATTGAAGTTGTGTGCCTTTGCTGATTCTGATTGGGCCAGATTTCCTACAACACGAAGATTTGTCACTGGTTATTGCGTTCTTCTTGGTTCCTCTCTTATCAGCTGGAAGTCAAAGAAACAAAATACGGTATCAAGGTCCTCTACTGAAGCTGAGTATCAGGCTTTGGCTTCTCTTACATGTGAGCTACAATGGTTACACTATCTGTTTGCTGATCTTAAGATTTTTTTCCCTCACCCTGCTTCAGTATACTGTGACAATAAATCTTCAATCTACCTTGCTCATAACCCTGCCTTCCATGAACGAAGCAAATATATTGAACTAGACTGTCATGTAGTTCGAGAGAAAATCAACTCCAAGCTAATTCATTTGCTCCCTGTTTCCACTACGACTCAACTGGCAGATGTTTTTACCAAACCTCTATATTCTCCAGCTTTTTCCTTCATCATGACCAAGTTGGGACTTTGTATTTTACACAGTCCAACTTGAGGGGGCATATTAGATTATACGTATTGTACATAGTCCTTTTATACTTTACTTTGTGTATAGTCCAACTAGCTTACTTGTCTTTTATCTACTGGACTCAATACTTGTATATATAGCCTTATCTTGTAACTACCAATCAAGCAATAGAATAATAGATTTTATCTTCTTCTCCAATGGCCTATTTTCTCTTCTTCTCAAGTTTGTTATTCTGTTACAATTTTCTTGTTCCTGTTGTTAGGGAGGACTCCGCTGAGGAATGTTGGTTTCTGTCTTGGGGAATAGAGTCTAGGAGCTTCAGTTGTCCGTTATTCTATTGGGGAGTCATCTCTTGATTGAAGAGACAGAAGTGAACTGCTATCTGGTCAGGATCCAGGCTTCACAATGACTTGCTGAGGATGATAAGGTTGATTGCTATTTGGTCGTATACCAAGCTTCACAGTGACTTACCGGGGAGATGAGATTAAACTATTATCTGGTCAAGATTCGGGTTTCAGTGTCTTGAATTGTTGAATGACTATTATCCGGTTAGTTTCCGGGCTTCATAGCTTCTTTAATTGGAATAAAAATCTTAGTATTAATTCGACTGGACCAGAGAAAGGTCTTGGTTATTTTCAACTGGGATAGAAATATTAGTATCGATTTGACTAAACCAGAGAAAGGTCTCGGATTAACTTTGACTAGCATAGTAATCAGGAGAATCTTAGTATCAATTCAACTGATCCAGACGAAAGTCTTGGTACATCTTCCACTGGCATAGTAATCAGAGAGATCTTAGTGTCGATCTGGCTGATCCAGAGAAAATCTTAGGTTAACTTTGACTGGCATAATAATCAGGAGAATCTTAGTAGCGATTCAACTGACCCAGACGAAAGTCTTGGAATCTCTTCCACCGGCACAGTAAGCAGAGAGATCTTGGGTTAACTTTGACTGGCATAGTAATCAGGAGAATCTTAGTAGCGATTCAACTGACCCAGATCAAAGTCTTGGAATCTCTTCCACCGGCATATTAAGCAGAGAGATCTTGGGTTAACTTTGACTGGAATAGTAATCAGGAGAATCTTAGTAGCGATTCAACTGACCCAGACGAAAGTCTTGGAATCTCTTCCATTGGAATAGTAAGCAGAGAGATCTTGGGTTAACTTTGACTGGCATAGTAATCAGGAGAATCATAGTAGCGATTCAACTGACCCAGACGAAAGTCTTGGAATCTCTTCCACCGACATAGTAAGCAGAGAGATCTTAGGTTAACTTTGACTGGCATAGTAATCAGGAGAATCTTAGTAGCGATTCAACTGACCCAGACGAAAGTCTTGGAATATCTTCCACCGGCATAGTAAGCAGAGAGATCTTGGGTTAACTTTGTCTGGCATAGTAATCAGGAGAATCTTAGTAGCGATTCAACTGACCCAGATGAAAGTCTTGGAATCTCTTCCACCGGTATAGTAAGTAGAGATATCTTGGGTTAACTTTGACTGGCATACTAATCAGGAGAATCTTAGTAGCGATTCAACTGACCTAGATGAAAGTCTAGGAATATCTTCCACCGGCATAGTAATCAGAGAAATCTTAGTGTCAACCTGTCTGACCCAGGGAAAATCTTGGAACTTCTTCAACCGGAATGGTAATCAGGGAGATCTTAGTGTCGATCTGGCTGATCCAGAGAAGATCTTGTGAGGATATCCTTCTGAGTAAAATCCTGGAATAGCCCTTTACTAGACGTAGCTTGTTGATTTGATCTTTTCCCTGAAAGGTAAAGAGTTAATCGTATGTAATATCATGATGTATGAAATGCATTGTGATGATGTTCTCAAAATAAATGAGGTTGTGTTGTATGCAATATGTATGCGCATGCCACGATGTATGAATATGGGATGCTATTAAGGTATTTCTTAGTCGGGGAAAATAAATCCCTGACTGCTGCTGGAGAGTATTGGGAATTTGAACCCTTCATCTCCATTGGGGATGGTGAATGGAGATGTCTACGTTGGGAATTTACTCCTTTCTGTTTGTGAATATTCTGCCGGGGAGAGACTCTTACTGAGAATTACTTTGCAAGGGAATGACTCTGTTTGCGAGAGGAGATGCTTTACTGGAAGATTTTGCCGATTCAGAGAAATAAACTCTGCAGGGGGATGGACTTCCGTAGCTGGAGAAATAAACTACGTTGGGGATTGAGCTTCTGTATTCAGAGAAATAAACTCTGCTCAGGAGAAAACTTTATGAACCGCTTGCGATTATGAAATTCGCCTGGGGGATATAGATATCGGCTCTCTGAAGGAACTTTGCTGGGGAAAGTAGCTCCTGTTTGGGGAAGCAGCAATCAAAACTCTTGATTGTCTCTACTCTGTGGAGAGCATAGACGTCACAGGGCGCATGTAATGGTGACTTTGTTTCAAAGTTGTCTCCGCCCTTGTACCTGCTGGAAGGAGTAACTGTCGGGATTGACATAGTTTTTTAGTCTTTGCCCTTGTTCCTTAAGTCATAAGCAATTGTCTTTCTGTTTCTTATGCAAATATTTATGAATATCAATCATATTTAAATGCATATGTCAAGAATAAATCATTGGACGTTTTTTCAAAACAAAACAAAAAAAGAAAAATGAATAGTTTTTGTGTAGAAATGACTTGTATTGATTTTGAAGTTGGCCGATAACAGGCGTTTTTGTACAAAGAGGTTGGCGCTCTAGTAAGAGAACAACGCCATGAAAATGAAAGTTATACAATATTGTGTACAAAGAGAAGAAAACAACTATGTGTAATAATCCCCATTGAGTTTCAATTCTGCTATTGCCGCTATGTCTTCGAGCATCTCATCACTTTGCTACTTGTCCGAAGCTGACTGGATTGATCGGTGTCGTTTGGGCTTGATAGTTGATACTGAAGTCTGGTCGCAAGGTGTCCAATGGGACATAGTGATACTCTTTAAATCCCTAACTTTTGCCTGGACCGCCCTTTCGGCTTTTCAGTCCATCGGGATACCTTTTTTTTGCCCAAGTCGCCTTTTCAGGTTTTCGACTTGCCGGGTGTACAAATATTTTTTGTTTTCATCCCTAATTTTTACCCGAACCCTTTTGGTTCGTCGGGAAGCCCTTATTTTTGCCTAGGCCAGTCAACCTAGCGGGTCTTATTTATGCATAGTATCTTTTCACTATGTCCACATTGACAGGGTGAGGAAGGTCGTCACCATCCATGGTGGTCATAATCATGGCTCCACCTGAAAATATGCTTTTGATCACAAATGGCCCTTCATGTGTGGGAGTCCATTTTCCCCTGGGATCACCTTGTGGAAGTATGATACGCTTGATCACTAGATCCCCGACTTGATATACTTGGCGTCTGACCTTTTTGTTGAAAGCCTTGATCATTCGTTTTTGATACATTTGACCATGACAGACAGAAGTAAGTCTCTTTTCATTAATCTTATTCAGTTGATCAAGTCGAGTCTGGATCCAATCGTCTTTGTTCAAACCCGCATCCTTCTGGACCTCGATAGGCAGGACAACCTCCATGCCATATACAAGAGAGTAGGGTGTTTCCCCTGTCGATGTTCGTGTGGAGGTGCGATAACCATGAAGAGAAAATGGTAACATCTCATGCTAGTCTTTGTATATCACGGTCATGTTCTGTATGATTTTCTTAATGTTCTTGTTAGCAGCCTCCACAGCGCCATTAATCTTCGGCCGGTAGGGGGAAGAATTATGGTGCTGGATCTTGAACTATTTACAGAGTTCGGTGATCATCGTGTTGTTGAGATTCACACCATTGTCAGTGATGATTCTCTCTGGCACACTGTACCGACAAATTAGGTTATGCTTGATAAACCGCGCCACTACGTTCTTGGTAACAGTAGCAAAAGAGGCCGCTTCTACCCACTTCATGAAGTAATCAATGGCCACCTGGATGGAGAGATGCCCATTGGAAGCAGTAGGTCTAATCTCTCCGATCATGTCAATGCCCCACATTGCAAAGGGCCAAGGAGCCATCAATACGTTCAAAGGAACCGGAGGTACATGCACCTTATCAGTATAGATCTGGCATTTGTGACAAGTTCGGGAATGCTGATAGCAGTCTGCTTCCATAGTGGACCAATAGTATCCTGCCTGTAGGATCCTTTTAGCCATGGTATGTCCACTCGAATGGGTTCTGAAGGTACCTTCGTGTAGATCTGTCATAATCCTCTCTGATTCACTCTTGTCTATGTACTGAAGTAAAGCAGAGTCATGGTTGCGCTTGTAGAGGATTCCATTACTGACGAAGAACTTTATGGCGAACCATCTCAGAAACTTCTTATCATTGAAAGATGCCCCCTCGGGGTACTCTTGAGCCTCGAGATATCTCTTTACTTCATAGAACTAAGGTTTGTCTGCTAATTCTTCAGTGTTGATCTCATAGCAGTATGCTGGTTCATCCAACCTCTCAATAGTGATCCGAGGAGCCTCGTTGTCCAACCTGACCTTGAACATAGAAGACATGGTATCTAGCGCATCCACTAACTGATTCTCCTCTCGTGGAAAATGTTCAAAGGTGACCTCTTTAAAGTGTGGTAGCAATGACAGCACATGTTTTTTGTACGGGATGAGATTCGGGTGCTTCGTATCCCATTATCCTTTGATCTGACTTATCACCAAGGTTGAATCCCCGAAAATGCTCAAGAACTTGATCCTCAGGTCAATAGCAGCTTTAAGACCCATGATGCATGCTTCATACTCTGTCATGTTGTTGGTACAGTTGAAGCATACTCTGGCGGTGAAAGGAGTATGACAACCATCAGGAGATATAATTACAACACCAATGCCATTACCGAGTGCGTTCGAGGCTCCGTCAACAACCATAGTCCATCGGGATCCTTCTTCAGGTTTTTCATAGTCAGTCACCAGCATAATATTCTCGTCCGGGAACTCAAAATTCATCGACTGATAGTCATCCACGACCTGATGAGCCAAATGATCAGCTAATACACTTCCCTTGATTGCTTTCTGGGTCGTGTATTAGATATCGTATTCGGTTAAAATCATTTGTCATCTCGCTATTCTTCCAGAGAGAGCGGACTTCTGAAAGATGTACTTGATCGGATCCATCTTAGATATCAGTAAAGTAGTGTGGGTCAACATATACTGTCTCAGTCAGCGAGCAGCCCATGCCAAAGTGTAACAAGTTTTATCGAGCAGTGAGTATCTTGTCTCACAGTCGGTAAACTTTTTGCTAAGTTAGTATATTGCGTGTTCTTTTCGACCAGACTCGTCATGTTGCCCCAACACACACGCCATTGAATTGTCTAACACTGTTAAGTATATTATCAAAGGTCTTCCTTCAATCGGAGGCATCAGAATTAGTGGTTCTTGAAGGTATTCCTTGATTCTTTCGAAGGCAGTCAGGCATTCATCGTTCCATTTTACCAGGTTTATGGATTTTGGTATAAGATTGAAAAAAGTTTTGTAAAAACTCCTTTTACAGGTTTTGTGTCGTTGGTTTTTCTTTTGGGGCTTATGTTGAAAAAAAGTTTAAAATACATTAATAAATACATTTTAAAAAACTAGAGAACTATCTGAAAATTTATCATATGATTAAAATAGCAAACAAATTGAAAATAAGAGAATTGAAATTAAAAGATGGAGTCTCATATGAAAATCATTGATTAAATCGTTTTTGACAAGAAATTGCAAAAGTAAAACTAAAAAGATGTTTTAGAAGGGTTTTTGAAAGACAGTGTGTGTTAGTGGAATTGCAAAATTATAGATAATGTGCGTAGACAAAGTGTTAGTGAAAAATGTGAAAATTATGGATTATTGATAATGTGTGACTGTGAGAATTGTTGATATTTGAAAGTGTGAAAAATATGTCATATTTATAGGGTGATTCTGGATCAAAAGTAAGCTCGATTGATCTACTTTGAATGGACAAGACTGTGAACCTAGACACTTTTGTGACTTTTTCTAATATTGTGATTGATTTGGTGATTAATAAAAATTAATTTTGAAAGATATCAATTATTTTTTATATCTTGACTATTAAGTGCATAAAATCAATGATTTAAAAAAAAACACTTTAAAATACCCCTAAAATAGAAAACGAAAATAATAATAAAATAATCAAAAAATGGTTTTTTATCCTTTTTATTGAAAAAAAACACAAAAAAGAAAATAAATACCAAAAGTAGTTCAATAGAACTTAAACTCACAACCTTATACTTAAACTCCTTATGCATGTCTCTTTACCAACTATGTTATATTATTTATTCGAATTTAAATGGTATTAGAAAATATATGAAGGTGATACATTTTTTATATTTTAGAGAAAAAAATACAAATACCCTAAAACAAACTATTGCATGAGTAAAAAAATAAAATAAACCTATTTTAGCTCAAACAAATAATTTAAAAATAGGCTAGTCAGTTTTTTAAATAAACTAAAAAATATTAAAGCTAGATGTTAATAAAAAAATATAAAAACTCAATTTTAAAAATGACTTGACTGTTAGAAATGGGGCGGGTAAATTTGGGGTATGACATTGGAAATGTGATAAGAGAGTCAAAGAAATGAGTTGGTTTGAGTTTTAAGTTTCCTTATTCGAGTTTCGTTCGAGTTTTCTTCTTCGAGTTTTATTCGAGTTTCCTTCCTCATTTCCTTACGTTTTTCGACTTGGAAGATGGAATTTAGTTTTATTTAGTGGAGAAGAGGAAGAACGACGTTTTCAAATTTATGGAAGATAGTGTTTTGTTCTCTAGGGCTCGATAAATTTACGTGAAATGCAAAAGTGAATGAAAGATAATATTGTGTTTTTCACTCAGTTAAGTAGTATAACCGAAGTAATAGATGATATATTTTTTCATTAACAAATAAAATAAAAATAAGAGCGTCTTTTTAAAAGAAATAAAATTATAAACATAAGTTACTGATATCTGAAGTGTGTCCCTGAGAGAATTTTCCCTCGGTTGTGGTAACAACTGAGAGAATAGACGTCTTTTATTGCAAACCAATAAAAAATGGTGAACAATAAGAAATATCATTTACAATTTCTCGCCATTTACCATTTTATTTTTAGATTTCAATATATTCTTAATATTATTAGGAATAGTTACTCAATATTGACGGTCAAGAAAAACAATAAGTCATTGAATTTTTATCTTGAATGACTACATCAAAAAACTATTCCTAAAAACCACAACAACAACAAAATCAACAAAAACAATAACGACACTAAATAAAGTCTGGGGAGAAATATGAATTTGTAAATGAAAAATATAGTTTGGAGGTCAAAATATGAGATAGATTTAGGGCAAGAGTGATAGAACGTAGAACTTTAAATATAAAATTATGTTAAATTTTTTTTCTAGGTTGTTCCATTAAACCGAGGAGAAAGATAATTAATTTTTAATTTTAAAATAAAAAAGGAATGTGTCCCCTTAATTATAAATAAAATACGAAATTATTGGTGTTAGAAACCAAAACTTGTTTTTGAGAGAGTTTCTTATTAGATTATACGTATTGTACATAGTCCTTTTATACTTTACTTTGTGTATAGTTTAACTAGCTTACTTGTCTTTTATCTACCGGGATCAATACTTGTATATATAACCTTATCCTGTAACTATCAATCAAGCAATAGAATAACAAATTTTATCTTCTTCTCCAATGGCCTACTTTCTCTTCTTCTCAAGTTTGTTATTCTGTTACAATTTTCTTGTCATAATCAACATGGTATCAGAGCATCAAAAGCTCTGGTAGCCATTGATTTGTCCCTTTTCTTTCTTCTTGATTCTTATCTTGGAAGCTCTCTTCTTCGATCATTTCTTTGTTCTACCTTCATCGAGCTTCATCTAATCTTCTCGTTTCTTTCAATGGCAAACCAGAGCTACGCCGATTTCGCAACCAACTTTGCAAATCCATACTACCTTCATCTGAATGAGAGTCCTGCGCTCGTTCTTGTTTCACTGTCTCTTACTGATAAGAATTACCACACATGGTCCCGTTCAATGCAGATTGCTTTGATCTCCAAGAACAAAGATAAGTTCATTGATGGAACTCTCACCAAGCCACCCGTCTCTGATCTGTTGTACGCTCCGTGGATTCGTTGCAACACCACGATGCTCGCGTGGATTCACCAATCAATTTCATAATCTATAGTAAATTTGTCCTTTGGATTGATAATGTTGCCGGTGTATGGAAGAATCTACAAGTTAGGTTTTCTCATGATCTTCCGCATTTCTGATATTCAAGAGGACATGTACAAGTTTCGTCAAGGTATGCTTGATGTTTCTAACTATTTCACGCAATTGAAAGTCATGTGGGATGAATTAGAGAACTATCGACCCATTCCTGTTTGTTCTTGTATGATTCCATGTTCTTGTGGTGCTATTGAATATGTTAAGACGTATAGGGAACACGATTATGTCATCCGCTTTCTCAAAAGATTATCAGAAAAATTTGCACACTCAAAGTCCCAAATTATGATGATGAATCCTCTCCCCAATATTGAGAAAGATTTTTAACTTTTTATTTATCAAGAAAGAGAAATGGATAGTTCTGCTGCTGGTATTGTTTCATCTACAGATTCCACTAAAGAAGTCTCTGCTCTTCAAGTTCAAACTCACTCAGGAAATTCTGGTGCTAAATATGGTAATAACAATTATCGTGCTAAGTATCAAGGTTCTAATGCTGCAAGGGGAAATGCCAGATTGTGCACACATTATAACAGGACGAATCACACGATTGAGACATGCTTTCTTAAGCATGGATTTCCACCAGGTTATCGACCTAAGGGAAAGAATCAAGGGAATATTCAATCTTATTCACATGTTGCATCTGTTTATAATGCTTATGAGTCTTCTCATGCGAGCTCCACTGCAGCCTCGTTTGGTTTCACTAAAGACCAGTATGAAAGCATCCTAGCATTACTTCAACAATCCAAGCCCAACCCTGCAGCTAACTCAGTGTAAACCTCACCCTTTGTCCTGAATTCTCATTCCTCCAGTGTTGCTGGTAAGAATCCCTTCCTTTGGATCCTAGATACTGATGCCACTGATCACTTTTCTTTCAATATTTCCTCTTTTATTGATCATAAATCTATAGTTCATATACCTGTAAATATGCTTGATGGTTCACAAGTTCTTGCTTCTATATCTGGCACTGTTATCATATCACCTTCCTTAACCATACACAATTTTCTTTATGTGCCTAGCTTTCAGGTTAACCTGATCTCTGTAGCAAAGCTTGTTGATCATAATCAATGTTTTATTCATTTCAATGCTAATGCTTGCCACATTATGCAGAATCATTCCAAGGAAATGATTGGTATAGCTAACTTGCACAGAGGGCTCTATGTGCTTGATTCCACTCCTCCTCATTTTTCTGCAAATAAATCTACTACTCATACTTCTTGTAATTTGTGGAATTTGCGCTTAGGTCATATTTCCAATATAGGCTTACAAATTGTTTTTAAGTTTTTTTCCTTTCATTACATGTAACAATTACAATGTACCTTGTGACTCTTGTCACTTTGCTAAACAAAGAAAACTTCCCTTTCGTAATAGTACTTTTATGTCTTTTGTTCCTTTCAATATTCTACATGATGACTTATGTGGATGATTAATCAAGACATACTTAGGTTATATTTCTTAAAACTAAAGACCAAACTAAAACTAGCCTCATCAATTTTATATCCTATATTGAAAACCAGTTTCAAACAACCCTTAAATGTCTGAGATCTGACAATGGAACTGAGTTCATAGCTTTATCTGATTTTTTTCTTTCAAAATGCATAATCCATCAAAAGACATGTGTTGAGACACCCCAAAAAAATGGGGTGGTTGAAAGAAAACACCAGCATATACTCAATGTAGCTAGATCCATCTTTTTCCATTCCAATGTTCCCCTAACTCTATGGAATTTTTGCATTCAACATGCTGTCCACATTATTAATAGACTACCCTCTCCTCTTCTTTATTCAAAATGTCCTTATGAACTCCTATTCAAACATCCACCATCACTAATCCATCTAAAAGTGTTTGGTTGTTTATATTATGCCATATCTCTTCAAGCACATAGAACAAAATTTGCCTCTAGAGCCAGAAAAGCAGTTTTCCTTGGATATCAAGAAGGTAAGAAAGGTTACATTCTTTATAACCTTGAAAATCACAATATTTTCATCTCAAGAAATGTCATCTTTTATGAAAATGTTTTTCCTTTCAATACCAAAATTACATCCTCTCAAATTCCCTCACAATCAGTTTCTCAAATTGATGACTTATATTCTGAGATACTTCCCCCTTCTCATAGTCAGCAAGCCAGCACAACTGATCTATCTCTTCCTTCTGATATTAGTACATCTCAGATTGACAATGATGATGCTTCTCCTCAACCAGTACAAATTCATAGTCCCAACTTTGCTTTACCTTTTTCAACTGATATGACCTTTCAGCCTGACTCTGCACAGAGCAGTCCCACCTCCCCTTTTCCTACTGCAGAATCACATAGCCAGCCTGTCACTCCCACTGCTATTGCAGAGCTAGCCCCTGAACTGCATCAGTCAACTGATTAGTTCCATATCCTTTCTTCTGAACCTCCCTCTCATAGTCCCAGCATCCAAGACTCTATAGTACCTCCTTCTTTACCCACTAGACAATCCTCTAGACCTACTCAACCTCCCCATTTCTTAAAAGATTATCATTGTTATTCTGCCCATTTCAATCATAATCCTTCTACTGCTTTCTCTAAAGTCTTATATCCTTTATCATCTGTTCTTACTTATGATCAGTGTTCTCCCTGTTATAAAAATTTCTGTTTTTCTATATCAACAAATACTGAACCAAAAACATTTAACCAAGCCATAAAGATGAATTGTTGGAAACATGCTATGGATGTTGAAATACAGGCCCTTGAAGAAAATCAAACATGGACTGTGGTTGATCACCCACCAGGCAAGGTTCCTATTAGTTGCAGGTGGGTCTATAAGATTAAGTACAAGGCAGATAGATCCATTGAGAGATACAAGGCAAGGCTTGTAGCAAAGGGTTACACACAAATAGAGGGCATTGATTATTTTGATACCTTCTCCCCTGTGGCCAAAATCACAATTGTCAGAGTTATTCTTTCTATAGCTGCTATAAAGGGTTGGCATCTTGAGAAATTAGATGTCAATAATGCTTTTATGCATGGTGATTTACATGAAGAAGTGTACATGACACCTCCTTCTGGCATTTATATTTCTAATCCTTCTCAAGTATGCAGGTTACAAAAGTCTTTGTATGGTCTCAAATAGGCTAGCAGACAATGGTGATCTAAACTCTCTTCCTTTTTTATATCATTAGGTTACTCTCAGTCACAGGCTGATCATTCTCTCTATGTGAAATCTCAGAAAGATACTTTTACTGCAATATTAGTCTATGTAGATGACATAGTTATTGCAAGTAATTCTATGGTGGATATAGAACTTGTTAAGACCACCCTTCACCATAAATTCAAGATCAAAGATCTTGGTCAGCTGAGATTTTATTTGGGCTTTGAGATTGCCAGGTCCTCAAAAAGTATCTTCTTGAATCAGAGAAAATACACTCTTGAACTCTTGGAAGATACAGGTTATCTTGCAGCAAAACCTTTTTCAGTTCCTTTTGATCCCAATCTCAAATTATCTCCTAATGATGGTGAAATCCTTCCTGATCCCACTATGTACAAAAGATTAATTAGCAGGCTTATATACTTGACAAACTCTAGGCCTGGCATTTCATTTGCAATGCAACACTTGAGTCAATTTGTCTCCAAGCCCCTTGCAACTCATTATCAGGCTGCTACCAAAGTTCTGTGTTTTTTAAAATCCTCACCTGCTAAATGTGTCCTTTTTCTGCTTCCAGTTCATTGAAGTTGTGTGCCTTTGCTGATTCTGATTGGGCCAGATGTCCTACAACACGAAGATCTGTCACTGGTTATTGCGTTCTTCTTGGTTCCTCTCTTATCAGCTGGAAGTCAAAGAAACAAAATACTGTATCAAGGTCCTCTACTGAAGCTGAGTATCGGGCTTTGGCTTCTCTTACATGTGAGCTACAGTGGTTACACTATCTGTTTGCTGATCTTAATATTTTTTTCCCTCACCCTGCTTCAGTATACTGTGACAATAAATCTGCAATCTACCTTGCTCATAACCCTGCCTTCCATGAACGAAGCAAACATATTGAACTAGACTGTCATGTAGTTCGAGAGAAAATTAACTCCAAGCTAATTCATTTGCTCCATGTTTCCACTACGACTCAACTGACAGATGTTTTTACCAAACCTCTATATTCTCCAGCTTTTTCCTCCATCATGACCAAGTTGGGACTTTGTAGTTTACACAGTCCAACTTGAGGGGGCATATTAGATTATACGTATTGTACATAGTCCTTTTATACTTTACTTTGTGTATAGTCCAGCTAGCTTACTTGTCTTTTATCTACTGGGCTCAATACTTGTATATATAACCTTATCCTGTAACTACCAATCAAACAATAGAATAACAAATTTTATCTTCTTCTCCAATGGCCTATTTTCTCTTCTTCTCAAGTTTGTTATTCTGTTACAATTTTCTTGTCATAATCAACATTTCTCCCTCGATTTTATAACAACCAAAGAAATATGTGATATAATTTTTAATCAAAATAAAATAAAGAAGCCATGTAAAATAGATTTTATCTTTGTTGGTTAGTTAACTGTTTATTGCAATGCGACTAATTTGATTAGGCAAAACAAACTAATTTTTAATGACTTGTTCAAAATTACAACTCATCCGACAAGTCCTAACCTAATTTGTCATCCTACCACCAATAAAAATGTGTTTCTCATTATACTCCACATTTTTTCAAAAACTCTATGAAAACAAAGAAATTCCCCCTCTTCGAAAGTAAACATTCGAACACATCTTTTTTTGAAAGTAATCTTTTAGAACATGAGTTTATTTCACACGAGTCAACTTTCACCTCTTACATTCATATTATTCATAAAAAAACACTTAAAAACTCCAAAACCACATAAAGTTGATTTTACATCCAAATCAAATCAAGTGTGGAAAACAAACTCATAGAATAATGAACTCATAAAATGTGATATTAAGAAATACAATATCTTGAAGCAATGAACTCATAAAATATGAATAATGAGAAATACAATATCTTTAATCAATAATTTCTCTTGTAGCCTTAACTCTTGAATAACAACACTTCATTTACCAATTTTTCCAAATTCAAACAAGAGGAACCATCAAAATCAGTTGCTTCTTCTGCCATTTTCTTCCACTCAATTGCTTTTCTTTTCATCTCCTTACCCTTTTCACCCTCTAACAACTCTACCACAACCTTCTCAACTTCATCTCTTGTTACATTCTCACTATCCATCACAATTCCAAATTTCCATTCGCTACATATATACTTGCAATTGATAAATTGATCATTGAAATATGGACAACAAATCAAAGGCACGCCATTGCATATACTTTCAATTGTTGAATTCCATCCGCAATGACTCAAAAATCCTCCCACTGCTTTGTGCTTTAGAACCTTCTCTTGTGGACACCAACCTACCATAAGTCCTCTATCTTTTGTTTCTTCCACAATTTCTTGTGGCACAAGTAACCTTTCACTTTCACCTTTACCTTTAATTATATCAGGCCTAATCACCCACAAGAATTTTTTCTTGCTATTTAAAATTCCCCAAGCTAATTCAACAAGTTGATTATACTTCATGACTATAACACTACCAAAATTCACATACAGAACGGAATCTGGTTCTTGTGAGTCAAGCCATTTGAGACACTCACTTTCTTCTTTCCACAAATTACATTTGATAGATTCAAATTCATTATTTTCTGAAATTTTATCTAGGAATAACTCAAGAGGGCCTATTGTGTAGAGTTTAGGAAACATTGTATACAGTTCATTCAACACATTAGATTCTAATGCGTCAAAAGTTGGTAGAATAATAGCAGAAGCTTTTGAAGCTGTTTCAATTTGTTCTGCCACAAAGTTTATAAGTGGATTATTCGGTTCTATTGTACGATAGATACCGGGAAGGTCTCTTAATGTAATATTCTCCATGCCTGGGATCCAGTCTATGATGGTGTCTAAATAACCATTTGTTAGATAACTTGCATCTGAAAATTTTCATCATATGAATAAAATTACAACTAGTTGTACTAGAGAAAAGATTGTAAAGTTTTGTTGTATCTACCTTTAAGTGGTGTTATGCCTTTATCCATGAGATTCCTGCATTCTTTGAAGCCCATGAAACCACAAGCACTATGAGCCCAAAAGAAAACATTAGGCAACCCAAATCTTTGAGAAGCTTGAATAGTGAAAGACATGATACCATCAGTGATTAAGCAAGTAACTGGAGGATCATTAAGTTTTGATATAAGGTCACACAATGGTACCAAACAGTTTTTACTTGTAGAGTCACAAAGATCCGGAATGCTTTGAGTTGAATCCATGTTGTTTGTGGAAGGGAGGCCATCTGGGATGGTTTCAAATTTGAAATCTGAGAAACCATTGAGAAAATCATGAGAGGCTCCAGATTTGAGCAAACGTTTGTGGTTGAACTCAGTGTTGAGAAATGTTATATAGAAGCCTTTATTGTGTAGGATCTTTGCTAGTTTGAGAAATGGATTAATGTGACCTTGTATTGGAAATGGGATAAGAAGAGCATGTGGTTTCATGGTTTTAGCTAGTAAACTAGTGTTACATGAACAAGAAAATAAATAAAAAGATGAACAACCAACCAACACCTTAAGAGCAAAGAGATAAAGTAATCAACTAAACAACAATATGCATGACGTGACAGGAAATAGACACATGCATTAAAGTGGAATACAAGCCATACCGAATATCAGCATGTGTTGTGGAGGACCCCAAATTACTTTATTAGATCCAATCATGCACGATCTCGTTTTCATCAAATTTGATAAATGCAATTTATATATTACTGATCAAGCTAAAAAACCATATACTCATAAATTAGTTGTTAAAGAGTTCTAACCTTTAAATTTGATGCATTGATATGTGTGAATTTAATGGAAATTTAATTAGAAATAAAAAATATTACTTTATCACTTTTATTGATAATTGTTCTAATTATATTTATCATATCGTACGAAAAATAAAAATGACGTTCTTGACATGTTTAAGATATTGATAATTGAATAAAAATTAATTTTGTAAAAAAATTAATAGATTTTGTAGCGAAAGATGCAGAAAATATGAATCCAATTTGTTTAATGAAGGTTATAAACTACATGAAATTATACGTGAGACAAGTACATCATATATTCCTCATAAATTAATGGTAAAATTGAAAGACTTTAACTAGATTGAATATTGCTATTATGATAAATTTGAGTGTTGCTTCTTATTGGTGGGGAAAAAATATAATTAATTGTTTCATATGTGTTTAATAGAGTTTTCAAATCTAAGACCAAGGTCTTTTCTATAAAATCATAAAGAAAAGACAATCTAACTCGTTTTATCTTCGAATTTTGAATTGTTTAACTTATGTAAAGATCCCTATCTAAAGTGAGTTAAACTTGTATTATCTTTTATGGACGTTGCATCTCGATTGTGTTATAGGACTTTATATATGTCTCAGGTTCCTACTATGTCATCACATGTTGTCACTGGTTCGTCAGAAAGATTATGGTATTTCATCTTTAGGTTGAAGGGTGTGACTACAATGTATAAAATTACAGTGAAAGGTTTTCCTAAGATGCAGTTGTATACGCTTTTATATGAGACTATCAAAAATTATAAATATTTCGTTCAAATATCTCTTCCTTCCCCAAAGGTGACCATAACATGTAGTTCCTCTTTAATCTTTTCTCGAAGATCCAAAATTTTAGCACGTCATTGGATTCTCGTAGCTCCAATACTACTTTTGTGTTGATATACTCTTAGAGGGATTATTTCATATTTTAGTGAAATCATCACAACTTCTTCTGAGAATTGATAGAGTCTCCTTTTAGGGTCTTAAATTGCATCATGGGGGCTTCATTTAATGTCGAGAATAGTATCCATGTGCTTAATGTGCTCGTTCGAATCCCCAGTTTCTTCGTAGTTTTGAAAAAAAGTTACCCATGTGCTTAATGTGCTTAATTATTGAGAGACTAGTTAATCCTATAATCAATTATGTGTTTTGAAAACAAGGTATTCAGATAGTGAGAGAGGGCTTGCCATTTGGCATCTTGCGCGTCCTTCAGGTGGGAACAATGAAGTGGGATCGTCAATTGGGGTGTGGGTGTCATCTATGTTTTCCGAACCGTGAGGGGGGGGGGGGGGGGGGGGGGGGGGGGGGTCAGAGGGTCAAGGATTAAGATGTTTTAGCGATCTAAAGGCCCTTCAATAACCTGATTAAAGTTGCATGTCTCTTATACATTAAGGGTTATGGTTTTGCATTTTGTCTTTTAAGCTTTTGGTTTTAGTTTTATGTCATTGAGTATCCTCATCAATTGCACATTTCTAGATTAAGTTTTAGATATGTATTTTAGCATGCATGTTTGATTATAGATTAAGAAATATGATTGAAATTAATCTATTGAGTTTTTTTATCAAGAACTATGCTTGAGAATGATTCAAGTCATGACAATTGTAGAATCTCAAAAATCTTTTGAAATTTAGTGAAAGTGGATTATGTCTATGTGACTCAGATTATACAGTTGGTCTGACTTGAATCAAAGTTAGAGTGAGTTCATGGATGCATTTCCAGATCTCCTGATTCGAATCAAATAAAGGTATGATTCAAATCAAAGTAGCATGACTCGAATCACAAAGTTGCCTTATTCAAATCACACTAAAATGGAAATTTTCATGATAGCTTCTGGAACGCTGATTCGAATCAACAATTTAAATAAATTGAATAACAAATCTTGTGACTCAAATCACACAATTGGGTTTCATATAGTTTTTGATTCTTTATTCAAATCACTTGGTTTTCTAATTCCAACCATAACTCTTACTTTTGACTTGAATCATACACCATTTTCTTTCATTTTGTGCTAGATCTTCAACACATATAAATGCCATTTTCTCTCAAAACCTTCATAATGTTAGAAAACATACACTTCCAACATTGATTTAAAAACTCATAAACCACTTGTTCTCTCATATTTTCAAAATACTTTTGAATTTTTCGTGAACAATTGCAAATGAATTATTTCATCTTCAACCTCATTCTTTTTCCATTATTGCATGGATTTGAATCTCACCTTTGAATATTTGAGATTGTAGAGGGAATTCTTTTATTGAATTTAATGTTTCTTTGAAGATTTGGTTAAGATTTCATAGGTTTGCAAGGTGTGTGGTGTTGTGGATGATTTTGATAATTCTAATGAAAAATAAAGAGGTTCTTCTCTCTAGGTTCATCTTGGTAGTGGTGTGTGGAAGCCTACATACAATATGGAAGTTATTCTCAATCTTCTGACAGACCAACACTTAAAATACTAGTAGGATCAAGTAAATATCGCTAAAGAACAAAGACTTTGAAGAAATTAAGTTGTTGAGGCTGGAAAATTTAAGATATTTCACGTGAATATTTCACAAAGAGATCATTTCTTAAAATGTGTATAAGTCATCAATGGATCTAAATGGAAGGTCTTTATATTTTTAGAGTTAACTTGGATATTATGGTTGTACTAAACTAATATAATTTTGTCACAAATATTATTGGAAGACCATAATATTTCAACGGGAAACTACTAGATAATTGATTAAGCTTAACAAGGACGATAGTTGAACCACTATAAATCTTGTGTACACTTTTCTCTCTCTATCTCTCTCTATCTTTCTCTATATTTATCTCTATCTCTCTATCTCCCTCTCTCTCTCTCTCCCTTTTTAAAATTATGTTTTTCATAGGCTAGATGTCAGACATGATGTCTAAGACAATATGTCCAACATCTTATACCAGAATTGATAGATAATAGAACTTAAAACATAAAGCAATAAATAACACAAGAAAATTATTAACCCAGTTCGGAGCAACATCACCTATGTCTAGGGGGCTTCCAATCCAAGAAAAGAAAGTCACTCTCAATAGTATTAGTATAATTAGTCTTATATGAACAACCCTTATAGTATTAGTATAATTAGTCTTATATGAACTTCCTAATACTACCAGTATCATTCTATTTAAAACTCCCTCTAAATATGAGAATTCCTCACACTTTCTCTCAATCACTATCCTAGTGATTAATACATAAAACATGATTAAGGATTGTTGAATTACAACTCAACTAATAATAATTCATTTGTTGGGATTTTCTTCAATGGACATTAGATTTGATAACAACAGATTTGATTATGATGAAGATTTCATTTGATTTCATTTGATCTTAAATTGATTTGGTCTTAATAAATCTTTTTATCAAGTCTTACTAATAACATATTGCTAAAAGATACAACTCTTAAACACTAGATCTTCTAGGAATTAAACAAAAACGAGCACAAATTTACTCACAACATTGGTCTGTAGCCTGAGGCCAAATGTTACACATATGTTGGAACATCTTGTTCCATATGTTGCATCTTCACCATAATACATCTCGTACAACTCATGTTGTTTTATCTAATGCAGCCAATCAAAGATACACCAATCTCTCCTTTTGAAAAATTTTGGCTAAAATAACTCTTATAATTCTTACAAGATGTGTAGGAATAAACCTTCACCAAAAAATTACAAATTTGAGCATGCAAGTAGCATACCACAAAAGATCATACACACCACATCATAGCAACAACAAAAGTGTCACACATAATAGAAAACATGTGCAAGGTGGTTCCTACACATCAAGAGATCAAATTAATCCTAAGCTTAGACATGCATATCAAAGGAACATATGAACAACATCTATTACTCTCCATTTTTTCTATAATTTGGCAAAAGTGTCACTCTTAATGAATTAAAAACATGTTCTAAAGTTGTTGGGATTTAAAGCATGTACACTAAATTAGTTTACCCATCGATTTCAAAGAAAATCGACAGAACAAATTGTATATTGTTTTAAGAAAAAAACATGGCCCACCCAGGAATTATATCTTGATTTTTTTTATATATGACGTGAAATAGTTGTCATAAAAATTAGTTTTTTCTAGTAGTGTATCTAGTATTTAGTCAATTAAAGTTCGTTAAGATCTCATATTATTTATGAAAAAAAATATGGAAATATTTCTTCCACCTATCATTTATATCTTTTTCTTGAACCAAAAATTTTCTTTCTTTATCTTTAACAGACTTCATTCGATTCAAGTGTCTTGCATATATATATATATATATATATATATATATATATATATATATATATATATATATATATATATATATATATATATATATATATATATATATATATATATATATATATATATATTCTCTCTCTCTCTCTCTCTCTCTCTCTCTCTCTCTCTCTCTCTCTCTCTCTCTCTCTCTCTCTCTCTCTCTCTCTCTCTCTCTCTCTCTCCCTCCCTCTGGTTTCTTATGATTGTTATGAATGTTCAAAAGTATGATTTCTTGCTTTGTTTACCATCTTTTTTGTCTCTTTCTTAGCCTTATGATAATTTTTCCAAGTTTAGACTTTTTTTAACCCAAATTAATCTTTAAAACATTTTTTTGGCTCTAACTTTACTCTAAACACTTTCGTTCCATCACTAAGATCCTTTACCTCTAGGTCCAAAATTTCTTAATTCTCCTAACTTTTCTTTTTATAATTTTCTAATCCCATGTGTCATGTTGTCTCACACATCATTTGCTTGTGGCTGCCCAAAACCACCTTCCAAAATCATGTGTTGGTAAATCCTTTGTTTTCCATCCTTCAAATGCCACTGCATGGTTTATGAAGCCCCCATGTATTTTTATCTTTGCTCTCATATTGAATCTTATATCCATAATTAATACTTTATATTAGATAGTCAAGCTCTCTCCAAGTATAATTTTATTGAACAAGCCAATCTTCCTATATGATTTTCCAATAAGAAAGAAATTTATTTGAGAACATGTCACCTCACTATTGTATGTGATAACATGATTATATCTTTTCCAAAAAAATATTAGTTATGATAAAATCAAAATCAAATAAAAAATCTAAGATGAATTTATCTTCTGTATTTACCTCTACAAGGTCAGACCCTTAAGCACACCCTCAAAACCTCTTGGTACACCTCTTACATATCCATTAGAATGGGAAGTGTGCTAAACGAGATATGACGTAAAAGACAATATGCAGATGGACTAACTTTACTTAATGGATAGGAAACACAAGCGCGCTAAGTGAGCTATGATCCACTATCGCGCACATATCAAAATGAGTAATTTCAAAAACTGTAGATAGCGACAATGGCTCGAGTCGTATCACAAGGATTCTTATATTGTTAAACCATTTAAAGAAAAGATTTAGGAGGGGTTTCAGTTTCAATTAAGAAAATAGGGAAAATAAGTGGTTAAAATAAGCAATTATGAAATAAGGCAATGTACTACTTTTCGGTTTCTGACTAATCACTGATTTCTACTTTTCTAAACCCCTAAGCGGCTTCGATCTCTATTCGATTTTAATATCAATTGACAAACACAATATATATAAAATAGATTGAAATTACTATATTCCGAATTAAGCAAACAGATTAAGCCCCTGTGAATTAAGCAAACATGAATTAACGACAAAGCTACGTAAACGGGGATTAAAAGTTAGGGATGCAATCATACGAAATTAATAAAAACCATTCCATGTAATAAAATATTAAGCAAATTCATTTCATAGAATAGAATTGAAATAGAAATAAAATTGAATTGATAGAGTAAAAACCTCAAAGCATTGAAAACACGATTACAGCAGATCAGTTGTTGGTGATTAGTTCTCCATTCAAGCGTACAAAGCAAAAGTATTTTTTTCATGAATAGTGCATAAGTAAACAGTGACGCAGCTTAATCCAATTAAAAAAAATAAGGATTTTCCCTTATAACTCAAATCAGGTCGAAAAACATAAACTCGGCCCAAAAAATGACCCAAAACTAATTATTTCCTAACGTCTAAAACTTCAATGAATTATTTGAGACTTTTGCACTCTGAATCAGCTTGTGGCATCAACAATAAACTTGTAGCTCTTTCTCTTATCTTTCCAATTCATATAAAAATGCATAAAACAACATCTCGTAGCTCTAGTTATGATCCTCACAGTGAATAGGTATCAAATAATCGCTAAAGCTGAAAATAATATACGAAAATAAATTAAAGGCAAACATAAACTCAAATCTAAAAACATAATAAAATAGTAAAATAACCAAAACAAACTAGGGAAAGTCATATTAAAAATATATAAATAGGGGTTATAAATAGTTTAGTTGGTTAAACTTATGGTGATTCATGGTAGTTATAATAGAAACACACCTGATACCAAAATTGTAGAATCATGCTTCAGCAAATGTATGTTTTGATGATTACAAACATCGTGATCAAGGCAAAAGGAATTATCAAAAAGAAGAAGAAAAAGTATCTACTCAAAATGGACTTTTGGCTTGCATGTTAATTTACTTCTAAAGAAGACTTTGGTATTTGATCTTCATTATGGTACAATACTCAAATTCAATATAGTATGTTACTATAGTGTTCAAAATATGTCTAACATTATGCATACATGTTTCATGGATTTTAATATCACTAGCATTGCATTTCCAAATCATTAAAAAGGTTATTTCACTTTTTCATACAGTGGTAACCGGTTACAGGTTTCTGGTAACCGGTTACATGATTCAACAATTCAAATTTCTTAATGTTACCTACATGGGTAACCGGTTACAGCGTTACAGTAATCGGTTACCACTGATACGAATTTAAAAAACAATATTGTTTTGAATGTTGTTTGTTCATTGCATTTGTCCATGAACCATTACACTTCTATATTCATTTATAACATTTTGAAAGGATGCAATACATGTATATAAATCCAAATATTTTTGAAGTAGAAACACACCATAAAATAACAACAATCACAACATACAATTCAATATTTTGTTTCTCATTTTCAAACAACTGCATTGATTAATATTTTGATCTTGCATGAAACTTTTACTCTTATATTTTCAAATACATCATTAGAAAAGTTTCATCATATACATTGAGCACTTGTGTAATATATTCATTGAATTATTGTCTTGAAAGAGAAGAGATTAATACTTTGTATTGACATTGATTATCAACTTTCATATCTACTTTAAGAAGTTGCTTCTAATCTTTTTTTTTAAAGTGATTTTGGTATAACCTTGTTGTCCAGGATTGTTGGAAGCTAGAGAGCATTAAGGGAGGATTGTTCTCTTTCTACTTTGTATTGGTTACCTTATTTTCAGGATTGTTGAAACAAGTGTGTACATTGAAGAGGATTGTTCTTCATGTACTTGGTTGAATCTTAAAAGATAGTTAAAGCCTTTGATCTCCCTATAGGTTAGATACTGAGCATCACATTCAGATGTGGATAGGTT
Organism: Vicia faba; assembly: GCA_948472305.1. Classification (NCBI taxonomy): domain Eukaryota; kingdom Viridiplantae; phylum Streptophyta; class Magnoliopsida; order Fabales; family Fabaceae; genus Vicia; species Vicia faba. Next base: position 1,771,788,363 of record OX451736.1, read on the forward strand.
GTAAGATAATTCTAACTATAGTGAAATCTCTTACATGTTGGTAAGGGGACTATAGTACTCTCGAAGTGCAAGGGGAACCAGGATATATCCTTGTGTTATTTACTTTCCGCAATTTATCGCTTTCATATTAATCTCCATAAATAAGAAAATAAGAACATCATCACATAAAAGAATAAAAATATACAATCCACTTTATTCAACATTGTCTTAGGCGCATTATTAACCAACATTTGGCATCAGAGCAAGTTAAGGTAACTTGTTCCTATTTGATCCAGAATGCCTTCTGCACAACCAACTTTAAAATATGGTGGTTGTTGTACCCCAAAATTTTACCTCTCATTTTATCAAGATTTCCCCTCACAAGGCTCTTTGGACTCCAGGCAGGATCAGGGTTTGCTCTACTCAAGACATCTCCTTGCACTGATGACCTGAAATTAGGGTTTGAGTTTGCACAAGTATTTTTGGACTTTCAATGCTTAAAGTGACTTTCATACTTCATGTTGGACTTAAAATATTACCCATACCAAGTTTCAAGCCTTGAATCAAATGTTTTCCTAGTCAATTGGACAGTTGACCTAGAATCAAATGTTTTCCTAGCCAATTTACAGTCAAACCTCATAATTATTGATCCACATCAACATTATAGAATCATATGAACCATTTGATTAAGTTTGGACCATAACTCCTCAAGAAATTTGATCAGATCTTCAAAAGGGCAAAATGATCATTTTCCTAGGGTTTTGACTACAGAAGGGCAATTTCTGATTTTTAACCTGGAAAATGGAAAATTGGGTTTAAACATGGATTCAAGGACTCAATGGCATCATATTGACCTATTCACAAGGTTCAAAAGATCTCAAAAGCATTGGATTCACAGATGAATTTTCCAGTCAACTGATCAAAAATCAATTGTACACTGAAAAGTCAAACTTTGACTTTTTGGTCAAAATCAAGTGCCAAGGGTCATTTTTCATCAAGATATGTAAAAACATGAAACTTATTCATCAATAAACCTAATTTTGGAAATTAGGGTTTAAGATTGAAAAATTTCATAACTTAGAATTTTTCTAAGTTATAAAATTTTCTTATTTTTTCCCAACTTTGCCCAACTTTTTCACCATGATGCAATTGGATTCAAACAAAACTTCAAAAATTAAAGTTGTATTCCTCCACAAAATCTACAACTTTGATTCACAAAGTTTTCCCAAAAGATGCTTGGATCTCAAGTTATGATTTTGTGAACAAGGGTCCAAAAACTTTCTAACTTAGTGAAATTTTGCCCTAATTTAGGCAGGATTTTGACCTATCTTCATGGCAATTTTTCACATAGTTCCAAGTGGAATCTCAAAATTAATTTCAAAGATGGATTGTATAGCATGTTACAAGTTTTCCAAAATGTCCAAGAACTCTCCAAAATCATTTGTGGTTAGGGAGAATCGAAGGTTTGAATTTGGAAAAATGTCACTTTGGTCCATGGCATTTTTCATGTTGCTACAAGTTGCAATTTCTGTCCAGCCTTGCTTGTACTTGTTTACAGGTCCTTAAACCCTTCCACACTCAAAAATTGAATGCAAACACAATGGATTAAGGCATTGTTCTGATCAATGGAAGATTACACAAAGGATTAATCTAAAAATGGCAAAAAGTTAACAATGCCATTTTGATAAAGTTCACTTTATGCATTTTTGTTTCCCTTGAGCCTTGAACCCATCCCTTTGCAGCAAACCAACTCCATAAATTTAGGCAAAGGTACAACAACTTTGTGCAGCTAGGAAGGAGGCCTGTACAGGCTCTTGAGAATTGTCATCTCACCTTTCTTCAAAACCAAGTCAACTTGCAAAAAGCACACAACTTGGCAATATGATAAAACCAAACTTTGTAAACATTTGAACCAAGTTTTGCATATCAAATTGAGTCATAAGCACGAGCTAGCAAGTCCTCAAGCCTTCCAAAACACCAAAATCACATTTTCTTGCAAAACAGGGCAAGTTCTACAGTTTCACTTCCATCTTCCAATTGCCTCGTGCGTTTTGCCCCAAACCTGTTCCAACACACTCTATACAACCTACCTGAACTATCCCAACCATTCCCAAGTCACTGTAACTCCATTTACACACTTCACCATTTTTGTTTTGAAGCTTTGCATGTTAATTTCTATAGAGAGATTCAAGCAAGTTCAAAGCTAGCTAAGCATTGGGAAAGCTCAAAGGAACTTCAAGCAAGCTCACAAGCATCTCAGGCCTCATTGAAAACCCCTACATTGCCATACTTGAGCTTGACTGAAACAGGTAAAGTTCAAACTTCTATCTCTCTATTTAGGAAACATTATGCTTAGGTTTGTGAATAAAAAATGTAGTACTCATTGCCCTTGAGCTGTACATATGCATATATTTCATTTAAGTTAACTGAGCTGGGAGAATTTGAATGATGAACTTTCTAAAAAAACTAGGTTAGAAATTAGGGCCAGAGAAATTCTTTCTGGTCTTTAAGAGTTAGATTAAGTTTTTTACATGGTTAGAATCTTGTGATCATGCTCTATAACTTTCAAGTTGCAAGTTTTTGTTTTTAAGCACAAACGCAGGAATTAGCAATTTAAACAAGAAGCACGCGTGTTTGGTGTTTCTGGAGGACATGGATGATGGAATATGGGCTGGGCTTGGCTTGTTCATGCTTTTTGCACCCCTAGGCTTGTTGTTTACACCCCCTTGGCCCATTTCACTATTTTTTGTATATTTTTCTATTTCTTTTTCATTTCTGACTTTATTTTATTTTTCTAAACATCAAAAATTACCAAAAATATTTTCTTAAATTTTCATATTTTATTTTATTATTTTTATTATTTTTTCTAGCATAAAAATAGTTTCTTAAATAATATACTTTTATTTTCTTAAATAAAAAACTTGTAAATAATACAAAAAATATCATATATTTTTATTTTTATTATTTATACACGTAAATAATATTTTCTCATATATTTTTATTTTCTAAACATTTGTATATATTTTATTTTATTTTTCTTGTACATACATAAATAATACATGATATATATATTTTCTTAAAACAAATTAGGGTTTCCACCCTTAATAAAAATAATCTTTTATTTTTTCTTATTTTTGATACATAAAATAACTTATTTTTACATACATAAATATAATACAAAAACACTTTTGCATATTCATATTTATTTGCATATTTAAATATTGTCTATTTGTTTATTTGCACAATGAGTTCAATTGGGTTGTAATAGTTGACTTAGGATTTTAATTTCTTGCAAATATCCCCCTATCCAAATTTGTATCCCCCTCCCCATAATCATGTTGTAATAGTGGTAGATTTACTTTTACGTACTTTATTGCTTTCAAATATGCCATGATAGAAAGATTAGGGTTTGTATGCAAAAATCCAAAATCAAACAAATAGCTAGACCTAATACAAGACAAAATCCATGAAAAAATGACAACACAATGCACACAAGCACCCCTAGGGTTTCATCCACTTGTTGCCTTTAAAATGGCCATGGTATGCATGCTAGGTGTCTTGGAAAAACAAAAATCAAAATAAAATATCATAGTCCCTCGATGATGCTATCTTGGTTGCCTATACATAAATGATCTGGTCCCTCAAAAAAACTTGCTAAGATACTTAGCATCATTGCTATCATGGTCATACGATGACCCACGCCTGTCCCGTTTAACATCCAAACACAAGGTTGTTTACCAAATACAATGGTAAAACAACAATGTCAAAGGGTTAAAAATGTGTAGGAAAGATATTTGAGTAGGGTAGACAACTCCTAGTTACTTGATCAAACTTGCAAACATCCTTTATATTTTCAAAAACACACTCACCACAATTTCAAAACAATTTCCCAAAACAAACTTTCAAACATTGAAACATTTTTTAAAAGACAAACACCTTTGTATATATTCAAACAAGAATTATTACAAAGGTTGCCTAGACAAGGCCTCTTTTCAATATTTTCAAAACCACACACAAAGCACCGTTTCAAACAATTGAAAAGCAAAAGCAAGTTATCTAAAACAAGTAACTAAGAGCCCATAGAAAACCATGGATGAAAAGGGTGCTAGCACCTTCCCTTTTCATAATTTACCCCCTGAACCCAAAAACAATCTCAAAGGTCTTCCCTGTGCTTTTTAACCTTTCCTTTGGATAAAATAAAAAGTCGGTGGCGACTCTTGCTAAACCGAAACATTTGCGAACACAAACGCAAAACCTCAAGTCAGTTCTCCCACCGCATCACGGAACTGGCGACTCTGCTGGGGAATCTCATAAAAGTGGGGTTACCTTAGGGTTTTAGATCACCTTTACATGCTTATCTTGCTTGCTTTGATTTCTTTACATTTGGTTCTATTGTTTGGGTTTGAATCCTCTACCCGGATTTGGGAAACATTCATAGGTAAATAGCAATACATTGTGGAAACTGTGCAAGGTATACCGACATGGTTGAAGCAATAGCTATATTAGTGCAACATATTTGTGGGTACCGGTAGCCTTTGAGTTAATCAAAGAGAATACGGGGCCGCTGAGTGATGTCGTGAAGCACTAATGGACTTTTAGAACCTTTACTTGACCAACTTGGCCTTTTTAGGGGTAGTGAGATGACCGACTTTGGTGCAGTCTGAAGTTGGTAGATACTCGATACTACACTCATTGAGGGTTGTTTTCTTGGAATATTTCAGTCGCTAGTTAAGTGGCTAAACTGAAACAATGAACACAAAATAATACAGTGATATTGAGCTCCTTAGAACCAGGTTACTATTTATAAGACAGGTTGAGCAAACTAAACTTCAAGAGGGTACTTACCTATGAACCCTATGCAAGCCTGAAACTACGATCTTGTGTGATTTGTTTGTACATATATACTTGTGCATAACATCATAAACATCATGAAGCATCATGTACATCCACTAACCATTTCAAGGATTTGGATCTTCATCTTTGTTCTTGTTTTGTAGGTAATGGAATCACTTCACAGGAAAACAATTCAAGTCAACCTTGTGAGAATTCCTCCTCAACTCAAGGAGCTAGCTTCAAGGATTCCTGAGAATTCTACATTCACCGAGAGGCATGGTCGTCTTCTCAACTTAGTCAACACCAACACTGAGGAAGACATGGTAAAAGTTCTTTTCCAGTTCTTTGACCCCCTACACCACTGCTTCACATTTCCAGATTACCAGCTTGTACCTACTTTGGAGGAATTTTCTCAACTCCTGAGGATTCCCATTCTCCATCAACTACCCCACAACAGTACGGAAAGAGATCCAAAGTCTGAAGATGTTGCTCAAGCCTTACACTTGCAACCAGCTAATGTCAAAGGTCATTGGGAAACTATAAGTGGTATCAAGGGTTTCTTGTCAAAGTTTTTGTTTGAGAAGGCCCAAAGCTGCTGGAATTCATTGGACTTACAAGCTTTTGAGGAGATTATAGCTCTTCTCATCTATGGGTTGGTCGTGTTCCCAAACCCTGACCAGCTTATAGATGTCAGTGCTGTCAAAATTTTCATGACTCGCAATTCGGTGCCTACATTGCTTGGGGATGTCCTCCACTCATTTCACACTCGAACAATGAGGAAAAGAGGTGTTCTCATGTGTTGTACTCATCTTCTAGCAAGGTGGTTTATTTCTCACCTTCCTCAATCAGTTTTGAAGAATGAGCAAGGATTGAGGTGGTCACAACGATTGATGACTCTTACACATTCAGATGTTCATTGGTGTTCTCGATCCAAAGAAAATGTTATCATCATTGATCGTTGTGGGGAATTCCCTAATGTCCCTCTACTTGGCATTAGGGGAGGCATTACCTACAACCCCTGCTTGGCTCTGAGATAGTTTGGGTATGCTCTAAGGGATGGCCCACATAACATGCTGATTCCAGACTTGGTTTTTGACTTTGACAACGACGATCAAGGACTTCGACAAAGGTTTATTCGAGCTTGGAGGATGCCCAACAAGGTGGACAGTAAGACCTTGGGACACAAGAATTCCATCCCCCTTGAGCCTTACCTCAAGTGGGTACGAACCCGCGCCCGAAGTCTTATGATGCCTTACCCCTACATACTTCCTGTGATCAAAGAGCCTGTTTTGGAAGGAGAGGTTCCATACAACCTCCTACATCCTGACATGCCAACATCACTAGAAGATTTACAAAGGAGTTGGATACAGCTCAAGGGAGAACGCGATACATTTGAAGCCCAATTCTATGCCAGTGAGAAAAAGGTTTTGGAACTTACTCACCAACTTCACGAAGAGCAGACTCTCAACACCTACATCGCGTCAAAGAGGATGCGCAACGTCTTTTTACATTAGATTTTGTATTATTTTGCCTATGGGGCATTTATGTACTAACAAATTCTTCTTATTAATATGACGTGTGTTCTTTTTGTTTGCAACAAATTTGAATTTCTGAATCCTTGAATGCATTACATGAATAACACATCATTCATCATATGCATAAGCAGGTCTTCACACCAGGTTTCCTTATCTCTCTGCTGTTTATTTCAGCAAGATGGATATAGAGCAGACGGTCAAAGACTTACAAGCGCATAATTCACAGTTCCAACAGCTACTCATGACCTTGGCAAAGGGTCAGGAGGAGCTCAAAGGCCTATTGGAAAGGGAAAAGGAGAAGAAGAAAAAGAAGAGGGTTGGTGTGGCTACCATGGGTAGAAGATTCGAAGGTCAAGCTAGAAGGGTCTTGGATTTCCCCTCAACATCTGATGAAGGGGTAGGAAAGGGTAAAGGAACTGTAGTACAATCTGAGTCTGAGGAAGAGGAAGATGAAGAGAATGAAGACTATTCTGAGCAGCAGTACCCTCCTACAGACGACAAATACAAGAATCTGGAAGAGCGTCTGGCAGCTATGGAGGTACAAAGAGTGTCTGGGCTGGACTTCGAAGAGTTAGGGTTGGTTGCTGGGATTGTGATTCCCCCTAAATTCAAGGTCCCTCTATTTTCTAAATACGATGGTTTGTCTTGTCCAAAGATGCATCTACGGTCTTACGTCAGAAAAATCCAACCACATTCTTCTGATAAAGATCTATGGGTTCATTTCTTCCAGGATAGTCTTTCGGGGACAAAATTAGATTGGTTCTACCAGCTAGAGAGGTCTGATGTGCACAATTGGGAGGATTTGGCAGCTGCCTTCTCCAGACAATATCAATATAATGTGGATTTAGCACCAACCCGTACTCAATTATAGAGTATGGGCATGGTATCAAATGAAGGTTTCAAAGAGTATGCCCAGAAATGGAGAGACTTGGCGGGATGAGTACAACCACCTCTATCTGAGAGGGAGCTGGTAGATATGTTCTTGGGTACACTGTCGGGCCTTTCTTCAATCACCTGATTGGAAGTTCGTCTGCAGGGTTCACCGAGTTAATTCTGACTGGTGAGAGAGTTGAAGTTGGAATCAAGAGCGGAAAAATTCAAAAGGATGCATCTGCTTCCGCTGCCATCAAAAAGACCTTTCCAGCAAGGAAAGAGGTATCAGTTGTCTACTCTCAAAGAAGTCAAGGAAGAGTTGAGCGCCGGCCAGCGGTGGGGGCTGTAATGATTCAGAAGTCTGCAGCTGATCAGCCTAGAAACAATCAACCCAGAGCCAACCAAGCAAGAGTGGAAAGGCCTGCACGGCAATACACCCGGATCAATATGACTCCCGCTCAGGTTCTACCCCATCTCTTGAAGTTAAACCTTGCCAGTTTGATGGAGGCCCCTAAAAACCCTAACACTACATCGCCATATTACCATCCCAACGACAAGTGTGCTTATCATTCGGACAGCCTGGGGCATGACACCAACAATTGTTGGGCCCTCAAGAATAAGATTCAGGATTTAATAGACGCTAAAGAAGTTGAATTCGACGCCCCTGAAAAGCGCAATGTGATATCTTCTCCAATTCCAAAGCATGGCCACAATGCTCATGCTATTGAAGAGGATCTGTATGTTGCTACTATTGATGATTTGATGACTCTGTTACCGATAATCAAGCTGAATCTGTTGAAGGCTGGGATTTTCCCAGGTTGTGAAAAAGATTGCTACCTTTGTTCATCCTTACCAACCAACTGTCCGTTGTTGAAGTTAGGCATCCAACGCCTAATGGATAATCAAGAAATCCTTTTTGAAAAGACTCATGTTACTCCGAATCCTGTCAATGATGTTGCTATAATTACCATATCCGCCAATCTTTCCAAGGTCTCCAAAAGACCTGTTAAGATTACATCTGATCCGAAGATTACACCTCTGAAGATAACTATGTCGGGGCCTATCCCATACATGTCCAACAAATCAATACCGTGGAACTATGGAGGAGAGATCTTCTACCACGGTGTGATACGGTGGGAGAACTGACTTGAGGTTTTGCGTTTGTATTCGCACTTGTTCGGTTTAGCAAGAGTCGCCACTGACTTTTTATTTTATCCTAAGGAAAGGTTAAAAAGTACAGGAAAAAACCTTTTGAGATATTTCGTGGGTTCGGGGGGTAGATTATGAAAAGGGAAGGTATTAGCATCCTTTTCATCCATGGTTATCCACGGGCTCTTAGTTACTTGGTTTTAGATCACTTGCCTTTGATTTTCAATTGCTTGAAATTGTGGTGTGTGTGTGTGTGTTTTTTGAAAATGTTTTTGAAGAAGATGCCTTGTCTTAGGCAACCATTGTAATGACTCGTGTTTGAGTGTTTTACAAAGGTGTGTATCTTTTCGAAAAGATTTTTCAAATGTTTTTTAGAGTTTGTTTTGAAAGTGTTTGTGGAGTGTGGTTTTGAAAAGTAGGCAAGTGTTTTTGCAAGTTTGATCAAGTAACTAAGAGTTTGTCTACCCCTAAATTTACTCAAAGGTTTTTCTCATGTTTTAACCCTTTTGACAATTTTGTTCCACCATTGTATTTGGTGGACAATCTTGCGTTAGGATGTTTAACGGGACAGGCGCGGGTCATCGTATGGACCATGAATGCAATGGTGCCAAGTGTCTTTGGCAATTTTTCTTGAAGGGACTATGATCATTTTTGATTAGGCAACTTTCGAAAGCGTCATCGAGGGACTATGATCATTTTGATTTGTTTTGTTTTGCCAAAGAAATTCGACGTGCAAGCATGGCCCATTTTGGAAAGCAACATGTGGGATTACCCTAGGGGTGCAAGTGTGAATAGTGTATTGATTTCATGTATTTGTCTTTGTATTAGGTTATCTAGCGTTTGATTTTATGTGCATACAAACCCTAGGTCTAACCATGGTATATTTGAAAGCGATAAATTGCGGGAATTTAAAGTCTACGCTATTACAAATAAGTATCCGAGAGTGGGAGTACAATTATTTACAAATGGGGATGAGACTTAATAGGAGAGTAATGTCCAAATAATTACAACCAAATCGAATTGCGATCTCAAATGTAATATGTATCAATGTATAGGAATAAAGCAATGTAAATGTGTCAATGTATTTGTGTATTGGTGTAAGTGTATGAGATTTATTTACAAGTATGGGAAATGTTAACTTAATGAGAAAATTAAGTATTGTCTATTTATTTTGTTTTTGTATTCTTGTATTTTTGTCTTTATGTACAAAACAAAACAAGTTTTAATAAAATAAAAGAAAAGGTGTTTTAAGTAATTCTAATTTTTATGTATTTATGTATTACATATTAATGTATTTTAATTAGTAATTTTATGTATAAAGAAAAGATTTTAAGAAAAGAAAATGTTTTAAGTTTTATGTATTAATGTTTTTAGGTATTTATGTTAGTATTTTTTTATGTACAAAGATTTAATTATATCATAAAAAAAAATAGAGTATTGTTAATGTAAAAATTAAAATTTAGTATACTAAGTAAGTTATAAAAAAGTTATAGGGTGATAAAAAGAATAATAGTTTTAGTTGATAAAAAACAGGAATGGGCCTTAGAGGGTTTGGGTCTAAACAACAAACAAGCAGGAAGTGGAATGGGAGGGTATGCACATCGAAACGCACTTGGGCTTAGGCACACTGAAAAGGGCAAGGCCCAAAGCAAATTGGCGAACGTTTTGTAAGGGTTGCAATAGTTCTGTGTCATTTGGGATTAGGGTTTGAACGTTACAGAGGCGCCGTTCATTCTCTTCGCTTCCTCTTCATCTTCTTAAACCACGCTTATCTGAACAAAACCTCCGTCCAGAGCCACCGAGCGCCACCATTCATCCTCCTCCTCGCGTTTGCTCAAGCAACGATAAAAAAGGTATGACTTTTATCCCAACGCATTTTTGAGGGTTTCACGTTCATGTATGTTTTGATTCTTATATGTTTTGGTTTTTAAGTGTTGTCGTTGTTTGCATGAGGTATGAGAAGAAGGAGTAGAAAAATACTACCTTTGTATATATCGTGGCCTGGAGAGGAGGAGAGAGCTGGATTCGGAGGCGCTCTAGGACGGCCGGAGGCGAGGGGTACAATGACAAGGCTTGCTCTGGTTTGTCTAGTATCTTGCTTTTGCCTTTAGGGTTTTGTGATGAATGCTGAAAGCCCTTGCTTTGACACTTCTTTTCCTCTTCCACTAGCTTGCTTGCTTCTGTATGCTTGTTTGCTTCTTCTGTATGCTTGTTTGCTTCTTCTGTATGCTCTCTTGATGAAATGCTGATACTTGATATGCTTGGTATACTGAGTTGCCTTGCTTATTGTTTGCCCTGAGATTATTTGATGATGATATGTCTGTTGGCTCTGTATGTTTATGATGTTAACCTTGTGATGAAAACCTTCTGAGGGTTTGGATGGTTTGAGTCTAAGTTGCCTTGAATGCTTTTTTTGGGACAAAGACTTAAGGCTAGATGCTTGACAGTTTGTTTGTAAATTTATTGATGGCCTTTTGGTTTGAGGATTTTTGGTTTAGGCTTCAGGCTTGACAGGCTGAAAGGCTGGAGGCTTGACAGGTAAGATGCTTTGAATGGTTATAGGCCAGGTTCAGAGCTTGTGTTTTGGTTGAAGTTTTGAGCTTATGAGCTTTTGAACTGGTTTAAGGTTTGACAGGTTGGGACTTGGTATGATTTTGAAGCTTTAGGCTTGGACACAGGTTTTTGGAGAGGCTTTGATGCTTGGGCTTCAGTTTGTGTTTGAATGTTTAATGCAGATTTAGGCTTAGAGCTTTTGAATGCAGGTTTTGGACAAGTGAAGGTTTTGAATGGTTTTTGGAGGCAGTTCTGTTTCTTTTTGACAGTTTTGTGAGGTTCTATTTTCTCTGTGATATTTCTGCCCTCTCTCTTACTGTGTTGATGACAGTTTGTTTTATATATTTTCGTCCAGCCTAAGCCTGTAAGCCTCTTTCTTCTTTTCTCTCTCTCTACATTCAAAAAAGCATTTTTATTGCTTTAGAAATGTACTTTTCTGAAAAAGTAGCTGCTGGAAAATGATGAACATTTAGATGTTGCTTGCATTAGTTGCTTAGCTCTGCATATCTCTTATCCTCTTTTTCCAGATTTTCTGCTTATCTTGTGTACTTCTTGACAGCCTTTTGACAGCTCTTGTACCTGTTGATGTTTTGATGTCTTTTGATATCTTTGGCTTAGTTGCTTTGACATTCAGTTTGACATTGTGACTTTGTAGTTCAGTTTGGACTTTGTTGGCAATGCAGTATGTTTGACAAACTTGAATCATGAACTATGCAGTTTGTTTGACCACTTTGAATTTGTGCAATTATAACTTTTGTGCATTTCATGTCTTTTTTGCAAGCATTTTTTCTATCTCTTTTTGTGAACCAAGAGAAATCTTGTGATTTGCAGAGAGAGGAACAACTGATTCCGGCCAGCTACTTTTAATGATGATTCCAATTTAACTGTCTGCCTTTTATTATTTCATCTGCTTTTGACCTTTTTTCTTTTTTCTTTGTTTTGCAGATAAAAATCAATGGAGAGGAGTAGCAGTAGAATAATGAAGATGAAGACTTAGGAATTTTAGGACATAGTGTTGTTTTCAATTTAAATTATTTGTAATAATATTAATGTAAATAACTGTAAATGAATTTACAGCATTTAAATAATATCTGTAACAAACAATTCAAAATGAATAAACATCCCTATTCTTTTGATCAGTTAATTCCTTCTTTCTTTTCATTTGTTTATTTTAATTATTTGAGTTTCTTAAATTAAAACAATTGGAAATAAATCCAATCATTCTGACTTTAGAAAAAGAAATAATTAATAAATGTCCGGCGTTTCGAATTAAACATAACAATGCACAGTCAAATCAAACAAACATCCACATGTCCTTTTTCACTGATTAAATCCAACACTGCAAACTTAATCCAAATGCTTCAGTCCAAATTTTAGAGTAAACTGAAAAGAACTATAGACTTAATTCTTTCTGAGAAATACGCGCACAAAACCCTAGTTCTTGATTAAATGTCAAAGAAGCGTCCGCCTGATCAAAACCTGAGCCAACTCAACCAAACCTTAGCAATCTGCCTGAACTGCTTTAAAATCAATGAAAACCCTAATTCTGTCTGACTGATAAGAAAAGTCTGTTTGACCGATTCTTGAGCCAGTCTGGAAAAATCAGGAAAAAGCCCGAAGCTGTGATTTCTTGTGGAAAAATACGAGGGCAAATTTTGGGGTACAACAGTTGCCCCTGTTCAATCTTCTTGAACCTAAAGAGTTAGATTGGCAAGTTTGCCTTTTGCGACTCGAGGGTAAAAGGAGATTGGACACTAGAGTGCCCAAAAATTTTCACTCGGTGACGTGATGGTAGAGGGAATGGGCTTAAAGATGCCATTTAGTGATGGGCTTAAAGATGCCATCTGGTGACTGCTGGTAGGAGGATGGGCTTATAGATGCCATCTGGAAATGGGCTTAAAGATGCCATTTGGAAGTGTTGGTAGGAGGATGGGCTTAGAGATGCCATCCGGGGTGTCGATTGCGTAAGAGATTCCTTAGCGAGAACTTGTGTTCCTGAGAAAGAAAGATGGTTTCCTGGCTTGCTACTGGTTGATCTTCAAACTCTTCATGTAGATATGCCCTGGCTGGATACAGGTATCGAATCTACAATCAAACGCTCACAGATATGCCCTGGCTAGATACAGGAATCAAATCCGGAATTAGTCGTCTACAGATATGCCCTGGCTGGATACAGGTATTGAATCTGGAAATTGTCGTCTACAGATATGCCCTGGCTGGATACAGGAATCGAATCTCTAAACTCTTCATGCAGACATGCCCTGGCTAGATACAGGTGTCGAATCCATAATCAGTTACTCACAGATATGCCCTGGCTAGATACAGGTATCGAATTTGGAAATTGTCGTTTATAGATATGCCCTGGATGGATACAGGAATCGAATCTCTAAACTCTTCATGCATACATGCCCTGGCTAGATACAGGTGTCGAATCCATAATCAGTTACTCACAGATATGCCCTGGCTAGATACAGGTATCGAATCTGGAAATTATCGTTTACAGATATGCCCTGGCTGGATACAGGTATCGAATCTCTAAACTCTTCATGCAGACATGCCCTGGCTAGATACAGGTGTCGAATCTACAATCAGCTACTCACAGATATGCCCTGGCTGGATACAGGAATCGAATCTGGAAATTGTCGTCTACAGATATGCCCTGGCTGGATACAGGTATCGAATCTCTAAACTCTTCATGCAGACATGCCCTGGCTAGATACAGGTGTCGAATCTACAATCAGCTACTCACAGATATGCCCAGGCTGGATACAGGAATCGAATCTGGAAATTATCGTCTACAGATATGCCCTGGCTGGATACAGGTATCGAATCTCTAAACTCTTCATGCAAACATGCCCTGGCTAGATACAGGTGTCGAATCTACAATCAGTTACTCACAGATATGCCCTGGCTAGATACAGGAATCGAATCTGGAATTTATGATAGTTGATAGTAATCATTGTGATATGGTGGGAGAACTGACTATGGTTTTGCGTTTGTTTTCGCAAATGTTTCGGTTGAGCAACAGTCGCCACCGTCTTTTTATTTTATCCTAAGGAAAGGTTTAAAAAGCACAGCAAAAACCTTTGAGATTTTTCTTGGGTTCGGGGAGTAGATTATAGAAAGGGAAGGTATTATCACCCTTTCTATCCATGGTTATCCATGGGCTCTTAGGTACTTGCTTAGATCAACTTGCCTTGTTTTTCAATTGTTTGAAATGGTGCTTTGTGCGTGGCTTTTGAAAATGTTTTGAAAAAGATGCCTTGTCTAGGCTACCCTTGTAACAATTCTTTACTCGAATGTTTTACAAAGGTGTTTGTCCTTTTGAAAAAAGATGTTTCAAGGTTTTTTTGAAAGTTTGTTTTGAAAGTGTGGTTTGAAGATAGGCAAGCGTTTTTGTTTTGCAAGTTGACAAGTACTTAAGAGCTATCTACTTTAAAGTTCTCAAAGATTTTTGTTATGTTTTAACCCTTTTAACAATTTTGTTCCACCATTGTACTTGGTGGACAATCTTGTGTTAGGATGTGAAAGGGACGGGCGCGAGTCATCGTTTAGACCATGATTGCAATAGTGCCAAGTATCTTTGGGCAATTTTCCTTTAAGGGACTTGATCATTTTTAGGCAACTTTCGAAAGCGTCATCGAGGGACTATGATCATTTGAATTGTTTGTTTTGCCCAAAGAGACCTAACATGCAATATGGCCTAATTTTGGAAGGCAACAAGTGGATGTAACCCTAGGGGTGTTAGTGTGCAAGTGTGTTTTATTGCATACAAGAGTTTTTTCTTTGAATTAGGTTTTTCTATTTCATTGATTTTATCTTGCCATACATGTCCTAATTACTAGCAATAAGAAGCGGAAATGTAAAATCCTACGCTATTACAACAATTAGGGGGGGGGGGGGATACACATTTGTACATGGGGGGTTCAACGAGAAAAATAGACAAAAAAGAAAATAGCGAAAAATAAGATATAGAGAGAGAGAGAGAGGGAGCCCGCGCGCTGCTGGGAGGTCATCAGAAGTTCTGACTCAGATCCGCTGCCAGATGATCAACCTCTTGGTTAAACTGTATGAGTCAGAACTTCTAACTCTGGCACCTGCAAAACAGAACCTTGTTAGTGGGGAAATCAGAAGTTCTGATTCCCCTGCGCTGCAAGACAGAAGTTTGTTAGTGGAGAGACCAGAAGTTCTGATTCTGCTGAAAAGGCAATAACTCTCAGAGGTTCTGATATTATTGACAACAAAACATGCTTCAGATGTGCTAACGTCAAAGTCAGCACTTGGCTTTTCCCTGTACTAATCAGAACATTTGCAATTCTGTTATTATTCCACAAAACAGGAAACATATTTGGAACAGATCCAGCAAATACAAAAGTGTTTCAGAGGTCAGAACCAACAAGGTCACAGGCAAGTCCTATACTGGCTCAGAACGTTCTGAGGTATGAAAATCTTCAGAACATAAACAGCAACAACATGATATTTACATTATGTTTATTTAAGTATGCACAGCTGATGATGCTTAACAGCGTGATGAGGGTCAGCAGGTGCTTACCTGACTGTTGGAAAAGTTTGTGGGTGAAAGTTAGCCTTTGGCTCTGGTGGTGTTCTGGACAGATTTTCTTTGAAAAGGGTAGGTAAAGGTGTATATGTACGTAGGGTCAGAAGTTTGGAAAGGGTGTTTTTTTTTTGGTTCACAAAGAAAACTGGGTATTTTGATGAAGTTTGAAGGTAAGAATTTCAAAGTTATGAAACAAACTGGAGATTTTGGCAGAGTTTCAGAATGCTATATTGCTAAGGGTTGCTGTTTCTCTCTTAGCAATTTTTCTGTTTCTCTTTTTTGAACGCCCTTTTGCAGTGGTGAAGACTCTCTATTTATAGGCAAAGTTCTTGTGGGTGCCTTGAACATTAAAGCGCCAACAGAGTTTGAATTTGTTCTTTGACAGAAATTCCTGGGAAGTTGTGATAACAGATAGCCTTCAGCCTAGGCTGCAGCAGCAGGCGTAGATTGGGGAGAAGTGACCTCTGAAGTGGGCGGTGGCGTGTAGACCCATGCCAGAATCTGCACAAAAGCGTTTTCCAAGCCACACGTGAATGTTCAGGAGTGGTTGGAAGCATTAATGGGCATTAAATGGTGATAAGACCTATCAACATCAATATTCTGGTAATGGAAACCAACGTTGAATCAGCAGCGTAAACCATGCTCTGGCCTTGGCTTCCTGTTGTCTTAGTAAGCTCTGGAGATTCTCCTGATTTTCTGATACGCTCCTTGGATTTACTTCTGGACCTCCTGGGCTTAGAGATTCTGTATCAGTGTAACACCCACTCTTCTAACCTTTTCATCTTCTGATTTCAGCATGTTCTGAAAGAGCCTTCAGACTTCCCTGCTTCTCTTGCATTCCTTTAGCAAATTCTGACTGAGCTTGTGTAACTGCTGAAGGGCCATGTTCTGTCTGAGGCTTACATACTGAACCACGTTTACAACTTCTGATTGAACTGATGTAGCTGCTGAAAAGCCAACTTCTGACCACGCTGAGCCAAGCTTGCAACTTCTGACCGTTTTAATCTGGAACGGGTCCAAAAGTTCTGAAGCGCTGATTTTTTCTTAAACACTCATTTTTTTTAGAGAAGCGTTCCAAGTACTTAGAATTTGATTTTTCTTCAGATAAAAGCGTTGTTTTTTTGGAGTTCGTGAGACCATCTTGCTCTTGTAAGTGGCTTGCTTGGGCACAAAGATAACTCAGGACTTGGATTTGTTTCAGAGGGACCTTGAAAATCCAAGATGGTTTCCTGAAGAAAGAGAGGGCAAATTTTGGGGTACAACAGTTGCCCCTGTTCAATCTTCTTGAACCTGAAGAGTTAGATTGGCAATCTTGCCTTTCGCGACTCGAAGGTAAAAGGAGATTGGACACTAGAGTGCCCTTAAATTTGCACTCGTCAAAGCAATGGATGCGGGAATGGGCTTAAAGATGCCATTTGGAGATGGGCTTAAAGATGCCATCTGGAAGGGTGGCAGAATCTCGTCGGGGATGGGCTTAAAGATGCCATCTGGAATGAAAATCAGAAAGGTGTCCATGTCTTGGACCATCTCTAAACTGGGGCTTGAATAAGCAATAGATTGACATCCGTACCTGGAGGCATCCGTAAGCTGTTTTCAAAAGTTGCATCTGAACAAGCGATAGATTAACATCCGTTGTTGGGAGGAATCCATAAACTGTTTTCAGAAGTCTTGAGGTTGAATAAGCAATAGAGCAGCATCCGTTGTTGGGAAGCGTCCGTAAACTGTTTTCAAAAGTTGCATCTGAACAAGTTGGTAGATTAACATCCGTTGTTGGGAGGAATCTATAAACTGTTTTCAGAAGTCTGGAGAAGAATATGAACAAGCGCTAGGTTAACATCCGTTACTTGGAGAACCCGTGAACTGTTTTCAGAAATCTTGAAGTTGAATAAGCAATAGAGCAGTATCCGTTGTTGGGAAGCGTCCGTAAACTGTTTTCAAAAGTTGCATCTGAACAAGTTGGTAGATTAACATCCGTTGTTGGGAGGAATCCATAAACTGTTTTCAGAAGTCTGGAGAAGAATCTGAACAAGCGCTAGGTTAACATCCGTTACTTGGAGAACCCGTGAACTGTTTTCAGAAATCTTGAAGTTGAATAAGCAATAGAGCAGCATCCGTTGTTGGGAAGCGTCCGTAAACTGTTTTCAAAAGTTGCATCTGAACAAGTTGGTAGATTAACATCCGTTGTTGGGAGGAATCCATAAACTGTTTTCAGAAGTCTGGAGAAGAATCTGAACAAGCGCTAGGTTAACATCCGTTACTTGGAGAACCCGTGAACTGTTTTCAGAAATCTTGAAGTTGAAGAAAGAACCGGCGTAGGGTTCCCTGATGATGAGCTTGTGTAGAACTACATCTGGATAAATCTGGAATAAGCATTAGAATGTTGCCATGTCTGGGTCACATCTGAACTATTCCTGGAAAGAAATTCGGGAGATAATGATTTTTGTCTGTCGACTGATCTTACCTGAAAAGGTAAATGGTTAGTTATATGCAATGTCATGATGCATGATGCAATGTATGTTATATGATATGAATGTAAATGGACGTCCATGTAAGCTGGAGAGCTGTCTTGCAAAGGATAGATGAATCCGAGATGGCTGAAGATAAAAGTATCTTGACTGTTGCCGGGAAGAATAATTCCTGGTTGTTGCTGGAGAATAAGGAGCTTGGGTAGTATACCAATCTTCTGGGGAATTCCTGATGACTTCTACTGGGGAGTTCCAATCTAATAGACTCATGCTGGGGAGATAGGACTGAGAATCTTCAGTTTGGCGGGAAGTATTTCTGGCGACTTCACTGGGGAACTCAAGATTTGCCCTCCAAAATTCTGTGGGGAAAAAGGTTCATTAGTCTGGCTCCGCTGGGGATTGATAATTTTGAAGCCTTAGCTCAGCTGGGGATACTGAAACTTAAACTTTGAGGGGAATTGAATTCCGGAGGATTCTCTAGCTGGGGGTTGTATTGGTAAGTTATGCTGGGGAGATCTGATGAACTCCGCGGGAGGTAGGAAGCATTTGGCCGGGTGCGATCTTCCGTGGCAGTTAGCTGAGGATAACCCAGTTATAAGCCCTTGTGAGGAATAACTTTGAATAAAACTCGGGTGAGACGTCCGTACTCTGCAGGGGATAAGCCTCCAGAATCCACTGGGGATAAGCTTCAGGGTTTGCTGGGGATATGGATTCCAAATCTCTTGGGGGTTTCCTTTGAAAGGGTATTGTGATCAGTGGATCTGGAACTGACTGTTTTTAACGCTGGTTTCGCGAAATGTCGCGGTAAGCAAGAGTCGCCACCGTCTTTTATTTTCTCCAAATGGAAAGGACAAAAGCACAGAAAAATTCCTTAAAGAGATTGCTCTCGGTTCGGGAGGTAGATTATAGAAAGGGAAGGTGTTAGCACCCTTTCTATCCATGGTTATCCATGGGCTCTTAGATACTTGCTCATTGTGTTTTCAAAATGGTTTGTTTGCTTTTCAAGTGTGAGCGGGTTTTGAAAAAGTTTCATTTGAAAAATTTCTAAGTAACTCTTGTATCTGTCCTCAAGAGTGTATGAAAAATTTGTTTGAAAACTTTTAGAAAGTGTAGGTGTGAAAAGTATTTTGTTCGTTTTTGAAAAGAGCAAGTATCTATGAGAATCTACCTACCCTAAGGAATTCGTCTGTGTAAATGTCCTTTAAAGTAGTGCCATCCCACCATTGAGAGGTAGGTAGCACCACCGTTGGAGGTGTTCGGGTCAATTCGAGGTTCGGGACATGGTGATCACCAGAGCAATGGGAAGACACCTTAGAAGCTACCCTCATGCCAGGTTCCCGGATCATGAGGACTTACTAAGACATCCTCTACTCGACGATCACCTTTCGAGGGGCAAGGCAACAGTGAGGCGTACCCTAGGGGTGGTGTGTGCGATTTGTGTGTCGTTTTCATTTGCATTTATCTTGTCATGTTATCGGTGTTCTACGCTTGTTTTTATTTTTTGTCCATACATTCTTTCATGCCTTTGATTAACAGTTAAAAAAGTTGCGAGAAAAGTAAATTCTAAACTATTACAAATGGCGCGGGTCCACATCGCCAAAATTAAACCAGGACCCGATTTGACAGCAAAAATAAAGAAAGTAAAGAAAAATGCGAGAAAGTTAATTACAAGGCTTCGGGAGAGATACATAAAAATTATAAAGAAATAAATATGCGAATAAGAACTAAATCGAAACGAGGGCGTTGGACCCTTTTTGCAAAATTAAAATTAAACGATGAAATTAATTAATTAAAAAAAAAAAAGGAGATGTTTTTTTTTGGTATTTTTAGTATTTTGGAGGATTTTAATGAAAAAAAAAGAATTAATTAAAATTAAAATAAGATGCAAACCCTAATTCTAGTGGCTTTTAATTTATTAAAAAATATTGAAGTTTTTAACCTAAATTAACACTAATTTTATATGCAAATTTAATTATAAAATAAATAAATTAAATAATATTAAATATTTGATTATCATGAAAGAAAAAACAAAAAAAAGAATAAAAAATTAATTAAACCCTAGTTCTATGTTTTTTTTTTTAGATTTTTATTAAAAGAATTAAAATTGCAACCTAATTTAAAACTAAATAATTATATACAATTTATTTATGGAAAATATTAAAACAAAAATATTTATTGTATTTTTCCTTTTTTCTGATTTTTATTGTATTTTATATTTTGTGAAAATAATTAATTAATTAGATAAAACAACAATTAGAAGGAAAATAAAAAATAAATAAAAAAAATAAAGACTTGCAAACCTAGGGGGTCTGCCCCTGATTTTGGAGGTGAAGCCCAGCACTTTAGGGCCTAATTCCTTAAGCCTCGTTGACTTTGGCACTAAGGTGTATCAGTGTTGACCATGGTTCATCATATTCCTTGGATCTGGACCTTTGATCTGATGCCCTTGGATGCGTGGATGGCTTGATTATGGAGGTGCATGATGTGCGTTTACACTGAAGCTGCATGTGAATATGGTTTGAAAAAATATATTGAAAGTATGAAGACCTGGGGCTCGAACCCAGGTCATGGATGTTGCCAGCTCATATGCCTTGCCACTGAACCAATTCATGCATTGTTAATATTAAACAACCAACAAATATTATAAAAGAAATAAAACGTTAGTGGGTCTTTGCGCGCGAATTTTTAAACTGGCCAATCCACTGACGCCACGAGGTCATCTTCTTCCTCGTCCCTGAAACACAAATACATTAGGCAACGTTTTTTTATGTGTTCTTTTAGGCCACTTTTAGGAAAATAGCGATTAGCCCTAGGGGCTCTATAAATTAGGCGCGAGGGTAGCCTCTTCTTCGTCCAAGTGCGCTGATCATGACCATGGTACTGTGGCTCGCTAATTTTATAGGACCAAGAAATCCCCAATTCGGAATCCTGTAAACCCTAAACAACGATAATGGTATTTTGGCATATAACGCGTAAAACTTCAATTAAAGCACATGATTAGTTTGCAAACATCATTATAAACACAAACATAACAACAAAATATGTTAACAATGCATGTATGAGAGAAACCGATTCAGAAATTTCCTTTACCAATTTCAATGGTGATCTTGTGTTTTCTTGAGTATGGGGCTTGGGGAATGATTCAGTTATGTCCTATAATCCTCCAAGAAGCTAATGGAACACGTTTGGAGGCTTGAATCAACCTGCAAGTTAGTTTTCAGAATTTTGATTTTTTGCTAAAAGTGTGAATTTGTTTTGAGCAGTAGGGCGCAGCCATCTTGTCCAATTTTGTTGTGTATCATTTGTATATACCCTAGGCAATGTGTTTGGATGAGAGTTATGGCCAATAATGCCTTGCATTGATGTTTAGGATTTTGACATAAACCTCCATTACCACACCTTCCATTTTTGCCTTATTTTTGAATTCTTGCCTTATTTGCCTCTTTGCAGGAATTTGGTATAGGCTTAATGGTAGTTCAAGGCTAGTTAAGGCCAAATATTCCATTTAATCAAGCTTTTTTATTTTCTCTTGATTTTAAAAGATTTAAACTTAATTAAATCCAATAAAATCAATTAAAAATGAAAAAATTAATTAAAAAATATGAAATAAAAGGTGGGACACGTGGGAAGCATGGCCAAGTTAATTCAAGTGGAAAAAGTGGGCCCCTTTTGTCAAAAATGAGATTTCAAGGATAAATGATTTTGGCCATTCCACAAAAATTTCCCAACTTCTCCAATGCATAACTTGCTCAATTTTTAAGCTTTGCTCATGTTCTTGGACATTTTGGAAAGGTTTTTGAGTCCTCTAACCAATGTCCTTGGTCCCATGTCATTTTGATTTACCAATCTCAAGTTATGGCCTTTGACTTAAAGTCCCTTTTTGTTGACTTTTGAAAATGACCTATAATGTTGAAATTGATAACTTTTTGTGAGAGCATTTCTTGGACTTGAAGTATGAAGATGAGTTGTAGGAAATGTCTTTCTCTTCAAAATGAGCTTTGGATGGAATTTTTCTGATAATCCATGAAAAAGTTATGCCTTGGTCAAGTTACAGTTGACTTTTCAACTGTCCAAAAATAGAAACTTTTGCATCTTGAGACTTTTTGAGCCAAACTTTGAGAATCATGATCAAGCATTGATCAAATGATGTTTGTGGCTTCAAAATGAGATGTTGACCAAAAATTTGAACTTTTGACTGTCAAATGACCATTTTGCCCCTACAGTTGACTGTAGTGCAATTAGGGTTTTTGACTGTGCAATCTTGTGCTGAAAGTCTTGAAACTTTGTATGAAGATGCTTGACCATATTTATAGGCATGTGAGACTTGATTGGACCCTTGGAAACTTCATTTTCTTGATCAGAACAAAAACCCTAATTTTGACTGTTTAGGAGGCCCTTGACTGTGCAACCCTTGGGGACTTTTGAAGCATGACTTGGCAATTTCTTGAAGAATATGGGAGGGCAAATTTTGGGGTACAACAGTTGCCCCTGTTCAATCTTCTTAGACCTGAGGATGCAGATTGGCTGACGTGCCTTTCGTAATCCGAGGGTGGAAGATGATTGAACACTAGAGTGCCCAGAAATTTGCGCTCACATAGTAGCAGTGTGATGATGGAATGGGCTTATAGATGCCATTTAGAGGTTGATGAATAGGATGATGGGCTTATAGATGCCATCTGGATGTTGATCGCATAAGAGATTCCTTAGTGAGAACTTGCGTACCTGCAAAAGGAAAAAAATGAGTACCTGACATGTTGCAGGAGCTTATTTTCAGATGCTTGGCATAGATGTGTCATGACTGGTTACAGGAGCTGGATCTGGAGCTTCAAATGGTGATGAATGAACCAGGGATGGTTACTACCTCAGCATGAACGGTGAGAGAACGTTGGGTGACTTTAACTTCAACAACGCTCGTTGAGAAAATCTTGGTGGGAATTACCATCTTCGCAATATCGGGAAGAGAACCAATAGGCAATTATAATCTCAAAAGCGGGCGTTTGAGAAAAACCTAAAATGGAATTATCACCTCCACAACGTCGGGAGAGAACCAAAGGAAATTATAATCTCAAAAGCGGGCGTCTAAGAAAAACCTGGAATGGAATTATCATCTCCACAACGTCGGGAGAGAACCAAAGGAAATTATAATCTCAAAAGCGGGCGTTTGAGAAAAACCTAAAATGGAATTATCACCTCCACAACGTCGGGAGAGAACCAAAGGAAATTATAATCTCAAAAGCGGGCGTTTGAGAAAAACCTAAAATGGAATTATCACCTCCACAACGTCGGGAGAGAACCAAGGGAAATTATAATCTCAAAAGTGGGCGTCCGAGAAAAACCTAAAATGGAATTATCACCTCCACAACGTCGGGAGAGAACCAAAGGAAATTATAATCTCAAAAGCGGGCGTCTGAGAAAAACCTGGAATGGAATTATCACCTCCACAACGTCGGGAGAGAACCAAAGGAAATTATAATCTCAAAAGCGGGCGTTTGAGAAAAACCTAAAATGGAATTATCACCTCCACAACGTCGGGAGAGAACCAAAGGAAATTATAATCTCAAAAGCGGGCGTCTGAGAAAAACCTGGAATGGAATTATCACCTCCACAACGTCGGGAGAGAACCAAAGGAAATTATAATCTCAAAAGCGGGCGTTTGAGAAAAACCTAAAATGGAATTATCACCTCCACAACGTCGGGAGAGAACCAAAGGAAATTATAATCTCAAAAGCGGGCGTTTGAGAAAAACCTAAAATGGAATTATCACCTCCACAACGTCGGGAGAGAACCAAAGGAAATTATAATCTCAAAAGCGGGCGTCTGAGAAAAACCTGGAATGGAATTATCACCTCCACAACGTCGGGAGAGAACCAAAGGAAATTATAATCTCAAAAGCGGGCGTTTGAGAAAAACCTAAAATGGAATTATCACCTCCACAACGTCGGGAGAGAACCAAAGGAAATTATAATCTCAAAAGCGGGCGTTTGAGAAAAACCTAAAATGGAATTATCACCTCCACAACGTCGGGAGAGAACCAAGGGAAATTATAATCTCAAAAGCGGGCGTTTGAGAAAAACCTTTGATAACTTCTACTGAGTCTTCATCAGAAAATCTGTTTGGGGTCGATTTAGCTGGACTAGAGAAGGCCTTGGACTGGATAAGAAATCTTTGGAGTCGATTAACTGAACCGGTCTAGGTCTTGAAATATGATTGAGAATTTAACTGAATCTTTCCTGAAAGATAGAGGTCAGTCATATGCAATGCATGATATGGATCAAGCGATGATGTTCTCAACATAAATGAGATTTGCAAGATATGATGCGTATATGCATGCTATGATGATGTATGTGATGTTTAGGAATGTATGTTTTCATCTTAGGAAAATAAATCCTTGACGGGTGACAGGAAGTCATATCCTGGGCTGGTGTTGAAGAATAGATTTTGCTTCCGTTGGGGATGATAGTTGCAAGAATACCGGTTAGGAGAAGATGACTCCATTGGGGAATAGACTTGGCGAATGGATAACTCTGCGGGGAGAAAGGTACCCTGACGATCTTGCTGGGAAGCGATACTCTGTGGGGAGAGAGATACTTTGTTGAGTGCTGATGATAACTTGCCGTGGATACCATCGTTATATTGGAAGTGTTAATGGACTTCGCTGGGGATAAGAAGACTCCGTCGAGGACGCTCTTTCCGTGGATTTTGGCTGAGGATAACCCAGTTATATCCTGTTAAGGAAATAACTCTTTAAATAAAGCTGGACGACGCGTTCGTGCTTTGCGAGGATAAGCTTCCAGAATCTACTGGGGATAAGCTTACTGCTTGGGGAGATGGATTCCAACTTCTTGGGGAAACTGGATTGGATTCTCATGGGGAAGTTTGGAGATGTATCGGGGGGAGTGACACCACTGAATGTTTGATATACCGCCGGGGAACAATCTTTAGACCAAGACTGCCGGGGATGCTTGTTAAGAATGCATGTACTGCTGGGGAATGTTGAGATCTGCTGGAGGACACCCAACTTCCTTAAGTTTGATAATTTCGCTTGGAGAAGAGTGCACTGACTTGCTGGCTCACTCTCTGGGGAATTAGGATATTTGGTTATGTTCTTTAGCTGAACCTACCTTGGTACCTTGGAGGATAGAACAATTAGATTGCTTAGACAACTCTTTATTGCCCCTGTTTCTAATGTTACCTGTAATTAATCCTTTGTTTCGTATGCAAATATTTATGAGCTAGCAAATTATTGTCAATGCATATATCACAAATTGAACCTTGGACGTCCTTCGCAAAACAAAACAGAAAAAGAAAAAACAATTGGCACTTTTAACTGAAAAGTATATTTGTATTGATTTTTGAATGGCCCGAAAATAGGCGTTTTGTGTACAAGAGGCTGACGTCCTAGTAAGAGAACACCGCCGAACAAAAGAGTTTATACAAATTTTGTACAAAAGAAAATAAAACAGCTGTGTGAAATGAATGATCCCACTGGGTTTCAACTCTGATATTGCCGTTATATCTCCGAGCATCTCATCACTTGATGACCTAAACGAAGATGAAGCTGACTGATCGATGTCGTCTGAACTTGAGGTAGATACCGGATTCTGGATGCAAAGTGATCAATGAGACATAGTATTACACTTTTATCCCTAATTTTTGCCTGGACCGCCCTTTCGAGTTTTCAGTCCACCAGGATACCCATTTTTGCCCAAGCCGCCTTTTCAGGTTTTCGACTTGCCGGGTGTACAGATTTTTCATTTCATTCCTTCATTTTGCTCGAACCCTTTTGGTTCGACGGGAAGCCCTAATTTTTGCCTAGGCATGTCAGCCTAGCGGGTCTTTTTTTTCATGCGTAGTATCTTTTTACTATGTCTGCATTAGCGGGGTGAGGAAGGTCGTCACCATCCATGTTGGTCAATATCATTGCTCCTCCTGAGAACACATGCTTAACCAGAAATGGCCCTTCGTACGTAGGGGTCCATTTGCCCCTTGGATCACTCTGAGGAAGGATGATTCGCTTGATTACCAAATCCCCAACTTGATATTCCTGTGGTCTGACCCTTTTGTTAAATGCCCTGATCATCCGTTTCTGATACGTCTGACCATGGCAGATTGCAGCAAGTCTCTTTTCATCAATAAGGTTGAGTTGATCAAGTCGTGTCTGGATCCAATCATCTTCGTTCAGATTTGCATCCTTCATTATCCGGAGAGAGGGTATTTGTACTTCGATCGGTAAGACTGCCTCCATACCATAAACCAAAGAGAAGGGAGTTGCCCCGGTTGACGTCCTAGCTGAGGTACGGTACCCATGTAGAGTGAACGGTAACATCTCGTGCCAATCTTTATAGGTCACTGTCATCTTCTGCACGATTTTCTTGATATTTTTATTTGCTGCTTCTACAGCCCCATTCATCTTCGGTCTGTAAGGAGAAGAATTGTGGTGCTGTATTTTGAACTGTTCGCAGAGCTCAGTGATCATCTTGTTATTCAGATTGGTACCGTTATCTGTAATAATTCTCTCAGGGATGCCGTATCGACAGATCAGGTTATGCCGAATGAACTGTGCCACAACAGTCTTGGTCACTGTAGCATAGGAAGCTGCTTCAACCCACTTTGTAAAGTAATCAATCGCTACAAGGATGAAGCGGTGCCCGTTAGATGCCGTAGGTCTGATCTCACCAATCATGTCAATGCCCCACATTGCAAAAGGCCAAGGTGCAGTCAGAACATTCAGGGGAACTGGAGGAACATGCACCTTGTCTGCATAAATCTGGCACTTATGGCATGTCCTGGAATGTTGGTAGCAGTCAGCTTCCATTGTGGACCAGTAATATCCTGCCCGAAGGATCTTCTTCGCCATAGTGTGCCCACTGGAATGTGTACCAAAGGTCTCTTCATGTAGCTCTTCCATGATCCTTTCTGCTTCAGTCTTATCCACACAACGCAGCAAGGTTGAATCATGGTTTCGCTTGTACAAGATGCCGTTGCTAAGGAAGAACTTTGCTGCGAACCTTCTCAGGAACTTCTTATCATTGATAGAGGCACCTTCAGGGTATTCCTGAGTTTCCAGATATCTCTTTACCTCATGGTACCAAGGCTTCTCAGTCACCAATTCAGTCTGGAGATCGCAACAGTATGCTGGTTCGTCCAGTTTCCAGATGATGATCCGGGGAGCCTCATTGTCCCATTTGACCTTGAACATAGAAGACATTGTAGCTAACGCGTCCGCCAACTGATTCTCCTCTCTCGGGAAATGTTCAAAGGTTATCTCTGTGAAGTGGGGATCATTATCAACACACATTCTTTGTAAGGAATAAGATTCGGATGTTTCGTATCCCACTCGCCTTTGATCTGGTTGATCACAAGAGCGGAATCTCTGAAGACACTCAGAAACTTGATCCTTAAGTCAATTGCAGCTTTGAGTCCCATGATGCACGCCTCATACTCCGCCATGTTGTTGGTGCAGTTGAAACATAACCGGGCAGTGAGTGGAGTATGAGTTCCTTGAGGGGATATGATCACAGCACCGATACCATTACCCAAAGCATTGGAGGCTCCGTCAAAGTGCATAGCCCATCGGGATCCTTCCTCAGGTCCTTCATCCGGTCCAGGTACTTCACAATCAGTCACTATCATGATGCTTTCATCTGGAAACTCGAAGTTCATTGACTGATAGTCATCTACGGCCTGATGTGCCAAGTGGTCTGCCAATACACTTCCCTTGATGGCTTTCTGGGTTGTGTACTGAATGTCGTATTCCGTTAAGATCATTTGCCATCTTGCAATTCTCCCAGACAGAGCAGGCTTTTCGAATATGTATTTTATAGGATCCATCTTTGAGATCAACAAGGTAGTGTGAGTCAGCATATACTATCTCAGCCGGCGAGCAGCCCATACCAAAGCGCAGCAAGTTTTCTCAAGCAGTGAGTATCGGGTCTCACAGTCGGTAAACTTTTTGCTAAGGTAATAAATGGCATGCTCTTTTCGGCCAGACTCGTCATGCTGCCCCAGCACACACCCCATTGAGTTATCAAGTACTGTCAGGTAAAGTATCATAGGTCTCCCTTCAACCGGTGGCATAAGGATAGGTGGTTCTTGGAGATACTCTTTGATTCTGTCAAAAGCAGCCTGACATTCATCATTCCAACGTACTACCTAATCTTTCTTCAACAGCTTGAAGATTGGCTCACATGTAGCAGTCAGGTGTGAGATGAATCGAGCAATGTAATTCAGGCGTCCTAAAAAGCCTCTGACTTCCTTCTCTGTCCTAGGAACTGGCATCTCTTGAATAGCTTTAACCTTGGCAGGGTCCACTTGAATACCCTTGTCGCTTACAACGAAGCCTAGCAACTTCCCAGATCTTACCCCGAAGGTGCACTTGTTCGGGTTCAACCTCAGCTTGTACAATTTCAGACGGTCAAACAGTTTCTGCAGATGATCAAGGTGTTCTTCCTCAGTTTGGGACCTCGCGATCATGTCGTCAACATACACTTCTATCTCATGATGGATCATATCATGAAATAAAGCAACCATGGCACGTTGGTAGGTTGCCCCAGCGTTCTTTAGTCCAAAAGGCATGACCTTGTAGCAGAAGGTGCCCCACTGAGTAACAAATGTAGTCTTTTCCATGTCTTCAGGAGCCATCTTGATCTGATTGTAGCCTGAAAAACCATCCATGAAAGAGAACACCTTATGCTAAGCTGTATTATCAACAAGGACATCAATGTGAGGTAGAGGGAAGTCATCTTTGGGGCTGGCCCTGTTCAGATCCCTGTAATCGACACACATTTTGACCTTACCGTCCTTCTTAGGTACTGGCACCACATTAGCAACCCACTGAGGGTAAGAAGTCACTGCAAGAAACCCGGCATCGAACTGCTTCATAACCTCGGCTTTAATCTTCTCAGACATCTCTGGACGCATACGGCGGACCTTTTGCTTAACCGGAGGGCAATCTTCCTTAGTTGGCAAGTGATGGACCACAATATCGGTGTCCAACCCAGGCATGTCTTTGTAGGACCAGGCAAAGATCTCCATATAATCATGCAGCATTTGAGTCAACCGTTGCTTCACGCTGAGCTCTAGGTTGGCACCAATCTTTACCTCTTTCCTGTCTGCCTCAGTACCCAAGTTTATCGTTTCCACTGGCTCTTCATGGGGTTGAATTGCCCTTTCCTCTTGAAGTAACAGTCTTGCGAGCTCGCCAGGCACTTCGCAATCATCTTCACCTTCGTCTTCGGCTAAGTTGATCGGATTTTCGAAGTCATAATTGGCAGTAGCAGAGTCGTTACCAGTGAGATCCAGAGTGGATTGAAACCTGTATGAGTGAGTGTGTGTAAATACAGCTGTTTTGCAATATGTAAAGAAAGGAAAGAAAAGGAGCGCAAAATTTTGAAATGTGAAAAACGTCCAATGCTTTTATTTATGATATATGACAGTGACAAACAAAAGCCCTCATAAATAAGACCAAGGTGCCCCGGGTAAGACACCGGGCCATAGAGTTTATTTAATTGTTTATTACAGATACCAAAAACATAGGAATTCTTTACTTAGTAACAAGAGAAACAGATAGGTTGTCCTTTGCACTCCAATTATTAAGTCCACTGTCGGTTGCCGGGTAGATCCAGCTATCAAACTCAGCTTCATCCACTTCGTCCTTGTCCCCAATAGCATTCACTCCATGAGCAGGCAGGGGAGCTGTCACTACGTTAGGCTTCTCAGATGCCTCAAACTGTACCTCCTTGGCGTCAATAAGATCTTGCACCTTATTCTTTAGGGTCCAACAGTCATCTGTGTTATGCCCCGGGCTATCAGAATGATAAGCACAACGAGCATTCAGATTGTACTTAAGAGATGTAGTATTGGGAAACTTCGGAGCCTCTCTGACAGTCACTAAGTTGGTGGATAGCAACTGTGGCAGGATCTGTGATAAGGTCATGCTCAAGCGGGTAAACTCTCTCCGGGGTCTTTCAGCCCTTTGAGGATTGGTCGGCCGAGGAGCGGCAACAGGCTTGGCAATCATTACCGCACTGACAGATTGGCGGCGCTCAGGTCGCTCTGGTCTCCGGGATCTATATACAGCACTAGCCTCCTTTTTGAAGGGTTTCTTTTCAGCATTGGAGGAGGCAACCTTCTGTATCTTCCCCGATTTTATACCGGCCTCAATCCTTTCACCAGTCAGGATCAGATCAGTAAACCCAGCAGAGGAATTACCAATGAGATGATTGAAAAATGGACCAAATAGGGTCCCCAAAAACATATCCACCAGCTCCCGGTCTGTCAATGGTGGTTGCACCCTGCCAGCCAGATCTCTCCATTTCTGGGCGTACTCCTTAAAACCTTCACCCGACCCTAGCGACATACCCTGGAGCTGGGTACGCGTAGGAGCGAGGTCGGAATTATATTGATACTGCTTGTAAAAAGCAGTGGCCAGATCCTCCCAGTTACGAATGTTGATTCCATCCAGCTGATAGAACCATTCGAGGTGAGTCCCCGAAAGACTCTCCTGGAAGAAGTGGATCCATAAGTTCCTGTCTGCTGTGTAAGGCTGGATCTTCCTTACATAAGAACGGAGGTGCATCTTGGGACAGGAAGCCCCGTCATACTTCACAAAGGCAGGTGCCTTGAACTTGTGTGGAATCACCACCCCAGTAGATAACCCCAAGTCTCCGAAATCCAGTCCAGGCACACGCTGAATTTCCATAGCTTTTAATCTGTCCTCCAGCTGCTTGTACCGGTCTTCAGCAGGAGGGTACTGTTCGTCGTTGAAGTCTGTTTCAGTATCAGAGACCACAGGAGTAGGGACCTCCCTTTCTTGGTGACTACCTTCCCCCACAGATGGAGTAGTCCTCTCAGCCTCATTTTGCAAGGTGTTCCCGAGTCTGCGCCCAGTGTTAAATAGCACAGTCCTCCTCTTCTTCTTATTCTTCTTCAGAATCATGGTCTTCAACTCTTGTTGACCCTGAGCCAGACCCTTGATCAGCTCCTGAAATTGGGCGTTCTGCGCCTGAAGAGCCTTGATAGATGCCTCGGTTGATGATTCAGGGTTCATGATGCTGAAATAAACAGCGAAGAACAGTCAGCTGCCTGAAAAGAAGAGTACCTGTGATGCATATGATGAATGATATGTGTTTATGCAATGCATTTAAGAGTTCGAAAATTCAAATTTGTTGTAGACAAAAAGGAACACACGTTATTATTAAGAAAATAATTGTTCAGTACATTAAAGCATCATAGGCAAACATTACAAAGCAGATCAGTCCCAAAAGACACTACGTATCCTCTTCGGAGCAATATAGGTATTGAGATTCCTTTCCTCGTGCAGTAGGCGGGTGAGCTCCAGGACCTTTTTCTCACTGGCATGTAGATTGGTTTCCAGAGAATTCCGTTCTTCCTTAAGCTGGATCCAACTCTTCTGCATCTCTTCCCAGGACGTGGGCATGTCAGGATGTTGAATGGTGTAGGACACCTCTCCTTCCAAGTCTGGCTCTTTGATCACGGGGAGAATATGAGGATATGGCATTACCAGCTTCTGGGAACGGGCTCGTACCCATTTGAGATAAGGCTCCAATGGGATGGAGTTCCTGTGCCCCAGGGTCTTGCTGTCTATTTTGTTGGGCATCCTCCAAGCTTTGATAAATTTCTGGCGAAGTCCTTGCGTATCCTTGTCGAAGTCAAAAACTATGTCAGGAATTAACATCTCATGAGGGCCATCTTTCCGAGCATAACCAAACTGTCTCCAAGCCAGGCACGGGTTGTAAGTAATACCTCCTCTGATTCCAAGTAAAGGAACATTAGGGTACTCCCCACAACGATCAATGATAGTGACATCCTCTCTGGACCGAGAACACCAATGTATATCTGCATGTGTAAGAGTCATCAACCGTTGTGACCACCTCAAACCTCGCTCGTTCTTCAAAACTGATTGTGGAAGGTGCAAAATAAACCACCTTCCCAGGAGGGGAGTGCAGCACATAAGAACACCCCTTTTTCTCATGGTTCGAGTGTAACATGAGTGAAGGATGTCCCCCAGCAACGTAGGTATAGGATTCCTGGACATGAAGACCTTGACAGCACTGATATCTATAAGCTGATCTGGTTTAGGGAACAACACCAACCCATAGACAAGGAGGGCTAAAACTTCTTCAAAGGCTTGTAGGTCAAGGGAATTCCAACACTCTTGGGCCTTCTCAAACAGAAACTTTGCCAAGAATCCTTTGATACCATTTCTGGCTTCCCAATGCCCCTTGATGTCAGATGGTTGTAGGCATAATGCTTTAGCTACTTCTTCAAGTTTTGGTTCCCTTTCCATACCGTTGTAGGGTAGTTGATTGAGAATGGGAATCTTCAGAAGCTGGGAAAACTCTTCTAAAGTAGGCACCAGCTGGTAATCTGGGAAAGTAAAACAGTGATGCAGAGGGTCAAAGAATTGGAAAAGGACCTTTACCATCTCTTCCTCAATATTGGTATTGACCAGGCTGATGAGTCTACCATGCCTTTCACTGAATGACGAGTTCTCGGGAATCCTGGATGTAAGCTCCTTGAGCTGAGGAGGGACCCTTATGAGGTTGATCTGAATTGTCTTTCTGCGGATAGTTTCCATGTCCTACAAAACAAGAACAAAGATGAAGATTCGAACCCCTGAAATGGTTAGTGGATGCATATGATGCTGTATGATGTCATGATGCTATTATTAAACACACCACAAATATTTACAAAGGCAAACATGTAAGGCACACAAGTCACACAAGACAAGCCCTTAGAGTTTAGGCCAGCATGGGGTCTGGGTATTACCCTCTTGAAGTTGGTGGGCTCAAACCTGTCCTATCAAAGTAACCGGGTTCTAAGGATCTCAATATCATTGGATTGCTTTCATTGTTCATCGTTTCGATTTAGCCACTGACTGGCGATCAAAGTATCCCAAGAAAACAACCCTCAATTGAGTGTAGTATCGAGTATCAACCGACTTCGGAGTACACCAAAGTAGTTATCTCACTACCCTAAAGAGGCCAAGGTGGTTCAATTAAGGTTCCTAAGGTCTGTTGATGCTTCACGACACCACGCGGAGGCCCCGTACTCTCCTTGATTGACTCAAGGGTTACCGGTACACACCAAAGTGCCACATCAACGTAGCAGACTGCTTCAACCATGTCGGTATACCCCGCACAGTTCCCTCACAGCCTTGTTGCTACTTTCTAAGAAGGTATCCCCCAGATCCGGGTTAGGACCTATAGAACTCCCAAGCAACCCACAATAATAAAGCAAGCAAGGAAAGAAATTGAAAACACAGTGATCTTAGTCCTAAGGTACACCTCACTTTAAGTTAAGTCCCCAGCAGAGTCGCCAGTTCTGTGATCGGTGGATCTGGAACTGACTGTTTTTAACGCTGGTTTCGCGAAATGTCGCGGTAAGCAAGAGTCGCCACCGTCTTTTATTTTCTCCAAATGGAAAGGACAAAAGCACAGAAAAATTCCTTAAAGAGATTGCTCTCGGTTCGGGAGGTAGATTATAGAAAGGGAAGGTGTTAGCACCCTTTCTATCCATGGTTATCCATGGGCTCTTAGATACTTGCTCATTGTGTTTTCAAAATGGTTTGTTTGCTTTTCAAGTGTGAGCGGGTTTTGAAAAAGTTTCATTTGAAAAATTTCTAAGTAACTCTTGTATCTGTCCTCAAGAGTGTATGAAAAATTTGTTTGAAAACTTTTAGAAAGTGTAGGTGTGAAAAGTATTTTGTTCGTTTTTGAAAAGAGCAAGTATCTATGAGAATCTACCTACCCTAAGGAATTCGTCTGTGTAAATGTCCTTTAAAGTAGTGCCATCCCACCATTGAGAGGTAGGTAGCACCACCGTTGGAGGTGTTCGGGTCAATTCGAGGTTCGGGACATGGTGATCACCAGAGCAATGGGAAGACACCTTAGAAGCTACCCTCATGCCAGGTTCCCGGATCATGAGGACTTACTAAGACATCCTCTACTCGACGATCACCTTTCGAGGGGCAAGGCAACAGTGAGGCGTACCCTAGGGGTGGTGTGTGCGATTTGTGTGTCGTTTTCATTTGCATTTATCTTGTCATGTTATCGGTGTTCTACGCTTGTTTTTATTTTTTGTCCATACATTCTTTCATGCCTTTGATTAACAGTTAAAAAAGTTGCGAGAAAAGTAAATTCTAAGCTATTACAAATGGCGCGGGTCCACATCGCCAAAATTAAACCAGGACCCGATTTGACAGCAAAAATAAAGAAAGTAAAGAAAAATGCGAGAAAGTTAATTACAAGGCTTCGGGAGAGATACATAAAAATTATAAAGAAATAAATATGCGAATAAGAATTAAATCGAAACGAGGGCGTTGGACCCTTTTTGCAAAATTAAAATTAAACGATGAAATTAATTAATTAAAAAAAAAAAGAAAGGAGATGTTTTTTTTTGGTATTTTTAGTATTTTGGAGGATTTTAATGAAAAAAAAAGAATTAATTAAAATTAAAATAAGATGCAAACCCTAATTCTAGTGGCTTTTAATTTATTAAAAAATATTGAAGTTTTTAACCTAAATTAACACTAATTTTATATGCAAATTTAATTATAAAATAAATAAAATAAATAATATTAAATATTTGATTATCATGAAAGAAAAAACAAAAAAAAGAATAAAAAATTAATTAAACCCTAGTTCTATGTTTTTTTTTTTTAGATTTTTATTAAAAGAATTAAAATTGCAACCTAATTTAAAACTAAATAATTATATACAATTTATTTATGGAAAATATTAAAACAAAAATATTTATTGTATTTTTCCTTTTTTCTGATTTTTATTGTATTTTATATTTTGTGAAAATAATTAATTAATTAGATAAAACAACAATTAGAAGGAAAATAAAAAATAAATAAAAAAAATAAAGACTTGCAAACCTAGGGGGTCTGCCCCTGATTTTGGAGGTGAAGCCCAGCACTTTAGGGCCCAATTCCTTAAGCCTCGTTGACTTTGGCACTAAGGTGTATCAGTGTTGACCATGGTTCATCATATTCCTTGGATCTGGACCTTTGATCTGATGCCCTTGGATGCGTGGATGGCTTGATTATGGAGGTGCATGATGTGCGTTTACACTGAAGCTGCATGTGAATATGGTTTGAAAAAATATATTGAAAGTATGAAGACCTGGGGCTCGAACCCAGGTCATGGATGTTGCCAGCTCATATGCCTTGCCGCTGAACCAATTCACGCATTGTTAATATTAAACAACCAACAAATATTATAAAAGAAATAAAACGTTAGTGGGTCTTTGCGCGCGAATTTTTAAACTGGCCAATCCACTGACGCCACGAGGTCATCTTCTTCCTCGTCCCTGAAACACAAATACATTAGGCAACGTTTTTTTATGTGTTCTTTTAGGCCACTTTTAGGAAAATAGCGATTAGCCCCAGGGGCTCTATAAATTAGGCGCGAGGGTAGCCTCTTCTTCGTCCAAGTGCGCTGATCATGACCATGGTACTGTGGCTCGCTAATTTTATAGGACCAAGAAATCCCCAATTCGGAATCCTGTAAACCCTAAACAACGATAATGGTATTTTGGCATATAACGCGTAAAACTTCAATTAAAGCACATGATTAGTTTGCAAACATCATTATAAACACAAACATAACAACAAAATATGTTAACAATGCATGTATGAGAGAAACCGATTCAGAAATTTCCTTTACCAATTTCAATGGTGATCTTGTGTTTTCTTGAGTATGGGGCTTGGGGAATGATTCAGTTATGTCCTATAATCCTCCAAGAAGCTAATGGAACACGTTTGGAGGCTTGAATCAACCTGCAAGTTAGTTTTCAGAATTTTGATTTTTTGCTAAAAGTGTGAATTTGTTTTGAGCAGTAGGGCGCAGCCATCTTGTCCAATTTTGTTGTGTATCATTTGTATATACCCTAGGCAATGTGTTTGGATGAGAGTTATGGCCAATAATGCCTTGCATTGATGTTTAGGATTTTGACATAAACCTCCATTACCACACCTTCCATTTTTGCCTTATTTTTGAATTCTTGCCTTATTTGCCTCTTTGCAGGAATTTGGTATAGGCTTAATGGTAGTTCAAGGCTAGTTAAGGCCAAATATTCCATTTAATCAAGCTTTTTTATTTTCTCTTGATTTTAAAAGATTTAAACTTAATTAAATCCAATAAAATCAATTAA
Source organism: Vicia faba (assembly GCA_948472305.1). Taxonomy (NCBI): domain Eukaryota; kingdom Viridiplantae; phylum Streptophyta; class Magnoliopsida; order Fabales; family Fabaceae; genus Vicia; species Vicia faba. Next base: position 1,771,824,488 of record OX451736.1, read on the forward strand.
AAATGAAAAAATTAATTAAAAAATATGAAATAAAAGGTGGGACACGTGGGAAGCATGGCCAAGTTAATTCAAGTGGAAAAAGTGGGCCCCTTTTGTCAAAAATGAGATTTCAAGGATAAATGATTTTGGCCATTCCACAAAAATTTCCCAACTTCTCCAATGCATAACTTGCTCAATTTTTAAGCTTTGCTCATGTTCTTGGACATTTTGGAAAGGTTTTTGAGTCCTATAACCAATGTCCTTGGTCCCATGTCATTTTGATTTACCAATCTCAAGTTATGGCCTTTGACTTAAAGTCCCTTTTTGTTGACTTTTGAAAATGACCTATAATGTTGAAATTGATAACTTTTTGTGAGAGCATTTCTTGGACTTGAAGTATGAAGATGAGTTGTAGGAAATGTCTTTCTCTTCAAAATGAGCTTTGGATGGAATTTTTCTGATAATCCATGAAAAAGTTATGCCTTGGTCAAGTTACAGTTGACTTTTCAACTGTCCAAAAATAGAAACTTTTGCATCTTGAGACTTTTTGAGCCAAACTTTGAGAATCATGATCAAGCATTGATCAAATGATGTTTGTGGCTTCAAAATGAGATGTTGACCAAAAATTTGAACTTTTGACTGTCAAATGACCATTTTGCCCCTACAGTTGACTGTAGTGCAATTAGGGTTTTTGACTGTGCAATCTTGTGCTGAAAGTCTTGAAACTTTGTATGAAGATGCTTGACCATATTTATAGGCATGTGAGACTTGATTAGACCCTTGGAAACTTCATTTTCTTGATCAGAACAAAAACCCTAATTTTGACTGTTTAGGAGGCCCTTGACTGTGCAACCCTTGGGGACTTTTGAAGCATGACTTGGCAATTTCTTGAAGAATATGGGAGGGCAAATTTTGGGGTACAACAGGTATCAAGATATCCAACTGTATCTTCAACCTATCAGTAATCCTCTTTCTTGATTCATGAGGAAATGATCATGTTCAAATGCATATGCCTATTTAACAAAACATTGGACGTTTCTCAAAATAAAACAGATAGTGCAAGAGAAAAAGTGAAAGGAAATGACACAAATTTCTGGGAAAAGTATTTGTATTAACTTTCTCTGAGTATATTTGTACAACGGAGACAATCATCCTAGTAAGAGGATTTTGTCGTAAATATTGAAAGATTTATACAAAATAAAAGATGGCTATGTGAAATAATTCCATGGGATTCCATTCCGTTATAGCCTTCACAACTCTGAATATCTGTCCATTCAATGCTTTGTTTGTCGATGAATGGATTGATCCGAAGCCTGGAACTGGTTGATGAAGAGATTGTCTTTGAAGTGATCCGACGAGACATAGTCATACGCTTTAATTCCCTAACTTTTGCCTGAATCGCCCTTTCGGGTTTTCGATCCACCGGGAAACCCCTTTTTGCCCAAGCCGCCCTTTCGGGTTTTCAACTTGCCGGGTGTACAGATTTTTTTGTTTTTATCCCTAATTTTTGCCTGAACCGCCCTTTCGGGCTTTCGGTTCACCGGGATGCCCATTTTTGCCCAAGCCACCCTTTCGGGTTTTCGACCTGTCGGGTTATTTTTATGCATAGTATCTTTTGACTATGTCCGCGTTCGCAGGGTGCGGCAAATCATCGCCGTCCATGGTGGTTAGAATCATCGCACCACCAGAAAATATGCTTTTGATCACAAATGGTCCTTCATATGTAGGAGTCCATTTGCCCCTGGGATCACTTTGCGGTAAGATAATCCGCTTGATTACGAGATCTCCGACTTGATACACTTGACGTCTGACTTTCTTATTGAAGGCCTTGATCATCCGTTTTTGATACGTCTGACCATGGCATATAGCAGCGAGTCATTTCTCGTCGATCAGATTGAGTTGATCAAGTCGGGTCTGCATCCAATCATCTTCATTCAAACCTGCGTCCTTCATAATCCTTAGAGAAGGAATCTGAACTTCCATAGGCAGGACAGCTTCCATGCCATATACCAAAGAAAATGGGGTTGCCCCGGTTGAAGTACGTGCCGTCGTACGGTATCCATGTAGAGCAAATGGTAACATCTCATTCCAGTCTTTGTAAGTGACTGTCATTTTCTGAATGATCTTCTTAATGTTTTTGTTCGCAGCTTCAACAGCACCGTTCATCTTTGGCCGATAGGGAGATGAATTGTGATGATAAATCTTGAACTGTTCGCACAAGGCGGTGATCATCGTGTTGTTCAGATTCGTATCGTTGTCTGTGATGATCCTGTCTGGCACACCATACCGACATATGAGATTTTACTTGATGAAGCGGGCAACCACATTTTTAGTAACAGAGGCGAAGGAAGCTGCTTCGATCCATTTGGTGAAATAGTCAATGGCAACTAGGATGAAGCGATCTCCATTGGAAGTCGTGGGCTTGATCTCTCCAATCATGTCAATGCCCCACATTGCAAAGGGCCACGGAGCAGTCAGAACGTTGAGAGGAACCGGAGGGATATGAACTTTGTCAGCATAGACTTGACATTTGTGGCAAGTACGGGAATGTTGATGGCAGTCAGCTTCCATGGTAGACCAGTAATAGCCTGCCCTTAGGATCTTCTTAGCCATTGTATGCCCGCTCAAGTGAGTGCCAAATGTGCCAATGTGTATCTCAGTCATGATCAACTCCGCTTCAGCTTTGTCTACGCATCGGAGTAATACACAATCATGGCTTCGTTTGTAAAGGATGTCGTTGCTCAGGAAGAATTTAACAGCGAATTTCCTTAAGAACTTCTTGTCATTTACGGAAGCTCCTTCGGGATAATCTCTAGTCTCGAGATACCTTTTGATTTCATGGAACCAGGGTTGTTCCATTACTTCTTCGGTATTAATCTCGTGACAATGCGCAGGTTCATCCATTCGCTCGATGGTGATTTGGGGAGCCTCGTTATCCCAGTTGAGTTTAAACATGGAAGACATTGTAGCTAGGGCATCTGCTAGCTGATTCTCTTCTCGCGGGAAATGCTCGAAGGTAATTTGCTCGAAATGAGGCAACAATGTCAATACACGTTCTTTGTACGGGATAAGATTAGGGTGCTTGGTATCCCACTCTCCTTTAATTTGACTGATAACCAAAGCCGAGTCCCCGAATACGACCAAAGATTTGATTCCCAAGTATATAGCAGCCTTGAGACCAAAGATGCAAGCTTCATACTCAGCCATGTTGTTTGTGCAGCTGAAGCAAAGTCGGGCCGTGAAAGGTGTGTGACAACCTTCCGGAGAAATGAGTACCGCGCCGACACCGTTTCCAAGTGCATTTGAAGCACCATCGAAGTACAGGGTCCATCGGGATCCCTTTTCGGGTCCGTCATACGGTCCGTTACTTTCAATGTTGTCTAAATTCATGATGTCCTCGTCTGGGAAGTCAAATCTCATGGGTTGATAATCTTCGATAGCCTGATGAGCCAGATGGTCAGCTAGTACACTCCCTTTTATAGCTTTTTGGGTGGTGTACTGGATGTCATACTCGGTTAGGATCATTTGCCATCTGGCTATCCTTCCAGATAAAGCGGGCTTTTCGAAGATATACTTGATAGGATCCATTTTGGAGATCAACAAGGTAGTATGAGTCAACATATACTGTCTTAGTCGGCGAGCAGCCCATACCAAAGCGCAGCAAGTTTTCTCGAGCAGTGAGTAGCGAGTCTCACAGTCGGTAAACTTTTTGCTAAGGTAATAAATAGCATGCTCTTTTCGACCAGACTCTTCATGCTGGCCCAAAACACACCCCATTGAGTTATCCAAAACGGTCAGATACATGATCAATGGTCTTCCTTCGATAGGTGGCATCAGAATAGGAGGTTCTAGCAAATACTCCTTGATCTTATCAAAAGCAGCTTGGCAGTCATCGTTCCATTCGACTACCTGATCTTTCTTCAAGAGTTTGAAAATTTGCTCACAGGTAGAAGTCAGATGGGAGATGAATCTGGCAATATAATTCAAGCGCCCCAAGAACCCTCTAACCTCCTTTTCAGTACGGGGAGCAGGCATCTCTTGTATTGCTTTTACTTTTGCTGGATCGACTTCAATGCCTTTGTTGCTTACAATGAATCCCAAAAGTTTACCAGACCTAATTCCAAAAGTGCACTTACTTGGATTCAGCCTGAGTTTGTATTCTTTCAACCTGGCAAATAGCATTTCTAGATGTTCAAGGTTCTCTTCTTCTGTTTGTGACCGAGCTATCATATCGTCTATGTAAACTTCAATCTCATGATGTATCATATCATGAAACAAAGCTACCATGGCGCGTTGATAAGTTGCCCCTGCGTTCTTCAGCCCGAACGACATCACCTTGTAACAGAAAGTGCCCCATTGTGTGACAAAAGTTGTTTTCTCCATATCCTCGGGGGCCATTTTAATTTGATTGTATCCCGAGAACCCATCCATGAAGGAAAACACTTTGTGCTGAGCTATATTGTCGATTAAAATGTCAATGTGTGGAAGTGGAAAATCATCTTTGGCGCTGGCCCTATTCAAATCCCGGTAGTCCACACACATCCTGACTTTGCCATCTTTCTTAGGTACTGGCACGATGTTAGAGACCCATTGAGGATAGGACGTAACAGCCAGGAAGCCAGCGTCGAATTGCTTCACTACTTCTGCCTTGATCTTTTCAGACATGTCAGGCCTCATTCGGCGAACTTTTTGCTTGATCGGTGGACAATCCTCTCTTGTGGGGAGACGGTGAACCACGATGTCTGTGTCTAAACTCGGCATGTCTTCATATGACCAAGCGAAGATTTCAACATTCTCATTCAACAACTGTATCAGGCGTTCCTTGATATTTGGTTCCAGATTGGCACCTACTTGTACCTCCTTCCGGTCTTCCTCGGTTCCCAAGTTGATAGTTTCCAATGACTCTTCATGCGGTAAGATGGCCCTTTCCTCTTGCTGTAGAAGTCTGGCTAGTTCCCCTGGTACTTCACAACCTTCGTCATCTTCATACTCGGCTTAATTGACCAGATCTTCAGAGTTATTGAAGGATATAGCAGAATTATCACCCATGGAATCCGGAGTGGATGGGTACCTGCATTTGTGAGTGTGGGTGTGTGTAAGGGATAGCCATCCTTAAACAAAAATGCAAAAGGAAAGAAAATGAACACAAGCAGTTTATCAAATGAAAAACGTCCAATGAATCATTAAACATGGCATATGGATATGAAAGATAATCAAAACCCTTACAAATGGACCTACATGCCCCGGGCAAGACATGAGGTGAAAAGATAGTGTACGGATTGTTTGAAAATAAATATTACAGACCAAATAGGAAATGTTTAACAGATAAATTACTGATGAATAAAAGTGATGGGGACAAAGTCTTTTGCCTCCCAGTTGCACAATCCTCCTTTGACAGTTGGGTAAATCCACTCTTCGATGTTGCTCTCTTTGTCCTCGTCCTCCAAAGCGTTGATTCCGTAGGGAGAAATTTTGACTGGCGCTCTTTCAATCTTCGAACGGCGCATAACTTTCTGGCCTGTGGCAGTGAACCCTAATCCAAATTTGTCGGTCTTATGTGGAATATCAGGCAACTGCCCCCAGGCTGAATTCTTCCCTTCCTTTATCGCGACCCTGGCGTCCTCCAGAGATGCCATCCTGGCCATCTGCCTTGGTACTTCAGCTGCCAACTTTGCTACTGTTATTTCAGGAAGGACTTCTTCGAAATGCTGGAAAGGCGTCTCAATGAATTCCCCCTCTACCTCCACATACCGGAAAGAGTTCAAGTGGCTAATCATGTACTCCTCTTCACCATGGACAATAATGATCTTTCCCTTGACAGGATACTTCAACATCTGATGCAAGGAGGAGGTGACTGCCCCAGCATGGTGTATCCAAGGCCTACCCAGCAAGCAAGAGTATGAAGGACGAATGTCCATCACATAGAAAGTAGATTTGAACACCTCAGTTCCTATCTTGATGGGAATTTCAACCTCCCCATGGACCATTCTCTTCGAACCATCGAAAGCTCTGACAACAATATCACTCGGCTTCAACTCCAACCCTTCACAATCTAGTCGGTCCAAGGCCTTCTTAGGCAGTACATTCAGCGACGAACCAGTGTCGACCAAGACATGTGCGAGAGTAATTCCTCGGCACTCGATTGAAATGTGCAAAGCATCATTGTGGTTTCTACCTTTAGGAGTTAGGTCGGCATCAGAGAAACCTAATCCATTATCCGCAGTCAGGCTAGCCACGCAATTTTGAAATTGATCTGCAGAGGTTTCCTGGGGCACATGGGCTGCCTTCAGGAATTTTATCAGGGCTTTAGCGTGCGCTTCTGAGCAAAGTAGCAGTGCCAGCATGGAGATCTTTGAGGGGGTTTGCCCCAGCTGTTCTACCACATCGTAATCACTCCTCTTGATTATCCTCAAAATCTCATCCATTTCCTTCTTGGAGGTCTCCGGGACGACCAAGGGTTGAGCCCTCGTCCTGACGAGCTCATCTTGGATTCCCTTACCTTTGTCAGCAGCGGTAGGAGGGACAATACTAGGAACAACAACATCCTCGATCAGCGGGGTTCTTGTAGAGAGTTTTATTGGTGCAGGGATGGCCTTGGCGGCAGATGAGGGTCCAAAGATTGCTCTTGGAGGGGCAGTCTCTGGAGAAAATATTCTCCCACTCCGGGTGATTTTGCTCGTGCCTGCAATGTTACCAATGCTGGCTTCTTCATCATCCGAACTTTCTTCAGTTATTTCGATTTGTTTAATACCATGGTAGTAGACGTCACCGCCATAGTTCCATGGTATTGACTTCTCAAAAACATAGGGGACAAGCCCTGGCATTGTTATCTTTAAAGGAACAGATTTCGTAGCTGGTGCAATCTTAACAGGCTTTTTGACGGCCTTGGAAAGATTGGCGTGAATGGTTATGATTGAGACATCTTCAGTATGAACTGGAACAGCAGAAACGTTTTCAAACAAAATTTGTCGACTATCCATAAGGCCTTGGATGCCTTTCTTCAGTAACGGACAATCAAACGGCAGAGAGTAACAACAATAACAGTCGTCTTTGCATCCCGGGAAGATTCTGGCCCTTAACAAATTCAACTTGATGGTTAACAATGGAGTAATCAGATCATTGACATCAGCAACATACAAATCCTCTTCAATGGCATTGACATTTCGGTCGTGCTTTGGCATGGGAGAAGATATCACATTAGGCTTCTCCGGAGCGTCAAATTCCACCTCCTTTGCCTCTATCAAGTCTTGGATTTTATGCTTGAGTGCCCAACAATCATTGGTGTCGTGCCCGACACTGTCAGAATGGTAGGCGCATTTAGCATTAGGATGATAATGCGGAGAGGACGTATTCACATTCTTTGGTGCCTCTTTGATAGTGGCGAGGTTCAACTTCAACAGATGGGGAAGCACTTGCGCTGGAGTCATATTAATATGGGTGAACTGCCGTTGTAGCCGTTCCACTCGTTGTTGATTTGGTCTGGACTGGTTATAGCGAGGCTGCTCACTTGAAGGATTTTGAATCATTACGGCCCCCACAGTTGGCCGACGCTCCGTCTTCCCTGCTCTTCTCTGAGAATATACCGCAGTCGTCTCCTTCTTAAAAGGTTTCTTCTCAACACTTGCAGCAACACCCTTTTGAATCTTTCCTGACTTGATGCCAGCTTCTATTCTTTCGCCCGTTAAGATCAAATCGGTAAACCCCGCGGAAGAGTTACCAATTAGATGATTGAAAAATGGCCCAGATAGGGTCCCTAAAAACATATCAACGAGTTCACGGTTGGTTAAAGGAGGTTGCACCCTGCCAGCCAAATCCCTCCATTTTTGTGCATATTCTTTGAATCCTTCGCCTGTTCCCAATGACATACCCTGAAGTTGGGTACGAGTAGGGGCAAGGTCAGAATTGTACTGATATTGTTTGTAAAAAGCGGTGGCCAAGTCTTCCCAATTGCGGACGCTGGTTCCCTCTAGCTGATAAAACCACTCCAATTGAGCTCCAGAAAGGCTGTCTTGAAAGAAATGTATCCAAAGGTTCTTATCTACCGTATAGGGTTGGATCTTTCTTACGTAGGACCTGAGATGCATTTTTGGACAGGACAGCCCATCATACCTCACAAACACTGGCACTTTGAATTTTGGGGGAATCACAATCCCGGCGACCAAACCCAAGTCTTCAAAATCCAAACCCGGTACTCTTTGTAATTCCATGGCGGCCAACCTGTCTTCTAAACCCTTGTACTTATCGTCAGCTGGAGGGTATTGTTGATCAGAATAATCTTCATCCTCTTCGACCTCCTCTTCTTCCACATCGGACTCGGAAGGTACCGCAGCCCCACCTCCTTTGCTGGTTCCTTCATCAAAAGTAGGAGGAAATTCAAGCACTCTCCGAGATTCTCCGTCAAATCTTCTCCCTAAAGTAGCCACCCTGAGTCTCTTTTTCTTCTTTTTCACTGGGTCTTTATTCCCCAGTAAGGTCTTGAGATCCTCCTGACCTTTAGCCAAGGTTGTCAGGAGTTGCTGGAACTGTGCATTCTGAGCTTGCAGGTCTTTGACTGTTTGCTCGAGATCCATTCTACTGAAATAAACAGCAGACAGATAAGGAAACCTGGAGTGAGACCTGCTTATGCACATGATGAATGATATGCTTATGCATGCAATGCATTCAAGGATTTAGAACATTCAAAATTGTTGTAGACAAAAAAGGAACGCACGTCATATTAACAAGAAGAAATTTGTTAGTACATAAATGCCCCAAGGGCCAACTATTACAAAAACAACTTCTCAAGGTAAAAATACGTTGCGCATCCTCTTTGGCACAATGTAGGTGTTGAGGGCCTCTTGCTCATGGAGTCGGCGGGTAAGCTCTAGAACCTTCTTCTCACTAGCGTAGAAGCTAGCTTCAAAAGTATTCCGTTCCTCCTTGAGCTGAATCCAACTTTTCTGCATTTCCTCCCACGATGTAGGCATGTCAGGATGTAGGATGGTGTAGGGAACCTCTCCTTCCTTGACAGGCTCTTTAATCACAGGGAGAACATGAGGATAAGGCATCATCAGACTTTGGGCTCGGGCTCGTACCCACTTGAGATAAGGCTCAAGAGGGATGGATTTCTTGTGTCCCAGAGTCTTGCTATCAACCTTGTTGGGTCTTCCCCAAGCTCTGATGAATCTTTGGCGAAGTCCTTGCGCATCGTTGTCGAAGTCAAAAACTAGGTCAGGAATCAACATGTCGTGAGGGCCATCCCTCCGTGCATATCCAAATTTCCTCAAAGCTAGGCAAGGGTTGTAGGTGATACCTCCTCTGATTCCAAGTAAAGGAACATTAGGAAACTCTCCACAATGATCAACGATGATGACATTTTCTCTGGACCGAGAACACCAATGTACATCAGAGTGAGTAAGAGTCATTAACCGTTGGGACCACCTTGAGCCTTGGTCGTTCTTCAAGACAGATTGTGGAAGGTGCGAAATAAACCACCTTGCAAGGAGAGGAGTACAACACATGAGAACACCCCTCTTTCTCATTGTTCGTGTGTAAAATGAGTGAAGAATGTCCCCAAGCAATGTTGGTATTGGGTTTCTGGACAAGAAGATTTTGACGGCGTTGACATCTACCAATTGGTCAGAATTTGGGAACAAAACCAACCCATAGATAAGGAGTGCCGCAATTTCTTCAAAGGCTTGTAGGTCCAATGAATTCCAACATTCTTGTGCCTTCTCAAACAAGAATTTTGCTAAGAATCCTTTGACGCCGCTTCTGGTTTCCCAATGCCCCTTGATGTCGGATGGTTGTAGATGTAATGCTCGAGCAACATCTTCCGGCTTTGGTTCCTTTTCCGTACCGTTGAAGGGTAGTTGATTAAGGATAGGGATTCTTAGGAGTTGAGAAAACTCCTCCAAAGTGGGCACCAACTGGTAGTCAGGGAAAGTGAAACAGTGGTGAAGAGGGTCAAAGAACTGGAATAGCACTTTCATCATGTCTTCTTCAATGTTGGTGTTGACTAGGCTGAGCAGTCTACCATGTCTTTCACTGAAGGATGAGTTTTCCGGAATTCTTGAGGTGAGCTCCTTGAGTTGAGGAGAGATTCTCACAAGGTTGACTTGGATGGTTTTTCTGCGAGGAATTTCCATGACCTACAAAACAGGAACAAAGATGAAGATCCAAACCCTTGAAATGGTTAGTGAATGCATATGATGTTTTATGATGTTTATGATGTATGCACAAAACACATGTACAAGAAATTCACACCAAACCCTAGTTTCAAGCTTGCATGGGGTTTCATAGGTAAGTACCCTCTTGAGTGTAGTTGGCTTAAAAACCTGTCCTATAAATAGTAACCGGGTTCTAAGGAGCTCAATATCACGGGATTGTTTTCATCGTTCATTGTTTTGGTTTAGCCACTTAACTAGAGACCAAAATATTCCAAGAAAACAACCCTCAATGAGTGTAGTATCGAGTATCTACCAACTTCGGACTGCACCAGAGCCGGTCATCTCACTACCCCTAATAAAAGGCCAAGATGGTCAAGTAAGGTTCTAGGTCATTAGTGCTTAGTGACATCACTCAGCGGCCCCGTGCTCTCCTTGATTGAACTCAAGGGTTACCGGTACTCACAAATATGTCGCACTAATATAGCTATTGCTTCGACCGTGTCGGTATACCCCGCACAGTTTCCACAACGTATTGCTATCTATGAATGTTTCCCAAAATCCGGGTGTAGGATTGCAAACCCAAACAAAAGAGCCAAGATATAAAGCAATCAATTCAAACAATTAGTCATGCAAGAGGGTGATCTAAGCCCTAAGGTTACTCCACTTTTAAAATATCCCCAGCAGAGTCGCCAGTTCTGTGATACGGTGGGAGAACTGACTATGGTTTTGCGTTTGTTTTCGCAAATGTTTCGGTTGAGCAAGAGTCGCCACCGACTTTTTATTTTATCCTAAGGAAAGGTTTAAAAAGCACAGCAAAAACCTTTGAGATTTTTCTTGGGTTCGGGGAGTAGATTATAGAAAGGGAAGGTATTAGCACCCTTTCTATCCATGGTTATCCATGGGCTCTTAGGTACTTGCTTAGATCAACTTGCCTTGTTTTTCAATTGTTTGAAATGGTGCTTTGTGCGTGGCTTTTGAAAATGTTTTGAAAAAGATGCCTTTTCTAGGCTACCCTTGTAACAATTCTTTACTCGAATGTTTTACAAAGGTGTTTGTCCTTTTGAAAAAAGATGTTTCAAGGTTTTTTTGAAAGTTTGTTTTGAAAGTGTGGTTTGAAGATAGGCAAGCGTTTTTGTTTTGCAAGTTGACAAGTACTTAAGAGCTATCTACTTTAAAGTTCTCAAAGATTTTTGTTATGTTTTAACCCTTTTAACAATTTTGTTCCACCATTGTACTTGGTGGACAATCTTGTGTTAGGATGTGAAAGGGACGGGCGCGGGTCATCGTTTAGACCATGATTGCAATGGTGCCAAGTATCTTTGGGAAATTTTCCTTTAAGGGACTTGATCATTTTTAGGCAACTTTCGAAAGCGTCATCGAGGGACTATGATCATTTGAATTGTTTGTTTTGCCCAAAGAGACCTAACATGCAATATGGCCTAATTTTGGAAGGCAACAAGTGGATGTAACCCTAGGGGTGTTAGTGTGCAAGTGTGTTTTATTGCATACAATAGTTTTTTCTTTGAATTAGGTTTTTCTATTTCATTGATTTTATCTTGCCATACATGTCCTAATTACTAGCAATAAGAAGCGGAAATGTAAAATCCTACGCTATTACAACAATTAGGGGGGGGGGGGGGATACACATTTGTACATGGGGGGTTCAACGAGAAAAATAGACAAAAAAGAAAATAGCGAAAAACAAGATATAGAGAGAGAGAGTGGGAGCCCGCGCTCTGCTGGGAGGTCATCAGAAGTTCTAACTCAGATCCGCTGCCAGATGATCAACCTCTTGGTTAAACTGTATGAGTCAGAACTTCTGACTCTGGCACCTGCAAAACAGAACCTTGTTAGTGGGGAAATCAGAAGTTCTGATTCCCCTGCGCTGCAAGATAGAAGTTTGTTAGTGGAGAGACCAGAAGTTCTGATTCTGCTGAAAAGGCAATAACTCTCAGAGGTTCTGATATTATTGACAACAAAACAGGCTTCAGATGTGCTAACGTCAAAGTCAACACTTGGCTTTTCCCTGTACTAATCAGAACATCTGCAATTCTGTTGTTATTCCACAAAACAGGAAACATATTTGGAACAGATCCAGCAAATACAAAAGTGTTTCAGAGGTCAGAACCAACAAGGTCACAGGCAAGTCCTATACTGGCTCAGAACATTCTGAGGTATGAAAATCTTCAGAACATAAACAGCAACAACATGATATTTACATTATGTTTATTTGAGTATGCACAGCTGATGATGCTTAACAGCGTGATGAGGGTCAGCAGGTGCTTACCTGACTGTTGGAAAAGTTTGTGGGTGAAAGTTAGCTTTTGGCTCTGGTGGTGTTCTGGACAGATTTTCTTTGAAAAGGGTAAGTAAAGGTGTATATGTACGTAGGGTCAGAAGTTTGGAAAGGGTGTTTTTTTTTTGGTTCATAAAGAAAACTGGGTATTTTGATGAAGTTTGAAGGTAAGAATTTCAAAGTTATGAAACAAACTGGAGATTTTGGCAGAGTTTCAGAACGCTATGTTGCTAAGGGTTGCTGTTTCTCTCTTAGCAATTTTTCTGTTTCTCTTTTTTGAACGCCCTTTTGCAGTGGTGAAGACTCTCTATTTATAGGCAAAGTTCTTGTGGGTGCCTTGAACATTAAAGCGCCAACAGAGTTTGAATTTGTTCTTTGACAGAAATTCCTAGGAAGTTGTGATAACAGATAGCCTTCAGCCTAGGCTGCAGCAGCAGGCGTAGATTGGGGAGAAGTGACCTCTGAAGTGGGCGGTGGCGTGTAGACCCATGCCAGAATCTGCACAAAAGCGTTTTCCAAGCCACACGTGAATGTTCAGGAGTGGTTGGAAGCATTAATGGGCATTAAATGGTGATAAGACCTATCAACATCAATATTCTGGTAATGGAAACCAACGTTGAATCAGCAGCGTAAACCATGCTCTGGCCTTGGCTTCCTGTTGTCTTAGTAAGCTCTGGAGATTCTCCTGATTTTCTGATACGCTCCTTGGATTTACTTCTGGACCTCCTGGGCTTAGAGATTCTGTATCAGTGTAACTCCCACTCTTCTGACCTTTTCATCTTCTGATTTCAGCATGTTCTGAAAGAGCCTTCAGACTTCCCTGCTTCTCTTGCATTCCTTTAGCAAATTCTGACTGAGCTTGTGTAACTGCTGAAGGGGCATGTTCTGTCTGAGGCTTACATACTGAACCATGTTTACAACTTCTGATTGAACTGATGTAGCTGCTGAAAAGCCAACTTCTGACCACACTGAGCCAAGCTTACAACTTCTGACCGTTTTAATCTGGAACGGGTCCAGAAGTTCTGAATCGCTGATTTTTTCTTAAACACTCATTTTTTTAGAGAAGCGTTCCAAGTACTTAGAATTTGATTTTTCTTCAGATAAAAGCGTTATTTTTTTGGAGTTCGTGAGACCATCTTGCTCTTGTAAGTGGCTTGCTTGGGCAAAAAGATAACTCAGGACTTGGATTTGTTTCAGAGGGACCTTGAAAATCCAATATGGTTTCATGAAGAAAGAGAGGGCAAATTTTGGGGTACAACAATCATCTTTGGATTGTCCTTTTTCCTGAAAAGGCAAGACATCAGTTGTATGCAATGTCATGATGTATGAGATGCATGATGTCATGATGCTCAAAATGAGATAGTGTTGTATGCACTTTATCATGTATGTAAGCGGGATGTATGAAATGTGAAATGTCTATGAATGTATTTTCGTCTAGGAAAATAAATCCTTGACGAGTGCCGGGAACTCAAATCCTGGGCTGATGTCGAAGAGTAGAGTTCTTCGCTTCCGCTGGGGATGATGGTTGCAAGAATAAACCGGTAGGAGAAGATGATTTCGTTGGGGAATAAACTTGTTGGAGATATTACTCTGTGGGGAATAAGCTTCCAGAATCTACTGGGGATAAGCTTCATAATCTACTGGGGAGGATGATTCAACTTTCCTGGGGAAACTTTTCAGACTGTACTGGGGAAGAGGCTCCACTGGGGTGTCTGGTATTCCGCCGGGGAACAATCTTATATTAAGATTGTCGGGGATGCTGAAAACTCTGCGGGGAGTATGTTTATTTCTGCTTGGGAAAAGAGTTTAGGAGTCTCGGTTGTCCGTTGCTCTACCGGGAAGTCGAAGTTGAACTGATATCGGGTCGGGTCCAGATTTCGCAGTAACTTGATGGAGATTGCAGAGTAGTCTACTGGAGAAGAGGAGCTGTGGTCCTTTGAATTGTAGTAGTCGAAGAGGCAACCTCAAGCTGGGGAATCCTGATGTTGTTGGGGAAATAAACCCTGCTGTCGATCTGCTGGAGAGGTGACATCTTCTCGAGGACGCTTGAATTTCTTTTCAGAAAGATTTTGGAGAGGTTTCATCACTGCCCCTAGCACCGGATGCTTTGTGATATTGCCAGGAAACTTGGACTGTTCGTAACCCTTGAGATTTTACATTCGAATGCCCCAAGTGATGGTGAGGGAGACTTGCCCCAGGTTCACTCTGCAATTGAGAGATTTTATTGAAATCTTGACTGGACTGCCCCAGGTTAACTGAACTTTGAAAGATCTGTTGCAACCTTGACCGGACTGCCCCAGGTGAATTGGATGGTGACATGTCATGCCCCTTGTTGATAGGAGATTTGTCAATGGAAGTGTCATCCTTTTGAAGTGATTTTTGTTCACTGAGAGAGTTTTCGTTCCTCCGAACATTCGCTGTATGAATTTTTTCGCTGTCAAACAAATAGTCAAATGCAAACAGTGATATTCAAGCAATGCAAAGTTTATGTTTGCCTCGAAGTTTTGAAAAATGCGTTTTTCAGCAGAAAACTTTTTATAAGACAAAATTAACACAAGATTTAGAGCAAAGCCTTACAGGAGTCAGGATACCTTTTGTAACAGTATGCTTTCGAACTAACCCATGCTTCAATTAGGACTTTTGAAGGGTTGTAATGTGGCTTGGTTCACGGTTTAAGAAACAAAGGATAAAGGCTCAAATTATATTTGTACCCACCCGCTCTTCGTGATGTTCTTCAACCCTAAGCTCAGTTAATTGTGCGTCGCACTCTGTTTGAGTTTGGAACGACTTTTGGGTGATGGTTCACCAATTGAATTTTGGAAGACAGTCATCATATCTTTTGCAACATTTTTTCATGTTGTTGAGGATTTGTAATGACCTCTCTATTTTGATTTTGATTTGTTATCCCTAACTTTTGCCTGACTGTTCCCGTTTTCGAGATTACAGTCAGCGGGATACCCCAGCTTTCTTGAGCTTCCTTTACAGGTTTTAGCTTAGTGGGCTTTTCTCTTTTGAGAGATTGACTGCCTATGTGATAGGGAACCATCACTGTCTTGTAATTCCAGAGGAATGCTTTTGTTTTTTGTTTTTTTTTGGATGTCGTTCATTGTATTACGAACTGAGAGTTTGCGACTCCAATGCGCATTTTCTTTTGAATTAACTGAGATACTACCCTGCCCCAGGTATATCAAAGGTTTTGATTGTTTAGAATAGAAAACTCCTACTTCTTTGGCTCGAAGGGGTTGACTAAGGATTATCTTCCTTATAACTCCAGTGTTTGGGAATTGAAAGAAATGCATGTACATCATCAGCAAGGTTTGTTCAAAAGCATACTGTATGAGATTATGGTATTGTTTCGTCATCCTCCCTCTAAAGGCTTGCAGCTTTTTATCAAGAGTTAAATATCATAAAGAAAGCACAAGAGTTGTGAAAACGAATGGATGAATTCAAGACAAACATATGCAATGCATTAATGAAACAAGAGTTTGACATTAAAAGATAATTGTTTGAACAACAAAAGAGACTACAACTTGAAAAATTCAGATGGAACAAAAAGTCTCTAAGCTCGAGCTTTGTCATCTTAGGTGGAGCACCCAAAGTGGAAGACTCTCATTTCACCGTCCGGCATGAATTTCAGCACCCCATTGTCAATCAGATCCTGAGTTTTGTTTTTCAAGGCCCAGCAGTCCTCGGTGTCATGTCCAGGACCATAGGAGTGGTATGCACACCTCCTATTGGGATGATAGGTAGGAGCGGAAGTATTAAGGTTCGGATGAGGGACCCTTAGCGTAATCAGCCCTGCCTGCAACATGCGTTGTAGCACTTGACCCAGTGACATGTTGATCTTGGTGAATTGTCTTTTGGGCGCGACCTTCTTACGCTGATGCCCCTGTCTTTGTTGAGCAGGCGTAAGGTGTTGTTGGGCTTGTGACCCTGAAGCAAGTTGAGGAGCTTTTCCCTTGTCTTCTCGCTTCAGAAAAGGCGGAATGACGATTTGATCTTCAGCCTCAGTTGTCTGTCCCACTTGATTATCCCGAAGCAGTTTGTTGACAAGAACCCCGAGCTCTTCTTGTTTTTGAGCCAAGTCTTGGATAAGAGCCATCTGACTCGGCAGTTGATCCTTCAGTATGGCTACCTCAAGTCGTGGCCCCAACCAGTCGTCCCTGCCGTCCTCAGGAAGTCCCATGATCATATCCCTGATTAGGACCGCCTTGACCTCTTCTAGTCCCTTGGATAGGTTCAAGAACATCTCTTGAAGTTGAGCGTTTTGAGCCTGGAGGTCCTTGATAGTCTGCTCTAGAGCCATCTCTACTGAAATAAACAGTAGGAGAGTAAGGAAACCTGAAAAGGAAAGATTGTTATGATGCAATGCATGATATGTGAATGCATGTTTTCAAGGATCTCTTGGGGTAAATGTGATCGGTGGATCTGGAACTGACTGTTTAACGCTGGTTCGCGAAATGTCGCGGAAGCAAGAGTCGCCACCGTCTTTTATTTTCTCCAAATGGAAAGGACAAAAGCACAGAAAAATTCCTTATAGAGATTGCTCTCGGTTCGGGAGGTAGATTATAGAAAGGGAAGGTGTTAGCACCCTTTCTATCCATGGTTATCCATGGGCTCTTAGATACTTGCTCATTTGTGTTTTCAAAATGGTTTGTTTTCTTTTCAACTGTGGGTTTTAAAAAGTTTCTTTGAAAATTCCAGTTCGACTCTTGTATCGGTCCTCAAGAGTGTTTGAAAAATTGCTTTCGAAAGCTTTTTGAAAATGTGTTGGTGTGAAAAGTATTTTTGAATTTGTTTTGAAATTAGAGCAAGTATCTAGAGTCGTCTACCTACCCTAAGGAATTCGTCTGTGTAGATGTCCTTTAAAGTAGTGTCATCCCACCATTGAGAGGTAGGTAGCACCACCGTTGGAGGTGTTCGGGTCAATTCGAGGTTCGGGACATGGTGATCACCAGAGCAATGGGAAGACACCTTAGAAGCTACCCTCATGCCAGGTTCCCGGATCATGAGGACTTACTAAGACATCCTCTACTCGACGATCACCTTTCGAGGCAAGGCAACAGTGAGGCGTACCCTAGGGGTGGTGTGTGATTCGTGTGTCAGATTCAAATATTTTATCTTGTCATGTTTATTGGTGTTCTACGCTTGATTTTATTTAAGGCCATTCATTCTTGCATGCTTTGTTTAACAGTTAAAATATTTGCGGGAAAAGTAAATCTAAAGCTATTACAAACGGCGCGGGTCCACATCGCCAAAATTAAACCGGACCCGATTTGACAGAAAAAATAAAGAAATTAAAAATGCGAGAAGTAATTACAAGGCTTCGGGAGAGATACATAAATATAAAGAATAAAAATAAATATGCGAATTAAATAATTAAGTCGAAAGGAGGGCGTTGGACCCTTTTTGCAAAAATTAAAATTACATGAATTAATTAATTTAAGAAAAGAAATTGCTTTTGTTTTTGGTATTTTTAGTATTTTAAGATTTAATGGAAAAAGAGAATTAATTAAAATTAAAATAAAATGCTAAACCTAATTCTAATTATTTTTTAAGTTAATAAGAAAAATATTGAAGTTTTAACCTAAATTAAACCTAATTTTTATATACAATTTTAATTGTGAAAATAAATAAAATAAATAATATTATGGTGAACAAGAAAATTAAAAAGGAATAAAACATTAATCAAACCTAATTCTATTTCTTTTTAGATTTTTTTATTAAAGATATTAAAATTAAACCCTAATTTATATTAAATTCAATTATATACATTTATTTACAAGAAAATATTAAAATAAAATATTTATTATGTTTTTTTTTTGTCTTTTCTGATTTTTTATGATGTTTTTGTATTTTGTAAAAAAAAAAAATTAATTAAATTAAAACAATAAAGAAAATAAAATAACAATTGAAAATAAAATATAAGAAAAATATGGAAAATTGCAAACCAGGGGGGTGGAAGTCCCAAATTGGAGGTATAGATCCAAGAATCCTGGCCCAATAGCATTGGCCTGTTTGGACTTTTTTGCTAGCGTGCTGAAGCGTTGACCTATGCTCATGGTGTGCTTCAGATCTAGGCCTTTGGTTTGATCTCCAGGGGGACGTGTCACACTTGATTTGGAAGTGCATCATAGTCCTCAGTAAGTGGAACGGCATGTGAACCTGGAAAAAATAATATGAAGAATAATACAGACCTGGGGCTCGAACCCAGGTCTTGGATGTCAACGCAATCAGCGCTTGCCAGCTGAGCCATTAAACTCTTTTGTTAAATAAATAAACAGCAAATAATAAAATATGAAACTACGCGTTAGTGGGACGAAGCGCGCGAATTTCAAATCAACCAACCAATTCATGCCACGGACTCATCTTCTTCATGGAGTTGGATTTTCCTGAAATACAAAAGCAATAGACAACGGTTTTTGAACCGTTCTATAATGCACCATTAGAAAAAATAACGAATAGGCCATAAGGCCATATAAATTAAGCGCGATTGTTGTATCTTCTTCGTCCAAGCTTGCAGGTTTGAATGGTGGCGGTTTGGAGTCTCAATTTTTCCTAGTTTCAAAAGCCCTAATCTGAAGCTTGCAAAACCCTAAAATTCAAACATGGTGGAATCGTATACACAGCATAAAAACGCAATTAAGTGCATTGGTTAGCTTCAAAACATCATAATGAACATGAATCAATGAATAAATTTCACAAATAATGCATGGAATGGGATATACGATTATGAAATTTATTTGATACAGTCTGCACTCATGTTACCAATCCTTGAGGTTCTGATGAGTCTTCTTGATTGGGAATCGTTCAGGGGACCTTGAGGAAGCTATTGAAACAAGTTTCGTGCCTTGAATCCACCTGTAACAATGATTTCAGTTTTGACTTTTTTTGACAATTTTTCAAGTTTGTTCTTGGTTCTTCTGCGCAGCTTAGAGTCTAGCATGATTAGGTTTATGATCAGGCATTTGTACTGAGTCAATTAGGTCAAGAAAAACCAATCAAATCCATGGCATTCATTGTTTTTGAAAATTTGATTTGTTAAGATTTTTCCATATCTTTTCCATGTGCTTTTGTGTCAATTATGATCAATTTGCTCCAAATCTTTCCCTATTTGATTAGGCACGAGATATTGAGTCTAAAACATGTATAAAAAGATTGGTTAGGGTGAGTTAAATATTTTTCATATATTTAAATGATTTAAATGAATTAATATAAATAAAAATTCAAATAAATAAATAAAAAATGAGAAAATACTTCCCTTTGGGCCAAGTGGTCGTGCATATGTCATGGATGATGATTCATGGAAGAAAAATGGGCCCATTAGCAATTTTAGGTCATTTGGATCAAAGTTGACTTTTCAAAATATCCAAAATTTCCCAACTTCCACAAGGCATAACTTGCTCAATTTTTAAGCTTTTCTCATTTTCTTGGACATTTTGGAAAGGCCTTTGAGTCCTCTAACCAATGTCTTTGGTCCCATGTCATTTTGATTTACCAATCTCAAGTTATGGCCTTTGACTTAAAGTCCCTTTTTGTTGACTTTTGAAAATGACCTATAATGTTGAAATTGATAACTTTTTGTGAGAGCATTTCTTGGACTTGAAGTATGAAGATGAGTTGTAGGAAATGTCTTTCTCTTCAAAATGAGCTTTGGATGGAATTTTTCTGATAATCCATGTGAAAGTTATGCCCTGGTCAATTTCAGTTGACTTTTTTCAGCTGTCCAAATAAGGAAACTTTTGCATCTTGATGATTTCTGAGCCAAATTTTGAGAATCATGATCAAGCATTGATCAAATGATGTTTGTGGCTTCAAAATGATATGTTGACCAAAAATTTGAACTTTTGACTGTCAAATGACCATTTTGCCCCTACAGTTGACTGTAGTGTAATTAGGGTTTTTGACTGTGCAATTTTGTGCTGAATGCCTTGAAACTTGATATGAGGATGCTTGACCATGTTTGTAAGCATGTGAGACTTGATTGGGCCTTTGAAAACTTCATTTTCTTGATCAGCACACAAACCCTAGTTTTGACTGTATAGGAGACCTTTGCACTGTGCAACCCTTGGGGAATTTTGCAGCTTGACTTGGCAATTTCTTGGAGAATATGGGAGGGCAAATTTTGGGGTGCAACAGTTGCCCCTGTTCAATCTTCTTAGACCTGAGGATGCAGATTGGCGGACGTGCCTTTCGTAATCCGAAGGTGGAAGATGATTGAACACTAGAGTGCCCAGAAATTTACGCTCACATAGTAGCAGTGTGGCAGAATGGGCTTATAGATGCCATTTAGAGGTCAATGAATAGGATGATGGGCTTATAGATGCCATCTGGATGTTGATCGCGTAAGAGATTCCTTAGCGAGAACCTGCATACCTGCAAAAGAAAAATAAGTACCTGACACGTTGCAGGAGCTGATTTCAAATGCTTGATATAGATATGTCCTGACTGGTTACAGGAGCTGGATCTGGAGCTTCAAACAATGATGAATGAACCAGAGATGGTTACCACCTTAGCATGAATGGTAAGAGAACCTTGGACGACTTTAACTTCAACAATGCTCGTTGAGAAAAATCTTAGCGGGAATTACCATCTTTGCAGTATCGGGAAGAGAACCATAGGCAATTATAATCTGAAAGGGAATCACCTCACTCACCGTCGGAGAGGGAACTATAGGAAATTATAATCTGAAAGGAATTATCACCTCACTCACCGTCAGAGGGGGGACCATTAGGAAATTATCACCTCACTCACCGTCGGAGAGGGAACCATCCGAAAAGGACTTACCACCTCACTCACCGTCGGAGAGGGAACCATAGTAGACTATCACCTCACACTCACCGTCAGAGAGGGAAACGTCTGAAAAAGGAATTACCACCTCACTCATCGTCGGAGAGGGGACCATAGGAGACTATCACCTCACACTCACCGTCGGAGAGGGAAACATCTGAAAAGGAATTACCACCTCACTCGCCGTTGGAGAGGGGACCATAGGAGACTATCACCTCACACTCACCGTCGGAGAGGGAAACATCTGAAAAGGAATTACCACCTCACTCGCCGTTGGAGAGGGGACCATAGGAGACTATCACCTCACACTCACCGTCGGAGAGGGAAACGTCTGAAAAAGGAATTACCACCTCACTCACCGTCGGAGAGGGGACCATAGGAGACTATCACCTCACACTCACCGTCGGAGAGGGAAACATCTGAAAAGGAATTACCACCTCACTCGCCGTTGGAGAGGGGACCATAGGAGACTATCACCTCACACTCACCGTCGGAGAGGGAAACATCTGAAAAGGAATTACCACCTCACTCACCGTTGGAGAGGGGACCATAAGAGACTATCACCTCACTCACCGTCGGAGAGGGAAACATCTGAAAAAGGAATTACCACCTCACTCACCGTCGGAGAGGGGACCATAAGAGACTATCACCTCACACTCACCGTCGGAGAGGGAAACATCTGAAAAAGGAATTACCACCTCACTCACCGTCGGAGAGGGGACCATAAGAGACTATCACCTCACACTCACCGTCGGAGAGGGAAACATCTGAAAAGGAATTACCACCTCACTCACCGTTGGAGAGGGGACCATTTGAAAAGGAATGATCGCCTCACTCACTGTCGGAGAGGGAACCATCTGGGATAACTTCTACTGAGTCTTCATCAGAAAAATCTGTTGGGAGTCGATTTAGCTGGACTAGAGAAGGCCTGGAAATATGTTTTGAGAATTTAACTGCATCTTTCCTGAAAGGTAAAGGTCAGTCATATGCAGTGCATGATATGGATTAAGCAATGATGTTCTCAACATAAATGAGATTTGTATGATATAATGCGTCTATGCATGCTATAATGATGTATGTGATGTTTTATGTATGGTTTTGTCTAGGAAAGTAAATCCTTGACGGATGCCGGGAAATCGTATCCTGGGCTGATGTTGAAGAATAAGCTTTTGCTTCCGCTGGGGATGATAGCTGCAAGAATACCGGTAGGAGAAGATGACTCCGTTGCGGAATAAACTTGGCAAATGGAAGATTCTGCAGGGAGAAAAGATACTCTAGCGACCATGCTGGGAAGCATTACTTTGTGGGAAGAGATGCTTTGTTGAATTGTTGATAATAACTTGCTGGGGACATCATTGTTGGAAGTGTTAATGGACTTCGCTGGGGATAAGAAGACTCCATCGAGGACGCTCTTTCCGTGGCTTTTGGCTGAGGATAACCCAGTTATATCCTGTTAAGGAAATAACTCTTTAAATAAAGTCGGGCGACGCGTTCGTGTTCGGCGAGGGGATAAGCTTCCAGAATCTACTGGGGATATGCTTAGTGCTTGGGGATATGAATTCCATCTTTCCTGGGGAACTGGATTGGACTGGACTCTTGGGGAAGTTTTGATATGCTGGGGAAGTGATTCCTTTGAATGTTATGCCGCCGGGGAACAATCTTTAGACTAAGGCTGCCGGGGATGCTTGTTAAGAATATGTGCATGCTGCTGGGGAATATTGGTATCTGCTGGAGGATACTTAACTTCCTTGAGATTTGATAACTCTTCTTGGAGAAGAATGCACTGACTGCTAACTTACTCTCTGGGGGATTGAGATGTACTGGTTATGTTCTGCAGCTGAACTCACCTTGATACCTTGGAGGACAGAGTGATTAGATTGTTTGGACAACTCATCATTGCCCCTGTTTCTAAGGTGGGAGAGGAAGACCTGTGAGGTGCTGATAGCTTGTTGATAGACCAAGCTTCTTCTGATAGGCAGGTGACAAGATGACAGGACATAGTCGTACGCTTTAATCCCTAACTTTTGCCTGGACCGCCCTTTTGGGTTTTCAGTCCACCGGGATACCCATTTTTGCCCAAGCCGCCTTTTCAGGTTTTCGGCTTGCCGGGTGTACAGATTTTTTCATTTCATCCCTCATTTTGCCCGAACCCTTTTGGTTCGCCGGGAAGCCCTTATTTTTGCCTAGGTGTGTCAACCTAGCGGGTCTTTGATTATGCGTAGTATTTTTTCGACTATGTCCATGTTCTCAGAATGTAGGGAGTTGCCCCTGTTAGAAGTGTTTTGTCATGCCACCAGAAGGTGTTTGATCAGGCCAGATTCGTTGTTGAAATGCCCCAAGTGACTCAGGCGGAGATTTGCCCCAGGTTATTTGGCCTTTGAGAGATTCTCCGAATCTTGATTGGATTGCCCCAGATGATAGACAATGCTCATGCCGTGCCCCTTGATTGGAAGTGCTTTTGTTCACTAGACATTCGTCGCGCGAACTTCTATGTTGTTCAAACAAAAAGTCATATGCAACCAAAGTTATGTTAAAAATGCAAAGCCTATGTCTGTCTTGAAGATTTTGAAAATGCATTCTTTTTTCATAAAACAAATGAATGTTTGTAAAACGTGATGTCAACACCGTATTTACCGTAGGCCTTAAGGAGTCAGGATACCTTTCGTAACAGTATGCTTTCGAACTAACCCATGCTTCAGCTAGGACTTTTTAGGGTTATAACGTGGCCTGGTTCACGGTTTAAGAAACAAAGGATAAAGGCTCAAATTTTGTTTGTACCCACCCGCTCTTCGTGATGTTCTCCAAACCTAAACTCAGTTGATCATACGTTAGACCTTGTTTGAGTCTTTGCTCTGATTTCCCGGTGATGATTCGGATGTTGATAACTTATTTTGAATAGGCAGTCATTCCTTTTTTTTTGTTGAGGGTTTATAGGACCTCTTTCTTTTGATTTCATTATCCCTTTCTTTTTTGCCTGAACTGTTTCCTTTTTTGGAATTACAGTCAGCGGGATGCCCCAGTTTTATAAGTCTCCTTCATGGGTTTTGACTTATTGGGTGTTTTATTTTTTTGAGATAATGACTGCCTTTCTTTATTGATTATTCGGAACCATCACTGTCTTTCATTTTGTAAAGATCTCTTTGGTGCCATTCGTTATGCACTTGGATCAACTGAGAGAACTACCCTGCCCCAGGTTATGATTAAGGGTTTTAGATTTCGAAAAGAAAAACTCCTACTTCTTTGGCTCAGAGGGGTTGACGAGGGATTATCTTCCTTATAACTCTAGTGTTTAGGGATTGAAACAATGCCTGTACCTCATCAGCGGGGTCTGTTCAAAAGCATACTGTAGATTATGGTATCGTTTTCGTCATCCTCCCTCAAGAGGCTTAGAATTTTCAGATCCAGAGTTGACATCAGAAAAAATATGAAGATAATTTGCATTTAGTGAATACGAATATATTGCTTCAAAACAGACATATGCGATGCATTAATTAAATAACAATGTTTAACATGAGTAAATGTTTGAACAGAAAGAAATTACAACTTGAAAATCTTAACGAACAAAAGTCTTCTCATCTCAGGGCTTGTTACTTCAAATGGTGCCTCCTGTAGGGATGGTAGAAGCATTCAGCCTGGCCATCTTGGGTGAATTCCACAGCTCCTTCGTCAATCAGGTCTTGGATCTTATTCTTCAAATTCCAACAATCCTCTGTAGCATGCCCCGGGCTGTCAGAATGATAAGCGCAGTGAGCATTGGGGTTATACCTTGAAGGTGTCTTGTTGGGATTCTTAGGAGGATCCTTTCGAGTTACCAAGTTCAACCTCAGCAGTTGTTGTAAGGCTTGAGGCAGCGATACGTTGAGCTTGGTGAATTGCCTTTGGGGCTTGTCTGGTTGAAGCTGGTGAGGTTGATACTGAATTGGTGATACTGAAGCCATATGAGGAGCTTTCTCCTTACCTCTTTGTCTCAAAGATGGTCGAACGGTGATTGGCTTTTCGCCCTTAGACGTTTGCCCCAGTTGGTTACCCTGAAGCAGTTGGTTGACGAGAAACCGGAGCTCATCTTGTCTTTGAGCTAGACCTTGAATGGCATTCCTCTGCCCCAGCATTTGGACCTTCAATGCATCCACCTCAGCTTGTAGGTGTTTCAGCCTTTCATCCTCAGCACTGTTCCTGACAAAGGTCCCCATGAGAAGTGTCCTTAGCTCTTCTTGCCCCTTGGATAGATTCAGGAGGATTTCCCCGAACCGAGTCTCTTGAGCAAGAAGGTCCTGGTTATCTTGTTGGGAAGCCATTGCTGAAATAAACAGCGGAGATGGTAAGTGACCTGTCCAAAGGGTACCTGTTATGCAATGATATGTATGATATGCATGCAATGTTTTCAAGGATCTCGCGGGATAAACAAGAAAATTTGTTAGAATTTGGGTCCAGTAACTTGATTGAAGGTACTTCATGTTGTTGAGAGTCCTTCGTCAAGGGTCAAAGGCTCACCATATCCAGTGGGTCATGGCCCCTGACATCCTTGGCTAGGGCAATCTTCTTCCAGTGTCAAAGCTTGCCATATCAAGTGGGTCATAGCCCCTGACAACCTTGGCTAGAGGAAAATAAATCCTCTTTGCCCCTTGCTGGGATAGTTGATTCACCATGACCTGCATCACGAGCCCTTGAGATCCTTGAAATGGGTTAGGATGTATGCAATGGTATGATGACATGCTATGCATGGGGTAATGTAGGTAACCCTGTTATGGGTCCCAACTAAGGACTGCAAACCAAAACCTGCAAGAAACTCAAGTAAAACTTGTCATGAGTCCCAGTTAAGGACTAAAACAAACCCTGCAAGAAACTCGGTAAACCTTGTTATGAGCCCTAATTAAGGACTAAAACAAACCCTGCAAGAAACTCGGTAAACCTTGTTATGAGTCCTAATTAAGGACTACAAACAAAACCTGCAAGAAACTCAAGTGTCAGACAACAAGCATGCAAATAGTCAAGTTGGAAGGCACACAAGTCACACAAGAGAAACCCTTAGAGTTTAGGGCCAGCATGGGGTCTGGGTATTACCCTCTTGAAGTTGGTGGGCTCAACCTATCCTATCAGAAGTAACCGGGTTCTAAGGGTCCCAATATCACTGGATTGCTTTCATTGTTCATCGTTTCGATTTAGCCACTGAACTGGAGACCGAAATATTCCAGGAAAGCAATCCTCAATTGAGTGTAGTATCGAGTATTGTTGTACCCCAAAATTTGCCCTCCCATATTCTCCAAGGAATTGTCAAGTCAAGCTGCAAAATTCCCCAAGGGTTGCACAGTGCAAAGATCTCCTATACAGTCAAAACTAGGGTTTGTGTTCTGATCAAAGAAATGAAGTTTTCAAAGGCCCAATCAAGTCTCACATGCTTACAAATATGGTCAAGTATCCTCATATCAAGTTTCAAGGCATTCAGCTCAAAATTGCACAGTCAAAACCCTAATTGCACTACAGTCAACTGTAGGGGCAAAATGGTCATTTGACAGTCAAAAGTTCAAATTTTTGATCAACATATCATTTTGAAGCCACAAACATCATTTGATCAATGCTTGATCATGATTCTCAAAATTTGGCTCAGAAAATCATCAAGATGCAAAAGTTTCCTTATTTGGACAATTGAAAAAGTCAACTGAAATTGACCAGGGCATAATTTTCACATGGATTATCATAAAAATTCCATCCAAAGCTCATTTTGAAGAGAAATACATTTCCTACAACTCATCTTCATACTTCAAGTCCAAGAAATGCTCTCACAAAAAGTTATCAATTTCAACATTATAGGTCATTTTCAAAAGTCGACCAAAAGAGACTTTAAGTCAAAGGCCATAACTTGAGATTGGTAAAGCAAAATGACATGGGACCAAAGACATTGGTTAGAGGACTCAAAGACCTTTCCAAAATGTCCAAGAACATGAGAAAAGCTTAAAAATTGAGCAAGTTACGCCTTGTGGAAGTTGGGAAATTTTTGGATATTTTGAAAAGTCAACTTTGATCCAAATGACCTAAAATTGCTAATGGGCCCATTTTTCTTCCATGATTCATCATTCCAAGCATGTGCACGACCACTTGGCCCAAAGGGAAGTATTTTCTCATTTTTTATTTATTTATTTGAATTATTATTTATATTAATTCATTTAAATCAAATTAAATATAGGAAAAATACTAACCTAAGTTTTCAAATCTTTTTGTACACATTTCAGCCTCAAGATTTCGTGCCTAAGTCAATATGGAAAGAATTGGAGCAATTGGATCTTAATTGATACAAAAACATGTGAAAAAGATATGAAAAAGATCTTATGAAATCAAATTTTCAAAAACCATTAATTCATTGGATTTGTTCTACTTTTGTTAACCTAATAGCCTCACTACATATGCTTGATCATAAACCTAATGCACATAGACAGAAAGCTGCGCTAAAGAACCATTGACAAACTTGGAAAAATTCCCTAAAAGCTCAAAATTGAAAAGCACTTTTTAGGTCGATTCAAGCCTTCATTCTTGTTTCAATAGTTTCCTTGGAGATCACTGATCACGTTCCAATCAGAAACAACCATCAAAACCTCAAGGATTGGTATACAGAACTCGAAATTTTTCATGAAATAAGCATAATCGTATTTTGATTTTCAAGCATAATTATTGCATTCTTCTTATGGATTATTACTCATTGATGGATTCTGATGCTAACTGTACCATTTAATTGCGTTTTTGTGCACTCAATACGATTTCACCATTATTGAGCATTAGGGTTTTGCAGCTTTTGAATTAGGGGTTTCCAGGTATGGTAAAATTGGACGTTCTCAGGACCATGATTAGACTCAGCTCATCTAGACGAAGAAGACAGGACCCTCGCGCCTAATTTATGTTTGGAGATGGCTTAATCGCTATTTCCTGGAAACAGGCCTAAGAGAACGTCTTTAAAACCGTGGCCTTTGTTTTTATGTTTTCAGGAACATGAAGACGATGAAGTCGTGGCCAAGCGTGATAGGTTGATTTGAATTTTTTGCGCGCAAATCCATTAGCGCGTTGTTTCGTATCATATTATTTGTTGGTTATTTATATATCAAATGCATAGATTGGCTCAGCTGGCAGGCGTTGATAGCATTCACGTCCAAGACCTGGGTTCGAGTCCCAGGTCTTCAATATTCCCATTTATTTTTCTTCAATTAACGTTCACGTGCAGTGCTGAGGTGAGGGACCATGATACACCTCTTAATCCAAGCGTCCACGCGTCTAGCATATCCAGATCAAAGGCTCAAGGTTGATGAACACGCTAAGCCCTGGTCCACGCATTACACGCTACTAAAAAAAAAGGTCAATGGACCTGAAGCTTGTTGGGCCGGTTTGCCAAGGCCAAGACCTCCATATTGGGGCCTGAACCCCCCCTGGTTTGCCTTCTCTATATTTTCTTATATTTTATTTCTAATTATTATTTTATTTGCTTTATTGTTGTAAGTTAATTAATTATTTTTTACAAAATATGAAAACACATAAAAATCAGAAAAAGGGAAAAATAATAAAACATTACTTATTTTAGTATTTTTATAAATAAACTTGCATGTAAATAAATTAATTTAAATTAGGTGTTTTAACTTTAATTCTTTTAACAAAAATCTAAAAAATGTAGAATTAGGTTTAATAAATTTTATTCCTTATTTTATGTTTCTTTCACAATAATGTTATTTATTTTATTTGTTTTTTATAATTAAATTGGCACATAAATAACTTAGGGTTAAATTAGGTTAAAAAACTTCAACATTTTTCTTAATAATCTTAAAAATAAATAGAATTAGGGTTTGCCTTCGATTTTAATTTCAATTAATTCTCTTTTTCATTAAATCTTAAAAAACATAAAAATACCAAAAACGTTCTCTTTTAATTTTTAATTTTCATTCCTCATTAATTTTAATATTTTGCAAAAGGGTCCAACGCCCTCGTTTCGATAATTCTTTTATTTCGCATATTTATTTTATTTCGCTTAATTAATTATGTACCTCTCCCGAAGCCTTGTAAATATTACTTCTCGCACTTTACTTTATTTGCTTTATTTATTTTCCGTCAAAGCGGGTCCGGTTTAATTTTGGCGATGTGGACCCGCGCCATTTGTAATAGCTCTAGATTTACTTTTCCCGCAAATATTTTAACTATTAACAAAGCATGCAAGAATGAATGACCATAATAAAATCAAGCGTAGATCACTTTAACATGACAAGACAAATACAAATGAAAACGACACACAATTCGCACACACCACCCCTAGGGTGCGCCTCACTGTTGCCTTGCCTCGAAAGGTGATCGTCGAGTAGAGGATGTCTTAGTAAGTCCTCATGATCCGGGAACCTGGCATGAGGGTAGCTTCTAAGGTGTCTTCCCATTGCTCTGGTGATCACCATGTCCCGAACCTCGAATTGACCCGAACACCTCCAACGGTGGTGCTACCTACCTCTCAATGGTGGGATGGCACTACTTTAAAGGACATTTACACAGACGAATTCCTTAGGGTAGGTAGACGACTCTAAATACTTGCTCTAATTTCAAAACAAAAATTCAAAAAATACTTTTCACACCAACACATTTTCAAAAAGCTTTCGAAAGCAATTTTTCAAACACTCTTGAGGACCGATACAAGAGTCGAACTGAAATTTTCAAAGAAACTTTTTAAAACCCACAGTTGAAAAGCAAACAAAACATTTTGAAAACACAATGAGCAGGTATCTAAGAGCCCATGGATAACCATGGATAGAAAGGGTGCTAACACCTTCCCTTTCTATAATCTACCTCCCGAACCGAGAGCAATCTCTTTAAGGAATTTTTCTGTGCTTTTGTCCTTTCCATTTGGAGAAAATAAAAGACGGTGGCGACTCTTGCTTCCGCGACATTTCGTGAACCAGCATTAAACAGTCAGTTCCAGATCCACCGATCACAGAACTGGCGACTCTGCTAGGGACTTAAACTTAAAGTGAGGTGTACCTTAGGATTAAGATCACTGTGTTTTCAATTGTCTTCTTTGATTGCTTTACTATTGTGGGTTGCATGGGAGTTACATAGATCCTAACCCGGATCTGGGGATACCCTGTTTAGGTAGCATAAGCTGTGAGGAACCTGTCCGGCATAGACCGACACGGGTGAAACAGTGACTACGTTGGTGTGGCACTTTGGTCTGTACCTATATCCCTTGTGTTGAAACGAGGAGAATATGGGTCTTCTGAGGAGTCATTAAGCACCAACAACCTTAGAACCTTAATTGACACAACTTGGCCTTTAGAATTGTAGCAGTATGCTACGCCCATTGAGGCTAAACTCTCGTGATGGTTCTGGCCGCAAGAAAAGATTGCGATGCTGGAGTTATGACCGATTGAGGGTAGTCAATGATATTGGGATCCTCTAAGAACCCGGTTACTTTTGATTAGGACAGGTATGAACCAACAAACTGAAAGAGGGTAGTACCTAGACCTCATGCTGGCCTAAACTTTAGGGGCTTGCCTTGTGTGACTTGTGTGCCTTACCGTGTTTGCCTTTGTATCTATATGTGGTGTGCTTTATCATAACATCATAACATCATGAGCATTGCATGCATCCTGCATAAGGACTGACCATTTCAAAGACAAGAGGGTTTCACCTTTGCTCTGTTTTGTAGGACATTATGATGCCTGTGCGAAGGAATACTATCCGGTTCAACTTTGTTCGTTCACCTGAGTTGCTTGATGAGTTGGTTAGCAGAATTCCAAATACCATTTCCTTCATTCAGAGGCATGGTTCCCTTCTCAGTTTAGTCACTGCAAAGCGGGATCAACAGTTGATGAGTGTTCTGACCCAGTTCTATGACCCTCTGTACCAGTGCTTCACCTTTCAAGACTTCCAGCTGGTCCCTACCCTGGAAGAGTTCTCTGATTTGCTTGGTATCCCTATCTTGGATCAGACTCCCTTTACTGGTTGGGAAAAGACCCTCAGACTTGAGGATGTTGCTGCAGCTCTTCCTTTGACCCATCAAGAGGTAACAGACAACTGGGTGACTAGAAGCGGAGTTAAGGGTTTCTTGGCCAAGTTTCTGATTGGTAAAGCTAACAGTTTCTGGAATGACCTGGACTTTAGGGCATATGAAGACATCTTGGCTCTCCTAATCTATGGGTTAGTCCTGTTTCCTAATCCTGACAACTTCATCAATGTCACTTCCATAAGGATCTTTATGTCTCAGAATCCTGTGCCCACTCTCTTGGGTGACATCTTGCAACAACTTCATGCCCGTACTACCCGAAGACGAGGAACCCTATGGTGTTGTATCCCTTTGTTGGTGAGGTGGTTTATTTCGCACCTCCCTAAGTTCGTACTGAAGAATCAAGAAGGAAGAGGTTGGGCTCATAGGTTAATGTCTCTCACCGATAAAGACATCATTTGGACTTGCAGAGGTTTGGATGAGATAGCTATTATTGATCGATGCGGGGAATACCCTAATGTTCCTCTGATTGGTACCCAAGGAGGGATCTCTTACAATCCATGTCTAGCACTCCGTCAGTTTGGAAGAGCAAGAAGAGCAGGTCCCCATGAGATGTTGGTGCCTCACATCAGTTTTGAATTTCAGCTGGATAGTGACGAGCTGCGTCGTAGGTTCATCAAGGCTTGGGACAAGGTTCATAAAGCTGACCCACAGAAGTTAGGGCCAAAGACTTCTTTACCTATGGAAGCCTACTACAAATGGGTTCGCATCCGTGCTCAGAAGTTAGGCATGCCGTATGAAGCTGTCAGACCCGTCATTCTTGAGTGTCCTGACAAAGATGGTGTTCCTCCAACTGTCCTTCCTCCTCAGATACCTACTGATTATGAGACATTGAAGAGATCTTGGTCGCAACTGCGAGAAGAGCGGGATTCTTACCGGGAAAAGTTCAACGAGCAGGAATCAAAGATCCAGAAGCTGACCAAGCAGTTGGAGAATGAGAGAGCTCTGAATGCCTACATCCGTACTGAGAAGAGGAGACCATGGGATCAATAAGGAGCTCCAGATGTGCTTTTACAGTTTTATTTCCTTTCCAGTATTTCCTTTCATGTAACGCCTAAGGGCAACTTGTTGAATAATTTCAGTTACAAAGTTGAATCTAATGAAGTGTGTTCCTTTTTGTTTACAAAGTTGACTCCCGATTGTCTTTGAAAACATAAATCATACGCATTTCATACATCATGTGCATAGCAGGTTTTTCCCCTTTTTCAGGTTGCTTACAGTTCTTCGCTGTTTATTTCAGCATCATGAATACCGACTCTGCATCAACCGAGACATCAATCAAGGCTCTTCAGGCGCAGAATGCGCAGTTTCAAGAATTAATCAAGGGTCTAGCTCAAGGCCAAGAAGAACTGAAGGCTATGCTCCTGAAGAAGGAGAAGAAGAAGAAGAGAAGAACTGTTCTGTTCAACTCGGGCCGAAGGTTTGGCAATACTCTGCAGCATGAAGAGGCTGGTTCTTCTGTTGGCAAGAGTCCTTCTCAGGCAGAAGTAAAGGTCCCTAGTCCGGTAGTCTCCGACAACGAGACAGATTTTGATGAAGAGCAGTACCCTCCTGCTGATGACAGATATAAGCAATTGGAGGACAGGTTGAAGGCTATGGAGGTTCAACAGGTACCTGGGCTGGATTTCGGAGATCTGGGTTTGTCAACTGGTGTGATCATCCCTCACAAATTCAAAGCACCATTGTTCTCTAAGTATGACGGGGCGTCTTGTCCCAAGCTGCATCTAAGGTCCTATGTTCGGAAAATTCAGCCGTACTCTGCGGATAAAAATTTATGGATCCACTTCTTCCAGGAGAGTCTTTCAGGGACTCACCTCGAATGGTTCTATCAGCTGGATGGGACCAAGGTTCGTAACTGGGAGGAGTTGGCTACTGATTTCTATAAGCAGTATCAATATAATGCCGACCTTGCCCCCACACGTACCCAACTCCAGGGTATGTCGTTAGGTGCAAGCGAAGGTTTTAAGGAGTACGCTCAGAAGTGGAGAGACTTGGCTGGCAGGGTGCAGCCTCCGTTGACTGATCGGGAGTTGGTAGACATGTTCTTGGGGACCCTATCTGGGCCATTTTTCAACCATCTCATCGGGAATTCTTCTGCTGGGTTCACTGATTTGATTCTAACTGGAGAGAGAATTGAAGCTGGGATGAAGTCTGGAAAGATTGCGAAGGGTGCATCATCTAATTCGGAAAAGAAACCATTCAAGAAGGAGTCTAGTGCCGTATATGGTTCCAGGAAATCAGAAAGACATGAGCACCGCCAATCTGTCAGTGCGGTAATGATTGCTAAGCCTGCTGCCGCTCCCCGGCCAAACAATTCTCAGAAGTTTGAAAGGCCCCGGAGAGAATTCACCCGCTTAAGCATGACTTTGTCGCAAATCCTGCCACAGTTGCTCTCAACCAATTTAGTGACTGTCAGGGAGGCTCCGAAGTTCCCCAATACTGCATCCCCCAAGTACAACCCGAGTGCTCGTTGTGCTTATCATTCAGATAGCCCGGGGCACTCTACTGATGACTGTTGGGCGTTAAAGAATAAGGTGCAAGACCTTATCGATGCAAAGGAGATACAATTCGAAGCGCCTGCAAAGCCAAATGTAGTTACTGCCCCTATGCCTCAGCATGGGGTAAATGCTGTGGATGAGGATGTTTATGCCATTTCTGTGGATGATCTAGCCACTCCTCTGAAGACTGTCAAAAAGAACCTGCTGCTGGCCGGTTTATTTCCGGGTTGCAGTGAGGATTGCCTATTCTGCGTTGTGTCCCCATCTGGTTGTCCCTTGCTAAAGTTAGGCATCCAAAGCTTAATGGATAGTAAGGAGATTCTATTCAAGAAGTCTGTTGTTCGGTTGGTTCCAGTGGAAGAAGTTTCTGTGGTGACTATCTTCAATAATCCGATCCCGGCTCTCCCGAGGAAGCCCGTCCAAATCATGACCGTTGCGCCTGTTATTATCACTGTTCCAGGGCCCCTGCCCTATGTATCTGACAAAGCTGTCCCCTGGCATTATGGGGCAGATGTATATGTAAACGGGACTAAACAAGAGTTCAACGCTGCCGCCAGCATTTGTGACATTACTGGCCCAGCCAAGGTTACCCGCAGTGGCAGGCTCTTCTCGCCTGACATTGCACCGCCTGCCGCCCGAAGACCACTTCTCATAACCCCTGCAAGTATACCTGTTCCTGCTGTTGATCCGATTGTTTCTCCTGCTGCCGAGTCATCCAATGCTCGGGGCAAGGGAATTGAAGTTGAGCCTGCCCAGATGGAGGCACCCATACCCATAGCTGCTGAGGCCTCCCCATAAGAGATGGAGGAGATACTGAAGATTATAAAGAAGAGCGATTTTAATGTTGTGGAACAGCTGGGGCATACGCCCTCCAAGATCTCCATGCTCTCTTTATTGCTGTGCTCTGAGGCCCATGCTAAGGCCCTGATCTCATTCCTCAAGACGGCCCATGTGCCACATGAAACCTCTGCAGTCCAGTTCACTGATTGCGTGGCAAGTCTAACGGCAGATAATGGCTTGGGTTTCTCAGATGCTGACTTGACCGCAAAGGGAAGAGACCATAATGATGCTCTGCATGTCTCTATTGAATGCAGGGGCACTACCTTGGCACATGTGTTGGTGGATACTGGGTCATCTTTAAATGTGCTACCCAAGAAGGCTTTGGACCGTCTAGATTGTGAAGGACTGGAATTAAAACCCAGCAACATCATCGTCAGGGCCTTTGATGGTTCAAAGAGGATGGTCCATGGAGAGGTGGACATTCCGATTCGTGTGGGCTCTCAGGTGTTCGATTCCACTTTTTATGTGATGGATATCCGTCCATCTTACTCTTGTCTATTGGGTCGACCCTGGATACATAAGGCTGGGGCGGTGACCTCTACCTTGCATCAGAAGCTGAAATACCCCGTCAGAGGGAAGATCGTCACCGTGCAGGGAGAGGAGGAATATATGGTGAGCCACCTGAACTCCTTCAGGTACATTGAGATGGATGGGGAGTTTATTGAAACTCCCTTTCAACATTTCGAGGAGGTGTTTCCAATTGCAGCAACAGCAACAGAAGAAAGTGGTCCTTTGAAGATGGCTTCCCTGAATGATGCCCGGGCTGTAGTTCAGAAGGGTGAATGGGCCGACTGGGGCAGACTTCCAGACTTTACTCAGAAGACTGATAAACTTGGGCTGGGTTTTACCACAGAAGGTCAGAGAGATATGAGGAAAGCGAAGATCGGAAGACCTCCGGTATTTATTAAAAGCTCGGGAGTGAATGCTGTTGGGGAAGACCATGAAGTGGACGAAGCTGAATTCAACAGTTGGA
Source organism: Vicia faba (assembly GCA_948472305.1). NCBI lineage: Eukaryota > Viridiplantae > Streptophyta > Magnoliopsida > Fabales > Fabaceae > Vicia > Vicia faba. Next base: position 1,771,860,030 of record OX451736.1, read on the forward strand.
TCTATCCGACGGCCGAAGGCGGATTGAACAATTGGAGTGCAAAGGACCATACCCCTGTTACCTTTGTGACGCAGTAATAAATTTCTTTGTTTCGTTATTTTGTAATAAACAATGATAAACTCTATGGCCCGGTGTCTTACCCGAGGCACCGTGGTTCTATTTTGTGAGGGCATACAAACTGTCATTTTATACATCATGAATGAAAATCTTGGACGTATTTTCGCATTGCAAATATTGTGCTCCTTTTCTGTCTTTCTTTTCCTTTACATAATTTTCAAAACAGCTGTATTTACACACACACTCACTCATACAGGTTCCAATCCACTCTGGATCTCACTGATAACAACTCTGCTACTGCCAATTATGACTTCGAAAATCCGATCAACTTAGCCGAAGACGAAGGTGAAGATGATTGCGAAGTGCCTGGTGAGCTTGCAAGACTGTTGCTTCAGGAAGAAAGGGCAATTCAACCCCATGAAGAGCTAGTGGAAACCATAAACTTGGGTACTGAGGCAGACAGGAAAGAGGTAAAGATTGGTGCCAACCTAGAGCTCAGCGTGAAGCAACGGTTAACCAAGATGCTGCACAATTATATGGAGATCTTTGCCTGGTCCTACGAAGACATGCCCGGGTTGGATACCGATATTGTTGTCCATCACTTGCCAACTAAGGAAGACTGTCCTCCTGTTAAGCAAAAGGTCTGTCGGATGCGTCCAGAGATGTCTGAGAAGATTAAGGCTGAGGTTATGAAACAGTTTGATGCTGGGTTCCTTGCAGTGACTTCTTACCCTCAGTGGGTTGCTAACATGGTGCCGGTACCTAAGAAAGACGGTAAGGTCAGAATGTGTGTCGACTACAGGGATCTAAACAGGGCCAGCCCCAAAGATGACTTCCCCTTACCTCACATTGATGTCCTTGTCGATAATACAGCTCAGCACAAGGTGTTCTCTTTCATGGATGGCTTTTCAGGATACAATCAGATTAAAATGGCACCTGAAGACATGGAAAAGACTACATTTGTCACTCAGTGGGGCACCTTCTGTTACAAGGTCATGCCGTTCGGGTTGAAGAACGCTGGGGCAACCTACCAACGTGCCATGGTTGCCTTATTTCATGACATGATCCATCACGAGATAGAAGTGTATGTTGACGACATGATCGCTAGGTCCCAGACTGAGGAAGAGCATCTAGATCATCTGCAAAAGTTGTTTGACCGGTTGAAACTGTACAAGCTGAGATTGAACTCAAACAAATGCACCTTCGGGGTAAGATCTGGGAAGTTGCTAGGCTTCGTGGTCAGTGATAAAGGTATTCAAGTGGACCCTGCTAAGGTCAAAGCTATTCAAGAAATGCCAGTTCCCAAGACAGAGAAGGAAGTCAGAGGCTTTTTAGGACGCCTGAATTACATTGCTCGGTTCATCTCACACCTAACTGCTACCTGTGAGCCAATCTTCAAGCTGCTGAAGAAAGATCAGGTAGTACGGTGGAACGATGAATGTCAGGTTGCTTTTGACAAGATCAAAGAGTATCTCCAAGAACCACCTATCCTTATGCCACCGGTTGAAGGGAGACCTCTGATACTATACCTGACAGTGCTTGACAATTCAATGGGGTGTGTGCTGGGGCAACATGACGAGTCTGGCCGAAAAGAGCATGCCATTTATTACCTTAGCAAAAAGTTTACCGACTGTGAGACCCGATACTCACTGCTTGAGAAAACTTGCTGCGCTTTGGTATGGGCTGCTCGCCGGCTGAGACAGTATATGCTGACCCACACTACCTTATTGATCTCAAAGATGGATCCCATAAAGTACATATTCGAAAAGCCTGCTCTGTCTGGGAGAATTGCAAGATGGCAAATGATCTTGACGGAATACGACATTCAGTACACAACCCAGAAAGCCATCAAGGGAAGTGTATTGGCAGACCACCTGGCACATCAAGCTGTAGATGACTACCAATCAATGAACTTCGAATTTCCGGATGAAAGCATCATGATAGTGACAGATTGTGAAGTACCTAGACTGGATGAAGGACCTGAGCCAGAATCCCGATGGTCTATGCACTTTGACGGAGCCTCCAATGCTTTGGGAAATGGTATCGGCGCCATAATCATATCTCCTCAAGGTACTCATACTCCACTCACTGCCCGACTGTGTTTCAACTGTACCAACAACATGGCGGAGTATGAGGCGTGTATCATGGGTCTTCAAGCTGCGACCGACCTAAGGATCAAATTTCTGAGTGTCTTCGGAGATTCCGCTCTTGTGATCAATCATATCAAAGGAGAGTGGGATACAAAACATCCAAACCTGATCCCTTACAGAGAATGTGTGTTGGCCCTGATTCCCCACTTCACAGAGATAACCTTTGAGCACTTTCCAAGAGAAGAGAATCAGTTAGCGGACGCGTTAGCTACAATGTCTTCAATGTTCAAAGTTAAATGGGATAATGAGGCTCCCCGGATCATCATCTGGAAACTGGACGAACCGGCATACTGTTGCGATCTCGAGACTGAATTGGTGACTGAGAAGCCTTGGTATCATGAGGTAAGGAGATATCTGGAAGCTCAGGAATACCCTGAAGGTGCCTCTATCAATGATAAGAAGTTCTTGAGAAGGTTTGCAGCCAAGTTCTTCCTTAGCAACGGCATCTTGTACAAGCGAAACCATGATTCAACCTTACTGCGTTGTGTGGATAAAACTGAAGCAGAAAGAATCATGGAAGAGCTACATGAAGGGACCTTTGGTACACATTCCAGTGGACATACTATGGCTAAGAAAATCCTACGGGCAGGATATTACTGGTCCACAATGGAAGCTGACTGTTACCAACATTCCAGGACATGCCATAAGTGCCAGATTTATGCAGACAAGGTGCATGTTCCTCCAGTTCCCCTGAATGTCCTGACTGCGCCATGGCCGTTTGCAATGTGGGGCATAGACATGATTGGTGAGATTAAACCTACGGCATCTAATGGACATCGTTTCATTCTAGTAGCGATTGATTATTTCACGAAGTGGGTTGAGGCAGCATCCTATGCTACGGTAACCAAGACTGTTGTAGCACGGTTCATTCGACACAACCTGATCTGTCGGTACGGCGTCCCCGAGCGAATTATTACAGACAACGGTACCAATCTGAACAACAAGATGATCGCTGAGCTCTGCGAACAGTTCAAGATACAACACCACAATTCTTCTCCTTACAGACCGAAGATGAATGGGGCTGTAGAGGCAGCAAATAAGAACATCAAGAAAATCGTGCAGAAGATGACAGTGACTTACAAAGATTGGCACGAGATGTTACCGTTCGCTCTGCATGGGTACCGTACCTCAGCTAGGACGTCAACCGGGGCAACTCCTTTCTCTCTGGTTTATGGCATGGAGGCAGTCTTGCCGATCGAAATGCAAATTCCCTCTCTCCGGATAATGAAGGATGCAAATCTGAACGAAGATGATTGGATCCAGACACGACTTGATCAGCTCAATCTCATTGACGAAAAGAGACTTGCTGCTATCTGTCATGGTCAGACGTATCAGAAACGAATGATCAGGGCATTCAACAAGAAGGTCAGACCACAGGAATATCAAGTTGGGGATCTGGTAATCAAGAGAATCATCCTTCCTCAGAGTGATCCAAGGGGCAAATGGACCCCTACGTACGAAGGGCCATTTGTGATTAAGCATGTGTTCTCAGGAGGAGCAATGATATTAACCAACATGGATGGTGACGACCTTCCTCACCCCGCCAATGCAGACATAGTAAAAAAATACTACGCATAAAAAAAAAAGACCCGCTAGGCTGACATGCCTAGGCAAAAATTAGGGCTTCCCGTCGAACCAAAAGGGTTCGGGCAAAATGAAGGGATGAAAATGAAAAAATTTGTACACCCGGAAAGTCGAAAACCTGAAAAGGCGGCTTGGGCAAAAATGGGTATCCCGGTGGGCTGAAAACCCGAAAGGGCAGTCCAGGCAAAAATTAGGGATAAAAGCGTAATACTATGTCTCATTGATCACTTTGCATCCAGAATCCGGTATCTACATCAAGTTCAGACGGCATCGATCAGTCAACTTCACCTTCAACCAAGGTCATCAAGTGATGAGACGCTCGGAGTTATAAAGACAATAGCAGAGTTGAAACCCAGTGGATCATTCATATTTCACACAGCTGTTTTATTTTCTTTTGTACAAAGTTTGTATAAACTCTCTTGTTCAGCGGCGTACCTCTTACTAGGACGTCAGCCTCTTGTACACAAAACGCCTATTCACAGGCCATTCAAAATCAATACAAATATATTTTCAGTTAAACGTGCCAACTGTTTTTCTTTTCTGTTTTGTTTTGCGAAGAACGTCCAAGGTTCAATTTGTGATATATGCATTGACAATAATTTGCTAACTCATAAATATTTGCATACGAAACAAAGGAATTAATTGCAGGTGACACTAGAAACAGGGGCAATAAAAAAGTTGTCTGAGCAGTCTAATTGTTCTATCCTCCAAGGTACCAAGGTAGGTTCAGCTGAAGAACATAACCAGATACCTTAATTCCCCAGAGAGTGGTTCAGCAAAACAGTGCATTCTTCTCCAAGCAAATTTATCAAATCTCAAGGAAACTGAGGATCCTCCCGTAGATCTCAATACTTCCCCAACAGCCATATATTCTTAACAAGCATCCCCGGCAGTCTTGGCCTAAAGATTGTTCCCCGGCGGCATATCCATATCCAAAGGGATCCCTTCCCCAGCATATCAAAACTCCCCAGAAAAGTCCAATCTAGTCCTCCAGGAAAGTTGGAATTCATCTCCCCAAGCAGTAAGCTTATCCCCAGTAGATTCTGGAAGCTTATCCCCTCGCAGAGCACGAACGCGTCATCCGGCTTTATTTAAAGAGTTATTTCCTTAACAGGATATAACTGGGTTATCCTCAGCCAAAAGCCACGGAAAGAGCGTCGTCGACGAAGTCTTCTTACCCCAGCGAAGTCTATCAACACTTCCAATACAGCAAAGGTATCCCCAACAAATTATTATCTACACTCAGCAAGGCATCCCTCTTCCCACAGAGTATTGCTTCCCAGCATGGTCGCTAGAGTATCTTTTCTCCCTGCAGAATCCTCCATTTGCCAAGTTTATTCCGCAACGGAGTCATCTTCTCCTACCGGTATTCTTGCAGTTACTATCATCCCCAGCGGAAGCAAAACTTATTCTTCAACATCAGCCCAGGAGTGACTTTCCGGCACCCGTCAAGGATTTACTTTCCTAGACAAAAACATACATAAAACATCACATACATCATTATAACATGCATAGACACATCATATCATACAAGTCTCATTTATATTGAGAACATCATTGCTTGATCCATATCATGCATTGCATATGACTGACCTCTACCTTTCAGGAAAGATGCAGTTAAATTCTCAATCACATTTCAAGACCTAGACCGGTTCAGTTAAATCGCCCCAAGATTTTCCTGATGCTTATCCAGTCAAAGGCCTTCTCTGGTTCAGTCAGATCGACCCCAAGATCTCCCTGATGCTTATCCAGTTGAAGATATTTCAAGACCTAGACCGGTTCAGTTAAATCGACCTTAAGATTTTCCTGATGCTTATCCAGTCAAAGGCCTTCTCTGGTTCAGTCAGATCGACCCTAAGATCTCCCTGATGCTTATCCAGTTGAAGATATTTCAAGACCTTGTCCGGTTCAGTTAAATCGACCTTAAGATTTTCCTGATGCTTATCCAGTCAAAGGCCTTCTCTGGTTCAGTCAGATCGACCCTAAGATCTCCCTGATGCTTATCCAGTTGAAGATATTCCAAGACCTTGTCCGGTTCAGTTAAATCGACCTTAAGATTTTCCTGATGCTTATCCAGTCAAAGGCCTTCTCTGATTCAGTCAGATCGACCCCAAGATCTCCCTGATGCTTATCCAGTTGAAGATATTTCAAGACCTAGACCGGTTCAGTTAAATCGCCCAAAGATTTTCCTGATGCTTATCCAGTCAAAGGCCTTCTCTGGTTCAGTCAGATCGACCCCAAGATCTCCCTGATGCTTATCCAGTTGAAGATATTTCAAGACCTTGTCCGGTTCAGTTAAATCGACCTTAAGATTTTCCTGATGCTTATCCAGTCAAAGGCCTTCTCTGGTTCAGTCAGATCGACCCTAAGATCTCCCTGATGCTTATCCAGTTGAAGATATTTCAAGATCTTGTCCGGTTCAGTTAAATCGACCTTAAGATTTTCCTGATGCTTATCCAGTCAAAGGCCTTCTCTGGTTCAGTCAGATCGACCCTAAGATCTCCCTGATGCTTATCCAGTTGAAGATATTCCAAGACCTTGTCCGGTTCAGTTAAATCGACCTTAAGATTTTCCTGATGCTTATCCAGTCAAAGGCCTTCTCTGGTTCAGTCAGATCGACCCCAAGATCTCCCTGATGCTTATCCAGTTGAAGATATTTCAAGACCTAGACCGGTTCAGTTAAATCGCCCCAAGATTTTCCTGATGCTTATCCAGTCAAAGGCCTTCTCTGGTTCAGTCAGATCGACCCCAAGATCTCCCTGATGCTTATCCATTTGAAGATATTTCAAGACCTTTTCCGGTTCAGTTAAATCGACCTTAAGATTTTCCTAATGCTTATCCAGTCAAAGGCCTTCTCTGGTTCAGTCAGATCGACCCTAAGATCTCCCTGATGCTTATCCAGTTGAAGATATTTCAAGACCTTGTCCGGTTCAGTTAAATCGACCTTAAGATTTTCCTGATGCTTATCCAGTCAAAGGCCTTCTCTGGTTCAGTCAGATCGACCCTAAGATCTCCCTGATGCTTATCCAGTTGAAGATATTCCAAGACCTTGTCCGGTTCAGTTAAATCGACCTTAAGATTTTCCTGATGCTTATCCAGTCAAAGGCCTTCTCTGGTTCAGTCAGATCGACCCTAAGATCTCCCTGATGCTTATCCAGTTGAAGATATTCCAAGACCTTGTCCGGTTCAGTTAAGTCGACCCCAAGATTTTCCTGATGCTTATCCAGTCAAAGGCCTTCTCTGGTTCAGTCAGATCGACCCTAAGATCTCCCTGATTCTTATCCCAGTAGAAGACACCCAAGATTTTTCTCAACGAGCGTTGTTGAAGTTAAAGTCGCCCAAGATGCTCTTACCATTCATGCTAAGGTAGCAACCATCCCTGGTTCATTCATCGCCGTTTGAAGCTCCAGACTCAGCTCCTGTAACCAGTCAAGACACATCTATACCAAGCATCTAAAGATCAGCTCCTGCAACGTGTCAGGTACTCATTTTTTCTTTTGCAGGTATGCAGGTTCTCACCAAGGAATCTCCTATGCAATCAACATCCAGATGGCATCTATAAGCCCATCATCCTACCCAACAATCTCCAAATGGCATCTATAAGCCCATTCCATCATCACTGCTACTATGTGAGCGCAAATTTCTGGGCACTCTAGTGTCCAATCATCTTCTACCCTCGGATTACGAAAGGCACGTCAGCCAATCTACATCCTCAGGTCTAAGAAGATTGAACAGGGGCAATTGTTGTACCCCAAAATTTGGCCTCCCATATTCTCCAAGGAATTGTCAAGTCAAGCTGCAAAATTCCCCAAGGGTTGCACAGTGCAAAGATCTCCTATACAGTCAAAACTAGGGTTTGTGTTCTGATCAAATAAATGAAGTTTTCAAAGGCCCAATCAAGTCTCACATGCTTACAAATATGGTCAAGTATCCTCATATCAAGTTTCAAGGCATTCAGCTCAAAATTGCACAATCAAAACCCTAATTGCACTACAGTCAACTGTAGGGGCAAAATGGTCATTTGACAGTCAAAAGTTCAAATTTTTGATCAACATATCATTTTGAAGCCACAAACATCATTTGATCAATTCTTGATCATGATTCTCAAAATTTGGCTCAGAAAATCATCAAGATGCAAAAGTTTCCTTATTTGGACAGTTGAAAAAGTCAACTGAAATTGACCAGGGCATAACTTTCACATGGATTATCAGAAAAATTCCATCCAAAGCTCATTTTGAAGAGAAAGACATTTCCTACAACTCATCTTCATACTTCAAGTCCAAGAAATGCTCTCACAAAAAGTTATCAATTTCAACATTATAGGTCATTTTCAAAAGTCGACCAAAAGAGACTTTAAGTCAAAGGCCATAACTTGATATTGGTAAATCAAAATGACATGGGACCAAAGACATTGGTTAGAGGACTCAAAGACCTTTCCAAAATGTCCAAGAACATGAGAAAAGCTTAAAAATTGAGCAAGTTACGCCTTGTGGAAGTTGGGAAATTTTTGGATATTTTGAAAAGTCAACTTTGATCCAAATGACCTAAAATTGCTAATGGGCCCATTTTTCTTCCATGATTCATCATTCCAAGCATGTGCACGACCACTTGGCCCAAAGGGAAGTATTTTCTCATTTTTTATTTATTTATTTGAATTATTATTTATATTAATTCATTTAAATCAAATTAAATATAGGAAAAATACTAACCTAAGTTTTCAAATCTTTTTGTACACATTTCAGCCTCAAGATTTCGTGCCTAAGTCAATATGGAAAGAATTGGAGCAATTGGATCTTAATTGATACAAAAACATGTGAAAAAGATATGAAAAAGATCTTATGAAATCAAATTTTCAAAAACCATTAATTCATTGGATTTGTTCTACTTTTGTTAACCTAATAGCCTCACTACATATGCTTGATCATAAACCTAATGCACATAGACAGAAAGTTGCGCTAAAGAACCATTGACAAACTTGGAAAAATTCCCTAAAAGCTCAAAACTGAAAAGCACTTTTTAGGTCGATTCAAGCCTCCATTCTTGTTTCAATAGTTTCCTTGGAGATCACTGATCACGTTCCAATCAGAAACAACCATCAAAACCTCAAGGATTGGTATACAGAACTCGAAAATTTTCATGAAATAAGCATAATCGTATTTTGATTTTCAAGCATAATTATTGCATTCTTCTTATGGATTATTACTCATTGATGGATTCTGATGCTAACTGTACCATTTAATTGCGTTTTTGTGCACTCAATACGATTTCACCATTATTGAGCATTAGGGTTTTGCAGCTTTTGAATTAGGGGTTTCCAGGTATGGTAAAATTGGACGTTCTCAGGACCATGATTAGACTCAGCTCATCTAGACGAAGAAGACAGGACCCTCGCGCCTAATTTATGTTTGGAGATGGCTTAATCGCTATTTCCTGGAAACAGGCCTAAGAGAACGTCTTTAAAACCGTGGCCTTTGTTTTTATGTTTTCAGGAACATGAAGACGATGAAGTCGTGGCCAAGCGTGATAGGTTGATTTGAATTTTTTGCGCGCAAATCCATTAGCGCGTTGTTTCGTATCATATTATTTGTTGGTTATTTATATATCAAATGCATAGATTGGCTCAGCTGGCAGGCGTTGATAGCATTCACGTCCAAGACCTGGGTTCGAGTCCCAGGTCTTCAATATTCCCATTTATTTTTCTTCAATTAACGTTCACGTGCAGTGCTGAGGTGAGGGACCATGATACACCTCTTAATCCAAGCGTCCACGCGTCTAGCATATCCAGATCAAAGGCTCAAGGTTGATGAACACGCTAAGCCCTGGTCCACGCATTACACGCTACTAAAAAAAAAAGGTCAATGGACCTGAAGCTTGTTGGGCCGGTTTGCCAAGGCCAAGACCTCCATATTGGGGCCTGAACCCCCCCTGGTTTGCCTTCTCTATATTTTCTTATATTTTATTTCTAATTATTATTTTATTTGCTTTATTGTTGTAAGTTAATTAATTATTTTTTACAAAATATGAAAACACATAAAAATCAGAAAAAGGGAAAAATAATAAAACATTACTTATTTTAGTATTTTTATAAATAAACTTGCATGTAAATAAATTAATTTAAATTAGGTGTTTTAACTTTAATTCTTTTAACAAAAATCTAAAAAATGTAGAATTAGGTTTAATAAATTTTATTCCTTATTTTATGTTTCTTTCACAATAATGTTATTTATTTTATTTGTTTTTTATAATTAAATTGGCACATAAATAACTTAGGGTTAAATTAGGTTAAAAAACTTCAACATTTTTCTTAATAATCTTAAAAATAAATAGAATTAGGGTTTGCCTTCGATTTTAATTTCAATTAATTCTCTTTTTCATTAAATCTTAAAAAACATAAAAATACCAAAAACGTTCTCTTTTAATTTTTAATTTTCATTCCTCATTAATTTTAATATTTTGCAAAAGGGTCCAACTCCCTCGTTTCGATAATTCTTTTATTTCGCTTAATTAATTATGTACCTCTCCCGAAGCCTTGTAAATATTACTTCTCGCACTTTACTTTATTTGCTTTATTTATTTTCCGTCAAAGCGGGTCCGGTTTAATTTTGGCGATGTGGACCCGCGCCATTTGTAATAGCTCTAGATTTACTTTTCCCGCAAATATTTTAACTATTAACAAAGCATGCAAGAATGAATGACCATAATAAAATCAAGCGTAGATCACTTTAACATGACAAGACAAATACAAATGAAAACGACACACAATTCGCACACACCACCCCTAGGGTGCGCCTCACTGTTGCCTTGCCTCGAAAGGTGATCGTCGAGTAGAGGATGTCTTAGTAAGTCCTCATGATCCGGGAACCTGGCATGAGGGTAGCTTCTAAGGTGTCTTCCCATTGCTCTGGTGATCACCATGTCCCGAACCTCGAATTGACCCGAACACCTCCAACGGTGGTGCTACCTACCTCTCAATGGTGGGATGGCACTACTTTAAAGGACATTTACACAGACGAATTCCTTAGGGTAGGTAGATGACTCTAAATACTTGCTCTAATTTCAAAACAAAAATTCAAAAAATACTTTTCACACCAACACATTTTCAAAAAGCTTTCGAAAGCAATTTTTCAAACACTCTTGAGGACCGATACAAGAGTCAAACTGAAATTTTCAAAGAAACTTTTTAAAACCCACAGTTGAAAAGCAAACAAAACATTTTGAAAACACAATGAGCAGGTATCTAAGAGCCCATGGATAACCATGGATAGAAAGGGTGCTAACACCTTCCCTTTCTATAATCTACCTCCCGAACCGAGAGCAATCTCTTTAAGGAATTTTTCTGTGCTTTTGTCCTTTCCATTTGGAGAAAATAAAAGACGGTGGCGACTCTTGCTTCCGCGACATTTCGCGAACCAGCGTTAAACAGTCAGTTCCAGATCCACCGATCACAAGTATCAACCAACCTCGGACTGCACCAAAGTCAGTTATCTCACTACCCTAAAGAGGCCAAGATAGTTCAATTAAGGTTCCTAAGGTCTGTTGATGCTTCACGACACCACGCGGCGGCCCCGTACTCTCCTTGACTGAACTCAAGGGTTACCGGTACACACCAAAGTGCCACATCAACGTAGCAGACTGTTTCAACCATGTCGGTATACCCTGCACAGTTCCCTCACAACCTTGTTGCTACTTTCTAAGAAGGTATCCCCAGATCCGGGTTAGGACCTATAGAACTCCCAAGACAGTCCCACAATTTAAAGCAAGCAAAGAAAGCAATTGAAAACACAGTGATCTTAGTCCTAAGGTACACCTCACTTTAAGTTAAATCCCCAGCAGAGTCGCCAGTTCTGTGATCGGTGGATCTGGAACTGACTGTTTAATGCTGGTTCGCGAAATGTCGCGGAAGCAAGAGTCGCCACCGTCTTTTATTTTCTCCAAATGGAAAGGACAAAAGCACAGAAAAATTCCTTATAGAGATTGCTCTCGGTTCGGGAGGTAGATTATAGAAAGGGAAGGTGTTAGCACCCTTTCTATCCATGGTTATCCATGGGCTCTTAGATACTTGCTCATTTGTGTTTTCAAAATGGTTTGTTTGCTTTTCAACTGTGGGTTTTAAAAAGTTTCTTTGAAAATTCCAGTTCGACTCTTGTATCGGTCCTCAAGAGTGTTTGAAAAATTGCTTTCGAAAGCTTTTTGAAAATGTGTTGGTGTGAAAAGTATTTTTGAATTTGTTTTGAAATTAGAGCAAGTATCTAGAGTCGTCTACCTACCCTAAGGAATTCGTCTGTGTAGATGTCCTTTAAAGTAGTGCCATCCCACCATTGAGAGGTAGGTAGCACCACCGTTGGAGGTGTTCGGGTCAATTCGAGGTTCAGGACATGGTGATCACCAGAGCAATGGGAAGACACCTTAGAAGCTACCCTCATGCCAGGTTCCCGGATCATGAGGACTTACTAAGACATCCTCTACTCGACGATCACCTTTCGAGGCAAGGCAACAGTGAGGCGTACCCTAGGGGTGGTGTGTGATTCGTGTGTCAGATTCAAATATTTTATCTTGTCATGTTTATTGGTGTTCTACGCTTGATTTTATTTAAGGCCATTCATTCTTGCATGCTTTGTTTAACAGTTAAAATATTTGCGGGAAAAGTAAATCTAAAGCTATTACAAACGGCGCGGGTCCACATCGCCAAAATTAAACCGGACCCGATTTGACAGAAAAAAATAAAGAAATTAAAAATGCGAGAAGTAATTACAAGGCTTCGGGAGAGATACATAAATATAAAGAATAAAAATAAATATGCGAATTAAATAATTAAGTCGAAAGGAGGGCGTTGGACCCTTTTTGCAAAAATTAAAATTACATGAATTAATTAATTTAAGAAAAGAAATTGCTTTTGTTTTTGGTATTTTTAGTATTTTAAGATTTAATGGAAAAAGAGAATTAATTAAAATTAAAATAAAATGCTAAACCTAATTCTAATTATTTTTTAAGTTATTAAGAAAAATATTGAAGTTTTAACCTAAATTAAACCTAATTTTTATATACAATTTTAATTGTGAAAATAAATAAAATAAATAATATTATGGTGAACAAGAAAATTAAAAAGGAATAAAACATTAATCAAACCTAATTCTATTTCTTTTTAGATTTTTTTATTAAAGATATTAAAATTAAACCCTAATTTATATTAAATTCAATTATATACATTTATTTACAAGAAAATATTAAAATAAAATATTTACTATGTTTTTTTTGTCTTTTCTGATTTTTTATGATGTTTTTGTATTTTGTAAAAAAAAAAAAATTAATTAAATTAAAACAATAAAGAAAATAAAATAACAATTGAAAATAAAATATAAGAAAAATATGGAAAATTGCAAACCAGGGGGGTGGAAGTCCCAAATTGGAGGTATAGATCCAAGAATCCTGGCCCAATAGCATTGGCCTGTTTGGACTTTTTTGCTAGCGTGCTGAAGCGTTGACCTATGCTCATGGTGTGCTTCAGATCTAGGCCTTTGGTTTGATCTCCAGGGGGACGTGTCACACTTGATTTGGAAGTGCATCATAGTCCTCAGTAAGTGGAACGGCATGTGAACCTGGAAAAAATAATATGAAGAATAATACATACCTGGGGCTCGAACCCAGGTCTTGGATGTCAACGCAATCAGCGCTTGCCAGCTGAGCCATTAAACTCTTTTGTTAAATAAATAAACAGCAAATAATAAAATATGAAACTACGCGTTAGTGGGACGAAGCGCGCGAATTTCAAATCAACCAACCAATTTATGCCACGGACTCATCTTCTTCATGGAGTTGGATTTTCCTGAAATACAAAAGCAATAGACAATGGTTTTTGAACCGTTCTATAATGCACCATTAGAAAAAATAACGAATAGGCCATAAGGCCATATAAATTAAGCGCGATTGTTGTATCTTCTTCGTCCAAGCTTGCAGGTTTGAATGGTGGCGGTTTGGAGTCTCAATTTTTCCTAGTTTCAAAAGCCCTAATCTGAAGCTTGCAAAACCCTAAAATTCAAACATGGTGGAATCGTATACACAGCATAAAAACGCAATTAAGTGCATTGGTTAGCTTCAAAACATCATAATGAACATGAATCAATGAATAAATTTCACAAATAATGCATGGAATGGGATATACGATTATGAAATTTATTTGATACAGTCTGCACTCATGTTACCAATCCTTGAGGTTCTGATGAGTCTTCTTGATTGGGAATCGTTCAGGGGACCTTGAGGAAGCTATTGAAACAAGTTTCGTGCCTTGAATCCACCTGTAACAATGATTTCAGTTTTGACTTTTTTTGACAATTTTTCAAGTTTGTTCTTGGTTCTTCTGCGCAGCTTAGAGTCTAGCATGATTAGGTTTATGATCAGGCATTTGTACTGAGTCAATTAGGTCAAGAAAAACCAATCAAATCCATGGCATTCATTGTTTTTGAAAATTTGATTTGTTAAGATTTTTCCATATCTTTTCCATGTGCTTTTGTGTCAATTATGATCAATTTGCTCCAAATCTTTCCCTATTTGATTAGGCACGAGATATTGAGTCTAAAACATGTATAAAAAGATTGGTTAGGGTGAGTTAAATATTTTTCATATATTTAAATGATTTAAATGAATTAATATAAATAAAAATTCAAATAAATAAATAAAAATGAGAAAATACTTCCCTTTGGGCCAAGTGGTCGTGCATATGTCATGGATGATGATTCATGGAAGAAAAATGGGCCCATTAGCAATTTTAGGTCATTTGGATCAAAGTTGACTTTTCAAAATATCCAAAAATTTCCCAACTTCCACAAGGCATAACTTGCTCAATTTTTAAGCTTTTCTCATGTTCTTGCACATTTTGGAAAGGTCTTTGAGTCCTCTAACCAATGCCTTTGGTCCCATGTCATTTTGATTTACCAATCTCAAGTTATGGCCTTTGACTTCAAGTCCCTTTTTGTTGACTTTTGAAAATGACCTATAATGTTGAAATTGATAACTTTTTGTGAGAGCATTTCTTGGACTTGAAGTATGAAGATGAGTTGTAGAAAATGTCTTTCTCTTCAAAATGAGCTTTGGATGGAATTTTTCTGATAATCCATGTGAAAGTTATGCCCTGGTCAATTTCAGTTGAATTTTTTCAACTGTCCAAATAAGGAAACTTTTGCATCTTGATGATTTCTGAGCCAAATTTTGAGAATCATGATCAAGCATTGATCAAATGATGTTTGTGGCTTCAAAATGATATGTTGACCAAAAATTTGAACTTTTGACTGTCAAATGACCATTTTGCCCCTACAGTTGACTGTAGTGCAATTAGGGTTTTTGACTGTGCAATTTTGTGCTGAATGCCTTGAAACTTGATATGAGGATGCTTGACCATGTTTGTAAGCATGTGAGACTTGATTGGGCCTTTGAAAAATTCATTTTCTTGATCAGCACACAAACCCTAGTTTTGACTGTATAGGAGACCTTTGCACTGTGCAACCCTTGGGGAATTTTGCAGCTTGACTTGGCAATTTCTTGGAGAATATGGGAGGGCAAATTTTGGGGTGCAACAGTAAACACAAGAGAATGTTAGAGGTTGAACTTTGATCTTTGATTGGAGAACTTTGCAACGGTGGATGTCTTTCCACGAGAATCAAGCTCACCATGTCAAGTGCGTCATAGCCCCTGATTCAAGTTGTTGCACTTGATCTTTGATTGGAGAACTTTGCATCGGTGGATGTCTTTCCACGAGAATCAAGCTCACCATGTCAAGTGGGTCATAGCCCCTGATTCAAGTTGTTGCACTTAATATTTGATGGCATTTGTTTAGAGGAGAAAACCTCTTGCCCCTTGGTAGACGTCTGGTTCAACGTAACCCTGCATCAAAAGAACCCTCGAGATCCTTGAAATGGTTATTGAAAATGCTATGGTATGATGGTATGATGTTATGTACATGTATGCAAAAGCAAGTAAGTATATATACAGGCAATCATATTCACACAAAGCAAACAAGTCCTCAGGTTTAGGCTTGCGTGGGGTTGTAGGTAAGTACACTCTTGAAGTTAGTTGGCTCATCCTGTCCTAAAAACAGAAACCGGGTTCTAAGGAGCTCAATATCATCGGATTGTTTTCTGTGTTCATTGTTTTGGTTTAGCCACTTAACTGGCGACCAAAATATTCCAAGAAAACGACCCTCAATGAGTGTAGTATCGAGTATCTACCAACTTCGGACTGCACCAAAGTCGGTCATCTCACTACCCCTAAAAAGGCTAGGATGGTCAAGTAAGGTTCTAAGAGTTCGTTAGTGCTTCATGACATCACTCAGCGGCCCCGTACTCTCCTTGATTGAACTCAAGGGTTACCGGTACTCACAAATATGTCACACTAACATAGCTTACTGCTTCAACCATGTCGGTATACCCCGCACAGTTCCCTCACAGTTTTATTGCTATTTACCTAAAAAGGTGCCCCAAATCCGGGTGTAGGATTTACAACAAACCCAAACAAGGACCCAAAAAAGTAAAGCAATCAAGGCAATCAAAGCAAGAATGTAAAGGTGATCTAAACCCTAAGGTAACCCCACTTTTGAATTATTTCCCCAGCAGAGTCGCCAGTTCTGTGATACGGTGGGAGAACTGACTTGAGGTTTTGCGTTTGTATTCGCACTTGTTCGGTTTAGCAAGAGTCGCCACCGACTTTTTATTTTATCCTAAGGAAAGGTTAAAAAGCACAGGAAAAAACCTTTTGAGATATTTCATGGGTTCGGGGGGTAGATTATGAAAAGGGAAGGTATTAGCACCCTTTTCATCCATGGTTATCCATGGGCTCTTAGTTACTTGGTTTTAGATCACTTGCCTTTGATTTTCAATTGCTTGAAATTATGGTGTCTGTGTGTGTGTGTTTTTTGAAAATGTTTTTAAAGAAGATGCCTTGTCTTAGGCAACCATTGTAATGACTCGTGTTTGAGTGTTTTACAAAGGTGTGTATCTTTTCGAAAAGATGTTTCAAATGTTTTTGAGAGTTTGTTTTGAAAGTGTTTGTGGAGTGTGGTTTTGAAAAGTAGGCAAGTGTTTTTGCAAGTTTGATCAAGTAAATAAGAGTTTGTCTACCCCTAAATTTACTCAAAGGTTTTTCTCATGTTTTAACCCTTTTGACAATTTTGTTCCACCATTGTATTTGGTGGACAATCTTGCGTTAGGATGTTTAACGGGACAGGCGCGGGTCATCGTATGGACCATGAATGCAATGGTGCCAAGTGTCTTTGGCAATTTTGCTTGAAGGGACTATGATCATTTTTGATTAGGCAACTTTTGAAAGCGTCATCGAGGGACTATGATCATTTTGATTTGTTTTGTTTTGCCAAAGAAACTCGACGTGCAAGCATGGCCCATTTTGGAAGGCAACATGTGGGATTACCCTAGGGGTGCAAGTGTGAATAGTGTATTGATTTCATGTATTTGTCTTTGTATTAGGTTATCTAGCGTTTGATTTTATGTACATACAAACCCTAGGTCTAACCATGGTATATTTGAAAGCGATAAATTGCGGGAATTTAAAGTCTACGCTATTACAAATAAGTATCCGAGAGTGGGGGTACAATTATTTACAAATGGGGATGAGACTTAATAGGAGAGTAATGTCCAAATAATTACAACCAAATCGAATTGCGATCTCAAATGTAATATGTATCAATGTATAGGAATAAAGCAATGTAAATGTGTCAATGTATTTGTGTATTGGTGTAAGTGTATGAGATTTATTTACAAGTATGGGAAATGTTAACTTAATGAGAAAATTAAGTATTGTCTATTTATTTTGTTTTTGTATTCTTGTATTTTTGTCTTTATGTACAAAACAAAACAAGTTTTAATAAAATAAAAGAAAAGGTGTTTTAAGTAATTCTAATTTTTATGTATTTATGTATTACATATTAATGTATTTTAATTAGTAATTTTATGTATAAAGAAAAGATTTTAAGAAAAGAAAATGTTTTAAGTTTTATGTATTAATGTTTTTAGGTATTTATGTTAGTATTTTTTTTATGTACAAAGATTTAATTATATCATAAAAAAAAAGAGTATTGTTAATGTAAAAATTAAAATTTAGTATACTAAGTAAGTTATAAAAAAGTTATAGGGTGATAAAAAGAATAATAGTTTTAGTTGATAAAAAACAGGAATGGGCCTTAGAGGGTTTGGGTCTAAACAACAAACAAGCAGGAAGTGGAATGGGGGGGTATGCACATTGAAACGCACTTGGGCTTAGGCACACTGAAAAGGGCAAGGCCCAAAGCAAATTGGCGAATGTTTTGTAAGGGTTGCAATAGTTCTGTGTCATTTGGGATTAGGGTTTGAAGGTTACAGAGGCGCCGTTCATTCTCTTCGCTTCCTCTTCATCTTCTCAAACCACGCTTATCTGAACAAAACCTCCGTCCAGAGCCACCGAGCGCCACCATTCATCCTCCTCCTCGCGTTTGCTCAAACAACGATAAAAAAGGTATGACTTTTATCCCAACGCATTTTTGAGGGTTTCACGTTCATGTATGTTTTGATTCTTATATGTTCTGGTTTTTAAGTGTTGTCATTGTTTGCATGAGGTATGAGAAGAAGGAGTAGAAAAATACTACCTTTGTATATATCGTGGCCTGGAGAGGAGGAGAGAGCTGGATTCGGAGGCGCTCTGGGACGGCCGGAGGCGAGGGGTACAATGACAAGGCTTGCTCTGGTTTGTCTAGTATCTTGCTTTTGCCTTTAGGGTTTTGTGATGAATGCTGAAAGCCCTTGCTTTGACACTTCTTTTCCTCTTCCACTAGCTTGCCTGCTTCTGTATACTTGTTTGCTTCTTATGTATGCTTGTTTGCTTCTTCTGTATGCTCTCTTGATGAAATGTTGATACTTGATATGCTTGGTATACTGAGTTGCCTTGCTTATTGTTTGCCCTGAGATTATTTGATGATGATATGTCTGCTGGCTCTGTATGTTTATGATGTTAACCCTGTGATGAAAACCTTCTGAGGGTTTGGATGGTTTGAGTCTAAGTTGCCTTGAATGCTTTTTTTTGGACAAAGACTTAAGGCTAGATGCTTGACAGTTTGTTTGTAAATTTATTGATGGCCTTTTGGTTTGAGGATTTCTGGTTTAGGCTTCAGGCTTGACAGGCTGAAAGGCTGGAGGCTTGACAGGTTAGATGCTTTGAATGGTTACAGGCCAGGTTCAGAGCTTGTGTTTTGGTTGAAGTTTTGAGCTTATGAGCTTTTGAACTGGTTTAAGGTTTGACAGGTTGGGACTTGGTATGATTTTGAAGCTTTAGGCTTGGACACAGGTTTTTGGAGAGGATTTGATGCTTGGGCTTCAGTTTGTGTTTGAATGTTTAATACAGATTTAGGCAGAGCTTTTGAATGCAGGTTTTGGACAAGTGAAGGTTTTGAATGGTTTTTGGAGGCAGTTCTGTTTCTTTTTGACAGTCTTGTGAGGTTCTATTTTCTCTGTGATATTTCTGCCGTCTCTCTTACTGTGTTGATGACAGTTTGTTTTATATATTTTCGTCCAGCCTAAGCCTGTAAGCCTCTTTCTTCTTTTCTCTCTCTCTCTCTCTCTCTCTCTACATTTAAAAAAGCATTTTTATTGCTTTAGAAATGTACTTTTCTGAAAAAGTAGCTGCTGGAAAATGATGAACATTTAGATGTTGCTTGCATTAGTTGCTTAGCTCTGCATATCTCTTATCCTCTTTTTCCAGATTTTCTGCTTATCTTATGTACTTCTTGACAGCCTTTTGACAGCTCTTGTACCTGTTGATGTTTTGATGTCTTTTGATATCTTTGGCTTAGTTGCTTTGACATTCAGTTTGACATTGTGACTTTGTAGTTCAGTTTGGACTTTGTTGGCAATGCAGTATGTTTGACAAACTTGAATCATGAACTATGCAGTTTGTTTGACCACTTTGAATTTGTGCAATTATAACTTTTGTGCATTTCATATCTTTTTTGCAAGCATTTTTTCTATCTCTTTTTGTGAACCAAGAGAAATCTTGTGATTTGCAGAGAGGGGAACAACTGATTCCGGCCAGCTACTTTTAATGATGATTCCAATTTAACTGTCTGCCTTTTATTATTTCATCTGCTTTTGACCTTTTTTCTTTTTTCTTTGTTTTGCAGATAAAAATCAATGGAGAGGAGTAGCAGTAGAATAATGAAGATGAAGACTTAGGAATTTTAGGACATAGTTTTGTTTTCAATTTAAATTATTTGTAATAATATTAATGTAAATAACTGTAAATGAATTTACAGCATTTAAATAATATCTGTAACAAACAATTCAAAATGAATAAACATCCCTATTCTTTTGATCAGTTAATTCCTTCTTTCTTTTCATTTGTTTATTTTAATTATTTGAGTTTCTTAAATTAAAACAATTGGAAATAAATCCAATCATTCTGACTTTAGAAAAAGAAATAATTAATAAACGTTCGGCGTTCCGAATTAAACATAACAATGCACAGTCAAATCAAACAAACATCCACATGTCCTTTTTCACTGATTAAATCCAACACTGCAAACTTAATCCAAATGCTTCAGTCCAAATTTCAGAGTAAACTGAAAAGAACTATAGACTTAATTCTTTCTGAGAAATACGTGCACAAAACCCTAGTTCTTGATTAAATGTCAAAGAAGCGTCCGCCTGATCAAAACCTGAGCCAACTCAACCAAACCTTAGCAATCTGCCTGAACTGCTTTAAAATCAATGAAAACCCTAATTCTGTCTGATTGATAAGAAAAGTCTGTTTGACCGATTCTTGAGCCAGTCTGAAAAAATTAGGAAAAAGCCCGAAGCTGTGATTTCTTGTGGAAAAATACGAGGGCAAATTTTGGGGTACAACACACGGTATTAAGCAAATTGAATCAACTGAAGAAAGTTTTGATGAAGAGACTTCCGACATTGGAAACATTGCCGGACCGAGTAAAATCACCCGCAGTGGAAGAATTTTCTCTCCGGAGATTGCTCCTCCAAGGGAAATCTTTGGACCCTCAATTGCTCCTAAGGTTACTCCTGTGTCGGTCAACATATCTGTGAGAACTCCAGTTATTGAGGAAGTTGTGACTCCCGTGGTTGTACCCTCTGCTGTTGCTGCTAATAAAGGGAAGGGGATCCAAGAAGCGCCCGTCAGGACGAGGGCACAGCCTTTGGTCATCCCTGAGACAACTCAAAAAGAAATGGAAGAGATTTTGAAAATAATAAAGAAAAGTGATTATAATGTTGTGGAGCAACTGGGGCAAACCCCCTCAAAAATCTCTATGCTGGCCTTGCTACTTTTTTCAGAAGCTCATGCCAAAGCTTTGATCAAATTCTTGAAGACGGCCCATGTGCCTCAAGAAACCTCCGCGGACCAGTTCCAGGAATGTGTAGCTAGCCTAACAGCAGATAATGGTCTAGGGTTCTCCGACACTGATCTAACAGTCAAGGGGAGAAAGCATAATGACGCTTTGCATGTCTCGGTAGAATGCAGAGGGACTACTCTGGCACACGTTCTGGTAGACATCGGTTCATCGCTGAACGTCTTACCAAAGAAAGCATTGGACAGGCTAGATTGTGAAGGTCTAACTTTAAAGCCCAGCAACATCATTGTTAGAGCCTTTGATGGTTCTAAACGGATGGTCCACGGGGAAGTGGACATCCCGATTAAAGTGGGTACTGAAACCTTCAACTCCATATTCTATGTCATGGACATCCATCCCTCATATTCTTTCTTGTTGGGAAGACCCTGGATTCATCATGTTGGAGCTGTTACTTCAACTTTACATCAGAAGCTCAAGTACCATGTTCAGGGGAAAATTATGACAGTTCACGGTGAGGAGGAATACATGATAAGCCATCTTAATTCTTTCTGCTATGTGGAATTGGATGGTGAATTCATTGAAACCCCCTTTTAGCATTTTGAAGAGGTAGCTCAGGAGATTGCGGCAGTGCCTTCTGTACCCATGATTACCCGACCTCCACCTCGGATGTCGCCACTCAAAGATGCAAAGGCTGTGATTGAAGAAGGAGGAAACCCAATCTGGGGGCAACTTCCCGATTTTCCATTCAAATTTGATAAATTCGGCTTGGGTTTCACTGCTGCTAGTCAGAAAGTTGTGCGCCGCTCTTGGGATGGAGGACCACCATTGAAGATCACTCATCATGGAGTCAATCCTTTGGAGGATGGTGAAGAGGAGAGCAACCTAGAAGACTGGATTTTCCCTACCGTTGGAGGAGGTTTGAGCAATTGGGAGGCAAAGGACTTTATTCCCATTACTTTCATCAATCAGTAATTTATCTTTCAAACATTTCTGTTGGTTTGTAATAATTCCTAAACAATTCGTACACTTTTAACCTTGTGCCTTACCCGAGGCACATAGGTCCATTTGTAAGGGTTTGATTTCTTCATCTTCATATTCCATTTTAATGAATCATGGACGTTTTCACATATAAACTTTTCTGTTCATTTTCTTTCTTTTTTACATTTTTATTTGTTTAAAGGTGGCTATCCCTTACACACACCCACACTCACCAATGCAGGTATCCATCCATTATGGATTCCATGGATAACAATTCTGCTATGGCCTTCAGTGACTCTGAAGATCCTGTCTACCATGCCGAATACGAAGGTGATGAAGACTGTGAAGTGCCTGGAGAGTTGGCTAGACTGCTACAACAGGAAGAAAGGGCTATTCTACCACATGAGGAGTTGTTATAAACAATCAACTTGGGAACAGAGGAAGACAGAAAAGAAGTAAGAGTGGGTGCCAACCTAGAGCCAAGTGTCAAGGAGCGCTTGATTCAGCTATTGAATGAATATGTCGAGATCTTCGCCTGGTTCTATGAAGACATGCCAGGACTTGATACAGATATTGTGGTTCACCGTCTCCCTACTAGAGAAGACTGTCCACCAATCAAACAGAAAGTCTATCGAATGAGGCCCGATATGTCTGAAAAGATCAAAGCTGAAGTGATGAAGCAGTTCAATGCTGGATTTCTTGTTGTTACTTCTTATCCATAATGGGTAGCTAACATTGTGCCCGTGCCTAAGAAGGACGGCAAAGTTAGAATGTGTGTGGATTACAGAGACTTAAACAGGGCTAGCCCTAAAGATGACTTTCCACTACCACACATTGACATCTTGGTTGACAATACAGCTCAACACAAGATATTTTCTTTCATGGATGGATTTTCAGGGTACAACCAGATCAAAATGGCCCCTGAAGACATGGAGAAAACTACTTTTGTTACACAGTGTTGTACCCCAAATTTTGACCTAAGATACCATCTCCCATCTGCATCATTACATTGCAAGTGTTTTGACCTATTTTTATCAATTTTCAAAGCAGATTTAAAATTCATAACTTTTTCAAGTCAAGAGCTGTTTATTTCTTGAACGCTAAATTTATTAATTGATCAATGCTAAAACAATGTTTATTAATTATTTATTATCTTAAATTTAAATAATTGGAATTTATTTTCAGTTATTATATAATTTAAAGATTTGTAAATAATAAAGTAAATATTTGAAAAGAAGTTTATTAATTGATCAGACAATGTTTATTAATTATTTATTATCTTAAATTTAAATAATTGGAATTTATTTTCAGTTATTATATAATTTAAAGATTTATAAATAATAAAGTAAATATTTGAAAAGAAGTTTATTAATTGATCAGACAATGTTTATTAATTATTTATTATCTTAAATTTAAATAATTGGAATTTATTTTCAGTTATTATATAATTTAAAGATTTATAAATAATAAAGTAAATATTTGAAAAGAAGTTTATTAATTGATCAGACAATGTTTATTAATTATTTATTATCTTAAATTTAAATAATTGGAATTCATTTTCAGTTATTATATAATTTAAAGATTTATAAATAATAAAATAAATATTTGAAAAGAGTTTATTAATTGATCAACAATGTTTATCTAATTATTTATTATTCTAAGTTTAAATAGTTGAAATTTTATTTTCAGTTATTACAATTTAGAGAATTATAAATAATGAAGTAAATAATTGAAGAGAAGTTAATTGGTCAATGATGTTTATTTAATTATTTATCATTCTAAATTTAAATAATTGGAATTGATTTTCAGTTATTATATAATTTAAAGAATTATAAACGATAAAATAAATAATTGGAAAGAAGGAGAGAATTAACTGGTAAAATATTGGAGTTTTATTCATTTTATTCTAATTGTTACAATTGTTTGTTTAAATACTATACTTATTTAACAAAGTATTTACAATAACAATTCTTACAAATGTTCAAAGTGAAATAAAAAATTTCCTAATTTTTCTAAGTTCTAAATCTTCATCTTCTATCCAATACTTCTTTGATGCTCATTTAATTTTACCTGCAAAAGAATTAAAAGAAAAGTCAGAAATAAATATAATTAAAAGCGGACAATTATTTTAGCGTTCATCATTAAAAGCAAACGGCTGGAATCAATTTTTACCCTCTTTGCAAATCACGGGATCTCTCCCGGTTCACAAAAAGGGATGAATTTTTTATTGATAAAAATGAATGCACAAGTTAAAAATATGCACAAATTCATTTTTTTTGTCAAAATTGCACATTTTAATTGTAAACTGCATAGTTCAAATCAATTGCACATTTTCAAAAGCCAATTGCATATTTCAAAAGCAAAACATCATATACATAGTTCAACAGCATCAATTTTCAACACATATGCAACGTAAACTAACTGTCATGTGGGAAGAAGTCAAAAAAACATAAGGCTCCCATACTGTACAATGCAGTTGACAAAGAGGAAGTGTGCAAATCAAACTATGCAAGAAAATATTTCTATTTTACATCATTTTCCAGCTTTCACTTTTTCAGAACTTAAAAGTACATACATCATTTTAATGTCAATTGTACTGAGGAGAGATAAGAGAGAAAGAGTGTGGGTTTTACAGGTTTTGGCTTAGGCAGAAAAGAGATACAAAACAGAACAGCAGCAATACAATAAGAAAAAGGAAAGCATGAAAAAGAATATGGACAAAACTGATGTAACAGTAGAGAGGGCAGTGTATCAAAGAAATATAGTAAAAATACTCAAAACCTGGATCATCAAAAGCCAAGTAAACCTCAAGGCCAACCAACTGTTATAACAAAAAACCCTTCAAGAAAAGTGGAGATATCATAACCGTTTGGAAGCCAAAAACCAAAACTGAGTTAAAATCACTCAAACTGCAACATAAACAAAAAGATACAACCTGCATTCAAAACCTTTCAAAACCATGTCAAAACCAAAACCATGTCAAAACCATAGCCATTTCAAAGCCTAAGCCATAGTAACATAAACCAAGGCCACAAACTCAAAACCAAGGCTATAACCTGCATAAACCAGTAAAGCCTCACCAAAACACAACCAATATGGCCTAAAAAACCATAAACAATCTGTTTCCATAACCTGCATAAACCAGTAAAACCTGTACCATCCTAAAAAATCAGTAAGCACAACCTACTGTCCAGCCAAAACCTTATCCCTTTTCAAAAAATGATAACCTGTAACATAAACCTTATGGCCTAAAACCATAAAACCTGTCAATCCATACAAAAGCCAAAAACCTCATCAAACCTTAAACCTTATGGCCTAAAACCATAAAACCTGTCAATCCTTACAAAAACCATTAACCATCAACAACCATCAGTAATCTGTTTCTAGCCTCAACCAAACCAAAAGGAACAGTCAAGCATCAGGCCTCAGAAATCTTCATCATAGGCCATTAGAAAGGCAACAGAATCACAGTAAAGAAGAAGAGAGGAAAATTATTCGAAGGCAACAGTCAAGCATTCAAAGCATCCAAGGCAACACAGGCGTGTAAAGGCAACAGAAGAAGAAGAAAAAATATCACGTAGAGGTCATCATCAAACCACAAATCAGAAATAAGAAGACAACCCAGGATACCAAGCAAAGCTCACAGCCTCACTGTCTTCCCCCTCGCCTTGGCCTCCTACGCGTATCCCCAACCTTCCTCCTCCGTCTCCAAAGGTAACATTTCACCTTCTTTTTCTTTCAAAATACCTCAAATAATCACATTAATTTGAAGTCAGAATCAAAAATGGACACAAAATCATAACATGCAGTAACCAAAAAACCCTAACGAAATAAAAGATGAAAATTGTACCGTGAATCTGTCGCCCTAGCGCCTCGTTGGAGGGAAGAGGAACGTTGAGGTACCGGTGGCCATGGACAAAGGGAGAATTCAGAAGCGGGCACGAAGAAGATGAGAACGAAGAAGAACGCGTGAACGAGGAGTAGCGGCGCCGTCGCTGTTAACCCTAATCCCTTTTTCTCAACTAAGACAATGTTTACCCTAAAACAAATTATGAAATAATGTTTGGACCTGACCCGTCTCTTGCCAAAAAGCCCAACGAATTTCTTGTACACCCCCCGTTTCTGTTTTTTGATTGGGCCCTCTCAAAACCTTTTAGCCCATGTAATGGTTTATGGTTTGCTTATCTACCCTTGATTCTTGATGCACCTCTCTTTCTATTTTTTACTTTCTTTAGCCTTTTTTTTAGCATTATTATTAATTTAGTTAATTAATAAAATTAATCAAATAAGAGGTGTATTTAATTAAAACATTTTAAATAATTTGATCTTTTTTTATTAAGTTTAACTTTAGGTTTAGTTTAGTAATTTTTAGTATTCCTTTTTTCAAATTAGGTTTAAATTAATAGCTTTTAAGTTTTAATTTAGTTTAGAGTTATTTAATAATTCTCAAAATAATACTTTATATTAATATTAAAAAAACATATAAAAATAAAAGCTTTAAAAAACATTTTATTTTTCTTAATTAATTCTCTTGCGTTATACCTATTAGATAAAAATATAAAAAATGCATGTTCACGCCATTTAATCTGTTTATTTAATCATTGTTGTAGTTATATATAACTTAATCATCATCTATCTAATTTCCTGTTTGATTATTCAGTATTTACTTGTTTATTCCGTTTACGCCTAAATCCAAGAGAAAAATGATTAAACTGGTTGACTTCATGTCCTCAAGTCCAATCACGCGAACATATGCATTTCATTAAAACTTAAGACAATTCCCCCCCCCCCCCCCCCAAATATTCAGTCTTTTCAAAATTTATACCTTTTAAGCCAAAACATCGACATTAGGTCGTCGTACCTTCAAAAAAACCGTCCGTACCCCTTTTCGGCCAAAACAATTTATTTTTAATCAAACGAACATTTTAATAAACAGATATTTCAAAAGGTTCTTATAGAGTACTATAGATACATTGGGTGCTAATACCTTCCCACTGTATAACCAACCCCCGAACCATAGATCTCTTTTCAAAAAACGCCTTGTATTTTTATTACTTTTAAAAAGTATTATTTTACATTGCATATTTAGGGTTTTATTTCGCTCTTTCCCCTTTTCCCTTGGAAATAATAAAGCGCGGTGGCGACTCTTGCTTTTGTGAGACGAATTAATCAATAATTCGATCTCCGATTTACCCCGCTACATTTTTTATCGCTACAGAATTGGCGACTCTGCTGGGGAGAGATTGACCTCTTGCTGGTCCATCCCTAAGTGGGTTAAGCCTAGTTTGTTTTATCTATTTTATTATTATTTGATTTTTTTGATTATGTGTTTAAATTGGGGTTGTTTGGGTTTTTTGCAAAGGACGAATCCTATACCCGGATTAAGTTACACTCAAGAATAGGACGGGCGGTACAGTCATGTTAACTTTGAGGGAGTAATCCCGAAGAAGGAGGCATGAGATCCCCCACTCAATGGAAGGCCCTCTTGAACTTAATCTTTGTTTACCGAGTAATCGGGAAGACATTATTATTTTCGACCTAGGAGCCAGAGAAATTGAGAACCGTAGAACCCTAACCCATCTTGGCTTTTAGGTGTAGCGCGGAGACTATAACGGAGTAATTCGGAAGTAGTTGTTACGCGATGCTACGCTCGGATGAGTTTCTCTTGATAATATTGCTAATTATTGAGTAATCAAGACGTTGGTAATATCCGAAGGAGGAATGTAGACTTTGGGAACTCCTAGAACCTTGTCTTACAGGTGTGATTGAACCGTTAGTACATACCTTGGGGTGGGCTTTACCTTTGACTCCATGCTGAAACGTTGAACCTTTGAACCCCATGTTTGTGAACTTGTGTGTAACTGTTGCATTATCATTCATTCATGCATTCATCAGCATTTTTTGTAAAAAACTTGTTTTTCAAGGAACTTAGGAATGATTTTGCAGACATCTCAGGTACTATTATTATGGAATTTGGAAGGAGAAACACTCGAAGTTTTAGTTTTAAGGAGCCCGAGATTGAAGAACTGAAGAGTTTGATTCCTAAGATCAAGAACCCGATAGATTTTCAGAAAAAGTATGGGTCCATTATACCTCTCATGAAGCGCAAGATGAAGGAAGGCATCCTTAATACGTTGGTCCAATTCTACGATCCTTTGTATCGATGTTTCACCTTTCCCGATTACCAGTTAATGCCCACCTTAGAAGAGTACTCCTACATACTTGGGTTGCCGATCACCGACTGTGTTCCTTTTTCTGGCTTAGAAGAGGAACCCAAATCTCACGAGATAGAGACCATCACCCACTTGAAGAAATCAGAGATAAAGGAGAACATGACTACAAAAGGGGGAATCCGAGGCTTGTCTGCGCAGTTTTTGTTGAGGAAAGCTCGTCATTTCGCTGAGATAAAAAATACTATTGCCTTTGAAGGCGTCTTTGCTCTACTCGCTTATGGTCTATTCTTGTTCCCTAACGTTGATAAGTTTGTGGATATCAACGCCATCAGAATTTTCTTGATTGGAAATCCGGTCCCTACGCTGCTCGGAGATACCTACTACTCCATCCATCTTCGAAACTCTTATCAAGGAGGGATGATTATTTGTTGTACACCGTTGCTGTATCAGTGGTATGTTTCTCATCTACCTAGGTCTGATGTTTTCTGGGATCTCGAGAAGGAGCCGCGATGGGCGCCAAATATTATGGCTCTCACTCATTTCGACATTGATTGGTATAATCGAGTTTACTATGACGTGAAGATCATCGATGGCTGTGGTGCTTTTCCTAACGTGCCTCTTCTTGGTACGAAAGGTGGAATTAACTATAACCCTGTTCTCGCGCGCCGTCAGTTTAGATACCCGATGAGGGATAAGCCAAACAACATCCATGTGAGTGGTTTCTTTCTACAGGAAGGACAAGATCATCAGGCAGCTAAGAGGGAGATCGAAGGAGCTTGGCGCCACATCCATAGGAAAGGGAGAGACATGTTAGGACATAGAGGTGCTGTTTCTTTGGAGCCTTACCTACAATGGGTCCGTGCTAGGGCTTGTGCTCTCAAGATGCCCTATAAACCTGAGAAACCTTTATTCCCTACCGTTGCATCATCATCTGTTGATATCCCTATCGAGAATATGAGAGAATACCAAGGAAATCTGGCTAGGATGAAGTCCGAGAGAAATGCTTGGAAAGAAAAGTATAATATGTCTGAATATGAGAATCGGGTCCTGGCTCGACAACTAAAGGAAAAGGAAGATTTGCTATTTATTCAAGACGGTTGGTTCATTGACCATGATGAGAAGCTTCGTCAAAAGGATGCTTTACTGAAGAAGTATGCTAGTGAAAGGAAGAGAAAGAAGGAAGGTTCAGTAAGTGTTGCTCTTGTTCCTAATCCACAAAAGGAAATCATTGATCGACTGGTAGCTGAGAAGAAAGAGATGGAAGATTTTTATGAAGAAAAGATCAGGAAGCTCCGGTTACAATTGGTATTTGGACCTTCATCTGATGATTATGAGTGATCTTTAGCTTTTAGTTTTATTTTACTGATGTCATTTTGTAAAACTCTGTAAAAGGGCTTCATGTTCCAAAGTTGTAATTTACTGCTTTATTATGGGCTTCATGTTCCAAAGTTGTAGTTTACTGCTTTTATTATTGGGTTGTTATCACAAAGTTGTAATTTATTGTTTTGTTGTTCCAAAGTTGTAAGTTGTAATTTACCGCTTTTGATTAATGGATTGAGTTTTTGTTGTTCCAAATTCCTTTACCATTGATGTGTGCAAAATTATTGAAGTTCCTTAAAAAACTATTAAAATGAATTATCATTTGCATCACACATCATGCATCATTCAACATTCCACTTCACATGTTTTCTAGAGTCTCATCCTTGTTTCTTTTTCCACTCCGATAGATTGTCAAGCTGTCTCATCGATACGATACTCGAGCCAATCGACAGAGGAAGATGGAAGATCTGGAACAGGAAAACCACGAGCTTCGTGAGGAGGTCGCTACCCTTCGTGTCGGTATGGAAAAGTTAACTGCGCTAGTGGAAAGTTTGATGGCTGCTCAGAATCAGCCATCGACTACAGCTGCTGAGATTCAGACTTCAACTACTGTGGTTTCTGAGATTGTCACCGTTCCAACATCTGTGACTCAAATCAACTCTCCGCTTCAACATTAGATGCCGAAAGGTTTTCCGTGGGGAATGCCTTACAACTTTGTGCCATAGGGGTATCAGCCTGTTGTACAGCCTTTGTTTCAACCTACTTTGTCTCTTCCTCAGCCAGAGACAACTTCCATGCCGCCAGTAATCCCGTCTGTAACACCTTTCCCGCAACCGGTGATGACAACTGTCGCTCCTGTGGTTCACTCCGTGCCATACTTGAATGAACCTATTTATCCTGCCGAGCCTGCTGAAAGTTTGGGTCTTTTTGATAGAATGGAAGAATTTCAAGACCAATTCCAAGAAATGCAGAGGGAGCTCAGAGCGTTAAAGGGGAAGGATTTGTTTGGGAAGAATACGTATGACCTTTGTTTAGTTCCGAATGTCAAGATTCCAGCAAAATTCAAAGTGCCAGACTTTGAAAGATATAAGGGTGATTCGTGTCCTCGGAGTCACTTGACTATGTACGTGAGAAAGATGTCTACATATTCTGATGATCATGACTTGTTGATTCATTATTTTCAAGACAGTTTGACGGGTGCTGCTCTAAAGTGGTATATGGGTTTAGACAGTATTCGGATCCGCAACTTCAACGATCTTAGCGAAGCTTTTGTTCACCAGTATAAGTACAACGTTGACATGGCACCGGACAGGGATCAACTCCGGGCGATGTCCCAGAGAGACAGAGAATCTTTTAAGGAATACGCCCAGAGGTGGCGTGAAATTGCTGCTCAAATCTATCCTCCTCTTGAGGAAAAAGAGATGACGAAGATATTCTTGAAGACTTTAGGTTCCTTTTACTATGAAAGAATGATCGCCAGCGCACCCAGTGACTTCACCAAAATGGTAAGCATGGGCATGCGGTTGGAGGAAGGGATTCGTGAAGGACGTTTGGTAAAAGAAGGAAGTCCGTCTAGCAGTATTAAGAAGTTTGGAAGTGTTTTCCCAAAAAGAAAAGAACAGGATGTCAGCGCAATCTTCCCAGGGAGACCGAGGAGAGGTTACTCACACGTTGCGGCAGTCACTCCGGCTGTCCGCCCAGCTTTGATGACCCCAGCTCATCAAATCCCACCAACTCAACAACGGCCATTTCAGCAGCAGCCTCGACAACAGGCTTATCCATTCAACAACCAGAACCGTTCACCAAGAAAGCCGCAATTCGATGCCATTCCTATGACTTATACTGAATTGTTCCCTGCTCTTATCAGAAAGAACCTTATAACGACAAAACCTCCTCCGGTCGCACCAAATAGTACTTCTCTGTGGTATAAGGCGGATCAGTTTTGTGAATATCATCAAGGGTCGCCGGGGCACAACCTTGAAAATTGTTTTGCTCTAAAGGCGGACGTGCAGAGGTTGATTAAGAATGGTATCTTGTCTTTCAAGGATGTTAATCCAAATGTTAGAGATAATTCTTTGCCTCGACATGGGGCAGCATCAGTGAATATGGTGGAAGGTTGTCCGGGAAAGTTTCGAGTTTTTCAAGTTGAACACATAAGAGAGTCGTTGATCAGGTTACATCAGAGCTTAAGAAGACTTGCCTTTGTTAGGCATCAGCATGATTATGATGTTTGTGAATTTTGTTCAAGAGAGGTTGATTTCCCTATTATGAAAGAGGATATTCAAAAGTTGTTAGACCAGAGGGTTATCACCATTACCTATGACAGAGATCCGGAGGATGAAATGAATGTTATAATACCACAATTCAATTTGCCTGAATCAGTAGAGATCGTTTACGACAGTCAGACTGCACCTGTTGCTCCTTTGATCATTTATCCACCTGGTCATGTGCCTTACAACTCAGACCAAGCTATACCGTATAAGTATAATGCCACAATGATTGAGAATGGGGTAGAAGTCCCTATACCAACAAGACCGTCTTTTGTTAACATTGTTGATGTGAGTAGAGTTACGAGAAGTGGACGTGTCTTTGCAGCAGTACCTTTGAAGAGACCAGAAGTTCAAGTCAGGAGACCCATACCGGCAGAAATTCCAGCGAGAAATGTTGAACCCAGGGTTGAGATAGGCCGATCCAATGAACCTATCCCACATCCTGATGATGATGAGATTCTGAAGCTTATCAAGAGAAGTGAATATAAGATTGTGGACCAACTATTGCAAACTCCTTCCAAGATTTCTTTCCTTGCTTTACTGAGAGATTCTGGTGCCCATAGAGAAGCTTTGATGAAGGTCTTGGACCAGGCATTCGTGGATCATGATGTGACGGTTGACCAATTTGATGGAATTGTGGGAAATATTACTTCGTGTAACAATCTTGGTTTCAGTGATGAAGAGCTTCTGGAGGAGGGAAGGAACCATAATATGGCTTTGCATATCTCAATAAGTTGTGGAAACGATACTTTATCAAGTGTGTTGGTAGATACAGGTTCGTCGTTAAATGTAATGCCCAAAACTACATTGTCTCGACTCTCATATCCAGGTGCTCCCATGAGACCTAGTGGGGTAATTGTCAAAGCGTTTGATGGTTCTAGGAAGACTGTCATTGGTGAGGTGGATCTTCCTATAGTAATTGGCCCTCACACTTTTCAGATCACTTTTCAAGTAATGGATATTTGTTCCGCCTACAGTTGCCTATTGGGTCGTCCATGGATCCATGATGCAGGGGCAGTCACTTCCACGCTCCATCAAAGATTGAAGTTTGTAAGGCATGGAAAGCTGGTAATGATTGGTGGAGAGCAGGCTATGGTGGTAAGCCATTTGTTATCTTTCTCTTTTATTGATGCTGGTGAGGATGTTGGAACCCAATTCCAAGCTCTATTTGTTGCTAATAATGAAGTGAAGAAGCAAGGGACATCTATTTCTTCTTTTGAGGATGCACGACGGGTGGTTGAAAGTGGTTCGGCTGAAGGTTGGGGCCAAGTGTTGACTCTGCCCGAGAACAAGTCTGGAGAAGGTCTTGGTTTTCATCCCGTGTCTACAAGAGTCAAGCAGGAAGTAGTTACTCGTCCGATTCAAGAGGTTTTCCGAAGCGCAGGTTTTATCCATCCGACTCCTCCTGAAGTCGATGCCATAATAGGAGACGATTCTGAAGAGGATTTACCCGATTTTGTAACGCATGGAGTGGCTTGCCAGAACTGGATTGCTGTTGATGTTCCTGTTGTGATGCACATTTCTGAGTAATGTTTTGTTTTATTTTTGAGAAAAAACTTTCGCTCTGCCCAAGGCGAAAAGTATTTGTGTCGGGCTATGTTGAAAATAAATCCTTTTGCTCTGCCCAAGGCAAAAGAGAAATGTTTGGGCTCTTTGTTTCAAGTATTTCCCCTCATGAATAAAAATGTTATTTTGTCCACTACTGTTTTATTTTTCACATTTTCTGGGAAATAGTAATGAAAATTAATTGGTAGTAATAGGAAAATATAATAACCTTTTGTTTCATTTGTACAACATTCATATTAATCGATTTCTAAAATAAAGCATAATCATATGTGCAGATTAATCCATGACTTAACCATTGAAAACAATGATCCTATGCCCTCTCCCAACTTTGAATTCCCTGTGTTCAGAGCCGAAGAAGAGGATAGTGAAGAGATTCCTGATGAAATTTCTCGTTTACTTGAGCACGATGAAAAGATTATTCAACCGTTTGAGGAACCTATAGAGATGATCAATTTGGGTGATGAAGAAGATAAAAAGGAAGTTAAGGTCGGAGCATTGCTTATCCCAGAGGTCAAAGAGAAAATGTTGGAGCTTCTCAAAGAGTATGTTGACGTGTTTGCTTGGTCTTACCAAGATATGCCAGGTTTGGACAACGATATTGTGGAGCATCGTTTACCGTTGAGACCTGAATGTCCGCCGATTAAGCAGAAGTTGAGAAGGACTCGTCCCGATATGGCTGACAAGATCAAAGAAGAAGTTTAGAAACAGATTAATGCAGGTTTCCTTGTTACATCGGTCCATCCTCAATGGTTAGCCAATATAGTTCCTGTTGCTAAGAAAGATGGCAAAGTTCGAATGTGTGTAGACTATAGAGATTTGAATAGAGCTAGCCCAAAGGATGACTTCCCATTACCGCACATTGACGTACTGGTCGACAGTACCGCAAAGTTCAAAGTCTTTTCTTTCATGGATGGTTTCTCTGGTTACAATCAAATCAAGATGGCACCAGAAGATATGGAGAAGACAGCTTTCATTACACCTTGGGGAACATTTTGTTATCAGGTTATGCTGTTTGGTCTGAGGAATGCTGATGCAACATACCAAAGGGCCATGAATGCTTTGTTCCATGATATGATGCATAAAGAGATAGAAGTGTATGTAGATTACATGATTGCCAAATCACAAACTGAAGAAGATCACTTGGAACATTTATTGAAGTTATTCCAGCGTTTGAGAAAGTATAAACTCCGTCTGAATCCCAACAAGTGCACTTTTGGTGTTCGTTCTGGAAGACTTCTGGGTTTCATTGTCAGTCAGAAAGGTATTGAGGTAGATCCTGATAAAGTCAAAGCTATTCGGGAAATGCCCGCACCCAAGACGGAAAAACAAGTAAGAGGATTCCTTGGGAGACTGAATTATATTTCTAGATTTATATCTCATATGACTGCTACCTGTGGGCCGATTTTCAAGCTTCTCCGAAAGAACCAAGGATGTGTGTGGACAGAAGATTGTCAGAGAGCTTTTGATAGCATCAAAGAATATTTGCTTGAACCTCCCATTTTGATTCCTCCGGTGGAAGGAAGACCTTTGATTATGTACCTGACTATATTGGAAGATTCCACGGGATGTGTGCTTGGTCAACAAGATGAGACTGGAAGAAAGGAACATGCTGTATATTATCTGAGTAAGAAATTCACAGACTGTGAGTCTTGATACTCAATGCTTGAGAAAACCTGTTGTGCTTTAGCTTGGGCTGCTCGCCGTCTGCGCCAGTATATGATTAACCACGCCACTTGGTTGATCTCCAAAATGGATCCGATCAAGTATATCTTTGAGAAACCCGCCTTATCTGGAAGAATAGCCCGTTGGCAGATGTTGTTATCTAAATATGACATTGAGTATCACACTCAGAAAGCAATCAAGGGGAGTATTTTAGCCGATCATTTGGCTCACCAACCAATTGACGATTATCAATCCATCAAGTTTGATTTCCCAGATGAAGATGTTATGTACTTGAAAGCTAAAGATTGTGAAGAGCCGTTACCCGAAGAAGGACCTGATCCCGAATCGCATTGGGGTTTGATATTTGACGGAGCTGTGGACTCTTATGGAAATGGAATTTGGGCAATCATCGTCACTCCCCGAGGTACTCATATCCCGTTCACGGCGAGATTGAAGTTTGACTGCACGAACAACATGGCTGAATATGAGGCATGTATTTTGGGTCTCGAAGAAGCAGTGGATTTAAGGATTAAGATTCTTGATATTTACGGAGATTCGGCATTGGTAATTAATCAAATCAAAGGAGAATGGGAGACTCGTCATCTTGGTTTGATCCCTTACAGAGACTATGCTAGAAGATTGTTAACTTTCTTCAACAAAGTGGAATTACATCATATCCCTAGAGATGAGAATCAAATGGCTGATGCTTTAGCTACTTTGTCTTTAATGTTTCAAGTGAATGGTTGGAACGATGTGCCTACAATCCGGGTTATGCGCCTCGACAGACCTGCTCATGTGTTCTCAGTAGAAGAGGTCACCGACGACAAACCGTGGTTCTATGACATTAAACGTGTTCTTCAAACTCAAGAGTACCCGCCTGGGGCATCCCATAAAGATAGGAAGACGTTGAGAAGATTAGCAAGCAGTTTCTTCCTCAATGAAGAAGTATTGTATAAGAGGAATTACGACATGGTCTTTCTCAGATGTGTAGACAGACGTGAAGCAGACATGCTGATGCAAGAAGTACATGAAGGATCTTTTGGCACTCATGCCAACGGACATGCGATGGCTAAAAAGATGTTGAGAGCTTGTTACTATTGGATGACGATGGAATCAGATTGCTGCAAATATGTGAAGAAATGTCATAAATGCCAGATTTATGCGGACAAGATACATGTGCCACCGACCCTCCTCAACGTTATCTCTTCACCTTGGCCTTTCTCTATGTGGGGCATTGATATGATTGGAATGATTGAACCCAAAGCTTCAAATGGTCATCGTTTCATCTTGGTAGCGATCGATTATTTTACTAAATGGGTGGAAGCAGCATCTTATTCTAATGTAACCAGACAGGTGGTAGTCAGATTTATCAAGAATCAAATCATTTGTCGATACGGCATCCCGAGCAAGATCATCACTGATAATGATAAAAATTTGAATAACAAGATGATGAGAGAGCTTTGTGAAGAGTTCAAGATCGAACATCATAATTCTTCTCCTTACAGACCGAAGATGAATGGGGCTGTTGAAGCTGCTAACAAGAACATCAAAAGGATTGTCCAGAAGATGGTGGTAACTTATAAAGATTGGCATGAAATGCTTCCGTTTGCTTTACATGGATATCGTACTTCAGTTCGAACTTCAACAAGCGCAACTCCATTTTCCCTGGTTTACGGTATGGAAGCAGTACTCCCCGTGGAGGTTGAGATTCCGTCTCTGAGAGTGTTGATGGAAGCTAAACTTTCTGAGGCTGAATGGTGTCAAAGTAGATATGATCAGTTGAATTTAATTGAAGAAAAGAGATTGACAGCATTGTGTCACGGTCAATTATATCAGCAGAGAATGAAGAAGGCTTTTGATAAGAAGGTTCAACCACGCGAGTTCAGAGAAGGTGACCTCGTGCTCAAAAAGATATTATCTTTCCAACCTGATTCTAGGGGCAAGTGGGCTCCGAATTATGAAGGACCGTATGTCGTTAAGAAAGTTTTCTCTGGAGGTGCCATGATTCTCACAAATATGGACGGTGAAGAGCTCCCGCGCCCCTTGAACGCCGATGCGGTCAAGAAATATTTCGCTTAGGTTTGAGTTGACAGTTCGCTAAGTTGAAAACCCGAAGGGGCGGCTTAGGCAAGCTTTTGGTCAGACCAGTCTTGGCGTTTGAACACATTTTGGAATTCGAAGTTGTTAGGGAGAATAGTGATCATTGTTTTTGTGTAACCCTTTCTTTCATGTACTATTTCCCAAACTTTTGTAAACCGTTGGAGTCGCGTTGTTAGCAGACTACCATCTTATTAATGAAATTTAAGCATTTACCTTTTGTGGGCAAAATTTTAATTTTTACGGAAATATTTGAAACAAAGTTATTTAAAGTATTCTTATTTTTAAAATGTGTCGTGAATAATGAAAGGAATATTAACAGTTGTTCTGAGGATGGTCAAGCCATGAAATGCAAAACAATACAGTAATTTATCTTTGCATGATGAACATGTTTCGTTTCAAAATCGTCATGAGGTGTTGGTTGTGTAAACTTGTGTTTCTAGTGGTACTAAGTTCGTTGACTCCCCAGTTGTTCCAGTTAAGCGTTGTTTTGGCTACCTTTATTTGAGCAAATTTCTAAAGTGTGGTACGCTTTGTCTCATGCCAGTGGTCTATTGGTATTAGAAGTTTGGATTTGAATACTTTTCTCCTCAGAAAACTTGAACCTTGTGGCGTGCTACGCTCCGACGTTGCTTTGGGGTTCCCGTTCCAGTTATTTTCCGTCTTTTTTAAGATTGGCCGATGTGATCGGTGGATCTGGAACTGACTATTTTAAAGCTGGTTCGCGAAATGTCGCGGAAGCAAGAGTCGCCACCGTCTTTTATTTTCTCCAAATGGAAAGGACAAAAGCACAGAAAAATTCCTTAAAGAGATTGCTCTCGGTTCGGGAGGTAGGTTATAGAAAGGGAAGGTGTTAGCACCCTTTCTATCCATGGTTATCCATGGGCTCTTAGGTACTTGCTCAATGTGTTTTCAAAATTGTTTGCTTGCTTTTCAATGTGGGTTTCAAAAATGTTCTTTGAAAAGTTTCAATTCAACTCGTACGTCAGAGTGTTTGAAAAAATTTGCTTTGAAAGTTTTTTTTGAAAGTGTTTGGGTGTGAAAAGTATTTTGATTTGTTTTTGAAGAGAGCAAGTACCTACGAGAACCTACCTACCCTAAGGAATTCGTCTGTGTAAATGTCCTTTAAAGTAGTGCCATCCCACCATTGAGAGGTAGGTAGCACCACTGTTGGAGGTGTTCGGGTCAATTCGAGTTTTAGGGACGTGGTGGTCACCGGAGCAACAGTAGGACACCTTAGAAGCTACCCTTATGCCATTGATCCTTTATTTTCCGAGGCAACCGTTTCGAGGCAACTGGATCATGTCATGGACATAAGGACTTACTAAAACGTCCTATACTCGACGACCACCTTTCGAAAGGCAACAGTGAGGCGTACCCTAGGGGTGGTGTGTGCGAATTGTGTGTCATTTTCAGTTTATTGTTTGTCTTGTCATGCATTGGTGATCTAACGATTCAATTTTATTTTTGGGCATTCATTCTTTCATGTTATCGTTTAACAGTTATATACTTGCGAGAAAATAAATCTAGACTATTACAACTGGCGCGGGTCCACATCGCCAAAAAAACCGAACCCGATTTGACTGAAAGTAAATAAAGCGAATAAATAAAAGTGCGAGAATTTTAAATTACATGGCTTTGGGGCATATACAGAATTATTTAAACAATATAAAATAAATACGCGAAATAAAGAGATTAAACAAAATTAGGGCGTTGGACCCTTTTACAAACAATTAAAATTAATCAAGGAATCTAAAATTAAAATTAAATGAAGAATAGTATTTTTTGTGTTTTTTTAGATTTAAAAGAAAAAAGAAAAAATTATTTAAAATTAAAATGCTAAACCCTAGTTCTAATGTTTTTTAAGTTTTTTAAGAAAGAGATTTAATTTCTAACCTAATTTAATTCTAAATTAATTTATGCACAATTTTTAGTTTATGAAAATAAATAAATAATATTATTATTCTGAAAAAAAAAAGGAAAATTAAAAAGAAAATAAAAAGTTATTAAACCTAAATTCTATTTTTTTTTTATTTTTATTAAAAAGGATTAAAATTGAATACCTAATTAAATCTAAATATTTACATGTATTTTTTATGAAAATAATTATAATATAAAAATTATCATTTTTGGTCTTTTTCTGATTTTTGAATGTTTTTGTATTTTGTTAAAAAAATAATGAATTAAATAAATAGCAAAAAGAAATAAAAGGAAAAAAATTAAAGAAAGAATAAAAATAAAAATGATAAAGCAAACCAGGGGGGTGTGGATTTGAAAAGCCTGGCCCATTTGCTGGCAATTTGTTGACTTTTCCACTCAGGTGTGGCATGTTGACTGGCGTCCACCATGTGCCTTTGTTCTGGACCCTTTGATAAGCCTCCTAGGACACGTGTGCAATAGATGAGGAGTGTGCATGGTGAGCTTTAATGTCAGCGTTGCATGGAAACTGGAAATGAAAAATAATATTGAATTTTGCAAGACCTGGGACTTGAACCCAGGTCTTTGATATCATGTGCCTAACGCGTTACCACTGAGCCACTCATGTTTCAATTAATATATAATAGTTAATAAACAATAAAAAACAAAACCAATGCATAGTCATCAAAACGCGCGCAATTCAAATTCCTCCAATCTGCTTGTGCCACGCCATCATCCCTTCCAATTTCCTGAAACACAAACAAATAAGGCAACGGTTTTGAAACGTAGTGTTAGGGGGGCTAGCAGAAAATAGCGATTAGGTCCCTGTAGCTCATAAATTTGTCGCGAGCATATCTTCTTCTTCGTCTCTAAATGCTGAGTTCAACCATGGTCTTCAGGAACCTTAATTTTTCCTCTACGAAAAAACCCTAATTTAAGAAAGCTGTAACCCTAGGATTCGAAAATGGTGGATTAGCGTATGATTAGCAAAAATGAAATTAAACACCATGAATAGTTTGGAAACTTCACATGGAACAAGAATATCCTATTGAAATGCAATGAAGATGCTTAAAATGGAGAATGCGATTTCAAATATTTTGCTGTACAGTTTGAGTTGTGGATACCAGTTCAAGGAGTTTTGATTGATGTTATGAATTGGAATGTGTTCAGAATTGTCTCAGGAAGCTTATGGAACAAAAATTAAGGCTTGAAAGATCCTTTTGTAGTGATTTCAGATTTTGTGTTTTATGCCAAATTTTCAAATTGCCAATCCACTTTTGAGCGAGCCTTTTGCTGAGTTATGGTTAGGGTTGGACTCAGTGATGATCATGGAATGGAATTGGTTTGTTTTTTGACCTTAATTCATGCTTGGGAAAGAATAAGTCCTAGGGTTTTCATCCTTAATCATTTTCCTCCTTTTTAGCCAAAACCTAGACCTAGTGTGCAAATGAACCCTAGCCTGATTTCTTGAGTAGATTCATGATACATAGAAATTGTCCAAGTTCACATAACACTATTCCATTGGTTTTTAAATTTTATTTGAATTTTCAAAGAATTAAAATGAATTAAATCATCAAAAATTAAATAAAAAAAAAAAATCAGTATTTGGTCTTGAAACTAATCATGGGCCACGTGTGTGGCATGACAAGGATGGACCAAGTGGAAAAAATGGGACCCTTTTGTCAAAATTGGATTTTCAAAGATAGTTGACTTTTGCCATTTCACAAAATTTTCCCAATTTCTACAAGGCATAACTTGCTCAATTTTTAAGCTTTTCACATGTTCTTGGACATTTTGGAAAGGTCTTTGAGTCCTTTAACCAATGCCTTTGGTCCCATGTCATTTTGATTTACCAATCTCAAGTTATGGCCTTTGACTTAAAGTCCCTTTTTGTTGACTTTTGAAAATGACCTATAATGTTGAAATTGATAACTTTTTGTGAGAGCATTTCTTGGACTTGAAGTATGAAGATGAGTTGTAGGAAATGTCTTTCTCTTCAAAATGAGCTTTGGATGGAATTTTTCTGATAATCCATGTGAAAGTTATGCCCTGGTCAATTTCAGTTGACTTTTTCAGCTGTCCAAATATAGCAACTTTTGCCTCTTTGATGATTTCTGAGCCAAATTTTGAGAATCATGATCAAGCATTGATCAAATGATGTTTGTGGCTTCAAAATGATATGTTGACCAAAAATTTGAACCTTTGACTGCCAAATGACCATTTTGCCCCTACAGTTGACTGTAGTGCAATCTAGGGTTTTGACTGTGCAATTTTGAGCTGAATGCCTTGAAACTTGACATGAGGATGCTTGACCATGTTTGTAAGCATATGAGACTTGATTGAGCCTTTGAAAACTTCCTTTTCTTGATCAGACTCAAAACCCTAATTTTGACTGTATGTGAGACTGTTGCACTGCACAACCCTTGGGGAATTTTGTGACCTGGCTTGGCAATTTCTTGAGGAATATGGGAGGGCAAATTTTGGGGTATAACAGTTGCCCCTGTTCAATCTTCTTAGACCTGAGGATGCAGATTGGCTGACGTGCCTTTCGTAATCCGAGGGTAGAAGATGATTGGACACTAGAGTGCCCGGAAATTTGCGCTCACATGTTAGCAATGATGGTGGGAATGGGCTTATAGATGCCATTTGGAGATTGCTGGATAGGATGATGGGCTTATAGATGCCATCTGGATGTTGATCGCGTAGGAGATTTCTTGGCGAGAACCTGTATACCTGCAAAACAGAAAATGAGTACCTGACACGTTGCAGGGATGATTACTTCCTTAGCATGAATGGTAAGAGAGCCTTGAGCGACTTTAACTTCAACAACGCTCGTTGAGAAAAATCTGGGGTGTCTTCTGCTGGAATAAGAATCAGGGAGATCTTATGGTTGATCTGACTGAACCAGAGAGGCCTTTGACAGAGTCAGGAAAATCTTGGGACGATTTAACTGAACCGGTCTAGGTCTTGAAATGTCTTCAAAGGGATAAGCATCAGGAAAATCTTGGGACGATTTAACTGAACCAGAGAAGGCCTTTGACTGGATAAGCAATCAGGAAAATCTTGGGGCGATTTAACTGAACCGGTCTAGGTCTTGAAATGTCTTCAAAGGGATAAGCATCAGGAAAATCTCGGGGTGATTTAACTGAACCAGAGAAGGCCTTTGACTGAACCAGTCTAGGTCTTGAAATGTCTTCAAAGGGATAAGCATCAGGAAAATCTTGGGACGATTTAACTGAACCAGAGAAGGCCTTTGACTGAACCAGTCTAGGTCTTGAAATGTCTTCAAAGGGATAAGCATCAGGAAAATCTTGGGACGATTTAACTGAACCAGAGAAGGCCTTTGACTGAACCAGTCTAGGTCTTGAAATGTCTTCAAAGGGATAAGCATCAGGAAAATCTTGGGACGATTTAACTGAACCAGAGAAGGCCTTTGACTGAACCAGTCTAGGTCTTGAAATGTCTTCAATGGGATAAGCATCAGGAAAATCTTGGGACGATTTAACTGAACCAGAGAAGGCCTTTGACTGAACCAGTCTAGGTCTTGAAATGTCTTCAATGGGATAAGCATCAGGGAGATCTTAAGGTTGATCTGACTGAACCAGAGAAGGCCTTTGACTGAACCAGTCTAGGTCTTGAAATGTCCTCAATGGGATAAGCATCAGGGAGATCTTAAGGTTGATCTGACTGAACCAGAGAAGGCCTTTGACTGAACCAGTCTAGGTCTTGAAATGTAGCTTGAGAACTTAACTGGATCTTCCCTGAAAGGTAAAAGTCAGTCATATGCAATGCATGATATGGATCAAGCAATGATGTTCTCAACATAAATGAGATTTGTATGATGCAGTGCGTTATGCATGCTATAATGCTGTATGTGATGTTTTATGTATGTTTTCGTCTAGGAAAGTAGATCCTTGACGGGTGCCGGGAAGTCGTATCCTGGGCTGATGTTGAAGAATAGATTTTGCTTCCGCTGGGGATGATAGTAGTTGCAAGGATACCGGTAGGAGACAATGACTCCGTTGCGGAATAAACTTGGCAAATGGACAATTCTGCGGGGAGAAAAGATACTCTGACGACCATGCCGGGAAGCAATACTCTGTGGGAAGAGTGATGCCTTGCTGAATGTTGATAGTAACTCTGTTGGGGATACCGTTGTTGTATTGGAAGTATTGATGGACTTCACTGGGGATAGGAAAGAACTACATTGCCGACGACCTTTCCTTGGCTTTTGGCTGAGGATAACCCAGTTATATCCTGTTAAGGAAATAACTCTTTGAATAAAGCCGGACGAC
Organism: Vicia faba; assembly: GCA_948472305.1. NCBI lineage: Eukaryota > Viridiplantae > Streptophyta > Magnoliopsida > Fabales > Fabaceae > Vicia > Vicia faba. The sequence goes on from OX451736.1 coordinate 1,771,903,428, forward strand.
GCGTTCGTGCTCTGCGAGGGGATAAGCTTCCAGAATCTACTGGGGATAAGCTTACTGCTTGGGGAGATGAATTCCATCTTTCCTGGGGAACCTGGATGGGACTCTCCTGGGGAATTTAAGATAGGCTGGGGAAGTGATTCCTTTGAATGTTGATGTATGCCGCCGGGGAACAATCTTTAGACCAAGACTGCCGGGGATGCTTGTTAAGAATATATGCTGCTGGGGGAATCTTGGGGTCTACTGGAGGATACCCAATTTCCTTGAGACTTATTAACTTTGTTTGGGGAAGAATGCACTGACTTGCTGTCTCACTCTCTGGGGAATTTAAGATGCCTGGTTAGGTTCTTTGGCTGAACCTGCCTTGGTACCTTGGAGGATAAAACAATTAGACTGCTCAAACAACTCTTTATTGCCCCTGTTCCTAGTATCACCTGCAATTAATTCTTTGTTTCGTATGCAAATATTTATGAGCTAGCAAATTACTGTCAATGCATATATCACAAATTGAACCTTGGACGTTCTTCGCAAAACAAAACAGAAAAAAGAAAAACAGTTGGCACGTTTAACTGAAAAGTATATTTGTATTGATTTTGAACAGCCTGTGAATAGGCGTTTTGTGTACAAGAGGCTGACGTCCTAGTAAGCGGAACGTCGCCGAGCAAAAGAGTTTATACAAGTTTTGTACAAAAGAAAATAAAACAGCTGTGTGAAATATGAATGATCCACTGGGTTTCAACTCTGCTATCGCCTTTATAACTCTGAGCGTCTCATCACTTGATGACCTTGGTTGAAGGTGAAGCTGACTGATCGATGCCGTCTTGATGTAGATACTGGATTCTGGATGCAAAGTGATCCAATGAGACATAGTATTACGCTTTTATCCCTAATTTTTGCCTGGACTGCCCTTTCGGGCTTTCAGTCCACCGGGATACCCATTTTTGCCCAAGCCGCCTTTTCAGGTTTTCGACTTGTCGGGTGTACAGATTTTTCATTTTCATCCCTTCATTTTGCCCGAACCCTTTTGGTTCGACGGGAAGCCCTAATTTTTGCCTAGACATGTCAGCCTAGCGGGTCTTTTTTCATGCGTAGTATTTTTTAACTATGTCTGCATTGGCGGGATGAGGAAGGTCGTCACCATCCATGTTGGTTAATATCATCGCTCCTCCTGAGAACACATGCTTAACCACAAATGGCCCTTCGTACGTAGGGGTCCATTTGCCCCTTGGATCACTCTGAGGAAGGATGATTCGCTTGATCACCAGATCCCCGACTTGATATTCCTGTGGTCTGACCTTTTTGTTAAATGCCCTGATCATTCGTTTCTGATACGTCTGACCATGACAGATAGCAGCAAGTCTCTTTTCGTCAATAAGGTTGAGCTGATCAAGTCGTGTCTGGATCCAATCATCTTCATTCAGATTTGCATCCTTCATTATCCGGAGAGAAGGAATTTGTACCTCGATCGGCAAGACTGCCTCCATGCCATAAACCAGAGAGAAAGGAGTTGCCCCGGTTGACGTCCTAGCTGAAGTACGATACCCATGCAGAGCGAACGGTAACATCTCGTGCCAGTCTTTATACGTTACTGTCATTTTCTGCACGATCTTCTTGATGTTTTTATTAGCTGCTTCTACAGCCCCATTCATCTTCGGTCTGTAAGGAGAGGAATTGTGGTGCTGTATCTTGAACTGTTCGCAGAGCTCAGTGATCATCTTATTGTTCAGATTGGTACCGTTATCTGTAATAATCCGCTCAGGGACACCGTACCGACAGATCAGGTTGTGCCGAATGAACCGTGCCACAACAGTCTTGGTTACCGTAGCATAGGATGCTGCCTCAACCCACTTCGTAAAGTAATCAATTGCCACTAGGATGAAGCGATGTCCATTAGATGCCGTAGGTTTAATCTCACCGATCATGTCTATGCCCCACATTGCAAATGGCCAAGGCGCAGTCAGAACATTCAGGGGAACCGGAGGAACATGCACCTTGTCTGCGTAAATCTGGCATTTATGGCATGTCCTAGAATGTTGGTAACAATCAGCTTCCATGGTGGACCAGTAATACCCTGCCCGTAGGATCTTCTTTGCCATGGTATGTCCACTGGAGTGTGTGCCAAAGGTCCCTTCATGTAGCTCTTCCATGATTCTTTCTGCCTCAGTCTTATCTACACAACGCAGTAGGGTCGAATCCTGGTTTCGCTTGTACAAGATGCCATTGCTAAGAAAGAACTTGGCTGCAAACCTCCTCAGGAATTTCTTATCATTGACAGAGGCTCCTTCAGGGTATTCCTGAGCTTCTAGGTATCTCTTCACTTCGTGGTACCAAGGCTTCTCAGTTACCAATTCGGTTTCGAGATCACAACAGTATGCCGGTTCGTCCAGTTTCCAGATGATGATCCGGGGAGCTTCATTATCCCATTTAACCTTGAACATTGAAGACATTGTAGCTAACGCGTCCGCTAACTGATTCTCTTCTCTTGGAAAATGCTCAAATGTTATCTCTATGAAGTGGGGGATCAGAGCCAACACACATTCTCTGTAAGGAATCAAGTTTGGGTGTTTCGTATCCCACTCTCCTTTGATTTGATTGATCACAAGAGCGGAATCTCCGAAGACACTCAGAAATTTGATCCTTAAGTCGATCGCAGCTTGAAGACCCATGATACACGCTTCATACTCCGCCATGTTGTTGGTACAGTTGAAACACAGCCGGGCGGTGAGTGGAGTATGAGTACCTTGTGGAGATACGATTATGGTGCCGATACCATTTCCCAAAGCATTGGAGGCTCCGTCAAAGTGCATAGACCATCGGGATCCTGGTTCAGGTCCTTCATCCGGCCCAGGTACTTCACAGTCAGTTACTATCATAATGCTTTCGTCTGGAAACTCGAAGTTCATTGATTGGTAGTCATCCACAGCTTGATGTGCTAGGTGGTCTGCCAATACACTTCCCTTGATGGCTTTTTGGGTCGTGTACTGAATGTCGTATTCCGTTAAGATCATCTGCCATCTTGCAATTCTCCCAGACAGAGCAGGCTTTTCGAATATGTACTTTATAGGATCCATTTTTGAGATCAACAAGGTAGTGTGAGTCAGCATATACTGTCTCAGCCGGCGAGCAGCCCATACCAAAGCGCAGCAAGTTTTCTCAAGCAGTGAGTATCGGGTCTCACAGTCGGTAAACTTTTTGCTAAGGTAATAAATGGCATGCTCTTTTCGGCCAGACTCGTCATGCTGCCCCAGCACACACCCCATTGCATTGTCAAGCACTGTCAGGTAAAGTATCAAAGGTCTCCCTTCAACTGGTGGCATAAGGATGGGTGGTTCTTGGAGATATTCTTTGATTCTGTCGAAAGCAGCCTGACATTCATCATTCCAACGTACTACCTGATCTTTCTTCAGCAGCTTGAAGATTGGTTCACAGGTAGCAGTTAAGTGTGAGATGAACCGAGCAATGTAATTCAGACGTCCTAGAAAGCCTCTGACTTCCTTCTCTGTTTTAGGAACTGGCATCTCTTGAATGGCTTTGACCTTAGCAGGGTCCACTTGAATTCCTTTGTCACTCACCACGAAGCCTAGCAACTTTCCAGATCTTACCCCGAAGGTGCACTTGTTTGGATTCAACCTCAGCTTGTACAGTTTCAAACGGTCAAACAGTTTCTGCAGATGATCAAGGTGTTCTTCCTCAGTCTGGGACCTAGCGATCATGTCATCCACATACACTTCTATCTCATGATGGATCATGTCATGAAATAAAGCAACCATGGCACGTTGGTAGGTTGCCCCAGCATTCTTTAGTCCAAAAGGCATGACTTTGTAGCAGAAGGTGCCCCACTGAGTAACAAATGTAGTCTTTTCCATGTCTTCAGGAGCCATCTTGATCTGATTGTAGCCTGAAAAGCCATCCATGAAAGAGAACACCTTGTGCTGAGCTGTATTATCAACAAGGACATCGATGTGGGGTAGAGGGAAGTCATCCTTGGGGCTGGCCCTGTTCAGATCCCTGTAGTCGACACACATTCTGACCTTGCCGTCCTTCTTTGGTACCGGCACCACATTAGCAACCCACTGAGGGTAAGAAGTCACAGCAAGAAACCCGGCATCAAACTGCTTCATAACCTCGGCTTTAATCTTCTCAAACATCTCTGGACGCATACGGCGGACCTTTTGCTTAACCGGAGGGAAATCTTCTTTAGTTGGTAAGTGATGGACCACAATGTCGGTATCTAATCCGGGCATATCTTCGTAGGACCAGGCAAAGATTTCCTTATAGTCATGCAGCATCTGAATCAACCGTTGCTTCACACTGAGCTCTAGGTTGGCACCAATCTTCACCTCTTTCTTGTCTTCCTCAGTACCCAAATTTATTATTTCCACTGGCTCTTCATGGGGTTGAATTGCCCTCTCTTCCTGTTGTAACAATCTTGCAAGTTCACCAGGCACTTCGCAATCATCTTCACCTTCGTCTTCGGCTAAGTTGATCGGATTTTCGAAGTCATAACCGGCAGTAGCAGAGTCGTTACCAGTGAGATCCAGAGTGGATTGAAACCTGTATGAGTGAGTGTGTGTGTAAATACAGCTGTTTTGCAATATGTAAAGAAAGGAAAGAAAAGGAGCGCAAAATTTGAAATGTGAAAAACGTCCAATGCTTTTATTCATGATAGATGATAGTGACAATCAAAAGCCCTCATAAATAAAACCACGGTGCCCCGGGTAAGACACCGGGCCATATAGTCTCAAATTATTGTTTATTACAAATCAAAAACAAAGAAATTCATTACTGAGGAACAAAAGTTATGGGTGTAAAATCTTTAGCAGTCCAATTGGTCAATCCACCGTCGGCCGTCGGGTAGATCCAGCTATCGAACTCTGACTCTTCCACTTCATCTTCCTCTCCAATAGCATTCACTTCAGAGTGAGTGATGAGCACCGGAGGTCTTCCAATTCTTGCCTTGCGCACCGCTTTCTGAGCTTCTGTGGTGAAACCCAGCCCAAACTTGTTAGTCTTAGGAGTAAGATCAGGGAGTTTGCCCCAGTTTGCACATTCACCTCTTTCGATCACAGCCCGGGCGTCCTTTAAGGAGGCCATCTTCATAGTAGAAACCTCTTCATCTTCTGCTGCTGCCAAGGTTGGTGGTACTTCCTCAAAATGTTGAAAGGGGGTTTCAATGAACTCCCCATCCATTTCTACATATCTGAAGGAGTTGAGGTGGCTGACCATGTACTCCTCTTCCCCTTGCACTGTTACGATCTTCCCCCTGACCGGGTACTTGAGCTTCTGATGCAATGTGGAAGTCACAGCTCCAGCCTTGTGGATCCATGGGCGACCCAACAAACAAGAATAGGACGGATGGATGTCCATCACATAGAATTTTGAATCAAATACTTGTGACCCAACCCTGATTGGGATGTCCACTTCACCATGCACCATTCTTTTGGACCCGTCAAAAGCCCGGACAACAATGCTACTTGGTTTGAGCTCTAGACCCTCACAATCCAGCCTATCCAGAGCCTTCTTGGGCAGCACGTTTAATGAAGAACCTGTGTCAACCAGCACATGAGCAAGAGTAGTGCCCCTGCATTCAATGGAGACATGCAGGGCATCATTATGGTTCTTCCCCTTTGCTGTCAGATCGGCATCAGAGAAACCCAGGCCATTATCAGCAGTTAGGTTGGCCACACAATCGGTGAACTGGTCAGCAGTCGTATCTTGGGGTACGTGGGCAGTCTTTAAGAAAGCAATCAGAGCCTTTGCATGGGCCTCTGAACACAGCAACAGTGACAACATGGAGATTTTAGAGGGGGTGTGCCCCAGCTGTTCCACAACGTTGAAATCACTTTTCTTTATTATCTTGAGGATTTCTTCCATTTCCTGCTTGGAAGCCTCAACAATGGTCTTTGGTGCCTCCGTCCTGGCAGGCACATCAGCAGCAATTCCCTTGCCCCGAGTATCAGATGACTCGGTAGCAGGGGTGGATACTTGGTCAGGGAGAGAAACAGGCACTCTGGCAGGTGTGAAGATCAAAGGCCTATGAATTACCAGAGGAGCAATGTCTGGCGAGAACAGTCTTCCACTACGAGTGACCTTAGCAGGCCCAGTGATGTTGGAGACACCAGTATCAATGTTGCACTCTTGTTTCACACCCATAACATAAACATCCGCCCCATAGTGCCATGGGACAGCCTTATCAGATTTGTAGGGTATGGGCCCCGGAACAGTAATGGTGATGGGAACATTCTTGTGAACTGACAAAATTTGTATAGGCTTCTTTGAAGGAGCCTCGGAATAGTTGTTGAAGATGGTAACGATCGACACTTCTTCAACAGGAGCAGCAGGAACAATAGTCTTTTCGAACAAAATCTCTCTACTATCTATCAGGTTTTGGATGCCTGACTTCAACAGAGAACAACCAGCAGGGGAAGCAACACATAGAGGGCAACTTTCGCTACATCCCGGAAATAAACCGGCTAGCAACAGATTCCTCTTGACCATTAGCAATGGAGTAGCAACATCATTCACTGAAGCTACATACAGATCTTCCTCAACAGCATTCACTCCATGCTGGGGCATGGGAGCAGTTACAACATTCGGCTTCTCGGGCGCCTCAAACTGTATTTCCTTTGCATCAATGAGGTCTTGAACCTTATTCCTTAGGGCCCAACAGTCATCAGTGTTATGCCCCGGGCTATCAGAGTGATAAGCACAGCGAGCATTTGGATTGAACTTGGGGGATGCAGTGTTGGGAAACTTCGGAGCCTCCTTGACAGTCACTAAATTGGTGGATAGCAACTGTGGCAGGATCTGTGATAAGGTCATGCTTAACCGGGTAAACTCTCTCCGGGGTCTTTCAAACTTTTGAGGATTAGTTGGCCGAGGAGCGGCAGCAGGTTTGGCAATCATTACCGCACTGACAGATTGGCGGTGCTCAGGTCGCTCTGTTCTCCGGGAGTTATATACAGCACTAGCCTCCTTTTTGAAGGGTTTCTTCTCAGTACTGGAGGAGGCAACTTTCTGTATCTTCCCCGATTTTATACCGGCCTCAATCCTTTCACCAGTCAGGATTAGATCGGTAAACCCAGCAGAGGAATTACCAATGAGATGATTGAAAAATGGACCAGATAGGGTCCCCAAGAACATATCTACCAGCTCCCGATCCGTCAATGGTGGCTGCACCCTGCCAACCAAGTCTCTCCATTTCTGAGCGTACTCCTTAAAACCTTCACCCGACCCTAGCGACATACCCTGGAGTTGGGTACGCGTAGGAGCGAGGTCGGCATTATACTGATACTGCTTGTAAAAAGCAGTGGCCAGATCCTCCCAGTTACGAATGCTGATTCCATCTAGCTGATAGAACCAATCGAGGTGAGTCCCTGAAAGACTCTCCTGGAAGAAGTGGATCCAAAGGTTCTTGTCTGCTGTGTAAGGCTGGATCTTCCTTACATAAGAACGGAGGTGCATCTTGGGACAGGAAGCCCCATCATACTTCACGAAGGCAGGTGTTTTGAAATTGTGCGGGATCACCACTCCAGTAGATAACCCCAAGTCTCCGAAATCCAATCCAGGCACCCGCTGAACTTCCACAGCCTTTAATCTGTCTTCCAGCTGTTTGTACCGGTCTTCAGCAGGAGGGTACTGGTCGTCATTGAAGTCTGTTTCAGTATCAGAGCCCACAGGAGTAGTGGCCTCCCTTTCATGGTGACTACCTTCCGTCACAGATGGAGGAGTCCTTTCAGCTTCAACAACCAAAGTGTTCCCGAGTCTGCGCCCAGTGTTAAATAGCACAGTCCTCCTCTTCTTCTTAGTCTTCTTCAAAAGCATGGTCTTCAACTCTTGTTGACCCTGAGCCAAGCCCTTGATCAGCTCCTGAAATTGGGCGTTTTGCGCCTGAAACTGGACGTTTTGCGCCTGAAGAGCCTTGATAGCCGCATCGGTTGATGATTCAGGATTCATGATGCTGAAATAAACAGCGAAGAACGGTAAACAACCTGAAAAGAAAAGTACCTATGATGCACATGATGAATGATATGTGTTTATGCAATGCATTCAAGAGTTCGAAAATTCAAATTTGTCGTAGACCAAAAGGAACACACGTTGTTTATTAAGAAAATCATTGTTTAATACATCAAAGCCTCATGGGAAAAAGTACAAAAAGATCAAATCACATCCAAAATATGTTGCGCATCTTCTTTGGAGCTATGTAAGTGTTGAGACTCCTTTCCTCGTGCAACAGGCGGGTGAGCTCCAAGACCTTTTTTTCACTGGCATGCAAACTAGTCTCAAGAGAATTCCGCTCTTCCTTAAGCTGGATCCAACTCTTCTGCATTTCTTCCCAGGATGTGGGCATATCAGGGTGCTGAATAACATGAGACACCTCTCCTTCCAAGGCAGGCTCTTTGATTACTGGAAGCATGTGAGGATAAGGCATTACTAACTTCTGAGAGCGGGCTCGTACCCACTTGAGGTAAGGCTCCAAAGGGATGGAGTTCCTGTGCCCCAGTGTCTTGCTGTCTATCCTACTAGGCATCCTCCAAGCTCTGATAAATCTCTGGCGAAGTCCTTGAGTATCGTTGTCGAAGTCAAAAACTATGTCAGGTATCAACATGTCATGAGGACCATCCCTCCGAGCATAACCAAATTGTCTCCAAGCCAGGCATGGACTATAAGTAATACCCCCTCTGATTCCAAGTAAAGGAACATTAGGATACTCCCCGCAACGATCAATGATAGTGACATCTTCTCTGGACCTAGGGCACCAATGTATATCTGCATGTGTAAGAGTCATCAACCGTTGTGACCATCTCAAACCCCGCTCATTCTTCAGGACTGATTGTGGAAGGTGCGAAATAAACCACTTTCCCAGGAGAGGAGTGCAACACATAAGGACACCTCTTTTTCTCATGGTTCGAGTGTAACATGAGTGAAGGAGGTCCCCCAGCAACGTAGGTATAGGATTCCTGGACATAAAGATCTGGACAGCACTGATATCAATGAGCTGATCTGGGTTAGGGAACAACACCAAACCATAAACAAGGAGGGCCACAACCTTTTCAAAAGCTTGCAAGTCAAGGGAATTCCAACATTCATAGGCCTTTTCAAACAGAAACCTGGCTAAGAACCCTTTGATACCACTTCTAACTTCCCAATGTCCCTTGAGGTCAGATGACTGTAGGTGCAAGGCTTTAGCAATCTCTTCAAGCTTAGGTTCCTTTTCTGTACCGTTGAAGGGTAGCTGATCAAGGATAGGGATCTTCAGGAGTCGGGAGAACTCCTCCAATGTAGGTACCAACTGATAGTCCAAGAAGGTGAAACAGTGATGCAGAGGGTCAAAGAATTGGAACAAGACCTTTATCATATCTTCCTCAATGTTGGTGTTGACCAAGCTGATGAGGCTTCCATGCCTTTCACTGAATGAAGAGTTCTCGGGAATCCTGGATATAAGCTCCTTAAGCTGAGGAGGGATCCTTACAAGACTGATTGGAATTGTCTTTCTACGAACAGTTTCCATGTCCTACAAAACAAGAACAAAGATGAAAATTCGAACCCCTGAAATGGTTAGTTAATGCATATGATGCTGGATGATGTCATGATGCTATGATTAAACACACCACAGATATTTACAAAGCAAACATGTAAGGCACACAAGGCACACAAGACAAGCCCTTAAGGTTTAAGGCCAGCATGGGGTCTGGGTAGTACCCTCTTGAAGTTGGTGGGTTCAACCTGTCCTAATCAAAGTAACCGGGTTCTAAGGTTCCCAATATCACGGGATCGCTTTCATTGTTCATCGTTTCGATTTAGCCACTGAACTGGCGACCGAAATATTCCAGGAAAGCAACCCTCAATTGAGTGTAGTATCGAGTATCAACCAACCTCGGACTGCACCAAAGTCAGTTATCTCACTACCCTAAAGAGGCCAAGATGGTTCAATTAAGGTTCCTAAGGTCTGTTGATGCTTCATGACACCACATGGAGGCCCCGTACTCTCCTTGACTGACTCAAGGGTTACCGGTACACACCAAAGTGCCACATCAACGTAGCAGACTGCTTCAACCATGTCGGTATACCCCGCACAGTTCCCTCACAGCCTTGTTGCTACTTTCTAAAAGGGTATCCCCCAGATCCGGGTTAGGATCTATAGAACTCCCAAGCAACCCACAATAATAAAGCAAGCAAAGAAGACAATTGAAAACATAGTTATGAGCTAGCCCTAAGGTACACCTCACTTTAAGTTATTCCCCAGCAGAGTCGCCAGTTCTGTGATCGGTGGATCTGGAACTGACTGTTTTAAAGCTGGTTCGCGAAATGTCGCGGAAGCAAGAGTCGCCACCGTCTTTTATTTTCTCCAAATGGAAAGGACAAAAGCACAGAAAAATTCCTTAAAGAGATTGCTCTCGGTTCGGGAGGTAGGTTATAGAAAGGGAAGGTGTTAGCACCCTTTCTATCCATGGTTATCCATGGGCTCTTAGGTACTTGCTCAATGTGTTTTCAAAATTGTTTGCTTGCTTTTCAATGTGGGTTTCAAAAATGTTCTTTGAAAAGTTTCAATTCAACTCGTACGTCAGAGTGTTTGAAAAAATTTGCTTTGAAAGTTTTTTTTGAAAGTGTTTGGGTGTGAAAAGTATTTTGATTTGTTTTTGAAGAGAGCAAGTACCTACGAGAACCTACCTACCCTAAGGAATTCGTCTGTGTAAATGTCCTTTAAAGTAGTGCCATCCCACCATTGAGAGGTAGGTAGCACCACTGTTGGAGGTGTTCGGGTCAATTCGAGTTTTAGGGACGTGGTGGTCACCGGAGCAACAGTAGGACACCTTAGAAGCTACCCTTATGCCATTGATCCTTTATTTTCCGAGGCAACCGTTTCGAGGCAACTGGATCATGTCATGGACATAAGGACTTACTAAAACGTCCTATACTCGACGACCACCTTTCGAAAGGCAACAGTGAGGCGTACCCTAGGGGTGGTGTGTGCGAATTGTGTGTCATTTTCAGTTTATTGTTTGTCTTGTCATGCATTGGTGATCTAACGATTCAATTTTATTTTTGGGCATTCATTCTTTCATGTTATCGTTTAACAGTTATATACTTGCGAGAAAATAAATCTAGACTATTACAACTGGCGCGGGTCCACATCGCCAAAAAAACCGAACCCGATTTGACTGAAAGTAAATAAAGCGAATAAATAAAAGTGCGAGAATTTTAAATTACATGGCTTTGGGGCATATACAGAATTATTTAAACAATATAAAATAAATACGCGAAATAAAGAGATTAAACAAAATTAGGGCGTTGGACCCTTTTACAAACAATTAAAATTAATCAAGGAATCTAAAATTAAAATTAAATGAAGAATAGTATTTTTTGTGTTTTTTTAGATTTAAAAGAAAAAAGAAAAAATTATTTAAAATTAAAATGCTAAACCCTAGTTCTAATGTTTTTTAAGTTTTTTAAGAAAGAGATTTAATTTCTAACCTAATTTAATTCTAAATTAATTTATGCACAATTTTTAGTTTATGAAAATAAATAAATAATATTATTATTCTGAAAAAAAAAAGGAAAATTAAAAAGAAAATAAAAAGTTATTAAACCTAAATTCTATTTTTTTTTATTTTTATTAAAAAGGATTAAAATTGAATACCTAATTAAATCTAAATATTTACATGTATTTTTTATGAAAATAATTATAATATAAAAATTATCATTTTTGGTCTTTTTCTGATTTTTGAATGTTTTTGTATTTTGTTAAAAAAATAATGAATTAAATAAATAGCAAAAAGAAATAAAAGGAAAAAAATTAAAGAAAGAATAAAAATAAAAATGATAAAGCAAACCAGGGGGGTGTGGATTTGAAAAGCCTGGCCCATTTGCTGGCAATTTGTTGACTTTTCCACTCAGGTGTGGCATGTTGACTGGCGTCCACCATGTGCCTTTGTTCTGGACCCTTTGATAAGCCTCCTAGGACACGTGTGCAATAGATGAGGAGTGTGCATGGTGAGCTTTAATGTCAGCGTTGCATGGAAACTGGAAATGAAAAATAATATTGAATTTTGCAAGACCTGGGACTTGAACCCAGGTCTTTGATATCATGTGCCTAACGCGTTACCACTGAGCCACTCATGTTTCAATTAATATATAATAGTTAATAAACAATAAAAAACAAAACCAATGCATAGTCATCAAAACGCGCGCAATTCAAATTCCTCCAATCTGCTTGTGCCACGCCATCATCCCTTCCAATTTCCTGAAACACAAACAAATAAGGCAACGGTTTTGAAACGTAGTGTTAGGGGGGCTAGCAGAAAATAGCGATTAGGTCCCTGTAGCTCATAAATTTGTCGCGAGCATATCTTCTTCTTCGTCTCTAAATGCTGAGTTCAACCATGGTCTTCAGGAACCTTAATTTTTCCTCTACGAAAAAACCCTAATTTAAGAAAGCTGTAACCCTAGGATTCGAAAATGGTGGATTAGCGTATGATTAGCAAAAATGAAATTAAACACCATGAATAGTTTGGAAACTTCACATGGAACAAGAATATCCTATTGAAATGCAATGAAGATGCTTAAAATGGAGAATGCGATTTCAAATATTTTGCTGTACAGTTTGAGTTGTGGATACCAGTTCAAGGAGTTTTGATTGATGTTATGAATTGGAATGTGTTCAGAATTGTCTCAGGAAGCTTATGGAACAAAAATTAAGGCTTGAAAGATCCTTTTGTAGTGATTTCAGATTTTGTGTTTTATGCCAAATTTTCAAATTGCCAATCCACTTTTGAGCGAGCCTTTTGCTGAGTTATGGTTAGGGTTGGACTCAGTGATGATCATGGAATGGAATTGGTTTGTTTTTTGACCTTAATTCATGCTTGGGAAAGAATAAGTCCTAGGGTTTTCATCCTTAATCATTTTCCTCCTTTTTAGCCAAAACCTAGACCTAGTGTGCAAATGAACCCTAGCCTGATTTCTTGAGTAGATTCATGATACATAGAAATTGTCCAAGTTCACATAACACTATTCCATTGGTTTTTAAATTTTATTTGAATTTTCAAAGAATTAAAATGAATTAAATCATCAAAAATTAAATAAAAAAAAAATCAGTATTTGGTCTTGAAACTAATCATGGGCCACGTGTGTGGCATGACAAGGATGGACCAAGTGGAAAAAATGGGACCCTTTTGTCAAAATTGGATTTTCAAAGATAGTTGACTTTTGCCATTTCACAAAATTTTCCCAATTTCTACAAGGCATAACTTGCTCAATTTTTAAGCTTTTCACATGTTCTTGGACATTTTGGAAAGGTCTTTGAGTCCTTTAACCAATGCCTTTGGTCCCATGTCATTTTGATTTACCAATCTCAAGTTATGGCCTTTGACTTAAAGTCCCTTTTTGTTGACTTTTGAAAATGACCTATAATGTTGAAATTGATAACTTTTTGTGAGAGCATTTCTTGGACTTGAAGTATGAAGATGAGTTGTAGGAAATGTCTTTATCTTCAAAATGAGCTTTGGATGGAATTTTTCTGATAATCCATGTGAAAGTTATGCCCTGGTCAATTTCAGTTGACTTTTTCAGCTGTCCAAATATAGCAACTTTTGCCTCTTTGATGATTTCTGAGCCAAATTTTGAGAATCATGATCAAGCATTGATCAAATGATGTTTGTGGCTTCAAAATGATATGTTGACCAAAAATTTGAACCTTTGACTGCCAAATGACCATTTTGCCCCTACAGTTGACTGTAGTGCAATCTAGGGTTTTGACTGTGCAATTTTGAGCTGAATGCCTTGAAACTTGACATGAGGATGCTTGACCATGTTTGTAAGCATATGAGACTTGATTGAGCCTTTGAAAACTTCCTTTTCTTGATCAGACTCAAAACCCTAATTTTGACTGTATGTGAGACTGTTGCACTGCACAACCCTTGGGGAATTTTGTGACCTGGCTTGGCAATTTCTTGAGGAATATGGGAGGACAAATTTTGGGGTATAACAGCCGAGTATCTATTACACCGCGACATCTTATCGTCTTCAAGTTATTCCATCTGTTCGTTTTGTCAGCATAACATTCATTTATGCATTTACACTTATATCACGCATGCATATTCACATTTGCCGTTGATTTTGGGTTGGATACTTTGTTTATTAAGACAATGTACATGTTTCTTTCCAAGTAGAATGTTAACTTAGGCAGAAAATGTGCTTCCTTTCTAAATTTCCCAACTGAGCTAATCCTCGTGGATGATTTTTTGATTTAGCCTACCGTGTCCATTTCTGGATAGGATGAATCCCCCAATCAAGTTACTTTCTCATTGGTTGGAATCTTGTTTGACTGTTTTCTCTCTGGTTTATTCCTGGAGGGAGTTGTTGTCTCTTGCATAGGCTATCTCATGATTTTCCCCAGTGAAGTCGCTACCTAGACGAATGATGCATTTATTTTGCACATTTAAGTATGTGATCTCCTCGGGAAGGGTTGATTCATGGTTCTCTTTGACGAAGATTTTATTCTCTGCCAATATCATCGCAATTTCCTTCTGGATTATTTTTGGAAAACGACAAGCGGCGGTCTCTTCATGAGCAACTTGTACGTTATAGACATCGTTGGAAAACGACAAGCGGCATCTCTTCACGAGCAACTTGTGCGTTATTATTATTTTCGGAAAACGACAAGCGGCGGTCTCTTCACGAGCAACTTGTGCGTTATTATTATTGGAAAACGACAAGCGGCAGCTCTTCACGAGCAACTTGTACGTTATTATCTTTTGGAAAACGACAAGCGGCGGTCTCTTCATGAGCAACTTGTGCGTTATTATCATTTTGGAAAACGGCAAGCGGCGGTCTCTTCATGAGCAACTTGTACGTTATAGACATCGGAAAACGACAAGCGGCGGTCTCTTCATGAGCAACTTGTACGTTATTATTTTGGAAAACGACAAGCGGCGGTCTCTTCATGAGCAACTTGTACGTTATTATTATTTTGGAAAACGGCAAGCGGCGGTCTCTTCATGAGCAACTTGTACGTTATTATTATTTTGGAAAACGGCAAGCGGCGGTCTCTTTATTTGAGCAACTTGTGCGTTATTATTTTTTGGAAAACGGCAAGCGACAGTCTCTTTATTTGAGCAACTTGTACGTTATTATTTTTTCTGGAATACAGCGAGCGGCAGCTTCTTTATTTGAGCAGCTTGTATGTTATTGGTATTTTTTGGAAAACAGCAAGTGGAGGCTTCTTTATTTGAGCAGCTTGTATGTTATTGACATCCCTGGACGACAGCAAGTGGCAGCCTCTTTATTTGAGCAGCTTGTATGTCATAATATTTTTGGGAAGACAGCAAGTGACAGCTTCTTTATTTGAGCAGCTTGTGTATCTACAACCATATTATATCTCAGCATTAATTGTTATATCTCGGGAAATCTCGCAGAGAAGTTTGTTATGAATCTTTATCTTCAGAAGTCGGTAATCCGTCGCCAGCAAATTTGATACTCTCTGTCTATCTTTGACCTTGAGTTGTGAGCTCGCCGATGTTTTTTTGGGTCAATAATCTGTTTTATGGCCTATGCAAGATACCTTCTTTGTTAGGGTCAGAATCCGTATTCCCTCAATTTTATTCGCCGTTAAGAGTCTGTCATTTGAAGTCGATAGCTCGTTTCCCCAGTAGTGTATAATCCATGTCTCTGTGTTTTGTTGGTGTTTAATTTCTCCAGCATTGTCTTGTTTCATACAATATCTTTCTCTGTGAATTCAATCACTACATTCATATCAAACATAATGGCGGTATCTTAGGGCAAAAATTTGCGTATTATGTATTTAAGTACCTTCAATCTCGTCGAGACGAAGATTTTAATCTTCATATCTCCGGATAGAAGAAACTTAAATAGGGGCAGCTGTTGTACCCCAAATTTTGACCTAAGATACCATCTCCCATCTGCATCATTACATTGCAAGTGTTTTGACCTATTTTTATTAATTTTCAAAGCAGATTTAAAATTCATAACTTTTTCAAGTCAAGAGCTGTTTATTTCTTGAACGCTAAATTTATTAATTGATCAATGCTAAAACAATGTTTATTAATTATTTATTATCTTAAATTTAAATAATTGGAATTTATTTTCAGTTATTATATAATTTAAAGATTTATAAATAATAAAGTAAATATTTGAAAAGAAGTTTATTAATTGATCAGACAATGTTTATTAATTATTTATTATCTTAAATTTAAATAATTGGAATTTATTTTCAGTTATTATATAATTTAAAGATTTATAAATAATAAAGTAAATATTTGAAAAGAAGTTTATTAATTGATCAGACAATGTTTATTAATTATTTATTATCTTAAATTTAAATAATTGGAATTTATTTTTAGTTATTATATAATTTAAAGATTTATAAATAATAAAGTAAATATTTGAAAAGAAGTTTATTAATTGATCAGACAATGTTTATTAATTATTTATTATCTTAAATTTAAATAATTGGAATTCATTTTCAGTTATTATATAATTTAAAGATTTATAAATAATAAAATAAATATTTGAAAAGAGTTTATTAATTGATCAACAATGTTTATCTAATTATTTATTATTCTAAGTTTAAATAGTTAAAATTTTATTTTCAGTTATTACAATTTAGAGAATTATAAATAATGAAGTAAATAATTGAAGAGAAGTTAATTGGTCAATGATGTTTATTTAATTATTTATCATTCTAAATTTAAATAATTGGAATTGATTTTCAGTTATTATATAATTTAAAGAATTATAAACGATAAAATAAATAATTGGAAAGAAGGAGAGAATTAACTAGTAAAATATTGGAGTTTTATTTATTTTATTCTAATTGTTACAATTGTTTGTTTAAATACTATACTTATTTAACAAAGTATTTACAATAACAATTCTTACAAATGTTCAAAGTGAAATAAAAATTATCCTAATTTTTCTAAGTTCTAAATCTTCATCTTCTATCCAATACTTCTTTGATGCTCATTTAATTTTACCTGCAAAAGAATTAAAAGAAAAGTCAGAAATAAATATAATTAAAAGCGGACAATTATTTTAGCGTTCATCATTAAAAGCAAACGGCTGGAATCAGTTTTTACCCTCTTTGCAAATCACGGGATCTCTCCCGGTTCACAAAA
Source organism: Vicia faba (assembly GCA_948472305.1). Lineage (NCBI taxonomy): Eukaryota > Viridiplantae > Streptophyta > Magnoliopsida > Fabales > Fabaceae > Vicia > Vicia faba. The sequence goes on from OX451736.1 coordinate 1,771,920,557, forward strand.
ACGGATGAATTTTTTATTGATAAAAATGAATGCACAAGTTAAAAATATGCACAAATTCATTTTTTTTGTCAAAATTGCACATTTTAATTGTAAACTGCATAGTTCAAATCAATTGCACATTTTCAAAAGCCAATTGCATATTTCAAAAGCAAAACATCATATGCATAGTTCAACAGCATCAATTTTCAACACATATGCAACGTAAACTAACTGTCATGTGGGAAGAAGTCAAAAAAACATAAGGCTCCCATACTGTACAATGCAGTTGACAAAGAGGAAGTGTGCAAATCAAACTATGCAAGAAAATATTTCTATTTTACATCATTTTCCAGCTTTCACTTTTTCAGAACTTAAAAGTACATACATCATTTTAATGTCAATTGTACTGAGGAGAGAGAAGAGAGAAAGAGTGTGGGTTTTACAGGTTTTGGCTTAGGCAGAAAAGAGATATAAAACAGAACAGCAGCAATACAATAAGAAAAAGGAAAGCATGAAAAAGAATATGGACAAAACTGATGTAACAGTAGAGAGGGCAGTGTATCAAAGAAATATAGTAAAAATACTCAAAACCTGGATCATCAAAAGCCAAGTAAACCTCAAGGCCAACCAACTGTTATAACAAAAAACCCTTCAAGAAAAGTGGAGATATCATAACCGTTTGGAAGCCAAAAACCAAAACTGAGTTAAAATCACTCAAACTGCAACATAAACAAAAAGATACAACCTGCATTCAAAACCTTTCAAAACCATGTCAAAACCAAAACCATGTCAAAACCATAGCCATTTCAAAGCCTAAGCCATAGTAACATAAACCAAGGCCACAAACTCAAAACCAAGGCTATAACCTGCATAAACCAGTAAAGCCTCACCAAAACTCAACCAATATGGCCTAAAAAACCATAAACAATCTGTTTCCATAACCTGCATAAACCAGTAAAACCTGTACCATCCTAAAAAATCAGTAAGCACAACCTCATGTCCAGCCAAAACCTTATCCCTTTTCAAAAAACGATAACCTGTAACATAAACCTTATGGCCTAAAACCATAAAACCTGTCAATCCATACAAAAGCCAAAAACCTCATTAAACCTTAAACCTTATGGCCTAAAACCATAAAACCTGTTAATCCTTACAAAAACCATTAACCATCAACAACCATCAGTAATCTGTTTATAGCCTCAACCAAACCAAAAGGAACAGTCAAGCATCAGGCCTCAGAAATCTTCATCATAGGCCATTAGAAAGGCAACAGAATCACAGTAAAGAAGAAGAGAGGAAAATTATTCGAAGGCAACAGTCAAGCATTCAAAGCATCCAAGGAAACACAGGCGTGTAAAGGCAACAGAAGAAGAAGAAAAAATATCACGTAGAGGTCATCATCAAACCACAAATCAGAAATAAGAAGACAAACCAGGATACCAAGCAAAGCTCACAGCCTCACTGTCTTCCCCCTCGCCTTGGCCTCCTACGCGTATCCCCAACCTTCCTCCTCCGTCTCCAAAGGTAACATTTCACCTTCTTTTTCTTTCAAAATACCTCAAATAATCACATTAATTTGAAGTCAGAATCAAAAATGGACACAAAATCATAACATGCAGTAACCAAAAAACCCTAACGAAATAAAAGATGAAAATTGTACCGTGAATCTGTCGCCCTAGCGCCTCGTTGGAGGGAAGAGGAACGTTGAGGTACCGGTGGCCATGGACAAAGGGAGAATTCAGAGGTGGGCACGAAGAAGATGAGAACGAAGAAGAACGCGTGAACGAGGAGTAGCGGCGCTGTCGCTGTTAACCCTAATCCCTTTTTCTCAACTAAGGCAATGTTTACCCCAAAACAAATTATGAAATAATGTTTGGACCTGACCCGTCTCTTGCCAAAAAGCCCAACGAATTTCTTGTACACCCCCCGTTTCTGTTTTTTGATTGGGCCCTCTCAAAACCTTTTAGCCCATGTAATGGTTTATGGTTTGCTTATCTACCCTTGATTCTTGATGCACCTCTCTTTCTATTTTTTACTTTCTTTAGCCTTTTTTTTTAGCATTATTATTAATTTAGTTAATTAATAAAATTAATCAAATAAGAGGTGTATTTAATTAAAACATTTTAAATAATTTGATCTTTTTTTATTAAGTTTAACTTTAGGTTTAGTTTAGTAATTTTTAGTATTCCTTTTTTTAAATTAGGTTTAAATTAATAGCTTTTAAGTTTTAATTTAGTTTAGAGTTATTTAATAATTCTCAAAATAATACTTTATATTAATATTAAAAAAACATATAAAAATAGAAACATATAAAAATAAAAGCTTTAAAAAACATTTTATTTTTCTTAATTAATTCTCTTGCGTTATACCTATTAGATAAAAATAGAAAAAATGCATGTTCACGCCATTTAATCTGTTTATTTAATCATTGTTGTAGTTATATATAACTTAATCATCATCTATCTAATTTCCTGTTTGATTATTCAGTATTTACTTGTTTATTCCGTTTACGCCTAAATCCAAGAGAAAAATGATTAAACTGGTTGACTTCATGTCCTCATGTCCAATCACGCGAACATATGCATTTCATTAAAACTTAAGACAAATTTTCCCCCCAAATATTCAGTCTTTTCAAAATTTATACCTTTTAAGCCAAAACTTCGACATTAGGTCGTCGTACCTTCAAAAAACCGTCCGTACCCCTTTTCGGCCAAAACAATTTATTTTTAATCAAACGAACATTTTAATAAACAGATATTTCAAAAGGTTCCTATAGAGTACTATAGATACATTGGGTGCTAATACCTTCCCACTGTATAACCAACCCCCGAACCATAGATCTCTTTTCAAAAAACGCCTTGTATTTTTATTAGTTTTAAAAAGTATTATTTTACATTGCATATTTAGGGTTTTATTTCGCTCTTTCCCCTTTTCCCTTGGAAATAATAAAGCGCGGTGGCGACTCTTGCTTTTGTGAGACAAATTAATCAATAATTCGATCTCCGATTTACCCCGCTACATTTTTTATCGCTACACACAGTGTGGTACGTTCTGTTATAAAGTGATGCCATTCGGACTGAAGAATGCCGGGGCAACCTATCAACGCGCCATGGTGGCTTTGTTTCATGATATGATACATCATGAGATTGAAGTCTACGTAGACGACATGATATCCCGTTCACAAACTGAAGAAGAACACCTCAACCATCTGCAAAAGTTGTTTGTCAGGTTGAAAGAGTACAAGCTCAGACTGAACCCTAACAAGTGCACTTTCGGAGTCAGGTCCGGTAAACTCTTGGGTTTCATCGTTGGTAACAAAGGCATCGAGGTTGATCCTGCCAAAGTCAAAGCTATACAAGAAATGCCTGCCCCTCACACTGAGAAGGAGATCAGAGGTTTCTTGGGACGCCTAAACTACATTGCAAGGTTCATTTCTCACCTAACATCTACCTGTGAACCAATCTTCAAGTTGTTGAAGAAAGATCAGGTGGTTAAATGGAATGATGACTGTCAAGTTGCTTTCAATAAAATCAAGGAATATTGGCTAGAACCTCCTATCTTGATGCCTCCTGTCGAAGGAAGACCGCTTATCATGTATCTGACTGTCCTGGAGAATTTAATGGGGTGCGTACTGGGCTAACATGACGAGTCTGGCCGAAAAGAGCATGCCATTTATTACCTTAGCAAAAAGTTTACCGACTGTGAGACTCGATACTCACTGCACGAGAAAACTTGTTGTGCTTTGGTATGAGTTGCTCGCCGGCTAAGGCAGTATATGTTGACACATACCACTTTGTTGATCTCTAAGATGGATCCGATCAAGTACATCTTTGAAAAGCCTGCTCTATCCGGAAGAATCGCTAGATGGCAGATGATCCTGACCGAATATGATATACAGTACACGACCCAAAAATCTATAAAGGGAAGTGTACTGGCCGATCATCTGGCTCATCAAGTTGTCGAAGATTACCAATCCATGAGGTTCGACTTCCCCGACGAGGATATCATGACTTTGAGCAACATTGAAGAGAACAGACCGTATGACGGACCTAAACAAGGATCCTGATGGACCATGTACTTTGATGGTGCCTCCAAAGCACTTGGAAACGGTATCGGCACGATACTTATATATCTAGAAGGTTGCCATACACCTTTCACCGCCAGACTCTGCTTCAGCTGCACCAACAACATGGCCGAATATGAGGCTTGTATCTTTGGTCTCAAGGCTGCAATTGACTTGGGAATCAAATCTTTGATTGTATTTGGGGACTCAACTTTGGTTATCAGTCAAATCAAAGGAGAGTAGGATACTAAACATCCAAACCTCATCCCTTACAAAGAACATGTCCTGACATTGTTACCACATTTCGAGCAGATTACCTTCGAGCACTTCCCGCGAGAAGAGAATCAGTTGGCAGATGCGCTAGCTACAATGTCGTCCATGTTTAAACTTAACTGGGATAATGAGGCTCCGCAAACTACCATTGGACAGATGGACGAACCTGCACATTTTCACGAGATTAATACCGAAGAGGTAGTGGACCGACCGTGGTTTCATGACATCAAAAGGTATCTCGAAGTACAAGAATACCCTAAAGGAGCTTCAGTCAACGACAAAAACTTCTTAAGGAGGTTTTCAGCTAAGTTCTTCTTGAGCAATGGTATCTTATACAAGCACAATCATGATTGCATTCTGCTCCGTTGTGTGAACAAAGTTGAAGCTGAGCAGATTATGGTTGAACTGCACAATGGTACCTTTAGCACCCACTCAAGCGATCATGCGATGGCTAAGAAGATTCTACGGGTAGGCTATTACTGGTCTACCATGGAAGCTGATTGCCATCAACATTCTCGTACTTGTCACAAATGCCAAATCTATCCAGATAAGGTACATATACCTCCAGTTCCTCTCAACGTCTTAACAGCTCCTTGGCCATTCGCTGTGTGGGGAATCGACATGATTGGAGAGACCAAGCCTACAACATCCAATGGACACCGTTTCATCCTGGTAGCCATTGATTACTTCACCAAGTAGGTTGAAGTTGCTTCCTTCGCATCCGTCACAAAGAATGTTGTTGCCCGCTTTATCAAGCAGAACCTCATTTGCCGGTATGGTATCCTTGACAGGATTATCACTGACAATGGTACAAACCTGAACAACACTATGATCACAGCTCTGTGCGAGCAGTTCCAGATTCAACATCACAATTCATCTCCCTATCGGCCTAAGATGAATGGTGTTGTCGAAGTTGCGAACAAAAATATCAAGAAGATCATACAAAAGATGACAATCACCTATAAGGACTGGTATAAGATGTTACCATTTGCTCTGCACGGGTACCGTACCACGGCACGCACTTCAACTGGGGCAACACCCTATTCTTTGGTATACGGCATGGAAGCTGTTTTACCCATCGAGGTTCAGATTCCCTCCTTCAGAATCATGAAGGATGCTGGTTTGAGTGAAGAAGATTGGATTCAGACCCGACTTGATCAACTTAACTTGATTGACGAAAAGCGACTTACTGCTGTTTTCCATGGTCAGGCGTATCAGAAACGAATGATCAAGGCATTCAACAAGAAAGTCAGGCGCCAGGTATATCAAGTCGGGGACCTTGTAATCAAGCGGATCATCTTGCCGCAAAGTGATCCCAGGGGCAAATGGACTCCTACTTACGAAGGACCATTTATGATCAAAAACATCTTTTCTGGTGGGGCAATGATCCTGACCACCATGGACTGCGACGACCTGCCGCACCCTGCAAACGCAGACATAGTCAAAAGATACTACGCATAAACGACCCGACAAGTTGAAAACCCGAAAGGGCGACTTGGGCAAAAATGGGCATCCCGGTGAACCGAAAACCTAAAAGGGAGGTTCAGGCAAAAATTAGGGATAAACAAAAAAAATCTGTACACCCGGCAAGTTGAAAACCCGAAAGGGCAATTGGGCAAAAAAGGGTTTCCCGGTGGACTGAAAACCCGAAAGGGCGGTCCAGGAAAAAGTCAGGGAATTAAAGCATATGACTATGTCTCGTCGGACCACTTTAAGGATAATCTCTTCAACAGACAAGCTTCGGGCTTCTGGTCAATCTAATCATCATCAGACGAAGCAACAAATGGACAAGATATCTAGAGTTACGAAGGCAATAGCAGAATGGGAACCCCATGGAATTTTTACACATAGCCATCTTTCTTTGTATAAATTTTTCTCAATTTTTATGACAACATTCTCTTACTAGAATGTCTGTCTCCTTTGTACAAAATAACTACACAAAGTTAATACAAAGATACTTCAAAGTGCAGAAAACTATTTGCCTTTTCTTTTTTACACTTGTGTTTTATTTGAAAATGTCTGATGGTTTATTTAAATAAGCATATGCATTTGAATATAATCACTGTTTACAAATAAACGAAATGTGAAAGAATAATTACTGACAGATTGAAAGGATGGGAAAACGTCTTTAGGCTATTCCAAGAGAAATCCTCTGTAGCACATCATCTGGATCCCCAGCGGAACTACAACCTTGAAATACATTATCCTCAACGGAATTAAATTTCAAAAATCCCTACCAAAGTCTGAATCTTCAAACTCCCAATCCCCGACAGAGTCATATTTCAAACCTTTAATTCCCATCAGAGTTAAGTTTTTAAACTCCCAATCCCCAGCGGAGCAAAAACTTTGGGTCATAAATCCCCAGCAAAGATGAAACCTTCTTCCCCAACAGAGTCAAGTTTCCAACTATCAACCTACAGCAGAAACCATCCAGTTTCCCCAGATTCCCCAGCAAGTTATCTTAAAATCTGAGAATCAACCAGATAACAGTTAACTTTTATCCCCAACTAAGGATAATTCCCTAGTAGATTGGCATACAACCCAAACTTTTGAACTTTTTTCCAAATAGGAATAAACCTTTTCCCCCAGAGTCTTGAATTTACCCTCCAGCAGGATAACTTACTTTCCAGCAGTATAGCTATTCCCTACAGAGTTTTTACTCCCCAACAAAATGAAGATTCTCATTCTTAAATCCCCGGTTTGAAACCCCCAAGGATTCAAATTCCCCTAGCAGATTGAAGATTCTCAGTCTGGATTCCCCAGTGAAGTTACCCGAGCATTCTTAACTCCCCAGCATGGTTTTTCCAGAATTTTCAATTTCCCCAGGAGATCGGAGTTTCTCATTCTTAATTCTCTGCATAAGCCATCAGAGTTTTCCTTATTCTCCAACAGATCAAGGTTTACTTTCATCTAATCCCCAGTAGAGATTCGTCAGAGGTTCCTTATTCCCCAGCCGAGTAAGGATTCTCATTTGTGTAATCTCCAACCATAGTCATCAAAGATCTCTGGATTCCCCAAGCAGATTTCTCAAACAGACTTGAAGGATCCCTATATCCCTAGGAAAGTCAGAAAGTATTCTCACATCTCTACAAGTTGCCAAGGATTTTCTATCCCCAACAGTGGTCCAAGGATTCCTCATCTTCAGCAATCAAAGATCTTGAATCTCCAGCAGCGGTCAAGGGTTTATTTTCCCGGGCAGCAGTCAAAGATTTTATTATCTCCAGCTATCAAGGATTTATTTTCCCCAGCAAGATAGCAAATTAGCTTACATGCGCATACATTACATTCATATATCATAAACATGGATAAAACACATATATTGCATCATACATTTCATGCAACATAACTTTGTGTTTCAGCTAACATTTTACCCTTTCCAGGATAAGATTAACAAGATACCAATATACAATCATGAAAACAGCTTAGAGACGCTCCAGACACGGATGCAATCTATTGCTTATTCAGATTCAAAGTTCAGAAAACAACTTAGAGACGCTCCAGACACGGATGCAATTCTATTGCTTATTCAGATTCAAAGTTTAGAAAACAGCTTAGAGACGCTCCAGACACGGATGCAATTCTATTGCTTATTAGATTTAAAGTTCAGAAAACAGCTTAAAGACGCTCTAGACACGGATGCAATTCTATTGCTTATTCAGATTCAAAGTTCAGAAAACAGCTTAGAGATGCTCCAGACACGGATGCAATTCTATTGCTTATTCAGATTCAAAGTTCAGAAAACAGCTTAGAGACGCTCCAGACACGGATACAATTCTTTTGCTTATTCAGATTCAATGTTCAGAAAACAGCTTAGAGGCGCTCCAGACACGGATGTAATTCTATTGCTTATTTAAATTCAAAGCTCAAAAAACAGCTTAGAGATGCTCCGAACACGGATGCTATTCTATTGCTTATTCAGATCCCCAACTAAGAGATGCTCTAGACACGGATACCATTCTGGCGCTCATTCTCATGATTTTCAACAAACATTCTTGGATGGCATCTTTAAGCCTATCTCCGACAAGATTCTACCATCTCCAAATGGCATCTTTAAGCCCATTCCCTCAACTACATTCTGACGAGTGCAAATTTACGGGCACTCTAGTGTCCAATCCTCTTTTACCTTCGAGTCACGAAAGGAAAACTCGCCAATCTAACTCTTCAGGTTCAAGAAGATTGAATAGGGGCAGTTGTTGTACCCTAAAATTTTCCCTCTCATTTTATCAAGATTTCCCCTCACAAGGCTCTTTGGACTCCAGACAGGATTAGGGTTTGCTCTGCTCAAGACATCTCCTTGCATTGATGACCTGAAATTAGGGTTTGAGTTTGCACAAGGATTTTTGGACTTTCAATGCTTAAAGTGACTTTCATACTTCATGTTGGACTTACAAGATTACCCATACCAAGTTTCAAGCCTTGAATCAAATTTTTGCCCAGTCAATTGGACAGTTGACCTAGAAATCAGCTGTATTGGAGAAAAAGTCAACTGTGGCCAATTTACAGTCAAACTTCATAATTTTTGATCCACATCAATATTATAGACTCACATGAACCATTTGATTAAGTTTGTATCACAACTCCTCAAGAAATTTGATCAGATCTTCAAAAGGGCAAAATGGTCATTTTTAGGGTTTTGACTGCAGAAGGGCAATTTCTGATTTTTAACCTGGCCAACGGAAAATTGGGTTCAAACATGGATTCAAGGACTCAATGGAATCATCTTGACCTATTCACAAGGTTCAAAAGATCTCAAAAGCATTGGATTGACAGATGAATTTTCCAGTCAACTGATCAAAAATCAACTGTACACTAAAAAGTTAAACTTTGACTTTTTAGTCAAAATCAAGTGCCAAGGGTCATTTTTCATCAATATATGTCAAAACATGAAACTTATTCATCAAGAAACCTAATTTTGGAAATTAGGGTTTAAGATTGAAAAATTTCATAACTTAGAATTTTTCTAAGTTATAAAATTTTCTTATTTTTTCCCAACTTTGCCTAACTTTTTCACCATGATGCAATTGGATTCAAACAAAACTTACAACATGAAAATTGTAGTCCTCCATAAAATCTACAAATTTGATTCACAAAGTTTTCCCAAAAGATTCTTGTATCTCAAGTTATGATTTTGTGAACAAGGGTCCAAAAACTTTCTAACTTAGTGAAATTTTGCCCTAGTTTAGGCAGGATTTTGACCTATCTTCATGGCAATTTTTCACATAGTTCCAAGTGGAATCTCAAAATTAATTTCAAAGATGGATTGTATAGCATGTTACAATCTTTCCAAAATATCCAACAACTCTCCAAAATCATTTGTGGTTAGGGAGAATCGAAGGTTTGAATTTGGTAAAATGTCACTTTGGTCCATGGCATTTTTCATGTTGCTACAAGTTACAATTTCTGTCCAGCCTTGCTTGTACTTGTTTACAGGTCCTTAAACCCTTACACACTCAAAAATTGAATGCAAACACAATGGATTAAGGCATTGTTCTAATCAATGGAAGATTACACAAAGGATTAATCTAAAAATGGCAAAAAGTTAACAATGTCATTTTGATAAAGTTCACTTTATGCATTTTTGTTTCCCTTGAGCCTTGAACCCATCCCTTTGCAGAAAACCAACTCCATAAATTTAGGCAAAGTTACACCAACTTTGTGCAGCTAGGAAGGAGGCCTGTACAGGCTCTTGAGCATTGTCATCTCACCTTTCTTCAAAACCAAGTCAACTTGCAAAAAGCACACAACTTGGCAATCTGATAAAACCAAGCTTTGTAAACATTTGAACCAAGTTTTGCATATCACATTAAGTCAGAAGCACGAGCTAGCAAGTCCTCAAGCCTTCCAAAACACCAAAATCACATTTTCTTGCAAAACAGGGCAAGTTCTGCAGTTTCACTTCCATCTTCCAATTGCCTCGTGCGTTTTGCCCCAAACCTGTTCCAACACACTCTATACAACCTACCTGAACTATCCCAACCATTCCCAAGTAACTGTAACCCCGTTTACACACTTCACCATTTTTGTTTTGAAGCTTTGCAGGTTGAGTTCTATAGAGAGATTCAAGCAAGTTCAAAGCTAGCTAAGCATTGGGAAAGCTCAAAGGAACTTCAAGCAAGCTCACAAGCATCTCAGGCCTCACTGAAAACCCCTACATTGCCATACTTGAGCTTGACTGAAACAGGTAAAGTTCAAACTTCTATCTCTCTATTTAGGAAACATTAGGCTTAGGTTTGTGAATAAAAAATATAGTACTCATTGCCCTTGAGTTGTACATATGCATAGATTTCATTTAAGTTAACTGAGTTGGGAGAATTTGAATGATGAACTTTTTAAAAAAACTAGGTTAGAAATTAGGGCCAGAGAAATTCCCTCTGGTCTTTGAGAGTTAGATTAAGTTTTTTACATGGTTAGAATCGTGTGGTCATGCTCTATAACTTTCATGTTGCAAATTTTTATTTTTAAGCACAAACGCAGGAATTAGCAATTTGAACAAGAAGCGCGCGTGTTTGGTGTTTCTAGAGGACATGGATGATGGAATATGGGATGGGCTTGGCTTGTTCATGCTTTTTGCACCTCTAGGCTTGCTGTTTACACCCCCCTTGGCCCATTTCATTATTTTTTGTATATTTTTCTATTTCTTTTTCATTTCTGACTTTATTTTATTTTTCTAAACATCAAAAATTACCAAAAATATTTTCTTAAATTTTCATATTTTATTTTATTATTTTTAGTATTTTTTCTAGCATAAAAGTAGTTTCTTAAATAATATACTTTTATTTTCTTAAATAAAAAACTTGTAAATAATACAAAAAATATCATTTATTTTTATTTTTATTATTTATACATGTAAATAATATTTTCTCATATATTTTTATTTTCTAAACATTTGTATTTATTTTATTTTATTTTTCTTGTACATAAATAAATAATACATGATATATATATTTTCTTAAAACAAATTAGGGTTTCCACCCTTAATAAAAATAATCTTTTATTTTTTCTTATTTTTGATACATAAAATAACTTATTTTTACATACATAAAAATAATACAAAAACACTTTTGCATATTCATATTTATTTGCATATTTAAATATTGTCTATTTGTTTATTTGCACAATGAGTTCAATTGGGTTGTAATAGTTGACTTAGGATTTTAATTTCTTGCAAATATCCCCCTATCCAAATTTGTATCCCCCTCCCCATAATCATGTTGTAATAGTGGTAGATTTACTTTTACATACTTTATTGCTTTCAAATATGCCATGATAGAAAGATTAGGGTTTGTATGCAAAAATCCAAAATCAAACAAATAGCTAGACCTAATACAAGACAAAACGCATGAAAAAATGACAACACAATACACACAAGCACCCCTAGGGTTTCATCCACTTGTTGCCTTTAAAATGGCCATGGTATGCATGCTAGGTGTCTTGGAAAAACAAAAATCAAAACAAAAGATCATAGTCCCTCGATGACGCTATCTTGGTTTCCTATACATAAATGATCTGGTCCCTCAAAAAAACTTGCTAAGATACTTAGCACCATTGCTATCATGGTCATACGATGACCCACGCCTATCCCGTTTAACATCCAAACACAAGGTTGTTTACCAAATACAATGGTAAAAAAACAATGTCAAAGGTTTAAAAATGTGTAGGAAAGATCTTTGAGTAGGGTAGACAACTCCTAGTTACTTGATCAAACTTGCAAACATCCTTGCTATTTTCAAAAACACACTCACCACAATTTCAAAACAATTTCCCAAAACAAACTTTCAAACATTGAAACATTTTTTAAAAGACAAACACCTTTGTATATATTCAAACAAGAATCATTACAAAGGTTGCCTAGACAAGGCCTCTTTTCAAAATATTTTCAAAACCACACACAAAGCACCATTTCAAACAATTGAAAAGAAAAAGCAAGTGATCTAAAACAAGTAACTAAGAGCCCATGGAAAACCATGGATGAAAAGGGTGCTAGCAACTTCCCTTTTCATAATCTACCCCCCAATCCAAAAACAATCTCAAAGGTATTTCCTGTGCTTTTGACCTTTCCTTTGGATAAAATGAAAAGTCGGTGGCGACTCTTGCTAAACCAAAACATTTGCGAACACAAACGCAAAACCTCAAGTCAGTTCTCCCACCGCATCACAGTGGTAGTAACAACACACCTCCTTTGTTTTATGGTGAGTATTTTTACTTTTGGAAAATTCGCATGAAGGCTCATTTAGAAGCACAAGGAGAAGAAATATAGGATTTATTCCAAAATGGTCCATTCGTTCCTACAAGTGTTGTCAATGGTATTGGAACATCAAATCCTAAAACATCATGGGATGATGATGATAAGAAAAAGGTCCTTTATAATAAGAAAGCAATCAATCTTCTTCAAGATGCACTTTGCATGAATGAATTCTTTTGTGTTTCGGCATGCACAACGACAAAGGAAATTTGGGATATTTTGGTTGAAACTCATGAAGAAACCGTTAAAGTTAAGAGGTCAAGATTGAATACTTTAAGCCAAGAGTATGAACTTTTCAGAATGCAGCTCTGAGAGACAATTCTCAACTTGCAAAAGAGATTCGTTCATCTGACGAACCATTTGATGGCACTCGGTAAGACTTTTACTAATGATGAATTAAATCTTAAAGTGCTTAGATCATTGTCCAGGAAATGACAACCAAAAGTTACGGATATATCGGAAAAGAAAAGACTTTAAAAAATGACATCCACGAAATTGTTCGGCAAACTTAAAGGACATGAAATCGAACTTGGAAAGCTAGAACAACATGAGATTCAAGGTGAGGATTCCAAAAGTGTTGCATTAAAAGTTAACTCAAGGTAAGAACTTGACGAAGATGATTCAGAAGAATTCATGCATCTTGTAAAAAGGCTCGGTAAGTTTTTCGCTAATAATGATAAATCTTCCAACTTTGCAAAAAGCAAGAAACTTTTCAGAAAGAAAGAAGTTTCTTTGTCACTACCCAAAGTCAAATGCTATGAATATGGAAAAGGGGGACACATAAATATGGAGTTTCCAAAGTTTTCCAAGAAAAATGCTTACAAGGGAAGAAAATTCTCAAAATCCAACAAGGCTTACATCGAAGAAAGTGATACAAGTTCTTCATCTGATTCGAAAAACGACAAATATGCAAATCTTGATTTTATGGCATTAAAACATTTCTATAGTGAAAAGGAAGAAAAAGTTAGAAATTTTTATCCTAAGAAAATAGTTGCTAAAAATAAAAATTATGTTACAATCAACTTTCTTCCTACTTGTTTATATTGTGGTATTATTGGTCACACACATAATGCTCGTCATGCAAGAAATTATAATGCTACTAGTGAACATTATGTGTGAGTAAAGAAAGGAACTAACCATGAAGGATCCAAATCAATTTGGGTACCTAGCAAAACTTAACCTATTTTGTAGGTTTGCTTGAAGACCACTTCAAAATCTTTGATATCTTAATAAGTGGTTGATCCAAGCATATGATGGGAGGTATAAGAAAATTTTCAAATCTAATAGGCCAAGGGATGTGTCACACATGAGGACAACATCAAATGAAAGATTCTTGGCAAGGAAAAGATAATCACTAACTTTCATATCCAATGAAGAAGTACTTCATAGTGAAGGATTAAGACAAAATCTTCTAAAGGATAAGCCAACTAAAATCATGCTATTATTCTATTTTGATTATAATATTATTTTGTTTCTTTTTCCCTTCCTTTTTGCTAATGACAAGGGGGAGAAGATATATGTGTATGCTTTGTCTCTGACTCTTGTAGAAATTGTCAACATGCTCTATTGATCAAGGTGGGAGGGGTTATCATTAATAGGGGGAGCATATTGCATTTTTAAGTGATCCAAAGCGTTTCACATAATAAGTGTCTGTCATCATCAAAAAGTGGGAGAATGTAGAATCATGCTTCGGCAAATTTATGTTTTGATGATTACAAACATCATGATCAAGGCAAAAGGCATTATCAAAAAGAAGAAGAAAAAGTATCTACTCAAAATGGACTTTTGGCTTGCATGCTAAGTTACTCCTAAAGAAGACTTTGGTATTTGATCTTCATTATGGTACAAGACTCCAATTCAATATAGTATGCTACTATAGTGCTCAAAATATGTCTAACATTATGCATACATGTTTCATGGATTTTAATATCACTAGCATTGCATTTCAAAATTATTAAAAAGGTTATTTCACTTTTTCATAGAGTGGTAACCAGTTACAGGTTTCTGGTAATCGGTTACAGGCTTCAGCAATTCAAATTTCTTAATGTTAGTTGCATGGGTAACCAGTTACAGCCTTACGGTAACCAGTTACCGCTGATACGAATTTGAAAAACAATATTATTTTGAATGTTGTTTGTTCATTGTATTTGTCCATGAACCATTGCACTTCTATATTCATTTATAACCTTTTGAAAGGGTGCAATACAAGTATATAAATACAAATATTTCTGAAGTAGAAACACACCACAAAATAACAACAATCACAACATATAATTCAATATTTTGTTTCTCATTTTCAAATAAGTGCATTGATTAATATTTTGATCTTGCATGAAAATTTTACTCTTACATTTTCAAATACATCATTAGAAAAGTTTCATCATATACATTGAGCACTTGTATAACATATTCATTGAATTGTTGTCTTGAAAGAGAAGAGATCAATACTTTATATTGACATTGATTATCAACTTTCATATCTACTTCAAGAAGTTGTTTCTAATCATTTTTTTTTCAAAGTGATTTTGGTATAACCTTGTTGTCCAGGATTGTTGGAAGCAAGAGAGTATTAAGGGAGGATTGTTTTCTTTCTACTTTGTATTGATTACCTTGTTTTCAGGATTATTAAAATAAGTGTGTACATTAAAGAGGATTGTTCTTCATGTACTTGGTTGGATCTTAAAGGATAGTTAAAGCCTTTGATCTCTCTATAGGTTAGATAGCAATCATGACATTTGGATGTGGATAGGTTGTACGATAATTCTAATTATAGTGAAATCTCTTACATGTTGGTAAGGGAACTAGAGTACTCTCAAAGTGTAAGGGGAACGGGATATATCCTTGTGTTATTTACTTTCTACAATTTTATCGCTTTCATATTTATCACCATAAACAAGAAAATAAGAACATCATCATATAAAAGAATAAAAATATACAATCCACTTTATTTAACATCGTTTTAGACGCATTATTAACCAACAAAAATCACAATAGGGGAGGAAAAGACAAGAAGATTGAGGGAGAAAGCGCTTTCGTAGGTATCGTCATAAATGTTTTTCAATGTATTTCTTCTAGGTCTTAATTTTAAAGATAAAATGAGTAATCATAGTTAGTTTTTCTTTTGTTGGAATTAGATGTAATCGTTTTATTGCTCATGTACCAATTGTGATCATGGCATTATTTGTAATTCTTCTTATGTTTTAATATTTATTAATTCTTCATTCATAATACTTGTTTTGGATTACCTACCTAAAACATGTTTTAATGGTTTTGATTTAATATTTGAAAGGTACTTGCCAATTCTTGATCCAAGCTTTTCATATACTAGATGCTAAACTCTAGAGATAGATTTAAGTTAAGTATCTGTATAAACTATTCAAATTTAAAGTTATCGTATTGGTTAATAGGTTGAGAGATCATCCATTATGAAATATGTTTGATTCCATGTTGTTGACTCATACATGAGCTAGGAATCATATTGATGGGTGGTAATATCAATAACTGACTATAATTACATATTGATGATCACGATCATACATGAGAATAGGTCGATGAAATTTAACCCCAACAAGTTATCTCAATTGTTAACACCAAAGTTCAATTTACTTTCTGTCATTTTAATTTCACAAGCAAACACACTTTTACAAACCATTCTTAAAACCATAGGAATTATTGAACGGTCTTTAAAAACACAACTAGTCCATATGGATACGATATACTAAAAAACACATTCACCATTGTACTTGACACAAAATGGCTTTATTTTCTGGGACTAACATTAGTTTTTAAAGGCGTTGCGATAACTTTTTTATTTTAAGTATTTTGTTTATATATGTGTGTTGTACCCCAAAATTTACCCTCACTTTTCTCAAACAATTTTCTCACAAGGAATTTTAAAAATCCAAGTTTGCACAAATAAAATTGGATTTTTTATGCCCCATATAATTTCCATGGATTATATTGGGCTTTCAAGCATCAAATCAAAGAAAATCAAGATTGCTTCAATTTCCCATGTTTCGATTGGACTTTAGCCTCCTTCAGCTTGCTTTCGATCCACAAGGAAAAGACTTCCTCTGGACTTGCTTTTGATCCACAAGGAAAAGACTTCCTCTGGACTTGCTTTCGATCCATAAGGAAAAGACTTCCTCTGGACTTTCTTTCGATCCACAAGGCAAAGACTTCCTTTGTCCTTGCCTTCGATTCACTAGGAAAATACTTCCTTCATGCCTGATTTGACTCACTAGGAAAATACTTCCTTCGTGCCTGATTCGATTCACTAGGCAATGGCCTTCTTTGTGCTTGCTTTGATCCACAAAGCAATAGCCTCCATCATGCTAGCATCCACAAGGAATTGGCTTCCTTTGTGCAAGCTTCGACTGGGCAATGGCTCCCTTTGAAACGACTAAGTTGAGTATGCGAATAGAGTAATACTCAGGGGCCTCAAGCGAAGGTTGAACGAAACTAGGAAGCGATGGGTCAAGGAGTTATACAATGTACTCTAGGGATATCAAACGACTACACATTCGTCCACCAGGGTGACTCTTTTTCGACTAGCTTATGGAACAGAGACCGTCATTCCCGTAGAGATCAAGGAACCTTCCAGGCGAACCGAGGCACCTCCCAACGAGGAGATGAATGATGCCACCCTCTGAGAAGAACTGGATCTGGTGGAAGAAATCAGAACAGGAGCGGCCCTACGAGAGCCCTCGCTCAAACAAAAAATAGCCATGCGCTACAACGCCAAGGTCATACGACGAGAGTTCAAGGTCGGCAGCCTTGTCTTAAAGAGAAATCGCAAAGAATATCGCGAAGATAAGCTCACAACGAACTGGGAAGGCCCTTATCGCGTCTACGCGAAAACGGGGACTAGAGCGTATTACTTGGAAAACTTACAAGGGGAACAACTTATTCGATCATGGAACACTGAAAAGCTAAAACAATATTACAGTTAAAACACTAATCAGTCGGGAAGTTTGGTCGATAAAAACAAACTCGCCCAGGCCCGACCACGCGTGCATGCCTAGGCACGAGCATAGCACCCAAATTATTCAAAAGGGGCGAGGCTATGCTCTATTGACGAGCGCACCTTCAGCCCGACATGGATAACTCAACCAAGCTCCATAGTCCTTGTGCCACAATGGTAGAACGCCCGACTCGCGAGGGGAAGTTCACACCGCTAAACCCAGGTCCCATGGAACGAGACCTGGGTTCCGACCCTCGCCTGTATCCACCCTGGTCGTTTGATTATTTTCCCCGCACTGACAAACACACCAAACAAGCAAATCCACGCTATAAACTCCTAGAAAAATAAAAAATGTCCTAAACGGGCTAGTTTGTCAACAAACATGTAAAAAACACAAGTTAAAATATTCATAGCAAACGACCATTTGCCGGAATTTAAATAAAAACGACCACTTGGGCCGATAATGTGCGAATATTTCATAAATGGGCAATGGCCCAGAAAAACAAATATGACGAATGCGGCACGCATGCCAAAATAAACATGAAACAATCATCCTTCCGCTTCTCCCTTAGCAATGGGCGACAATTGGGAGGGACCTCCCGTCGGCTGGGCGAAAATATCCTTGAGATAATCAGGGACCAAAATCTGACTGGTAGCTACATAATAATTGACCCTCATTCCTGAGGTGTTGAGCTTAACATTGGGGTTCAACACGCGCAGCTTCTTTACAGCATTTTCGAAGCTCCACTCGGAAGCGGCTTGGGTGTCGTCCATGACCAACTGAAAACGAGCCACCAACTCAGTCGAGTCTTCAGATCCTTAGTATCCTCTGGCTCGTCTTCAGCGAGCGTAATCTCAACAGTCAGGCCCGCCACCTTTCCCTCGAGGTCCCTTTTATCGAGCAAGAGAACCCTGTGTTCCTCGGAGAGCCTCCCCGATTCTTCCTCAGACAACTTCAAGGCTTTATCTTTCTCGACCAAGGCCTTCTCGCTTGTAGCCAGCTTGGTCCGAAGGTTCTTCATCTATTTCTATTGAGAGGAATTCCCCTTATTGTAAGCGACCGCCATCTCCAAGATCCACATCAGACCGCCAACATCTTGCACCAACATCGCCCTCTTCTCCAGATGGCCCATTCCCTTGAGATGGAGAGATTCGGCCCGGGGGAGAAGGAGAGTCGCACCCTCGAAAAAAGACTTCTCCAGCCAGCAGGGAGGCAGGTCGTATGTTCCATTCCATTTTTTCCCGGTTAGGTCGACACTTCCCTCGGCTCGCGGCCTTTTCGCCTTCGAGGAAACAACAACAAGGGAAAGAGTGATTGTAGCCTGGCCCAAAGATGAGTCACCCGACCCCGAGGTAGGTGTTAGCCCTAAACTAGTCTGTGCATCCTCTAGGTCCCTCCTCACTCTGGCAGCAAGAGTCTTAGCCAAGCGCTCCTGAGCAGGATTTATGCTCTCTGCAAAACAAATAAAAAGAAACATAGTCAGTAAACGAGGAGTAAAATAAATGACGACCACTTACTATTATTAGAAACACACACACACACACACACACACACACGCATATATATATATATATATATATATATATATATATATATATATATATATATATATATATATATATATATATATATATATATATATATATATATATATATATATATATATATATATAAGTATATAACGGGGTCCTTGCTTCCGAGGAGCTCCTTGACGTTAATGAGGTCCGACTCGTATACGTGCTCCCCTTTTTTGTCTAACACAGGTCAACCTCCCCGACCAACTCGCTAGACGCGAAGGATCTGAGCCAAGAACGCGGTCAGGACAACGAAGCTCTCCAGATCCTCGTCTCCAAGCTCCCCTTCTCTCCATACATAGGAGCCCAATTCTCTATCAAAATGCTTCCTCGTCCATTAGAACGGGAACTTATAAACCAGTTTTGTAACGGGCTCTCCTAACTCGTTCAATCGGGGAGTACTATCCTCGTTTAGCGAAGTAACGGTCCTAAAGATGTTCAACATCGCCTTGGTCGAAGAAGGCTGCACCAAAATATATTTATCTTTGAAGTGGTAGATGTAGCGGTAGAAATGTTCAAGACTAAGCCATTGGATTGACTAGACTTTATACAAATCAGAATAAAAATCACCACTGCGCTTTATTGTTTCCAAAGGAATGGGAAAAGAGCAAATAACCCAAAAAAAGGGGGAAAGATTCAAGGTAAGGGGTTGGTTTTGCAAAAGGAATGTGTTATCACCCTAAACATCTACGGTACTCCGCAGGAACCTCTTTGAAAAATAGGTATATTTTGGCTATAAAAAATGTGTTATATCAAATGGATGGTGGAGGTGAGAAGAGAAATATTTTTTATGATTTTTGCACCTGCCACGGCTGCGAACCTTTAGTGCCTACGTACCACCTTTCGTGCAATAGGGGGTCAGGGTACACGTAGTTCCTCTTTTAAAAATTTGAAACACAAGTGTGTTGGTTGATTTTAAGAGATAAGACATCATTGTCATTGTCTGTGTGGAAAACATACTTACTACCCACAATCATGAGAAAGGAGAATTTGCATCATCTCAAAGTGGAGGATAAGGCTTGGATTTTAAAATCAATAATGCCTCACTCAACACCCAGGTGGAAAATATCTCTCTTCACTACATATTATAGAAGTATAGTTATTTGCATCAATACAAGGATTGACAAGAGTCTAACCTTTTGAGAAAAGTTTAAAGATAAAAGCCAAAGTGGAAAAATGGTTTGAAATGAGATTGATTGACTTTTAGTCTTCTCACAAAAAATGTCAAGGTATTATTAAATTGATTGAAGTTTATTTATGAAAATATTTTGAAAATGCATGGAACTAGGTCCAAGTTTATTATGAAAGTATTCCAAGTTTAGAAATAAGAAGGGTTTTCAAAAGGAGGGAGAAGATTTTTGAAATTAAAGAAGATGGGAGGAGAAGAAGCGGCTATCCTAAAGCATAAGGTAAAAGCTAAGGATAAGAACCATCTAACCAACAAGAAGCCAGAACTTGACATTATGAGCCAAGATAGAATTCTCATTCTTTGGATTGAAACCAAGCAAGCAAAGATACTAGACCTCTTGAGAGAACCAAACTTCAAGTGCATTTAGTCTTCACAAAAATTGGGCAGAGTAACAGCTGTAAACGGGTGAATTCTAGATTACAAACAAAGGATGTAATCACAAAAACCTGCACACAAAAAACAAACAAGCAATCCAATGTCTTGAGGTAAACCTCAAGAGCTCCAGACAAAATAATCAAATAGGATCACAAGGTCTCCAAGATAGGCCAAGGTTTCTAATCCTAAGTCCAAGAAAAAGTCCCATGCTCCATAATGCCAAAGATAGTAACCAAATAGTCCAAGTACCATTAAGAGTTTTTTAGGGTTTATGTTGATTATTAAGTATCTTAGGAAAAGAAAAATAAAAGCTCAAGTGAGCAAAATAAAAATGGCAAAAAGATAAATGCTCAAATGTGCAAAGATGAAAATGGCATGAAATGAAAAATGCTAAAAAATAAATAGTACATAAATCATAAAAAGAATAAAAGTGTAAGATAAAACAAGTCAATAATTAGTGGTTAGTTGGATGACCATCTTGAAACTTGCATTTGGAACTCATTAGAGGATTGGTAGAACCAAATCCTCCACACAACAAGTTGCATTTGCTTTTTGTCAAGTATATTATCCATTTGGAATTCTCATAAGTACCATTTAATGATCAACGATATTTAAGTGATCCACGTTAACCAAAGGTGTTGTAGATCCATTAGAGGATTGGTAGAACCAAAGCCTCCACACAATGAATCTCAAGGTTATTTATTAGATCAAAGAGATCAAATTAACATACTTGGGCTTGCAATCATAAGTTTGGGCCACGAATGATCATTTATTCGAATCGGGACAAAATTTAACGCTATGTTAAGCAATCGTAAGTGAACTTATATAGAAGTCGCACATATTTTGAGGTCGGTCAATAGCAATCTATGCACCATTGGTTTTGAGACATGATATAGAGATCATGCTCCAACAATATTTAGTGCAATGAGAAGGGGATGAGATGAAGAGGATTAGGGCAAAAGATAAATAAACCACTTTTGAATTAAAAATTTAATCAAACTATTATTAAAATCATTCATCCATTTTTTGTGGAGTTAAACTCAACACCATGGATCCAATGATGTTAATAAAGCCATGATCAAAAAATCAACCCAAGACAGCCAGAAAACAATCACAAAATAATAATATAATTAATATATACATTAAAAGGTTTAAAAATGTTTTTTTAAAAATTGAAAATAATGAGAAAAATATCAATTATATTCAAATTAATCAAGAAATTAAAAATAAGACCATAGAAAAATCAGAAAAGAGGCCAAATAATTTTATAAAATTTTTGGTAATTTTTAAAAGTCAGAAACCATTTTTAAAAATTAAAATAAATGGGTAAAATAAACAAAAATAGTAAAAAAAAATAGTAAATTCAGAAACAAAAATAAAATAAGGTCACCAATATTTGTCACAATATCAATGGATCATTCCATAATTTTTTCAGAATTTAAAAATGTATAAAAGTATTTTTAAATATTTTAAACAAATCAAATAAGTGTAAAATTCATAAAATATACCAAAACACAAAATTAAATTGTGAAAAAATAAAAATTAGAAAGAGAATAATCAAAAATATTTTTCATAATTTTTTCAGATTTTTTGGACTAAAAATGAATTTTCTGTGATTTTTTGAAATTTAAAACAATTAAAATATTAAAATCAGAAAAAGAAAATAAAAGTAAAAGATCTGGACCATTGGATGAGAGTCAAAACGCGTTAGTAATCAAATCCAAGGGATCTGATGCGTTGTGCATATCATGGTCTTTAATGAATAATGTACAGAATCAATAATAAATCAGATTTTTGAAAAACACAAATGGCACGCCATCATTGGTTGGAAGATGACACGTAGGTCATCTTCAACCTTCAGTCAATATGATTTGCAGGTCTCTCAAACTGTAAAATCAGAAGCTCAGACCTATTCCAATTGCTTCGTCTCTTCAAGACGAAAACAACCACACCCTCACGCCAAATTTATATAAATTGTAGCTCAAGCAATTTGGAAAGAAAGTTTTGAAAAGGGATTTAAAAATTCATGGTCAAAACGTGTTTCCAGTGAACTGTAAGTGTTGCAACTAGAACCAGGGAAATGAGAGCAACACAATGATATCAGAGTTTTGAAGAATTGATGAAGGAATCTACCTATTGAAGTTGAGTTGCAGAGCTCTGAAAATGGACTTCTATGGAATAGTATAGGGAACGATTCTTGAATGTAATTATATGGTTAGCTTCAGGGAAGATCAAGGAAGGTGAATTGAGAGAAAAAATGGATTGAAAAAGACTGGAGAATAGATTTCGAAGTTGCTGAATTATGGGTTGTGAAGCAGGTTTGGCAGGGTAATTCTGGCTATCTAAGCTTGGGAAATTGAATGGGGGGATGACCCTCTGTTTATAGGGAAGCAAATGGGATCAAAAGAAATAGCAAATGATGCGTTTTGGAGGGAATTCGTATGGGTATGCATCATGAAGAAAGTGTGACTCAAACTTGATCAAAACTCAGCCAAATCGTGCGTTTCATGATACTAATCACTTCTGGAAAGTTTCTAAACATGATTAGAAACAAAAACACGTAGAAATCTTGTGATTAGAAGCTAAAAGAAAGATCTCAAAATCCTGACTTTGTGAAAAATTCAATTTCAAACTACCAAATTCAAATCCATGGCATTTCCAACTCAAGGGGTCTTAGGGCATAATCATTGATGCTTTGGAAAGATGAGGTTACAAGATTTTCAATGGAAAAAGAATGAAATCAAATGGATGCCTGAGCTGAAATTTACATGGAGTCAAAGTTGAAGAAAAAGAGTTAACTTTCCATACTTAGAAATATTTCAAATTCTTCTTTAAAAATGACCTATAATCTTTTGTATCCAAACATGGCCTTCCACTTATAATTTGCTCTTTACCAAAAAAGATGGAATTAAGTAGACATCTTGAGTGACATTTTGAAATTTGAACCATTCAAAATATCCAAAAATTGAGCAAGTTATGACTTGTTGAAGTTGGCCAAAAATCATGAAATGCCCTATAATCTTTTGCATTCTTAAGGCAACTTCCATCCATTTTCTTACTTTGCACATAAAAGAAGGCATGAAGTACACCTCCTTAAGATCATCATGGAAAAAGAATGGGCTAAAGGTGATAAAAATTGACCAAGTTAGGACCATTTGAAATCACATATGGAAAATTAGGGATTCATCTGGATGACTTGTAATCTTTCTTCTCCACCAAGTTCCTTCCACATGAAAACTCCTTGGAACTTTTGAAGTGATTTGTTGGTAACTCTTTGAATAGAAGGATGTTTTTGGAATCACTCAAAAATACCAAAAGATGAGCAAGATATGCTCTTTTGAAGTCCAAAATCCTAGCCTCTAGATCAAGAGAATGCTTTGAGGAACTTTGACAAGTTTGAATAAACTTCTTATGCCAATAGTCTTCCTTTGTGAATAGAAGTTGTTGAGGATGATGATGAGAACTCATGGCCATCAAAACCACTTCCATATCTTTAAATTAGAGATAAATATTCCTTTGTGACCAATAGGAATAAGACCTTGTTCAATCATGACAACTTCTTCCCTCACCCCCTTGTACTTTTGAATCAATTTTGATAACTTTGAAATATGATGAGCCAAAGAAACTTTGCCATGCCAATTCTTCCAAAACCACTCCAATATTGAGGTTTGAATTCCTCAAGCTATGTTTACTAGGGCATGAAAATAAACTCATGAACCCATGGAGCAACTTGCTAAACCTCATTGTCTTTACCTACATTATTAACAAGTAAGACAAACCAATATTGCATTTTATTAATTAGAGAGAAAATTAAAGCAAAATATCCATGATCATAAAAGAAAACAAGTCAAGGTGCTTGGTAACTCCTCAAAAGAACAAGGCTAAAGATAGGGAGAAGAACCAAAAACCCTAATGTGATCTTGTTGTGATTGAAACAATATGGTATGATGCAAGAATATTAGGGGCAAAAATTGGGGTACAATAGCTGCCCTTATTTAAGTTTCTTCTATCCGGAGATACGAAGGTTAAAAATCTTCGTGTCGACGTGATCGAAGACACTTAAATATAAAACAATCCCTATTTTTGGCCCTAAGATGCCATGCAAATGCTTATGCATATGAATGCATATGAACAGTACCAAAGAGACACAAAGTAACATTGGGGATGCAACAAAAATGAAGAAGCAAAGGAGCAACCCCACCAGGAAAACAAATCATTGGTGAACCACAAGAACAGAATCAAAGAGGAAAATAACAAGCATCGACGTTAACTGATGATGTCCTACCAACGTTCACTGAAGGTAGAAAGAGAAAATATATCATATCACCGCCGTTCACTGACGATGAACTATCAACGTTCACTGAAGATAGCAAAAAGATAACAAAAACCGACGTTCACTGCCGATGTCCTACCAATGTTCAATGAAGGTAGAAAGAGAAAATATATCATATCACTGCCGTTCACTGACGATGAACTATCAACGTTCACTGAAGATATCAAAAAGATAACAAACACCGATGTTCACTGCCGATGTCCTACCAACGTTCACTGAAGGTAGAAATTGAAAATATATCATATCACCGTTGTTCACTGATGATGAACTATCAACGTTCACTGAAGATAGCAAAAAGATAATAAACACTAACGTTCACTGCCGATGTCCTACCAACATTCACTGAAGGTAGAAAGAGAAAATATATCATATCACCGCTGTTCACTGACGATGAACTATCAATGTTCACTAAAGATAGCAAAAAGATAACAAACACCGACGTTCACTGCCAATGTCCTACCAACATTCACTGAAGGTAGAAAGAGAAAATATATCAAGTTATCCCCGAAATTCTAGTGTTGTACCTAGAACGGGTCTCAACTTCTTCTTTAACCAAGGAAATCTGCCTGGAAAAGATCAAACATAAGCTGTCTCAAATAACGAGACTTGTTACTCATTGCCATGGGGAATTGCAAAGAGAAATGACTTTCTGGGGATAGAAATATGACTTCCCAGGAAAATGCCACGATATTCCTGCTGAGGAGGTAAAGTCTTCCCGTGCAAAATAAATGCACAAACCAAAACTCAAAGTTCTCAGAAATCCAAAGTAAATAATATTGTCATGCAACCACAAATCCAATTCAGAAATAAACTGGAGCAAGACGGCCAATGAAGATACATCCTTTGAGAAATAAACTCAAGAGGGAAAACCAAATTCAACTAAGCAAAGAGCATTGCAGGAAGCTCATAACACAATGTCAATGAACGATGGTTTTTAGCCATGCATGATGTATGTATGAATGTATGAGTTCTATCGTGCATATGCTGGTAAAAGGATACATAATCAGTATAAACAAACAAAACCGCCTCAGGTACTAACAACATTGGGATAAACTTCAACCAGAAAGGTCAATCCAAGAAAGGTAAAAGCAACTGCGGAAACTAAACCTATTGCCTGCCTTAACTTCACTGAGGAGAAACATAATCCGGATGTAGCCAAATCAAACAGATACCGGGATAGAACACCCTTCTTTCGGTTTCATCGGAGAAGTTGTTTTCCAAAAGCAACATACCTATTGAAGATTGCAAGACCAGCCTCAAATAAAGCAGACTGACACCGACACAACCAAACCTCACTGGGGGATTCAAGCCTACCTCCCTGGAGAAAAAACTGCAGATTGAAAACTTTCATCACAAACACTCATTCCAACAAGAGATGCCTTGGGATAACCTTCCCGGGAAATCAAGAAGTCAACACTAGTGCCAATACTGCGAAAAGAGCGACATCTCCGCACACCAAGGGAATAAAACCTTTCATCATATGAGGGAAGACTTCACTGGGGAATCTGGGATGGAGGCTTTTGACCATGCAAACCCAAAATCAAAAGAGAACTAAGACTTGAATGGGGATAATGGGATCACAAACCCAATACTGTACCTTTCACCCACTGATATCGTCTTTAAATATCTGAGAAACACACAAAGATTGCACACATATCAGCAAAATGACCTGAGAAAACTTTCATGAAGGGAGTAAATCTTCTTAGAACAACCGAAGTTTGTTCATTCTTGGGATCACCATTCTTGTTGTAATTGTTTCATCATAAATCCCAAAGTAAATTGAATTATAAAGATCTCTTTTTTTTTAAAAGTCAATTTTGCTCTGCTCTTTTTTTTAATCTTTTTGCTTTAACAGTTATTATCAGTAATAAATAAAGTCTTTGCAAGCTAAATAAAAATAAGAATACAAAGAATTGGGCAAAAGCTCGAATTTCATTAATAGAACGGTAGCCCGCGAATGGCGAGACTCCATGGATGATTACAAAGTTTGGGAAATGGTAATACATGGAAAAGATACATTGAGATACAATGACCACTATTCCCCCTAACAAGTTTTGAATTCCCGAGCAGCAGATTTTGTTGAAGTATGATGAGGATCCAGGAAGATTGTTGCTTCAATGATCAAGTCTTGTCTGATGTAGTTACTTGCTAAGAAAATCCCTAACTTTTGCCTAAGCTGCCCTTGCGGGTTTTCAACTTAGCGGGAAATTTATTCTGTTTATGTCTCTAATTTTTGCCTAGACCTCCCTTTTGGGTTTTCGGCCTACCGAGACGCTCCTTTTTTCCTAAGCCGCCCTTTCGGGTTTTCAACTTAGCGAGTCGTTCTTTTATTTCTTTAGGTGAAGTATTTCTTGACCGCATCAGCATTTATGAGACGTGGGAACTCCTCGCCATCAATAGTTTCAAGAATTAATGCACCACCAGAGAAGGCTTTCTTGACAACATACGGGCCTTGAAAATTGGGAGTCCACTTGCCCCTAGAATCAGTGTTGAAAGACATGATCTTCCTGAGCACGAGGTCGCCTTCTCTGAATTCACGAGGTTTAACCCTTTTATCAAATGCTTTCTTCATTCTTTTCTGATATAACTGCCCATGACATAAAGTTGTCATCCTCTTCTCTTCAATCAAATTCAATTGGTCAAACCTGTTCTGGACCCATTCAGCCTCTGTCAACTTGGTTTCCATTATCACACGCAACGAGGGAATCTCTACTTCGACAGGGAGTACAGCTTCCATTCCATACACTTGGGAGAATGAGGTTGCTCCTGTTGAAGTGCGAACAGATGTTTGATATCCATGCAGAGCAAAAGGGAGCATTTCATGCCAATCCTTATAAGTGATAACCATTTTCTGGATAATTCTCTTGATGTTCTTATTAGCAGCTTCAACAACCCCATTCATCTTTGGCCTGTATGGAGATGAATTGTGATGGAATATCTTGAATTCTTTGCACAGTTCTGTCATCATCTTGTTGTTCAAATTCGAGCCATTGTCAGTGATGATTCTGCTCGGCATACCATACCGGCATATGAGATTGTTTTTGATGAAACGCACAACCACCTGTTTGGTAACATTGGCATATGAAGCAGCCTCTACCCATTTGGTAAAGTAGTCAATTTCTACCAAGATGAAACGGTGCCCATTCGAAGCTTTGGGTTCTATCATCCCGATCATGTCAATACCCCACATAGAGAAAGGCCATGGGGAGGAAATCACATTGAGAAGTGTCGGAGGCACATGGATCTTATCTGCATAAATCTGGCATTTATGGCACTTCTTTGCAAATTTGTAACAGTCGGACTCCATTGTCAACCAATAATAACCTGCCCTTAGCATCTTTTTAGCCATCGAATGTCCATTAGCATGAGTTCCAAATGAACCTTCATGAATCTCATGCATCAACATGTCCGCTTCGTGTCTATCCACGCATCTGAGCAAGACCATGTCATAATTTCTCTTGTATAACACATTTTCATTGAGGAAGAAACTGCCTGCCAATCTTCTCAGTGTCTTTCTATCTTTCTTCGACGCACCAATCAGGTATTCCTAAGTCTGAAGAAAATGCTTGATATCATAATACCATGGTTTTTCATCTGCTACCTCCTCTGTTGTAAACACATGAGTGGTCATATCCAGTCGTCGAACTGTAATTCGGGGTATATCACTCCAAGTATTTACTTGGTACATGGAAGCCAGAGTTTCCAGAGCATCCGCCATTTGATTTTCATCTCTAGGAATGTGATGGAATTCAACTTTATTGAATACGGGTAATAATATTCTAGCATAATCTTTGTAAGGGATCAAGCCAGGGTGACGAGTGTCCCATTCTCCTTTAATCTGATTTATTACCAAAGCTGAATCGCCATACACATCTAGAATTTTGATTCTGAGATTAATAGCTTCCTCAAGACCCATGATGCAAGCCTCATATTCTGCCATATTATTAGTGCAATCAAATTTTAACCTTGCGGTAAAAGGAATATGTGATCCATGAGGAATAACAATCACGACACCAATTCCTTTACCATAAGCATTCACAGCTCCATCAAATATCATACTCCAATGATATTCAGGGTCGGGGCCCTCCTCAGGCAACGGTTCATCACAATCTTTCACTTTCATGAACATCACATCCTCATCGGGGAATTCATATTCTGCAGACTGATGATCTTCCACCGGTTGGTGAGCGAGGTAATCTGCCAACACACTTCTTTTAATAGCCTTTTGAGTGCGGTATTCGATATCATATTCAGATAACAATATATGCCAGCGAGCAATTCTCCCAGTAAGAGCAGGCTTCTCAAAAATATACTTGATTGGATCCATTTTGGAGATAAACCAAGTGGTATGATTCAACATATATTGCCGCAAACGCTTTGCCGCCCAGGCCAAAACACAACATGTCTTTTCTAGCATGGAATACCGTGACTCACAATCAGTGAACTTTTTGTTGAGATAATAAATGGCGAACTCTTTCTTTCCTGTTTCATCCTGTTTTCCCAGAATACAACCCATGGATTTATCTAACACTGTCAAATACATAATCAACGATCTTCCTTCTACGGGAGGAAGCAAGATAGGAGGTTCAAGCAGGTATTCTTTAATACTCTCAAATGCCCTTTGGCAGTCATCCGTCCACACACAACCTTGATCTTTCTTTAACAACTTAAAGATCAGTTCACACGTTGAAGTCATGTGGGAAATAAATTTGGAGATATAATTCAAACGCCCGAGGAAACCCCTGACTTGCTTTTCAGTTCTTGGTGCTGGCATTTCTTGAATTTCTTTGACTTTATCAGGGTCAACTTCAATTCCTTTCTGGCTAACAATAAAACCCAACAATTTCCTCGATCTTACTCCGAAGGTGCATTTATTTGGATTCAAGCGGAGACGATACTTTCTCAAACGCTGAAACAACTTCAACAAATCTTCTATATGCCTTTCTTCAGTTTGGGATTTGGAAATCATATCCTCAACATACACTTCGATTTCTTTGTGCATCAGATCATGGAATAGGGTTGTCATAGTGTTAGCTGGCTATTTCGAATAAGGAAGAAACCACTATCAAAATAATATTTCGAATAAAGTACCTAAGGAGATTAATATCAATATTGGATATTGGTGGGAGATATGGAGTCATTATGTTGAAGGATTATTCAATTTCCAACGAATTTCGATTTGGACTTGTTTTAGTGTTCGAATTATAAAATAGCTCCTTTATGTAAGGGTGCCAGAAGTTGGAAACGGTCCAGATAATTGGGTTATTTCGAAAGCAACGAAGGAACAAGATGCTTCGATTGGTATAGATTTTGAATTTCAAATAAAGAGCGCCATTCTAGAAGACGCATGGAAGTCAGCAAATATAGGAAGCCTGCATACTTCGAACGTGGCGTGATTTTAGAATAGGGCCGTTAGGGTCAAGACACTATAAATAGGTGTTCTTATGTTAGATTTAGTATGTTCACTTTTATGTACTAAAAGATCTCAAAATACTCAAACTTCCGTGAATTAAGGAAAACGAGTCAGAAGATATAATGTATGTATTGAACATCATTACTTTTTTACAATTTCAATACAAGTCTTGTTATATTTAGTTCTCCATTACAGTATTTCTGCCCTTAAATCCTTCGATTGCCTTGCATTTCTTTGTTTTACTTGCCTTTAAACACAGTCACTTCGTTAGAAACTTTACTTTCACTTTATCCTTTTAGTCAAACACTTATCTTTACATTCAAGCCCAAGTCTAATTCAAAGCCTTTCCTGCCTACATTCAGTTAGTTTATTCCTATATACCATTTTAGAAATCTTTCCTAAGAATCTCGTATTCGAACTTAGCATACAATATAAGTCTATCAATATAATAGATATGAACATGGAAATGAGTTATGACACATGTGTTCTAGGATCAATCTAGTCGATCCTGAAAGTAACCAATAATAATTAATAAATTGGAAGACTAGCGGTTGTTTACTAGAAATCACTGTAAACAAATTGGCACACCTGGTGGGACAGTGTCATAACAAAAAGTTTTATCAAACAAACATATTAGAGAAGTTTTAGGATTTTCTGAGTGTGGAGCGCGTTTCGGTACATGAACCTTCGAAGCGGCAAAATAAAGAATAACAATCCACATATACCCAGAAAACAACGTACCAAAATAATGGTTAATACAACCAACCAAGATGGGGTACAGAATCCCCCACAGGGGGCTGCAACAAACGTTTCAAGTTCGATTGATGCCTCCAATGCCATTCCTGTTGGCAGTTCGAATATGATCCCAATAAGTACATTAGACATGCCATCAAACGTGTCTTCAGTGCAAACTGCGCCACACATAGGGAATCAACAGTATTCGACCCCCCCTAGGCCTCCAGGTTTTGAACCTTTGAGACCCAGAAATCCTCAGTATGGGATGCCAACTTCGTTTATGGCAGGGTTACATAATACAACAACTTCGTCCCCACTCCAAGGATCTGGTTCGGGAATGAACCATTTGGGTACAAATTTCCAGAATACAGGAAACTTCGCCCAATTGCCTACTCTTACAACTAATAGTCAGGCAACGCTTAGACAACAGATGGATGATAGCAATCATGATATGATATGAATCTTAGCCCGCGAAATGAATTCTATTTTCAATCCCCTAATCTAGAATATAAATAGAACAAACCAAGAAAATGCAGCCCAGATGGCCAGAATAGCAGATTTTTTTGGTGCCCCTAATGCGCCTGCAAGGCGTAGGCAAAACCCAATGGAAATTCGAAATAAAGAACCCATAATCGAACAAATTCAACCCCCTGTACAAGTGGTCGAAGAAAGAAATATAGGGGTGAGATTAAGAGATCGGGGAATTCAGGAAGTTCAGAATGAACAGCCTAGACCTATACTGATGGTGAATAGGGACCAAAATGCAGACGAAATTGTTCATAGAATTAGAAATGACAATTTAGTGGCAGAAAATAACCTCACCACCATGATTGAAAGAATAATGGCCCAGAATGGTTTAAATTCAGGATTTAGGAGGCCAAACTACACATCTCCTATTATAGATTATATTATGCAAACAGAATTACCCAGGGGCGTTAAAGTTCCTAAATTCACGAAATTTGCTGGAGATACAAGTGAATCAACAGTGGAACATATAGCAAGATATTTAACAGAAGCAGGAGATATAGCAAATAATGAAAATCTTAGGATAAAATACTTCCCAAGTTCTTTGATAAAGAACGCGTTCACTTGGTTCACCACCTTGCCCCCTGGATATGTAGACACCTGGCCTTATTTAGAAAGGCTTTTCCATGAACAATTTTATATGGGTCAGTCTAAAATCGGTCTCAAGGAACTAGCAAGCATTAAGAGAAAATTCATGGAACCAATAGATGAATATTTGAATAGATTCCGTTTATTAAAATCCAGATGCTTCACAGTGGTCCCTGAACATGAATTGGTCGAAATGGCTGCTGGGGGCCTAGATTATTCCATTTGAAAGAAATTGGATACACAGTATCTTAGAGATATGGCCCAACTAGCAGACAGAGTGCGTCAGGTCGAAAGATTAAAAGCTGAAAAAGCTAGGGCTAGTTAAAATCATAAGAAAGAGAGAATAGCCTACATAGAGGCTGAAGAGTAAAACATAGATGATTCTCAAGACCCTTATGATTTCGATCAGTTCGAAATAGATCTTGTAGAACTAAAAGAAACACCCCCTTATGCTTGCAAAGTTCTACTTCCTTCCAATGGAAAGGATTCTCTCGAAAGTGAAAGGAATGATAAATTCCCTAAGAAAATCAATACTTTCGATATAACTAAAAGTGATGAGATATTTGATCTACTTGTTAAAGATGGCCAGTTAATAGTTCCTCCTAACCTTAAGGTTCCTCCGTTGGAACAAAGGAAAAAGAGGGGCTTTTGTAAATATCACAACTTTTTAGGCCATAAAACCTCACAATGTTTTCTTTTCAGGGATTTGATACAGAATGCGATCAAGGATGGCAGGCTGAAGTTCTCAGACAAGGGAAAGAATCCAATGAAAGTTGATACAGATCCGTTGCTGATGGCGGAGACTAACTATGCTGAACCACTAGACATCAATGTGGTAGAAATTGCTGAGAGGAAATTCGAATCAAAAGTGGAATTCGAAGAGGATGGGGACTTTATCCTAATCAAAAACGAAAAAGAGGCTACTGATGGCCTCCCATTGATCAAAAACGAAAAAGAGGCTACTGATGGCCTCCCATTGATCAAAAATAAAACAGAAGCTACTGATGGCCTCCCAAAGGTGCTCAAAGCAAAGATATTAAGTGACAGAAAATTAGTTAAGGCCACTGAAGGTCTTAGGATGAAATTTGAAGAAGTCAAAATTTCTGATGACCAAATGCTGGGAGTGAATATGGTGGACTTCGAACAACCTAACGCTGAAATGGAAGAAGTGGAACGCTGTTTAGAGAGGGAAAGAGAATAGAGAAGAGAGAACTTACCTAGAAAGGATGCAGGTTTGCGTGAATACCTCTTCCACTGTCATAAGAAAAATCAGGAAAAGTTGTTATGCCCAAGGTGCAGTATCATCTGCAACCCCAGAATTGCTGCTGAATTTGAAAGGGCCCAGCGTGAATGAACAAGAGTCAACTGGCGATAAGACAACCAACTATACAAAGTCTATCCAAAAGCTGATGAAAGTCTGCTTGAATTCCTGGTTTGTTGCCACAATATTGGAACAGAATGCTTGATATGTCCCAGATGTGCAGCAGTGTATGATAAGGAAATGGCTGAAGCATTCGAGAGAATTCTGTTTGCGTCAGGCTGGGGGTACCAAGGCGGAATGCCTTCGAATCTTGTTAGCACAGCCAGAAGTATGCCAAGGAGGCCAGATATCCCTTATCCCAGGGGAGCAAAGAGAGTTTCCTTTAAACTACCTGCAGAAATCCCCACTGATAGATGGCTGCAAGTGAATGCTGATAAGGGAAAAGGGAAGTGGTGCAGCTTTGATCGAGGAGGCAGGACTGCAATGGCTTACATGAGGCAATTCAATTCAAACAGGAGGGAAGAAATAAGATTGGAGAATTATAAAGGCAGAAACCCAATGTCTCGCTCTCAGTGGCGCAGACACCAGAGAAACCAAAAAGCAGCAAGGGATTCGAAACCTACAGGAGTAGGAGAATCCAGTACCAATAACCCAACATCACTGAACCAGACTGTGGGCAAACCCCCAGTGTCCAGGAAACTTTTTTCTCCACAGAAGGATGCTAAAGAAAATAGGACTCAGAAGGAAGCTGCGAACAAAGAGGACTTGATGACTGATGCCTTTGAATCTGAGGGGGAATCCTTCTTCAATGCAAACTGCAATGTAGTTTCGGTGCTGCCTTGTGAGTACAATCAGGAAACAAAGGTTTATGATGATGAGGAGACTGATGAGGATGAAATGGCCAGACATAGGCCAGTATGCTATTATGTGATGAACAATGGAGCGGTCGAAGAGCAGAATGCTTTCTTTGAAAAGCCAGACGAAGGAATGAAAAACCATCTCAAACCCTTATTCATCAGGGCAAAGGTGGAACAATATGGTGTGAACAAGGTTCTGGTAGATGGTGGAGCTGCTGTCAATCTGATGCCTCAATTCATGCTAAAGAGAATAGGAATGCAGGATTCAGATGTTAGACCTCACAACATGGTGCTTTCGAATTATGAAGGGAAGGTTGGCCAGACTTTGGGAGTAATACCAGTTAATCTGACAGTTGGTTCCCTCACAAGGCCAACAATGTTTATGGTCATTGCTGCAAAAGCAAATTACAATCTGTTTCTTGGCAGGGAATGGATCC
Source organism: Vicia faba (assembly GCA_948472305.1). Lineage (NCBI taxonomy): Eukaryota > Viridiplantae > Streptophyta > Magnoliopsida > Fabales > Fabaceae > Vicia > Vicia faba. The sequence goes on from OX451736.1 coordinate 1,771,955,365, forward strand.
ATGGAGTTGGAGTTGTACCTTCTTCAATGCATCAAAGGCTGGTGTTGTGGAGAGATGATGGGATTGTTGAAAATATAGAAACAGACCAAAGTTACTATATGGCAGAAATCAACAATGTGGACAAAAGAAATTTCGACAGAAATATGGCCAACATAGGGCCATGTCACCCACCTGAGGAATGTTTCGAGCCAAATGAGAACGCTTATTATTCCCTAACCTTGCGTCTCAATGGATTCCAATGGGATAGGGAAATCATGTGGAACGGGCAGGTGACTGAAAAAGATGGAGAGACTTCGAAGATACGGCCAACTGGCTGGGCAAGCGAAGGTTATTATGACTGAATCAAATTACTACCAAAAGATTTCGGCCTATTTGGCTGAAAACAAACGAAGAACGGCTCTCGAAGCCGAGATACAAAACATGGATGTCGAAGCCATAGACAAAAAAGAAATAGCAAATCCTGAAGGAAACCATTCATCCTCACCCTGTGATGGACAAGCTTCCGAACTAATGGATCAAAGACTAGATGCCATTTATGATCAAGAGCCCTTGGGGTTCGAAAAGGATCCAGAGTCATCAAGCGCTAAGATGATGGCCCAAGATCCTCTGGAGGAAGTTGATATCGGGGATGGTGTTGAAAAAAGGATTACATACATCAGTGCGAAGCTTAGTCCCAATTTAAAAGGAAAAGTGGTTAAAATGCTCAAACAAAATAGGGATTGCTTCGCCTGGGACTACGATGAAATGCCTGGTTTAAAGAGGGAACTGGTAGAACATAGGCTTCAAATCAAGGATGGCAAGAAGCCCATCAAGCAGATGCCTAGACGATTCGCTCCAGAAATCCTCTCAAAAATAAAGGCAGAGGTGGAACGGCTCCTTCGATGCAAATTTATCAGGACCACAAGGTATGTAGAATGGCTTGCTAACATTGTACCTGTTATTAAGAAAAATGGCTCTTTACGAATTTGCATAGATTTTAGGGATTTAAACACTGCCACCCCAAAAGATGAATATTCCATGCCTATAGCAGAAATGCTGATTGATTCTGCTGCAGGTTTCGAATACCTGAGTATGTTAGATGGATACTCTGGGTATAATCAGATTTTTATTACTGAGGATGATGTTCCCAAAACTGCATTCAGATGTCCAGGCGCTTTAGGCACTTATGAATGGGTAGTTATGCCCTTTGGACTAAAAAATGCTAGGGCAACATATCAGAGGGCAATGAACACTATTTTTCATGATTACATTGAGTCATTTATGCAGATTTATATAGATGACATAGTAGTCAAATCTGTTTCTGATGAGGATCATTTGACTCACCTTTTCCAGACATTCGAAAGAATGAGAAAACATGGCTTAAAAATGAATCCTCTTAAATGTGCTTTCTTTGTTTAGGCTGGGGATTTCCTAGGCTTTGTGGTCCACAGGAAGGGGATCGAAATTAACTTGAACAAGACGAAGGCTATTATGGAGACGAAACCTCCTTCAACAAAGAAAGAGTTGCAATCTCTATTGGGTAAAATTAACTTTTTAAGCAGATTCATATCTAATTTGAGTGGGCGAACTCAAGCTTTCCCTCCACTCCTCTGTCTCAACCAAGGGAATTTTGAATGGACTGTGCAGCATCAGGAGGCATTCGAGAAAATCAAAGCTTATTTGATGCATCCTCTTGTACTTGCACCCCCTTCTAAAGATAAACCAATGAGACTGTACATCTCTGCCTCCAATGTAACTATAGGTAGTATGTTGGCCCAAGAAAATGATGATGGCGTCGAAAGAGCCATCTATTATCTTAGTAGGGTCCTAAATAAAGCAGAGGCTAAGTATAGTAGTATTGAAAAACTATGCCTCTGTCTGTATTTCTCTTGTACAAAACTTAAATATTATATTAAACCAGTTGATGTTTATGTTTCATCTCACTTTGATGTTATTAAACATATGCTTTCAAAACCAATCATGCACAGCAGGATTGGCAAATGGGCCTTAGCGCTCACTGAGTACAATTTGACTTTCAAGCCTTTAAAAGCTATGAAAGGACAAGTAGTTTCAGATTTCATAGTGGATCACTTTATGAGTGAGGACTTCGCGTTAGATTATGTTGAGATCCAGCCTTGGAAATTATCCTTCGATGGGTCAACACATAAATATGGAAGTGGTGTTGGAGTCCTTATAATTTCTCTTGAGAGAATTCCAACAAAATTCAAGTACAAGTTAGAAGGCCCTCCTTGTTCGAACAACAAAGCTGAGTATGAAGCATTAATTGCTGGACTTGAAGCTTTGTTAGAATTGGGGGCAACCAGAGTCGAAATTAGGGGAGACTCAGAGCTGGTCATCAAACAGATAACTAAAGAATACAAATGTATCAAGGAAAATTTGATCATGTACTTCGTTATTGCTAATAGATTACTCAAAAAATTTGAATATGTGGATATAAAACATATTCCCAGAATTGATAATCAAGAGGCAAATGACTTGGCTCAAATAGCTTCAGGATATAAGACATCTAGAGAAAAACTCCAATATCTCATATAAACAAGAGGCAGAATATTGGCTACCAAATTATCACCATTAGACTTGGAAACTTCGAAACTAGGTTATGCAGATCAGAAAGAATTCGAAGTTCTAAATATTGATACTTTGGCAGATACAGATTGGAGAAGTCCCATAGTAAATTACCTGAAAGAACCTTCAGTAAGTACAGAGAAAAAGACCAAATATAGCGCATTGTCTTATGTCCTAATAGGAAATGAACTTTTTAAGAAAACCCTAGAAGGTATATTACTCAAGTGTTTAGGAGAAAATGAAGCATATTTAGCAGTATCCAGTGTGCACAGTGGGGCATGTGAGGCACATCAAGCAGGTCACAAAATGAAATGGTTGTTGTTTCGATATGGAATGTATTGGCCCACTATGCTCAAAGACTGCATAGAATTTGCTAAAGGTTGCGAACAATGCCAAGTTTATGCAGGTATTCAACATGCTCCTGCAAGTGAGTTACATTCAATTGTTAAGCCTTGGCCTTTTAGAGGATGGGCATTAGATCTAATTGGTGAAATTCGACCAGCATCATCCAAAGGACAGAAATATATCCTTGTGGGTATAGATTATTTTACAAAATGGGTCGAAGCAATTCCTCTAGTGAACGTTGATCAAGAGGTCATTATGGAATTTATCCAGAGGCAAATAATTTATAGGTTCGGAATACCAGAAAGTATTACAACAGATCAAGGTTCAATTTTCACAGGGCGAAAAATGCAAGAGTTTGCAAAAGAAATGGGATTTAAATTACTCACGTCAACTCCTTACTATGCTCAAGCTAATGTACAAGTAGAAGCAGCCAATAAAGTCATAATAGGTTTGATAAAGAAACATGTAGGACGAAAGCCAAGAAATTGGCACAAAACTTTGGACCAAGCTTTGTGGGCATGTCGAACATCTCCTAAAGAAGCAACAAATACTACTCCGTTTCGACTTACCTTTGGACATGATGCAGTGTTGCCAGTCGAAATACACTTACAATCAGTAAGAATCCAAAGACAAAATGAAATACCAACTGATCAATATTGGGAAATGATGATGAATGAATTAGTGGACGTGGATGAAGATAGACTACATGCTTTAGAAGTTATGAGAAGACAAAAAGAAAGAGTAGCCAGAGCATACAACAAAAGAGTTAAAAGTAAGTTGTTCTCAACCAATGACCTGGTATGGAAGGTTATATTACCTATGGATAAAAAGAACAGATTATTAGGTAAATGGTCACCCCATTGGGAGGGTCCCTTTCGAGTATTGAAAACATTTTCGAATAATGCTTACGAAATAGAAGAATTAGCGGAAGATAGAAGAATCTTGAGGGTAAATGGAAAATACTTAAAAAGGTATAAACCATGCTTGCAAGAGGTTAGAATCATTGCAGGATAATAAAAAATATATATAAACATGAAGCCAAAATGGTATTATATAAGTGCCAGAATGGTTGTGCTTAATCATTTACAATAAAAAGCATTAACAAAATACATTCAACAATCAGAAAGGGGCGTTTCGTTTATTGGACGTTTTTGCAGAAAATAGGACACTTACTCTGCCATCGTGTACATTATGGTCATCATGAGTTTTTGATACTCTCGAAATAGCCTGGATGAGTCAAAAAACAAGTATTTCTTTATATCTGTCGAAATACATGTTCTTGGGGGGAAATTTGTTAGCTGGCTATTTCGAATAAGGAAGAAACCACTATCAAAATAATATTTCGAATAAAGTACCTAAGGAGATTAATATCAATATTGGATATTGGTGGGAGATATGGAGTCATTATGTTGAAGGATTATTCAATTTCCAACGGATTTCGATTTGGACTTGTTTTAGTGTTCGAATTATAAAAGAGCTCTTTTATGTAAGGGTGCCAAAAGTTGGAAACGGTCCAGATAATTGGGTTATTTCGAAAGCAACGAAGGAACAAGATGCTTCGATTGGTACAGATTTCGAATTTCAAATAAAGAGCGCCATTCTAGAAGACGCATGGAAGTCAGCAAACATAGGAAGCCTGCATGCTTCGAACGTGGCGTGATTTTAGAATAGGGTCGTTAGGGTCAAGACACTATAAATAGGTGTTCTTATGTTAGATTTAGTATGTTCACTTTTATGTACAAAAAGATCTCAAAATACTCAAACTTCCGTGAATTAAGGAAAACGAGTCAGAAGATACAATGTATGTATTGAACATCATTACTTTTTTACAATTTCAATACAAATCTTGTTATATTTAGTTCTCCATTACAGTATTTATGCCCTTAAATCCTTCGATTGCCTTGCATTTCTTTGTTTTACTTGCCTTTAAACACAGTCACTTCGTTAGAAACTTTACTTTCACTTTATCCTTTTAGTCAAACACTTATCTTTACATTCAAGCCCAAGTCTAATTCGAAGCCTTTCCTGCCTACATTCAGTTAGTTTATTCCTATAGACCATTTTAGAAATCTTTCCTAAGAATCTCATATTCGAACTTAGCATACAATATAAGTCTATCAATATAATAGATATGAACATGGAAATGAGTTATGACACATGTGTTCTAGGATCAATCTAGTCGATCCTACAAGTAACCAATAATAATTAATAAATTGGAAGACTAGCGGTTGTTTACTAGAAATCACTGTAAATACATAGCCCTCTGGTACGTTGCACCAGCGTTCTTCAACCCGAAGGGCATCACTCTGTAATAGAATGTTCCCCGGGGTGTGATAAACGTTGTTTTTTCCATGTCCTCTGGAGCCATTCTTATTTGATTATACCCAGAAAATTTGTCCATGAACGAGAATACTTTGAATTTTATTGTGCTGCCCATTAACATGTCAATGTGAGGCAATGGAAAATCATATTTTGGACTAGCTTTATTTAGATCTTTGTAATCTACGCACATGCGGACTTTTCCTTCTTTTTCGGTACTGGGACAATATTGGTAATCCATCGCGGATACACTAACGTCACAAGAAAACCAGCATTAATCTGCTTTAGGACCTCCTCTTTGGTCTTTACTGCCATATCCGGGTGGGTTCTTCTCAACTTTTGTTTAACTGGCGGACACTCTGGCTTCAACGGCAAACGATGCTCGACAATGTCTGTATCTAGACCAGACATATCTTGATAAGACCAAGCAAAAATATCCACATACTCTTTCAACAGCTCAATCAACCCGCTCTTTACATCAGGATGCAACGATGCTCCAATCTTGACTTCCTTCAGATCTTCTTATGAACCTAAATTAATCACTGCCAAAGGCTCCTTATATGGCTGAATGGTATTTTCCTCGTGCTCGAGCAACCGTGAAACCTCTTCTGGAACCTCATCATAATCTTCTTCTTCAACCCCAGACACAAGACAATCAAAGTTGGGAGAGGGTGCAGGGTCATTGTATTCAACTGACACATATGATTTATGATTGCTTTTATAAACTGACACATATAACAAGTGATCATGCAGATTAATTTTCAGTTATTATTTATTTTGAAAGTTTTTTTTTACCATTTCCCAAGGAAAAAAATCAGAAAATAAAAGACATATTTTTGGAAGCAGAGACAACTTTTATTAATGATCTTAAAAGTTATAGCAGACAGATAAGCCCTACAACATTAATACTTCCACCTTGGGCAGAGTGAAAGATTTTCAAAAGAAAGGAACAGATTAACAAAACAAATTACTTTGAAACATGTATGCAAGAAGGAACATCGATGGTGACCCAATTCTGAACTCGGACTCCATGCGTCACATAATTCGGTACTTCCTGCTCTGCTTCATCCTCTTCAACAACATTAATTTCAGAACCAATTGGATAGAGGTAGCCTCCGCTACGGAAAACATCATGATAACTATTCACAGAATACTTTGACTTCAAATTTTCGCCTTTGACATTCCTCGAAGAGAAACCCAAACCAGCTCTGTTTTTGTTCACGGGTGGATCCACAAGTCGTCCCCAAACTGCATTATGACCACTGAGCACAACCTGTTGCGCGTCCTTCAGGGAAACCACAAAATTCTCATTCCTCCTTATGTTATCAATGGATAAGGCTTGGAACTGGGTTCCAACAGCATCCTCATCCGCTTCTACAATACTGAAAGAGGATAGATGGGATATCAACAACACCTGCTCCCCATTTATGATCACTACCTTCCCTTCACGCACAAATTTTAGCTTCTGATGCAGAGTTGAAGTGGCAACCCCTGCTTCGTGTATCCACAGTCGTCCTATCAAACAACTATATGCGGGAATAATGTCCATGACCTGGAAGGTTATGAAGAACAAATATGGTCCTATATGGATGGGCAAATCTACTTCACCGATGACAGATTTCCTCGACCCATCAAAAGCCTTCACAATGATGTCACTCGGGCGCATATGTGTTCCCTGATACTTTAACTTCATGAGGGTACTCCTCGGTATAACATCCAGCGCGGATCTGTTATCAATTAACACATTGGATAGCGAGTCATTCTTGCAGTTCATAGATATGTGGAGGGCCAGGTTGTGATTCCTCCCTTCATCTGGTAACTCATCATCGCAGAAACTCAAGTGGTTACATGACGTAATGTTTCCAATTACACTGCTGAATTTATCTAACGGCATATCATTCTCCACAAAAGTTTGGTCTAGTACTCTCATCAGTGATTCTCTATGAGCAGAGGAATTCATTAATAAAGCTAGGATGGATATCTTTGAAGGAGTCTACAATAGCTGATCTACAATTCTGTAATCGCTCATCTTAATTATCTTCAAAATACCGTACACTTCTTTCTCAAATGTGGCTCAGCTAGTCTCTCTTGTAGCCTTCTTAGGCTCATCGTTCTCAGCAATTTTATTTCCAGCAATAACATCTCTTCATACAACCGGCGCAAACACACGAACACTACGGGTCACCCTGCTATTATCAGCTATATTTCCAACATCATGCATTGGCTGGATGGGAACCTCCACCCCATCTTCTAAGATTGTAGTGTTGTATTTGTAAGGCACAGCCTTATCTGATTTATAGGGAACATGACCTGGCAGACTAATTACCAATAGGGTAACAGCTGGTTTGCTATGGTACTCCATCTCAAGATGAGCGGGTGCACACAAACAAGGTACAATGACGTTTACCCCTTCCTCAACACAATCATCCATCAAAATATCATTTCTGGTAAACAAATCTTCGTCTGAAGAGAAATACTCATCCGCGGAGGCATACTCTTCCTCTGACTCTTCTTCCATCAAACAAACTTCAACCATATCGATCTCATGATAATCACCTCTCTGACCTGTGATCTTGATAGTTCCATTGTCTAACAGCAATTGAACACCCTTTCTCACAATAGAACATCCTCGTGGGTCTCGACAGCAAACTATGCAAGATACATATTGGTGTTCCACCTGACCAACAATACGGCAGAAGGTAGCATGCAACTGCACAAGATCCTCATTTAAATGCTCCACATCAAAAATTCTGAATTCACCCGGACATCCAGAAACCATATTCACTTCCTCTTCATATTCTGCCCTAGGCCTGATTATATGGATTAAACCTTCATCCATCATCTCCTGTAAATCAGCCTTTATCTTCTCGCAACCCTGTATGTTTGTACTGCAAACAACACAACCGGCATGGTCATGTGTATAATAACTGAATTCATAGAGGTCTGCGTGCATCTTCACCAAATCTCCTCTAACCAGATTTATGTCAAAAATCCGGAAGTCGCCTGGATAACCGGCCACCATATTTACAGCATTCACCCCACCCGTGTTTGGGTAAAGGATTGTCTTTCACATTAGGCCCCATGTCTTTGAAAGATAGAATTCCAGACTTCACCAACCTTTGCACTCCATTCTTCAAAGGATAACAATTTTCAACACTATGCCTTGGTGCTCCCTGATGAAAGGCACACGTCTGGTCGGCTTTGTAATACCAAGGTAATGGTGATGGTATGACGGGAGGTGGTCGTGTCTGGACCAACTTCTTCTGAATCAATGCTGGTAGTAGCTCTGCATAACTCATGGGAATAAGGTCATAGTTCTCCCTTCTCTGATTATTCCATTGGTTCCCCTGTTGGGACTGTCTTTGATAAGCAACGGTAGTCGAAGCGACATTTATAACATGAGTAACTGAGGCAACTTGCTGGTGACGCTGATAATTCCTTCTAGGGGTGTTCACTCTCCTCTCTTGTATGACATCATTTGTATCCCCCTCTTTCTTCGTTGTAAACCCATAAGCTAGATTTTTCACACCTTCGGATCCTTCACCCTTTGTCAAAAGGCCTTCTCTTACTGCCTCTTCTAGGCGGACACCCATTCCTACCATCTCTGTAAAATCACTTGGGGCACTTGCTACCATTCTTTCGTAGTAGAAAGCGCCTAGCGTCTTCAGAAAAATCTTAGTCATTTCCTTCTCCTCCATGGGAGGAATCACTTGTGCAGCCACTTCGCTCCATCTCTGCACATACTCTTTGAACGATTCTTTGTCTTTTTGAACAATGGCCCTAAGCTGGTCACGGTCGGGCGCCATGTCCATATTGTACTTGTATTGTTTAATGAATTCTTCTCCCAAATCATTAAAAGTATGGATGTTGGCGCTATCTAAACTCATGTACCATTTCAACGCTGCGCCGGTCAGATTATCCTAGAAAAAGTGAATCAGCAGATGCTGATCATCGGTGTGGGTAGACATTCTCCTCACGTACATCACCAAGTAAGCACGAGGGCAAGTGTTGCCCTTGTACTTCTCAAACTCCGGGACCTTGAACTTAGCATGCACTTTAACATTCGAGACCAAACACAACTCATTCACATTCTGCCCAAATAGCTCTTTTCCCCTAAGAGCCTTCATCTCTCTTTGCATTCTATCAAACTTCTCTTGGAAATCATCCATTCTGTCATAAAGACCCAAGTCTTCACTCGGCGGAGGGAAAGGACGACACACATTGTTATTAACAAACGGAACTAAATTCACCGAAGGAGGTGCAGCAGGAACAGTATGCACCACAGGAGGTGCTGGAGTAATAACAGTTTGAACCACTGGAGCATCTTGGGGGCCCAAATTGAAAACTTCAGGTGCAAAATTCTCTGGCATTCCCCACGGGTAACCCTGAGGCATACGGTTTTGAACAACAGTCGGAGTAGCGAATACAAGAACAGTAGGAACTTCAGCATTTGCCCTTGTTGGTTAAGGTTGAACACTCGGTGGCTGATTCTGAGCAACCACCAGAGCTTCCATCAGAGTAGTCAAGTTGGACAAGCCAGCCTTCAAAGCAGAAACTTCTTCGCGTAGCTCGCGATTCTCCTGTTCCAAGTTGTCCATCTTCTTTTTGAAGTTAGTCTGAGTATTGTAGTGATGAGTCAGCTTGCTGAACAAAGTAAAGAAGTTGGGTAAGGCACCTGGATATGCATAATAAATGCAAGAAATATGTGCAATATGATGCATGATATGCAATGCATATGATTATTTTTTACTTTATCATTTAATATTTTAAGGGATTTAACGCTTATAGACATATTGCAAACATCAAAATAATAACGCATTTGAAATACTGAATTTTTTTATTATAATAACTTCAAAATGGATTACAAGTTTCAATGATTCCAAGTACAAGATGAAAATACAATCTAAAATCCTGAGAAAAAGAACTGATGAAGATCAATCTGTACGCTGGAGCTTCCCTGTGAGCCTGACAATTTGAGCTCTCAACCTCTAGTTTTCTTCCACATGTCTGATGGCAACCTCTTTTCAATCATCTGAATCGGGAAGTGAGTAATCAGCACCTATTTGAGGCTCAGGGGAAAATAAATCCCCTTGCCTCTCCATAGACTCCACCGCTCGACTTTTGAGGATCTCGATCAAATCGTCTTAATCCTCTAGGTCTGCTCTGTAGAAACTCTCTAAAGTCTGGAACTTGTTCTTCCAAGTATCCCTTTCCTGTTGCATCCTGACCAAAGCAAGTTGCATCTTTTCTAGATCATCTAATAAGGGAGGAGTGGTCTTCAAAAATAGATCAGGCATGGGTGTCTCCTGAGTATACGACATCTTCAACTGAATGGCTCTCGATCAGACCCACTGAAGGTATGGCTCCAAAGAAACAGCACCCATAGGTCCCAAATCCTTCCTACTCTTCTTATGAATGTGACGCCAGGCCTTCGCAATCTGCTCCCTAGCTTCCCTATGGTCTTCTCATTCCTTCAGAAAGAAACTACTCAAATGAATATTGTTCCGTTTATCCCTCATCGGATAACCAAGTTGTCGTTGTGCAAGAACAGCGTTATAGTTAATTCCTCCCTTTGTACCAAGAAGAGGAACGTTGGGGAAACTGCCACAACTGTCAATAATCTCTATATCCTGATAAGCTCGATGATACCAATCAATATCCGAGTGAGTAAGTTCCATGATCTTAGGAGCCCAACGGGGTTCCTTCTTGACATCCCAAAAAGCATCAGACTGAGGCATATGAGAGATGAACCACCATTACAACAGAGGCGTGCAACAGATAATCATTCCCCCATGATAGGAACTCCGAAGATGAATAGAGTAATAAGCATCACCTAACAGTGTAGGAACCGGGTTTCCAATCATGAAAATCCTGATGGCGTTAATGTCGACAAACTTGTCCATATTAGGAAATAAGAATAATCCATAAGCAAGTAAAGCAAAGATGGTCTCAAAAGAAACCGTACTCTTCATCCTGGCAAAGTAACGAGCTTTCTCCAATAAGAACTTAGCTGGTAATCCTCTAATCCCTCCTTTGGTAGTCATATGGGCTTCCACCTCATACTTCCCCAGATGAATCAAAGCAGCTATCTCATGTGGTTTTGGCTCACCCTCCAAACCAGTAAAAGGAACACGATCGGTAATAGGTAAATCCAATAGATAGGAATACTTCTCCAGTGTAGGCATCAACTGATAATCGAGAAAAGTAAAGCAGTTATACATCGGATCATAGAACTGGACTAAGGTCGAGAGAATACCCTCCTTCATCTTCAGCTTCATGAGAGGAATAATGGATCCATACTTCTTCCGAAAGTCTGCAGAACACTCGATCTCTGGAATTAGACTGATCAACTCATCTATCTTGGGATCCTTGAAACTGTATTTCCCAGTCTTTCTCTTTCCAGAATCCATGGTTAACAGTACCTGAGATATTCACAAATAGTCAACCTTTAAATCCCTTGAAATATTGTTTTCTTCAAAAGATGCTTATGAGTGCATGGATGCATGATGCAACAATCACATACAAGATCACACATATAGAGTTCAAAGGTTCAACGTCACGATCACGAGGTCGAAGGTACTACCCATAGGTGTTGGTCTAAAAGTTATCACCTGCCGAACAAGGTTCTAGAGGTTCCCAGAGTCTACATCCTTCCTTCGGATATTACCAACTTCTCGATTAACTCGGTAATTAGTAATATTCTCAAGAAAGACTCGTCCGAGTGTAGTATCGCGTGACAACTATTTTCGGATTACTCCGTCATAGCTTCCGCACTACACCTAAAAGGCCAAGATGGGTTTGGTATTCTACGGTCCTCAGTTTCAGCAGGCTCTCAGGTCAAAAGCAGTACGTCTTCCCGATTACTCAGTAAACGACACTATAGTCAAAGGGGCCTCCACTGAGAGGGAGATCTCATGCCTCTTTTTTTCGGATTACTCCCTCAAAGTTAACATGACTATACCGCCAGTCCTATCTTAAAGTTTGCCCAAGTCCGGGTATATGACTTATGAGTAATCACCAAGCACCCTAAAAACCAGGAAAATCCAAACAAACATATATACAAAATATAACACATAAACAACAATAGCACATATACAGATATAAACAAAGATAGGCTCAACCCACTTAGGTATGGACCAGTAAGAGGTCAATCTTTCCCCAGTGAAGTCGCCATTTTTCTGTAGCAGTAGAAATGTTCAAGACTAAACCATTGGATTGACTAGACTTTATACAAATCAAAATAAAAATCGCCACCGCACTTTATTGTTTCCAAAGGAATGGAAAAAGAGCGAATAATCCAAAAAAAGGGGGAAAGATTCAAGGTAAGGGGGTTGGTTATGCAAAGGGAAGGTGTTAGCACCCTAAACATCTACGGTACTCCGCAGGAACCTCTTTGAAAAATCTGTATATTTTGGCTATAAAAAATGTGTTATATAAAATGGATGGTGGAGGTGAGAAGAGAAATATTTTTTATGATTTTTGCACCCGCCACAGTTGTGAACCTTTAGTGCCTACGTACCACCTTTCGTGCAATAGGGGATCAGGGTACACGTAGTTCCTCTTTTAAAAATTTGAAACACAAGTGTGTTGGTTGATTTTAAGAGATAAGATATCATTGTCATTGTCCATGTGGAAAACATACTTACTACCCACAATCATGAGAAAGGAGAATTTGCATCATCTCAAAGTGGAGGATATGACTTGGATTTTAAAATCAACAATGCCTCACTCAACACCCAAGTGGAAAATATCTCTCTTCAGTACATATTGTAGAAGTATAGTTGTTTGCATCATGATCGCACTAAATCGCACTATGTTTCTGACTCAAATATCACATGTTTTCCTTAGTTTTTATTGTCATTTTCTCGTATTATGTTCCTTTTTCCTTTGTTTTCAGGATCCTTGTCATTTCAGAGCCTTCTGTGAAGAAACGAGCCAAAACGCCAAGAAATTAGGGTTTTTCAAGATATTTTGCACTTATGGCGTTCAGCACCGCGCTGGCTACAGGAAACGCGATGACGTGGCCCACTTTCACCCAGAGATCAACTGCCACGTTCCCATGATGTGGCGGTTCCAGGCGCCGCGCCCGCGGCCACCCTCACCGCGCCCGCGGCCTTCACAAAATGGTTCCCGCTCAAAGGAAGTTAAGGGGCATACTGGTCCTTACGCACTTCAAAGTTCCTCTATAAATAGCTTTCGATTCTCATTCTTTATTTTCATCCAAGCTTAGTACAATCTTAAGCCATATACTATCAGTTTCTGTAAAGTAATAATCTCTTCACATCGGGGAGTTATTGCGGTGTAGATTGAGTTGTAATCGAGTCTTGGAGCACTTTGGTTGAAGTTCATCATACCGGCCTTACTTTTCCGTAGATTTGTATCAGATTCAAGTCTCCGACCGGAGCAAGGTTCTAATTTATTGCATTTCTTTATTTAATTGCTCTTATCATAGTCTACACGTTTTATAGACTTTAAATGCTCTTACCATAGTCTACACGTTTTATAGACTTTAAATGCTCTTACCATAGTCTACACGTTTTATAGACTTTAAATGCTCTTACCATAGTCTACACGTTTTATAGACTTTAAATGCTCTTACCATAGTCTACACGTTTTATAGACTCGCACTCATTATGTCTGGCTAAACTATAAAGGTTAGGATGTAATGATTGTCATCGTGGTTGTGTTCCAATTATCATGCTAGTGAAAATACTCTGGGGATGTTTTGCTTCTAACTTAAGTCGATTGTGTTTAAATGTTTAATTGGGTAAGATCGAAAGCCGTCCAAACTGATGATACGACTTGATTATTATTTAACCAAACAAAAAGAGCGACAGCCGTTGATTGGTTAAATAGGAATCATTGACCCTTTTTAGAAAACGATTTTGAAACTATTTTCGGACGCGTTTGTAGGTTTAAAATCTGACTCTTGGCCAAAAGCCAAAAGTCTCTTTAAGTTAATCTTTCCGAGTAAGATCACTTTTCTATTAAGTCAAAACTATCAATTTCTTAAAAATAGGTTTACCTCTTTAACGCGGAAGGCACCCTTTATATGTGACAATAAAGGAATTTAATTTAAAGAGTAAACTCGGTTCTTAGTAGTCAAAAGCTACAAGTTCCCGTTAAACTGATTCTTTGCTATCAATAGAAAATACTGCCCCATAAGTAGGTTCATCTACGCATGACCGGACCAATATCTGATTACATGATTTACATTCCAACCTGTCTTTTAAACTGTTATTTCCCTCGCATATTTACTTTGTGCACTGCACTCACATCAATATCCTTATTCGCCTTAGATAAGCACCTTAGCAATAGAGTTGATAGATTGACAATTGGTCTCTGTGGTTCGATAATCTTATATATTACTTCGATAGGCTGTACACTTGCAGTACTATATTTAGGCTATACGTTACAGATAATACAGCCCCCATCAAGTTTTTGGCGCCGTTGCCGGGGATCAACTTCGTCAAATTTCGTACCCTATTGTTATCCCGTTTAGACTAAGGCTATTCTAGCCGGTAGATGCGTAGAAATCGTAGCACCGGCAACCTAATAGATCCTTTAGTAGAACCTGAACGTTACGCTCGTGCCCGTCTTTTTATTCGCAAGATAAGAAGAGCTATGGCAGAAGATCGTAACCAAAGACCGCTCAAGGAATTCGCCCAACCATCTAACGAGGAACCTAGTTCTAGTATAGTAAACCCTGCTATAACTACCAACAACTTTGAACTAAAGCCCTCGTTACTACAATTAGTACAACAAAACCAATTCGCTGGTCTCGCTACCGAGAACCCGAATCAACATTTAAAGGTATTTATCCAGTTAGCTGACACCCTTAAGGCAAATGGAGCCACGCCCGAAGCTATCCGATTAAGACTATTTCCTTTTTCCCTTAGAGGTAAAGCTCACGACTGGTTAGACGCCCTTCCAACTAACTCAATAACAACTTGGGAAGACCTTAGGAGAGCTTTTCTTGCGAGGTATTTTCCACCAAGCAAGACCGCTGTTCTTAGGAACCTGATCACTTGTTTCACCCAAAACCAAGGCGAATCACTTTTTGATGCCTGGGAGAGATATAAAGAACTTTTAAGAGCCTGTCCGCACCATGGCCTAGAGCAATGGTTAATCATACATACCTTCTATAATGGACTCCATTACAACACAAAGATGTCCATAGACGCTGCCGCTGGCGGAGCGTTGATGAACAAACCTTACCCTGACGCTTGTGCCCTAATAGAGGACATGGCCCAAAACCATGCCCAATGGGGATTAGAACGAGCGACAGTAGAGAAAAAGGAGAGCCATGGAGGAAAGCATGAGGTAAGTTGCATGGACATGATCAATGCCAAGATGGACGCCCTAGCCTTGAGAGTCGAGAACATGTCTCAAAACCCAACCACAGTAGCAGCAATCCAATCGGAGTGCGAACTCTGTGGAGCTCAAGGACATCAAACCGTTGACTGTAACCTTTTGAACGAATCAAGCTCAGACCAAGTTAACTATACTCAAGGGAACCCTTTCTCGAATACCTACAATCCTGGATGGAGGAACCACCCGAATTTCTCTTACAAAAACAACAACCCTATCCAAAATCCCGGACCTTCGAGACCTCAAGGATTCCAAACGCAAAAACAAAACCAACCTATGCAAATAGTACCCCCAAGACCAAACCTTAAAGAAACCATAGACACCTTTATTCAAGCTCAAACCCAGCAAAATAAGGAGTTTATGAACCAACATATTCACACGAACGAACTGGTTACTCAACTAGCAACCAAGTTTGACCAGATAATAACCCACACCAAAATGCTTGAGACTCAGATTTCCCAAGTAGCACAAAACACCTCTGTACAAGTTGCACCTGGAGGACAATTCCCTGGACAAACTCAACCAAATCCAAAAGGCCAAGCAAATTCTATCACACTAAGAAGTGGAACCGCTTATGAAGGACCTAGAAATCCTGACTTAAGCACATCAGAAGATGCTACGCCCAAAGACCAGGTGGAGGAACCAGAGAAACCAGGAAAGCAATCAAAACCAGAAGTAGAGAAAAACACTCAACAACCTTATAAACCACCTATTCCATTCCCACAGAGGCTGAAAAACACCAAAGTAGAAAACCAGTACCAAAAGTTTATTAAGGTAATAGAGAAACTCCATGTTGAGATTCCTTTTACTGAAGCTATAACCCAGATACCATCATATGCTAAGTTTCTGAAAGATATTTTGACCAATAAACGACGACTCGATGATCCCAAGCCTTTAGAATGTCATTTTATATCCGAAAATAAACTCGCCAAGAAAGATAAAGACCCTGGAAGTTTTTCTATCCCTTGCATCCTAGGTAACCATATGATAGACAAAGCATTTTTAGACCTAGGAGCAAGTGTAAGTCTGATGCCTCTGGCCGTCTGTAAGAGGTTAAAATTAGGAGAACTTCAACCTACTAAGATGTCCTTACAACTAGCTGATAGATCTGTCAAATATCCCATGGGTATTTTAGAAGACATACCTGTCAAGATTGGTCAGTTGTACATTCCGACCGACTTCGTCGTAATGGATATCAAAGAAGATGAAGACATCCCAATCCTCTTAGGAAGACCTTTCCTATCGACCGCCGGAGCTATAATAGATGTTAAGAAAGGGAAACTGACTTTCGAGGTAGGAGATGAAAAGATTGAGTTCATTTTATCAAAATTTCTAATAGCACCAGTAATAGGAGATGCGTGTTATGCCATCGACATCATTGATGAATGTGTAAATGAGCTCGAACAAAACGAATTATTATCAACCCCTATTTTAGAGGATGACGGATTTGAGAGTATCGAACCGTACATTGACGACAACCTTTTCGAATGCTTAGCTCTTACCCCTGACCTTATGCCGCGTACTGAGAAACCCACTATAGAACTTAAGGAACTACCCAAGAATCTAAGATATGAGTTTTTGGATGAGGAGATGAGTAGACCTGTTATAATTAGCGCCACTCTAAACCAAATAGAAACAAATCAACTATTAGATACCTTGCGAAAATATCCCTCAGCTTTAGGGTATAAAGTTTCAGATTTAAGAGGTATAAGCCCATCCGTATGCATGCATCGGATTATGCTAGAAAAAGATTCGAAACCCTCAAGAGAACATCAAAGAAGAATAAACCCTATCATGAGTGATGTAGTCAAGAAAGAAGTTCTTAAGTTATTAGAGGCTGGTATCATATACCAAATTTCGGACAGTGAATGGGTAAGCCCAGTCCATGTGGTACCCAAGAAAGGAGGTATCACTGTTCTAAAAAATGAGAAAGGTGAGCATGTGGCAAAACGAACAGAAGGAGGATGGCGAATGTGTATAGATTACAGAAGGTTGAATAAGGCAACAAGAAAAGACCATTTCCCTCTCCCATTTATAGATCAGATGCTTGAACGTCTAGCAAGACACTCATGTTTCTGCTATCTTGATGGATATTCGGGATTTTTCCAAATCCCTATTCACCCAGAGGACCAAGAAAAAACCACATTTACATGCCCTTATGGAACATTCGCTTATAGACGAATGCCCTTTGGACTCTGTAATGCACCTGCCACTTTCCAACGTTGTATGATGTCAATTTTCGCAGACTACCTAGATGGAATTATGGAAGTATTTATGGACGATTTTTCAGTGTGTGGGTTTGATTTCAAAAACTGCCTCTCGAACTTGGAGAAAATCTTAAAAAGATGTGTGGAAGTAAACCTTGTGTTGAATTGGGAAAAGTGCCACTTTATGGTAAGTGAAGGGATAGTCTTGGGACACATTATTTCTGAAAGAGGTATAGAAGTCGATAAGGCCAAGATAGAAGTTATAGAAAACTTAAACCCACCTAAGACCGTTAGGGAAATAAGAAGTTTCCTAGGACATGCCGGTTTCTACCGACGTTTCATCAAGAATTTTTCCGCAATAACTAAGCCTTTAACTAACTTATTGATGAAGGATGTCGAGTTTGAATTCGACCAAAAATGTCTTGAGGCCTTTGAAGTTTTAAAGCAAGCTCTTATTTCAGCACCTATCATAAGACCACCTGATTGGACACAACCCTTTGAAATCATGTGCGATGCTAGTGATTTCGCTGTAGGGGCTGTACTAGGGCAAAGAAAAGACAAAAAACTGCATGCAATTTACTACGCTAGTAGAACACTAGACGCCGCCCAGCTAAATTATACAACCACAGAAAAAGAATTGCTAGCCGTAGTTTTTGCTATTGATAAATTTCGATCTTATTTGGTGGGAGCAAAAATAATAGTATACACAGATCATGCAGCAATCCGGTACTTGTTAAGTAAGAAAGATGCTAAGCCTAGATTGCTCAGATGGGTACTTTTACTCCAAGAATTTGACTTGGATATTAAGGATAAAAAAGGAGCTGAAAACTTAGTAGCTGATCATCTCTCTAGGTTAGAACACCTTAAGCCTGAACTTATACCTATAGACGATCACTCTACTTATGAAAGATTAATAGCTGGGATAAACTCGACTGAAGAAGAGACTTATGAGGAAATCTCAACCATGAACGAAATACCATGGTACGCAGATATTGTAAATTATCTAGCCGCTGATATCATACCCTCCGACTTAAGCTACCAACAGAAGAAGAAGTTTTTCAGAGATGTTAAACACTTCTTTTGGGATGAACCCCTCCTATTCAAAAGAGGAATAGATAATATATTCCGACGATGTGTGCCGGAGGAAGAAGTAGGCAATGTCATTAAACATTGTCATGCTTCACCTTATGGTGGACATGCAAGCACGTCTAAAACATGCGCCAAAATATTTCAAGCAGGTTTTTATTGGCCTACTGTATGGCGCGATGTCCACACTTACATTACAAAATGTGACCGATGCCAACGCACTGGGAACATCTCAAGACGTGATGAAATGCCTTTAAGAAACATCCAAGAAGTGGAAATATTTGATGTCTGGGGTATAGATTTCATGGGACCTTTTCCTTCCTCAATGGGTAACAAGTATATCCTAGTAGCTGTCGATTATGTCTCAAAGTGGATCGAAGCTGTTGCATCACCCACAAACGATACCAAGGTAGTTATCAAACTGTTTAAGAATATTATTTTCCCTAGGTTTGGAACCCCGAGGTTAGTCATAAGTGATGGAGGATCACATTTTATATCTAAGATATTTGACAAGCTTCTAAGCAAATACGGAGTAAAACATAGAGTAGCATCACCATATCACCCGCAAACCAGTGGCCAAGTAGAGGTATCGAATAGGGAGATTAAGCAGATCCTAGAAAAAACCGTATCATTATCCAGAAAAGACTGGTCTGGAAAACTTAAAGACGCCTTATGGGCTTATAGAACGGCTTATAAAACCCCTATTGGAACAACTCCTTATCAATTGGTTTATGGAAAGTCCTGTCATTTACCCTTCGAACTAGAACATAAAGCCTATTGGGCCATTAAATCCTTGAATCTAGATTACCTGAAAGCCGGAGAAAAACGTATCCTGGACATTCACAAGCTAGAAGAGCTTCGCTTGAATTCCTATGAGAATGCCATCATATATAAGGAAAGAACCAAAATGTGGCATGATAAAAAAATCATCAAGAAAGATTTCAACATTGGTGATCCTGTTCTCCTATTTAACTCAAGATTACGACTTTTTCCTGGTAAGCTTCGTTCAAGATGGACAGGTCCATTTGAAGTGTCAAGAGTTCTAAAGTCTGGAGCAGTAGAAATCAAAAACAATTCATGTGCTCCATTTGTGGTAAATGGACAAAGACTGAAGCTCTACAAAGGAGGCGATTTGCCTGTTGACTACTCTAGTCATATTCTTATAGACCCACCAATACCCACATAAAGTAAGATCTAATCGTCAAGCTAAACGACGTTAAACAAGCGCTGCCTGGGAGGCAACCCATGGTTTATTCTTTATTTTATTTTATTTTATTTTAGTAATTTATATATTTTATCTGGACTAATTTCTTGTGTTTATATTTTCAGGATGCATCACCCCGATGGTATGGTTGTGATTTTCAGAGATGAAGCGCAAAAGGCCCGATTTGCTACCTTATCTGCTAGACCTATGGTACCCACTAGGTACCCCGATCAGAGCTGCATGGAGGCACTAGGGATCGAGCCAAGTATTCGGTATCTATGCAACCAACTTAGCTGGGATTCTTATGCCGATGATGTCCACAAAACATACAGGAACCTTACTCTGGAGTTTCTTAGCTCTATGGACTATAATCCACGAGTAGGTGAAGGAGATGAGCGAGGACGCCTGAGTTTCAGATTGTTTGGCACCGAGTATACCCTGACCACCAAAGAATTTGGGGATTTGCTTGGTTTCCAAACTGGACCGACCGCTATAACTGAGTTCCCATTGAGTTGCTACATGGACAGAGACATTGACAAATTTTGGCAGGACATTACTGATAGAGCCAGTCTTGACCCCTCTACCCAGCTGTCCCGGAAGATCCATAACCCGGCCTTCCGATACTTCGAGATGATCATATGCCACACTTTCTTTGGGAGGAGTTACTGTGACCACTTGGTCACCGCTGAGGAGATCCTTTTCTTATACTGTGCTAGTCAGTCCAGACCTATAGCTAGTGGAGGTTTTCTGATAGAGAGCCTCGAGCAGACTGCTCGATCCGCTGTAGGGCTCATTCATTCCGGAGGGAATGTGACACAGATAGCTTCTGCTTTGGGTTTAGACAGTATGATAGCACAGCTGACCCCATACTGTGGATATACTTTTCTAGATTTAGACTTTTGCATGGATCGTGGATTCATGAGGAGGGCCTCTTTCCACCCATATCGGTACAGATTGCTTATCAATGACCAGACAGTTTACACCTTCACCATGCCAGACCCTCAGATGACTTGTGTTTCCAACTCTGCTAATTGGAACTATTCTGTAGAAGGTTGGGGTGAGATATCAGAGTACACTCCAGAATACACTCCTGCCTCCGAAGAGTACACTCCAGAATACACTCCTGCTTCCGAAGATCTCACTCCAGAATACACTCCTGCTTCTGAAGATCCCACTCAGGACTACACTCCTGCCTCCGAGGACTCCGCTCCAGATCACACATCCCGACCCGAGGTTACACATACTACTGTTCTTACTAATAACCTCAGCTTGCAGGAACCTGATATTCGCACTCTATTGACTGCTATGCGCACTGAGATAACCACTCTCCGCAATGAGGTGGCTGACCTTCATTTGCAGTTGGAAGTAAACGATGTTACCTTCGCTGGTGAGTTAGATGAATTAGCTCACGAGGTGGCAGAGATTCGACGCCAGCTGACCGAGCTGCGTGGCCCAGGCACTCCTGCAGAGCATCCTACCGGTTGGCAATAGATCTTTATTGTTCACAAGATATCTAGTTTCAGTATTATTAGTATTATGTTGATTTCCTTTTCAGACTCATTTTTATTTTTGCATTATCTGTTTCCTGAGTTGTTAATATTTATTTTGATGACCCAATGACCGTACCTATATCTATATATATATATCTGCATATGTTTTATTTATTTACTAATGTTTTTGTTTTTCTAGGTCACCATAGTTTTAATATAAAAATAAAATAAATAAACATGTGTCTATGTATTCACGTACATATATGCACATTTATAAGAAAAATAGGTACACCTCCAGAAATTGAAGATAATGGCGAGGAAGAAAAAGCCCAATGGAAAGAAAGCCAGGCCAGCCCAACTGACCTCGACCTCACCGCGCCCGCGGTAGGCCCTGCCGCGCCCGCGGTGACGCAACGGTCACCTAACGGCTAGTAGCTCGTTTTTCCCACCATTTTACCACTTTTTCAATTTCCAATCCCATTTTCTTCCAATTTTAACCCACTTTATTACCCATACCAACCCACTACATTTATTTCCATTATTTTCATCATAAATATTTACAACCACCATTTTCTTTCTTCCCTTCCTATAAATACCCCCTACTATATCATTTTCTTCCCCACACCTTCATTACTTCTACATCCCATTCTTTCTCTCTTTTTACCCACAAGAAAATCCTATGGAATATCACGGTTACATTTTACGTGGTGGTCAAGCCGGAGAAAGGCAACTAAAGCGGCTTGAAAAATTGCTGACAACACCAATACACTCTACCAGGTATATCGATGAAAACTGTCTATATTCATTAGGTATATACCATAGTGTATTCTTCCTTCTAGATAAAATAGGTATGCATGATATTTTTGCTACTCAAGCACCGACCTACCCTAGGCTGACGTTCGAGTTTTTAAGTTCTTTAATTTATAACGTCTCTCCTAACACTGCTAGCACCGTAGGTGGAGTCAAATTTAGAATGTTTAATGTCGAATATGATTACTCCACTGACGGTCTAGCCGCCATGTTAGGATTGCCTTATGGGGATGGTGCCATTTGTGAAGCACCTTTAGACACGGATTGGGCATTTGAAGCATTTTGGGCCAGAATTACTAAACAAAATGCAACATCTTTTGATGGCCTTCTTGCTTCTCACATCCACAATCCTGCCCTTCGTGTCTTTAGATTTCTTTTAGCATCCACCATCTTTGCTCGGGAAAACCCAAACAAGGTGAATGCTAAAGAATTAATTATCATGCAAAGCTGCCTCACAGACACCAAAGTTAATCCCGTCCCATTCATGATTGCCCACATGCACCATGTTTTAAGAAAAGGTGGGCCGATTTCCTTTGGTGGACTGATTACCACTATTGCCCGTGCCATAGGATTGGATACGGAACTTGCCACCCTAGAACCACTTCCTCCTCGGATTGCAAATCTTAAATTTTTCAGGGATATGCGTTTATGCAAGACGAGGAAGGAAGGTGGTTACTTCCTAATGGTTGGAGGTGCTGCCGTACCCAGTGTTGTTATGCCTTGCACCCGTCGTACTGATATTCGATTTGAGCGTAACTGGACCTACGATCTCAACGCTCCTGCTTTTATTGGTCCGTTGCCCCCAAATCTACCTTTAAATGAGGGTAACAACACTGATGATGAGTACGATTTCCAAACAGAGGAACCACCCCATTTTTCACCTCCACACACGGCACCTTCAACCTCTAACCCACATGCAGGTACAGCTCCTAGCTTCCATGTCACTGAGGACATGTGGCGTGAGCATATGGCCCGAGAGGCCCAGAGGGACACCCTCCTTGCTACCTTGCAGCAACAGGCGACCGACAACATGGCCTTCATGCAAGCGTCCCAAG
Organism: Vicia faba; assembly: GCA_948472305.1. Taxonomy (NCBI): domain Eukaryota; kingdom Viridiplantae; phylum Streptophyta; class Magnoliopsida; order Fabales; family Fabaceae; genus Vicia; species Vicia faba. The sequence goes on from OX451736.1 coordinate 1,771,978,817, forward strand.
AACAAAATGCTAGCTCTCTGCGCACTATTATGGAAAGTCAGCTGGCTTTTCAGAGAGAACAGCACCTACACCAGACCACAAACGCTCGTCACTTCCAATTGATGGAGGCAACCCAAGGAACCCTCATTGGTCGGACCCAAGAGCTACAAGCGGCAAATGCCGCCTTGTCAGAGAGACTGGAGCAGCTTGTTTTGGACCGAGATAGCCGCCGTCGCAGCCGTAGCCGCCGTTCCGGTCGTACCAACCAGGATGGTGAAGGTCCTAGTGGCCCCCACTAGTGTTTTCAGGTACCTCCTCCTACCTTATTTTGGAACATTGAGGACAATGTCTGATTTAAGTGTGGGAGGAGCATTTATCGCTTTTATTTCCCATTTTTTCGCTTTTTCTGTTTTTCCTGCTTTTATTTACCTTCCGCATTTTTCCTTTTTTTCGTAGTTAATAAAATGCATGTGATAGGCGAGTCTTTCTGCGTAGTGTACCCTTTCATTTCCCCCACCTTTTAGCCTTACAAAATTTTTATTTTTCAAAGATTTATGGTTGTTTTTAAGGATTTGGGCTATGAGACAGGTCCTAGATAGGGTCTGTTTCTCGGACACTCACTTTTTGAAAAATTCGTTATCATTTTTACACCATAAGCCTTTTTGAATATTTAGATTAGATCCTTTCTCCCCAATATGCTATGATTTTGAATAAAGCTGTACAAATAGGTCTTCAAGTAGTTTATCTTAGCAGTCAGCTCCGGCCTAAGCATGCTCTAAGTGTGGGATCGATGAATATAAGTGGATGATCTCTATTTTTGCCTTAAAAGTTACAAAATAAAGTATGAATACGACTACGAGTTGGGTAATCCTCACAAAGATTACTTAACTCAAGAAAGTTGTAAACACTAACAAAAACAAAGAAAAAAATATATAAGGCATATCTGTTGTAGTTGGTTCAGAGGTATCTGGTGCTGAACTTGGTAGGGCGGACTACGGTCCGATCCCCCGCAACTGCAAATGGGTAAAATAAAAAGGGATTAAACCAACTCTTGTACCAGAATCCCATCACTTGAGATCAGAGTCACTAACCGGTCACTACACCATGAGTATGTACGGATAACGGGCTTAATGTGATTGCGCCTGAATGAAAAAGGACCTCGTACAAAAAGAAGTCTTAGCATAGTAAGGATATTTGGATCAATCTGTATACTTATGAGGTTTATGTCCGCATTTCTGCGAGTAGTGTAATTAAGATACCCTTGATTCAGATAGTTAGTGCCTGACAACACACCCTTACTCGGACTTAGAAGCCCTCTTTGCCCAAAACCTGTATACACCATAAATTTTCTTTCATCTACTTTTAAGAGTCGTTGCTTGAGGACAAGCAAAGGTCTAAGCGTGGGAGGATTTGATCGCACTAAATCGCACTATGTTTCTGACTCAAATATCACATGTTTTCCTTAGTTTTTATTGTCATTTTCTCGTATTATGTTCCTTTTTCCTTTGTTTTCAGGATCCTTGTCATTTCAGAGCCTTCTGTGAAGAAACGAGCCAAAACGCCAAGAAATTAGGGTTTTTCAAGATATTTTGCACTTATGGCGTTCAGCACCGCGCTGGCTACAGGAAACGCGATGACGTGGCCCACTTTCACCCAGAGATCAACTGCCACGTTCCCATGATGTGGCGGTTCCAGGCGCCGCGCCCGCGGCCACCCTCACCGCGCCCGCGGCCTTCACAAAATGGTTCCCGCTCAAAGGAAGTTAAGGGGCATACTGGTCCTTACGCACTTCAAAGTTCCTCTATAAATAGCTTTCGATTCTCATTCTTTATTTTCATCCAAGCTTAGTACAATCTTAAGCCATATACTATCAGTTTCTGTAAAGTAATAATCTCTTCACATCGGGGAGTTATTGCGGTGTAGATTGAGTTGTAATCGAGTCTTGGAGCACTTTGGTTGAAGTTCATCATACCGGCCTTACTTTTCCGTAGATTTGTATCAGATTCAAGTCTCCGACCGGAGCAAGGTTCTAATTTATTGCATTTCTTTATTTAATTGCTCTTATCATAGTCTACACGTTTTATAGACTTTAAATGCTCTTACCATAGTCTACACGTTTTATAGACTTTAAATGCTCTTACCATAGTCTACACGTTTTATAGACTTTAAATGCTCTTACCATAGTCTACACGTTTTATAGACTTTAAATGCTCTTACCATAGTCTACACGTTTTATAGACTCGCACTCATTATGTATGGCTAAACTATAAAGGTTAGGATGTAATGATTGTCATCGTGGTTGTGTTCCAATTATCATGCTAGTGAAAATACTCTGGGGATGTTTTGCTTCTAACTTAAGTCGATTGTGTTTAAATGTTTAATTGGGTAAGATCGAAAGCCGTCCAAACTGATGATACGACTTGATTATTATTTAACCAAACAAAAAGAGCGACAGCCGTTGATTGGTTAAATAGGAATCATTGACCCTTTTTAGAAAACGATTTTGAAACTATTTTCGGACGCGTTTGTAGGTTTAAAATCTGACTCTTGGCCAAAAGCCAAAAGTCTCTTTAAGTTAATCTTTCCGAGTAAGATCACTTTTCTATTAAGTCAAAACTATCAATTTCTTAAAAATAGGTTTACCTCTTTAACGCGGAAGGCACCCTTTATATGTGACAATAAAGGAATTTAATTTAAAGAGTAAACTCGGTTCTTAGTAGTCAAAAGCTACAAGTTCCCGTTAAACTGATTCTTTGCTATCAATAGAAAATACTGCCCCATAAGTAGGTTCATCTACGCATGACCGGACCAATATCTGATTACATGATTTACATTCCAACCTGTCTTTTAAACTGTTATTTCCCTCGCATATTTACTTTGTGCACTGCACTCACATCAATATCCTTATTCGCCTTAGATAAGCACCTTAGCAATAGAGTTGATAGATTGAAAATTGGTCTCTGTGGTTCGATAATCTTATATATTACTTCGATAGGCTGTACACTTGCAGTACTATATTTAGGCTATATGTTACAGATAATACAGCCCCCATCACATCACTACAAGGATTGACAAGAGTCTAACCTTTTGAGAAAAGTTTAAAGATAAAAGCCAAAGTGGCAAAATGGTTTAAAATGAGATTGATTGACTTTTAGTCTTCTCACAAAAAATGTCAAGGTATTATTAAATTGATTAAAGTTTATTTATGAAAAGATTTTGAAAATGCATGGACCTAGGTCCAAGTTTATTATGAAAGTATTCCAAGTTTAGAAATAAGAAGGGTTTTCAAAAGGAGGGAGAAGATTTTTAAAATTAAAGAAGATGGGAGGAGAAGAAGAGGTTATCCTAAAGCATAAGGTAAAAGCTAAGGATAAGAACCATCTAACCAACAAGAAGCCAGAACTTGACATTATGAGCCAAGATAGAATTCCCATTCTTTGGATTGAAACCAAGCAAGCAAATATACTAGACCTCTTGAGAGAACCAAACTTCAAGTGCATTTAGTCTTCACAAAAATTGGGCAGAGTAACGGCTGTATACGGGTGAATTCTAGATTACAAACAAAGGATTTAATCACAAAAACCTGCACACAAAAAACAAACAAGCAACCCAATATCTTGAGGTAAACCTCAAGAGCTCCAGACAAAATAATCAGATAGGATCACAAGGTCTCCAAGATAGGCCAAGGTTTCTAATCCTAAGTCCAAGAAAAAGTCTCATGCTCCATAATGCCAAGGATAGTAACCAAATAGTCCAAGTACCATTAAGAGTTTTTTAGGGTTTATGTTGATTATTAAGTATCTTAGGAAAAGAAAAAGAAAAGCTCAAGTGAGCAAAATAAAAATGGCAAGAAGATAAATGCTCAAATGAGCAAAGATGAAAATGGCATGAAATGAAAAATGCTAAAAAATAAATAGTACATAAAGCATTAAAAGAATAAAAGCATAAGATAAAACAAGTCAATAATTAGTGGTTAGTTAGATGAACATCTTAAAACTTGCATTTAGAACTCATTAGAGGATTGGTAGAACCAAAGCCTCCACACAACAAGTTGCATTTGCTTTTTGTCAAGTATATCATCCATTTGAAATTCTCATAAGTACCATTTAATGATCAACAATGTTTAAGTGATCCGCGTTGACCAAAGGTGTTGTAGATCCATTAGAGGATTGGTATAACCAAAGCCTCCACACAATGAATCTCAAGGTTATTGGATCAAAGAGATCAAACTAATATACTTGGGCTTGCAAACATAAATTTGGGCCACGAATGATCATTTATTCGAATTGGGACAAAATTTAGCGCTATGTTAAGCAATCGTAAGTGGACTTATATAGAAGTCGTACCTATTTTGAGGCTGGTCAATAACAATCTATGCACCATTTGTTTTGAGACATGATATAGAGATCATGCTCCAACAACATTTAGTGCAATGAGAAGGGGATGAGATGAAGAGGAATAGGGCAAAAGATAAATAAACCACTTTTGAATTAAAAATTTAATCAAACTATTATTAAAATCATTCATCCATTTTTTGTGGAGTTAAACTCAACACCATGGATCCAATGATGTTAATAAAGCCATGATCAAAAAATCAACCCAAGACAGCCAGAAAATAATCACAAAATAATAATATAATTAATATATACATTAAAAGGTTTAAAAATGTTTTTAAAAAAGGAAAATAATGAGGAAAATATCAATTATATTCAAATTAATCAAGAAATGAAAAATAAGACCATAGAAAAATCAGAAAAAAGGTCAAATAATTTAATAAAATTTTTGGTAATTTTTAAAAGTCAGAAACTATTTTTAAAAATTAAAATAAATGGGTAAAATAAACAAAAATAGTAAAAAAAAAATAGTAAATTCAGAAACAAAAATAAAATAAGGTCACCAATATTTGTCACAATATCAATGGATCATTCCATAATTTTTTAAGAATTTAAAAATGTATAAAATTATTTTTAAACATTTTAAACAAATCAAATAAGTGTAAAATTCATAAAAAATACCAAAACACGAAATTAAATTGTGAAAAAATTAAAATCAGAAAGAGAATAAGCAAAAATATTTTTCATAATTTTTTCAGATTTTTTGGACTAAAAATGAATTTTCTATGATTTTTTGAAATTTAAAACAATTAAAATATAAAAATCAGAAAAAGAAAATAAAAGTAAAAGATGTGGACCATTGGATGAGAGTCAAAACGCGTTAGTAATCAAATCCAAGGGATCTGGCGCACTGTGCATATCATGGTCTTTAATGAATAATGTACATAATCAATAATAATCAAAATGTTGAAAAACACAAATGGCACGTCATCATTGGTTGGAAGATGACACGTAGGTCATCTTCAACCTCCAGCCAACGTGATTTGCAGATCTCTCAAACTTTAAAATCAGAAGCTCAGACCTATGCCAATCACTTCGTCTCTTCAAGACGAAAACAACCACACCCTCGCGCCAAATTTATATAAAATGTAGCTCAAGCAATTTGGAAAGAAAGTTTTGAAAAGAGATTTGAGAATTCATGGTCAAAATGTGTTTCCAGTGAACTGTAAGTGTTGCGACTAGAACCAGGGCAATGAGAGCAACACAATGATATCAGAGTTTTGAAGAATTGATGAAGGAATCTACCTATTGAAGTTGAGTTGCTGAGCTCTGAAACTGGACTTCTATGGAACCTTATAGGGCACGATTCTTGAATGTAATTATATGGTTAGTGTTATACCCCAAAATTTGCCCTCCCATATTCTTCAAGAAATTGCCAAGCCAAGTCACAAAATTCCCCAAGGGTTGCACAGTGCAAGGGCCTCCTAAACAGTCAAAATTAGGGTTTTGAGTCTGATCAAGAAAAGGAAGTGTTCAAAGGCTCAATCAAGTCTCATATGCTTACAAACATGGTCAAGCATCCTCATATCAAGTTTCAAGGCATTCAGCTCAAAATTGCACAGTCAAAACCCTAAATTGCACTACAGTCAACTGTAGGGGCAAAATGGTCATTTGACAGTCAAAAGTTCAAATTTTTGGTCAACATATCATTTTGAAGCCACAAACATCATTTGATCAATGCTTGATCATGATTCTCAAAATTTGGCTCAGAAAATCATCAAGATGCAAAAGTTTCCTTATTTGGACAGTTGAAAAAGTCAACTGAAATTGACCAGGGCATAACTCTCACATGGATTATCAGAAAAATTCCATCCAAAGCTCATTTTGAATATAAAGACATTTCCTACAACTCATCTTCATACTTCAAGTCCAAGAAATGCTCTCACAAAAAGTTATCAATTTCAACATTATAGGTCATTTTCAAAAGTCAACAAAAAGGGACTTTAAGTCAAAGGCCATAACTTGAGATTGGAAAATCAAAATGACATGGGACCAAAGGCATTGGTTAAAGGACTCAAAGACCTTTCCAAAATGTCCAAGAACATGAGAAAAGCTTAAAAATTGAGCAAGTTATGCATTGGAGAAGTTGGGAAATTTTTGTGAAAGGGCAAAAGTCAACTATCCTTGAAACTTCAAATTTTGACAAAAGGGCCCACTTTCTTCCACTTGATTCAGCCTTGTCATGCCACACACGTGTCCCATGATTAATTTCAAGATCAAACATTGATTTTTCTATTTTATTTAATTTTTGATAATTTAATTCATTTTAAATCTTTAAAAATTCAAATAAAATTTAAAAATCAATGGAATAGTGTCATTTGAATTGGAATAACTTCCATATATCATGTGCCAGCTCACAAACTCATGCTAGGGTTAGGTTGTACACCAAGTCTTGGTTTTGCTTAAAAAAAGGGAAAGTTTGTTAATGGTGAAAGACCTAAGACTAATTCTCTCATGGGCATGGATCAAGGCCAGCTAATGACCTAATTCCCTTCCCTCATAAGTGCTGAGTCAAAACCTAATGCCCACACACTCTAAGCTGCGCAGGAGACACCATTGCCAACTTGAAAAAATAGCCATAAAACTCAAAAACTGAAATCAGTGTTCTAGGTTGATTCAAGTCCTAATATTGATTCCAAAAGCTTCCTTGTGGTCTCCTGAATACATTCCAATCCCTAACATCAACTCAAGCTTCAAGAATTGGTAAAACAATCTCAAACTGTACAGAGAAAAATTGCCATTCGTACATCATGATCTAGGCTTTATTTGTGAAATTTATCCATGGATTCATGTTCATTATAATGTTTTAATGCTAACCAACATATCCAATTGCTTTTTTGTGCGCTATATACGATTATACCATGATTGAATGTTAGGGTTTCCTGAGCTTCAAATTAGGGATTCTTAATAGAGGAAAAATTGGACATCCCCAGTACCACCATTGCAATCAACAGACCTGGACGAAGAGATTACCATAGTCGCGATGAATTTATGAGTTACATAGGCCTAATCGCTATTTCTTGGTAGCAGGCCTAAGGGAACGTCCAAAAAACCGTTGCATTTGTTCTTTATTTTACAGGGCTAATGGAGAAGATGAAGCCGTGTCACGCAGTGATAGGCTTGTTTAAAATTTCGCGCGTTTAGATTACTAATGCGTTTGTTCTTTTTATAATAATTGTTGCTTATGTAATGTTAACAATGCATGAAGCGCTTCAGTGGCAAGGTGGTTGTGCTGGCAACGTTAAAGACCTGGGTTCAAGTCCCAGGTCTACATAATATTTCATGTTATTTTTCAATTCAAACTCCTATGCAGCACTAATGTTCAGGATGCACCATACATCTTCATTATCCAACGTCCACGCATCCCTGATGACCAAACCAAAGGCTGAGATTGGAAGCATACCCTGAACCCTAGTCAAAAGAGCCACATGGCGCCTGGAAAGTCAACGAATTCTGAAGGTCATTGGGCCAGATTTGCCAAGTCCATACCTCACAATTGGGGCCTGAACCCCCCCCTGGTTTGCCTTCTTCATATTTTTCTTATTTTATTTTTAATTGCTATTATATTTTCTTTTTTTTTTGCTTTAATTGATTGTTTTTTTACCAAATACAAAAAATACATTAAAAAACTCAGAAAAGGATAAAAAAATATAATGATTATTTATTTTGATATTTTCTTGTAAATAAATTAACATGTAATAAATATTAGTTTAATTAGGTTTATCTTAATTCTTTTCATAATAAAACATAAAAAATATAGAATTTAGGCTTAATTTTTATCCTTTTTAATTTTTCCTTTTATCATAATATTATTTATTTATTTATTTTTATAATTAAATTGTACATAAAAATTAGGGTTTCATTTAGTTAAAAATTTCAACATTTTCTTAATAACTAAAATCCAAAAATATAGCATTAGGTTTAATGACTTTTTATTCCTTTTAATTTTCCTCTTTTTTTGCCATAATATTAGTGATTTATTTATTTTCATAATTAAACTTGTAAACTAATTAGGGTTGCATTTAGGTTAAATTTTAATACTTTCATAATAAACTCAAAAATAATTAGAACTAGGTTTAACATTTCATTTTGGTTTTTAATTAATTCTTTTTTTATTAAATCTCAAAAAACACAAAAATACTAAAAAACATTTTCTTTTAATTCTTAATTTTAATTCCTTATTAATAATATTTTGCAAAAGGGTCCAACGCCCTCGTTCGTAATTTATTTTATTCGCACATTTGTTTATTTCGCTTAATTCATTATGTATCTCTCCCGAAGCATTGTAACTTAAACTTCTCGCACTTTTATTTCTTTTGCTTTATTTACCTTCCGTCAAATCGGGTCCGGTTTAATTTTGGCGATGTGGACCCACGCCATTTGTAATAGTCTTAGATTTACTCTTCCCGCAACTTTTAACTGTTAACAAAAGCATGAAAGAATGTATGGACTTAAAATAAAATCAAGCGTAGAACACCAATGAACATGACAAGACAAATATCGATGAAAACGACACACGAATCGCACACACCACCCCTAAGGTACGCCTCACTGTTGCCTTGCCTTTCGAAAGGTGATCGTCGAGTAGAGGATGTCTTAGTAAGTCCTCATGATCCGGGAACCTGGCATGAGGGTAGCTTCTAAGGTGCCTTCCCATTGCTCTGGTGATCACCATGTCCCTATAAACTCGAATTGACCCGAACACCTCTAACGGTGGTGCTACCTACCTCTCAATGGTGGGATGGCACTACTTTAAAGGACATTTACACAGACGAATTCCTTAGGGTAGGTAGACGACTCATGGATACTTGCTCTCTTCAAAACAAAAATTCAAAGACTTTTCGCACCAACACTTTTCAAAAACTTTCAAAGCAAATTTTTCAAACACTCTGACGTACGAGTCGAACTGAAATTTTTTAAAGAAACTTTGTTAACCCACATTGAAAAGCAAACAAACATTTTTGAAAACACAATGAGCAAGTATCTAAGAGCCCATGGATAACCATGGATAGAAAGGGTGCTAACACCTTCCCTTTCTATAACCTACCTCCCGAACCGAGAGCAATCTCTTTAAGGAATTTTTCTGTGCTTTTGTCCTTTCCATTTGGAGAAAATAAAAGACGGTGGCGACTCTTGCTTCCGCGATATTTCGCGAACCAGCGTTAAAACAGTCAGTTCCAGATCCACCGATCATAGAACTGGCGACTCTGTTGGGGAATTAAACTTAAAGTGAGGTATACCTTAGGGCTAGGTCATAACTATGTTTTCAATTGGCTTCTTTGCTTGCTTTATTATTGTGGGTTGCTTGGGAGTTCTATAGATCCTAACCCGGATCTGGGGGATACCTTCTTAGAAAGTAGCAACAAGGCTGTGAGGGAACTGTGCGGGGTATACCGACATGGTTGAAGCAGTCTGCTACGTTGATGTGGCACTTTGGTGTGTACCGGTAACCCTTGAGTTCAGTCAAGGAGAGTACGGGGCCTCCATGTGGTGTCATGAAGCATCAACAGACCTTAGGAACCTTAATTGAACCATCTTGGCCTCTTTAGGGTAGTGAGATAACTGACTTTGGTGCAGTCTGAGGTTGGTTGATACTCGATACTACACTCAATTGAGGGTTGCTTTCCTGGAATATTTCGGTCGCCAGTTCAGTGGCTAAATCGAAACGATGAACAATGAAAGCAATCCCGTGATATTGGGAACCTTAGAACCCGGTTACTTTGATTAGGACAGGTTGAACCCACCAACTTCAAGAAGGTAATACCTAGACCCCATGCTGGCTTAAACCCTAAGGGTTTCTCTTGTGTGACTTGTGTGCCTTTGTACTTGCCTACTTGCATGCTTGTTAGCTGACACATGAACTACTTGCAGGTTTTGTTTATAGTCCTTAACTAGGACTCATGACAAGGTTAACCAAATTTCTTGCAGGTTTTGTTTATAGTCCTTAACTGGGACTCATAACAGGGTTACTAGATCTCTTGCAGGTTTTGTTTATAGTCCTTAATTGGGACTCATAACAAAGTATACTGAATTTCTTGCAGGGTCTGTTTATAGTCCTTAATTGGGACTCATAACATGGTTTACCTACATCACCCCATGCATAGCATGACATCATACCATTGCATACATCCTAACCCATTTCAAGGATCTCAAGGGCTTGTGATACAGGTCGTGATGAATCAAACATCTAGCAAGGGGCAAAGAGGATTTATTTTCCTCTAGCCAAGGTTGTCAGGGGCTATGACCCATTGGATATGGTGAGCCTTTGACCCTTGAAGAAGGGCTCTCTACAACAGGAAGTTCCTTCAATCAAGTTGCCAGTTTCCAATTCTAACAAATTTCTCTGTTTACCCTGCGAGGTCCTTGAAATCATTGCATGCATGTCATACATCTCATTGCATTGCAGGTGTCCCCTTGGACAGGTTGCTTACCCTTCTTCGCTGTTTATTTCAGCCGATCGTCATGAATCCTGAATCATCAGCTGAGCAGTCCATCAAGGCCCTCCAGGCTCAGAACGCCCAGTTCCAAGAGTTGATCATGAACTTGACCCAGGGGCAACAAGATCTGAAGGCTCTGCTCTTGAAGAAAGAAAAGAAGAAGAGGAGGACTGTTTTGTTCGGCCCTAGACGCAGATCTGGGAACACCCTGCAGGATCAAGCTGAGAGGACAACTCCATCTATGGGGAAAGGCAGCCATCAAGAGGAAAGGATTCTCAGCCCAGTGGTCTCTGACAATGAAACAGATTTCGACGACGAACAGTACCCTCCGGCTGAGGACAAGTACAAACAGTTGGAGGATAGGTTGAAGGCTATGGAGGTTCAACAGGTACCGGGGCTGGATTTTGGAAATCTGGGTTTGTCAACTGGCGTGATAATCCCCCACAAGTTCAAAGCACCATCCTTCTCTAAGTATGACGGGGCGTCTTGTCCCAAGTTGCATCTAAGGTCCTATGTTCGGAAAATTCAGCCGTACTCTGCGGATAAAAATCTATGGATCCACTTCTTCCAGGAGAATCTTTCAGGGACTCATCTCGAATGGTTCTATCAGCTGGATGGGACCAAGGTTCGTAACTGGGAGGAGTTGGCTACTGCTTTCTACAAGCAGTATCAGTATAATGCCGACCTTGCTCCTACGCGTACCCAACTCCAGGGTATGTCGTTAGGATCAAGTGAAGGTTTTAAAGAATATGCGCAGAAATGGAGGGATCTTACTGGAAGGGTACAACCACCTCTGACTGATCGGGAACTTGTCGATATGTTCTTGGGGACCCTGTCTGGTCCGTTCTACAACCACCTAATTGGGAATTCGTCTGCTGGATTCACAGATCTTATCTTGACTGGAGAGCGAATAGAAGCTGGCATCCGATCTGGGAAAATTCAAGAGGCTGCACCCTCTGATAAAAAGCCTCATCATGGAAAGAAAGAATCCAATGCTGTGCACGGTAAAAAGAGCCGTCATGAGGCAGGGGCAATCCAGATCTCCAATCCTGGACCTGCTCAACAAGGACAGGGGCAGCAGCGCAAGGAGAAACGACAATATACCAAACTCAACATGTCGTTGGATCAAGCACTGCAACAAATGTTGAAAGCAGGACTGATCACCTTAAGGGCTCCTCTTCGGAATCCGAACACTTCTGCTCCCAACTATCATCCCAACGATAGGTGCGCATATCATTCAGATAGCCCGGGGCATACTACAGACAACTGCTGGCCTCTCAAGAACAAGATCCAAGATATGATTGACGCCGGAGAGATTCAGTTTGAAGTGCCAGAGACTCCGAACATAATCACTGCTCCGTTACCCAATCGTTGAAGACCTTTTGTTTATTTGAATTTTTGAGTTGTATTTTTCTTTGCTTATACAAACAATTAATGTCATAGCAAACCCTTTTATTCTATCAATGCATCGCATATGTCTGTTTTGGGAATTAATACAATTATTTTCACTATGTTCAAATTTCTTTTCATATTTTTTCTGATGATCAACTCTTGGTTAATAATTCTGAGCCTCTTGAGGGAGGATGACGAAAACGATACCATAATCTACAGTATGCTTTTGAACAGACCCCGCTGATGAGGTACAGGCATTGTTTCAATTCCCAAACACTGGAGTAATAAGGATGATAATCCCTCGCCAACCCCTCTGAGCCAAAGAAGTAGGAGTTTTTCTTTTCGAAATTTAAAACCCTTAATCATAACCCGGGGCAGGGTAGTCTCTCAGTTGGTCCAAGTGCACAACAAATGGCACTAAAAAGAGTCCTCACGAAACAAAAGGCAGTGATGGTTCAGAAAAATCAAAAGGAGAGGCAGTCATGATCAAAAAAAAAATCATAAACGAAAAACTCATTAAGTCAAAACCCATGAAGGAGACTTACAAAACTGGGGCATCCCGCTGACTGTAATTCCAAAAAAGGAAACAGTTCAGGCAAAAGAGAAAGGGATAACAAAAAATCAAAAGAAAGAGGTCTCACAAACCCTCAACAAAAAAAGGGAGATGACTGCCTATTCAAATAAATTGTCAACATCCGAACCATCACCGGAAAATCAGAGCAAAAAAACTCAAACAAAGTCTAACGTATGATCAACTGAGTTTAGGTTTGGAGAACATCATGAAGAGCGGGTGGGTACAAATAAAATTTGAGCCTTTATCCTTTGTTTCTTAAACCGTGAACCAGGCCATGATATAACCCTTAAAAGTCCTAGCTGAAGCATGGGTTAGTCCGAAAGCATACTGTTACGAAAGGTATCCTGACTCCTTAAGGCTTACGGTAAATACAGAGTTGACATCATGTTTTACAAACATTCACATGTTTTATGAAAAAATGCATTTTCAAAATCTTCAAGACAGACATAAGCTTTGCATTTTTAACATAACTTTGTTTGCATATGACTTTTTGTTTGAACAGCATAGAAGTTCGCACGACGAAAGCCTAATGAACAGAAGCACTTCCAATCAAGGGGCATGGCATGACTATTGTCCATCGTCTGGGGCAGTTAAGTCAAGATTCGGAGAATCTCTCAAAGGCCACATAGCCTGGGGCAAGTCTCCGCCTGAGTCACTTGGGGCATTCCAACAACAAATCTTGCCTGATCAAATACCTTCTGGTGGCATGGCAAAACACTGCTAACAGGGGCAACTCCCTACATTCTGAGAGCGTGGACATAGTCGAAAAGATACTACGCAAAATCAAAGACCCGCTAGGTTGACATACCTAGGCAAAAGTAAAGGCTTCCCGGCGAACCAAAAGGGTTCGGGCAAAATGAAGGGATGAAATGAAAAAATCTGTACACCCGGTAAGTCGAAAACCTGAAAAGGCGGCTTGGGCAAAAATGGGTATCCCGGTGGACTGAAAACCCGAAAGGGCGGTCCAGGCAAAAGTTAGGGATCAAAGCGTACGACTATGTCCTGTCATCTTATCACCTGCCTACCAGAAGAAGGTTTGTCCATCAAAAAACTATCAACACCTCACGGGTCTTCCTCTCCCATCTCAGAAACAGGGGCAATAAAGAGCTGTCTGAGCAATCTAGTTGTTCTGTCCTCCAAGGTACCAAGGCAGGTTCAGCTAAAGAACAGGACCAGGTACCTCAATTCCCCAGAGAGTGAGCCATCAAGTCAGTGTACTCTTCTCCAAGCTACACTATCAAATCTTAAGGCAGTTGAGTATCCCCCACAGATCTCAACATTCCCCAGCGGCAATATACATATATCCTTAACAAGCATCCCCGGCGGTCTTGGTCTAAAGATTGTTCCCCGGCGGTATCTCAACATCCAAAGGAATCACTTCCCCAGCACATAAAAACTCCCCAGGAGAGTCCAATTAGTTTCCCCAGGAAAGTTGGAATTCATATCTCCCCAAGCAGTAAGCTTATCCCCAGTAAATTCTGGAAGCTTATCCTTCGCAGAGCACGAACGCGTCGTCCGGCTTGATTTAGAGAGTTATTTCCTTAACAGGATATAACTGGGTTATCCTCAGCCAAAAGCCACGGAAAGAGTATCGTCGACAAAGTCTTCCTATCCCCAGCAAACTATTATCAACACTCAGCAAAGCATTTCTCTCCCCACAGGGTATTGCTTCCCAGCATGGTCGCTAGAGTATCTTTTCTCCCCGCAGAATCCTCCATTTGCCAAGTTTACTCCGCAACGGAGTTATCTTCTCCTACCGGTATTCTTGCAATTATCATCCCCAATGGAAGCAAAATCTATTCTTCAGCATCAGCCCAGGATACAACTTCCCGGCACCCGTCAAGGATTCACTTTCCTAGACAAAAACATACAGAAAACATCACATACATCATTATAACATGCATATACACATCATATCATACAAATCTCATTTATGTTGAGAACATCATTGCTTGATCCATATCATGCATTGCATATGGCTGACTTTTACATTTCAGGAAAGATCCAGTTAAAGTTCTCAAGCTACATTTCAAGACCTAGACCGGTTCAGTTAAATCGACCCTAAGATTTTCCTGATGCTTATCCAGTCAAAGGCCTTCTCTGGTTCAGTCAGATCGACCCTAAGATCTCCCTGATGCTTATCCAGTTGAAGATATTCCAAGACCTTGTCCGGTTCAGTTAAATCGACCCTAAGATTTTCCTGATGCTTATCCAGTCAAAGGCCTTCTCTGGTTCAGTCAGATCGATCCTAAGATCTCCCTGATGCTTATCCAGTTGAAGATATTTCAAGACCTTGTCCGGTTCAGTTAAATCGACCCTAAGATTTTCCTGATGCTTATCCAGTCAAAGGCCTTCTCTGGTTCAGTCAGATCGACCCTAAGATCTCCCTGATGCTTATCCAGTTGAAGATATTTCAAGACCTTGTTCGGTTCAGTTAAATTGACCCTAAGATTTTCCTGATGCTTATCCAGTCAAAGGCCTTCTCTGGTTCAGTCAGATCGACCCTAAGATCTCCCTGATGCTTATCCAGTTGAAGATATTCCAAGACCTTGTTCGGTTCAGTTAAATCGACCCTAAGATTTTCCTGATGCTTATCCAGTCAAAGGCCTTCTCTGGTTCAGTCAGATCGACCCTAAGATCTCCCTGATGCTTATCCAGTTGAAGATATTCCAAGACCTTGTCCGGTTCAGTTAAATCGACCCTAAGATTTTCCTGATGCTTATCCAGTCAAAGGCCTTCTCTGGTTCAGTCAGATCGACCCTAAGATCTCCCTGATGCTTATCCAGTTGAAGACATTTCAAGACCTAGACCGGTTCAGTTAAATCGACCCTAAGATTTTCATGATGCTTATCCAGTCAAAGGCCTTCTCTGGTTCAGTCAGATCGACCCTAAGATCTCCCTGATGCTTATCCAGTTGAAGATATTCCAAGACCTTGTCCGGTTCAGTTAAATCGACCCTAAGATTTTCCTGATGCTTATCCAGTCAAAGGCCTCTCTGGTTCAGTCAGATCGACCCTAAGATCTCCCTGATTCTTATTCCAGTAGAAGACACCCAAGATTTTTCTCAACAAGCGTTGTTGAAGTAGAAGACACCCAAGATTTTTCTCAACAAGCGTTGTTGAAGTTAAAGTCACCCAAGATTTTTCTCAACGAGCGTTGTTGAAGTTAAAGTCACCCAAGATTTTTCTCAACGAGCGTTGTTGAAGTTAAAGTCGCCCAAGGTTCTCTTACCATTCATGCTAAGGTAGTAACCATCCCTGGTTCTTTCATCGTCGTTTGAAGCTCCAGACTCAGCTCCTGTAACCAGTCAGGACACATCTATACCAGGCATCTAAAAATCAGCTCCTGCAACGTGTCAGGTACTCATTTTCTGTTTTGCAGGTATACAGGTTCTCGCCAAGGAATCTCTTACGCAATCAAACATCCAGATGGCATCTATAAGCCCACTTCACCATCACTGCTACTATGTGAGCGCAAATTTCTGGGCACTCTAGTGTTCAATCATCTTCTACCCTCGGATTACGAAAGGCACGTCCGCCAATCTGCATCCTCAGGTCTAAGAAGATTGAACAGGGGCAACTGTTATACCCCAAAATTTGCCCTCCCATATTCTTCAAGAAATTGCCAAGCCAAGTCACAAAATTCCCCAAGGGTTGCACAGTGCAAGGGCCTCCTAAACAGTCAAAATTAGGGTTTTGAGTCTGATCAAGAAAAGGAAGTGTTCAAAGGCTCAATCAAGTCTCATATGCTTACAAACATGGTCAAGCATCCTCATATCAAGTTTCAAGGCATTCAGCTCAAAATTGCACAGTCAAAACCCTAAATTGCACTACAGTCAACTGTAGGGGCAAAATGGTCATTTGACAGTCAAAAGTTCAAATTTTTGGTCAACATATCATTTTGAAGCCACAAACATCATTTGATCAATGCTTGATCATGATTCTCAAAATTTGGCTCAGAAAATCATCAAGATGCAAAAGTTTCCTTATTTGGACAGCTGAAAAAGTCAACTGAAATTGACCAGGGCATAACTCTCACATGGATTATCAGAAAAATTCCATCCAAAGCTCATTTTGAAGA
Organism: Vicia faba; assembly: GCA_948472305.1. Lineage (NCBI taxonomy): Eukaryota > Viridiplantae > Streptophyta > Magnoliopsida > Fabales > Fabaceae > Vicia > Vicia faba. The sequence continues at coordinate 1,771,995,673 of OX451736.1, forward strand.
GAAAGACATTTCCTACAACTCATATTCATACTTCAAGTCCAAGAAATGCTCTCACAAAAAGTTATCAATTTCAACATTATAGGTCATTTTCAAAAGTCAACAAAAAGGGACTTTAAGTCAAAGGCCATAACTTGAGATTGGAAAATCAAAATGACATGGGACCAAAGGCATTGGTTAAAGGACTCAAAGACCTTTCCAAAATGTCCAAGAACATGAGAAAAGCTTAAAAATTGAGCAAGTTATGCATTGGAGAAGTTGGGAAATTTTTGTGAAAGGGCAAAAGTCAACTATCCTTGAAACTTCAAATTTTGACAAAAGGGCCCACTTTCTTCCACTTGATTCAGCCTTGTCATGCCACACACGTGTCCCATGATTAATTTCAAGATCAAACATTGATTTTTCTATTTTATTTAATTTTTGATAATTTAATTCATTTTAAATCTTTAAAAATTCAAATAAAATTTAAAAATCAATGGAATAGTGTCATTTGAATTGGAATAACTTCCATATATCATGTGCCAGCTCACAAACTCATGCTAGGGTTAGGTTGTACACCAAGTCTTGGTTTTGCTTAAAAAAGGGAAAGTTTGTTAATGGTGAAAGACCTAAGACTAATTCTCTCATGGGCATGGATCAAGGCCAGCTAATGACCTAATTCCCTTCCCTCATAAGTGCTGAGTCAAAACCTAATGCCCACACACTCTAAGCTGCGCAGGAGACACCATTGCCAACTTGAAAAAATAACCATAAAACTCAAAAACTGAAATCAGTGTTCTAGGTTGATTCAAGTCCTAATATTGATTCCAAAAGCTTCCTTGTGGTCTCCTGAATACATTCCAATCCCTAACATCAACTCAAGCTTCAAGAATTGGTAAAACAATCTCAAACTGTACAGAGAAAAATTGTCATTCGTACATCATGATTTAGGCTTTATTTGTGAAATTTATCCATGGATTCATGTTCATTATAATGTTTTAATGCTAACCAACATATCCAATTGCTTTTTTGTGCGCTATATACGATTATACCATGATTGAATGTTAGGGTTTCCTGAGCTTCAAATTAGGGATTCTTAATAGAGGAAAAATTGGACATCCCCAGTACCACCATTGCAATCAACAGACCTGGACGAAGAGATTACCATAGTCGCGATGAATTTATGAGTTACATAGGCCTAATCGCTATTTCTTGGTAGCAGGCCTAAGGGAACGTCCAAAAAACCGTTGCATTTGTTCTTTATTTTACAGGGCTAATGGAGAAGATGAAGCCGTGTCACGCAGTGATAGGCTTGTTTAAAATTTCGCGCGTTTAGATTACTAATGCGTTTGTTCTTTTTATAATAATTGTTGCTTATGTAATGTTAACAATGCATGAAGCGCTTCAGTGGCAAGGTGGTTGTGCTGGCAACGTTAAAGACCTGGGTTCAAGTCCCAGGTCTACATAATATTTCATGTTATTTTTCAATTCAAACTCCTATGCAGCGCTAATGTTCAGGATGCACCATACATCTTCATTATCCAACGTCCACGCATCCCTGATGACCAAACCAAAGGCTGAGATTGGAAGCATACCCTGAACCCTAGTCAAAAGAGCCACATGGCGCCTGGAAAGTCAACGAATTTTGAAGGTCATTGGGCCAGATTTGCCAAGTCCATACCTCACAATTGGGGCCTGAACCCCCCCTGGTTTGCCTTCTTCATATTTTTCTTATTTTATTTTTAATTGCTATTATATTTTCTTTTTTTTTGCTTTAATTGATTGTTTTTTTACCAAATACAAAAAATACCTTAAAAAACTCAGAAAAGGATAAAAAAATATAATGATTATTTATTTTGATATTTTCTTGTAAATAATTTAACATGTAATAAATATTAGTTTAATTAGGTTTATCTTAATTCTTTTCATAATAAAACATAAAAAATATAGAATTTAGGCTTAATTTTTATCCTTTTTAATTTTTCCTTTTATCATAATATTATTTATTTATTTATTTTTATAATTAAATTGTACATAAAAATTAGGGTTTCATTTAGTTAAAAATTTCAACATTTTCTTAATAACTAAAATCCAAAAATATAGCATTAGGTTTAATGACTTTTTATTCCTTTTAATTTTCCTCTTTTTTTGCCATAATATTAGTGATTTATTTATTTTCATAATTAAACTTGTAAACTAATTAGGGTTGCATTTAGGTTAAATTTTAATACTTTCATAATAAACTCAAAAATAATTAGAACTAGGTTTAACATTTCATTTTGGTTTTTAATTAATTCTTTTTTTATTAAATCTCAAAAAACACAAAAATACTAAAAAACATTTTCTTTTAATTCTTAATTTTAATTCCTTATTAATAATATTTTGCAAAAGGGTCCAACGCCCTCGTTCGTAATTTATTTTATTCGCACATTTGTTTATTTCGCTTAATTCATTATGTATCTCTCCCGAAGCATTGTAACTTAAACTTCTCGCACTTTTATTTCTTTTGCTTTATTTACCTTCCGTCAAATCGGGTCCGGTTTAATTTTGGCGATGTGGACCCACGCCATTTGTAATAGTCTTAGATTTACTCTTCCCGCAACTTTTAACTGTTAACAAAAGCATGAAAGAATGTATGGACTTAAAATAAAATCAAGCGTAGAACACCAATGAACATGACAAGACAAATATCGATGAAAACGACACACGAATCGCACACACCACCCCTAAGGTACGCCTCACTGTTGCCTTGCCTTTCGAAAGGTGATCGTCGAGTAGAGGATGTCTTAGTAAGTCCTCATGATCCGGGAACCTGGCATGAGGGTAGCTTCTAAGGTGCCTTCCCATTGCTCTGGTGATCACCATGTCCCTATAAACTCGAATTGACCCGAACACCTCTAACGGTGGTGCTACCTACCTCTCAATGGTGGGATGGCACTACTTTAAAGGACATTTACACAGACGAATTCCTTAGGGTAGGTAGACGACTCATGGATACTTGCTCTCTTCAAAACAAAAATTCAAAGACTTTTCGCACCAACACTTTTCAAAAACTTTCAAAGCAAATTTTTCAAACACTCTGACGTACGAGTCGAACTGAAATTTTTCAAAGAAACTTTGTTAACCCACATTGAAAAGCAAACAAACATTTTTGAAAACACAATGAGCAAGTATCTAAGAGCCCATGGATAACCATGGATAGAAAGGGTGCTAACACCTTCCCTTTCTATAACCTACCTCCCGAACCGAGAGCAATCTCTTTAAGGAATTTTTCTGTGCTTTTGTCCTTTCCATTTGGAGAAAATAAAAGACGGTGGCGACTCTTGCTTCCGCGACATTTCGCGAACCAGCGTTAAAACAGTCAGTTCCAGATCCACCGATCACAGTTAGCTTCAGGGAAGATCAAGGAAGGTGAATTGAGATAAAAAATGGATTGAAAAAGGTTGGAGAATAGATTTCGAAGTTGCTGAATTCTGGATTGTGAAGCAAGTTTGGCAGGGTGATTCTGGCTATCTAGGCTTGGGAAATTGAATGGGGGATGACCCTCTATTTATAGGGAAGCAAATGGGATAAAAAGGAATAGCAAATGATGCATTTTGGAGGGAATTCGCGTGGGTATGCATCATGAAGAAAGTGTGACTCAAACTGATCAAAACTCAGCCAAATCGTGCGTTTCATGATGCTAATCACTTTTGGAAAGTTGCTAAACATGATTAGAAACAAAAACGTGTAGTAATCTTGTGATTAGAAGCTAAAATAAAGATCTCAAAATCCTGATTTTGTGAAAGATTCAGTTTCAAACTACCAAATTCAAATCCATGGCATTTCCAACTCAAGGGGTCTTAGGGCATAATTCTTGATGCTTTGGAAAGATGAGGTTACAAGATTTGCAATGGAAAAAGAATGGAATCAAATGGATGCTTGATATGAAAGTTACATGGAGTCAAAGTTGAATAAAAAGAGTTGACTTTCCATACTTCGAAATATTTCAAATTCTTCTTTAAAAATGACCTATAATCTTTTGTATCCAAACACGGCCTTCCACTTAGAATTTGCTCTTGACCAAAAAAGATGGAATGAAGTAGACCTCTTGAATGATATTTTGAAATTTGAACCACTCAAAATCTCCAAAACTTGAGCAAGTTATGACCTGTTGAAGTTGGCCAAAAATCATGAAATGACCTATAATCTTTTGCATTCTTAAGGCAACTTCCATCCATTTTCTTACTTTGCACATAAAAGAAGGCATGGAGTACACCTCCTTAAGATCATCATGGAAAAATAATGGGCTCAATGTGATAAAAATTGACCAAGTTAGGACCATTTGGAATCACATATGGAAAATTAGGGATTCATCTGGATGACTTGTAATCTTTCTTCTCCACCAAGTTCCTTCCACATGAAAACTCCTTGGAACTTTTGAAGTGATTTGTTGGTAAATATTTGAAGAGAAGGATGTTTTTGGAATCACTCAAAAATACCAAAAGATGAGCAAGATATGCTCTTTTGAAGTCCAAAACCCTAGCCTCTAGATCAAGAGAATTCTTTGAGGAACTTTGACAAGTTTGAACAAACTTCTTGTGCCAATAGTCTTCCTTTGTGAATAGAAGTTGTTGAGGATGATGATGATAACTCATGGCCACCAAAACCACTTCCATATCTTGAAATTATAGAGAAATATGCCCTTGTGACCAATAGAAACAAGACCTTGTTCAATCATGACAACTTCTTCCCTCAACCCCTTGTACTTTTGAATCGATTTTGATAACTTTGAAATATGATGAGCCAAAGAAACTTTGCCATGCCAATTCTTCCAAAACCACTCCAATAGTGAGGTTTGGTTTCCTCAAGCTATGTTGACTAGGGCATGAAAATAAACTCATGAACTCATGGAGCAACTTGCTAAACCTCATTGCCTTTACCTACATTATTAACAAGTAAGACAAACCAATATTGCATTTTATTAATTAGAGATAAAATCAAAGCAAAATATCCATGATCACAAAATAAAATAAGTCAAGGTGCTTGGTAACTCCTCAAAAGAGCAAGGCTAAAGATAGGGAGAAGAACCAAAAACCCTAATGTGATCTTGTTGTGATTGAAACAATATGGTATGATGCAAGAATCTTAGGGGGGAAAATTGGGGTACAACAGCAGACAGACTCCAAATAGGCTTTAAATAGCTTCCCCTTACCTTGCTTAAGGGAAACCCATCCCCACTTTCCATCGACCTTGATCCTATGAAGGTGGAAGCAGTAGAAGAACAAGGGAATGGTAGCCCCTATCTTCAAATGGTCGCAAACTATCTCGAACCCTTGAAGGAACGTGATGCCATTCAGATGCAGTTGGGAGGGAGCCACACGCAAGTGCCTGAATACGACCACCTCAAAGTCAGAAAAGGGGAGGCGAAGACCCGTCTCTCAAAATACGACATCGTACATTGAGATCCGCCTCTTATCGTATTTCGAGTAGATTATGCTCTCCTTCCAAGGGATGTATAACGACCATTCCTCCTAGGCCCCCTCCTCGTGAGTGTAAACATCCGTAAAGACGTCCTCGGGGCTCATAAAAATACGACGGCTAGTCCCAGGGGTCGCTCGGGACCTAATCCTGAGGTCCCCCCTTGTTCCCAGGAGGAAACAGACAATCTTGGTCGGCGGAAGTCATCTCCACGTTGCACCCTCCTGTTTGATGTTCCATTTGATTCTGTGCATCCCCAGAAAATTCTAGGATGCTTGACGAACTACTCGTCTCATCTGAGGAACTTCCCGGGGACTATGGATTCGCTCGAAATATCAACCCCGACATTATCAGCCATAACACCTGAAAAGCAGAGGAAAACAATGAGCTCGACATCAATTCCAGAACCACCCTTCCATCGCTAAACAAGAGAAATGGTACTGGGAAACAAGGATCGTATCCCCGACCAGAACCCTCACTAAGGCGTATCAACGGGAAAGAACCGCATAAAAATCCCTAAGCCCTAATAAGCAGTCCACGAAACACCACGAGGCCCCCGAGGAGACCCCACAACGACTCCGGTGAAATAATTCGCGCATACAAGACACGTGCCTGGGGAACTCTAGGGTCGTTATCATTACACCCTAACCCTATGTCATCATTTTGCCGCTTCGCTAGTACGCTTCCTAAAACATGCTACCTCTCCAAATTCAAAGGTCCTAACGACCAACTCCCCATCTCCCCGCAAGAAATGCACAACGGGAAACACCCATTTAGCCATAAGATGCGCCTGTTCCTCGAGCATGTGTTAAAGTCATCACTCATGTACCTAGAAGAAACGACTTGGGGGGCTACTGTTTAGGACTGTCCCGACAGCTTGAATGGGCCGAGTCTAAACCTTTCCTTTGGTACGTCCGCACGCCCATAACCCGAACCGCCCATTATCCGTCAGATAATATCAATCATTTGGCCTCCCAAGCCAACAATGTTCTATGATGACTGACGTGCATCCTCTCAGCCTTCCCGACATCAACGTTGTGCAGACCACCTAGAACTAACCAGAGAGATTCCTGTAACTGGCCCCTTCCTCGGGACCAACGAATAATTATGGGAACATCTTCCTGGTTTGACCAAGTCCTGGTAGTTACTTGATTTCACGGAACCAATGTCCACGCGCTAGCTGCATTATATATACCCTCACACTTGTGAGGGTCAGGTATCAAATATTCACTATTCACCACCTAATACTTTGCTTGTATATCCTTGTTCCCAGTCTTACTTGATTATCGGAGTGCCTTGCAGGTACAACCCCCTTTTTCTCCTCGACATCACTGCCCGACTGCAGATCATCTTCCGGCCACTTCTTAGGTTCTGATCAACCGGTAAGATCAGTTACTCCAATGAATAGTAGTCTCGTCATTATGGGAGATAGTTCGTTGTTGAGATTTTTTACTCTGATGGATGATAGTCTCGTCATTATGGGAGATAGTTCATTGTTGAGATTTGTTACTCCGATGGAAGGTAGTCTCGTCATTATGGGGGATAGTTCATCATTGAGATTCACTTTGTTCTGAAGAAGTTTGTTCATTTATAGTCATGAGTACTGATGCTGGTCATTTGTGGCTTACCCTAATATTGATGTTTGTTGGTATTATCCTACCACTTATTTCCTCATGTGGGTCGACATTACCTTTTTTGCTATCTTCCTAGTGAATGGATATTTTGCTATCCTTTATTTTCTCTCCTCAATGTTTGGGTTGATGTTACTTTGTCTCCTCCTTGGGCTTTACCCAAATAGAGTCAAGTCTTCTGTTCATCAGTGATTTAGTTTCCTGGTCTAATTCTCTTTTGATCTTTTATTTTCTGTTTCCCCAGTGGTGTCCCGTGTCACCTTTGGATCTGTTTATTTGTATGCACAATCATAAGCATTGCATGGCCTCTTAGGGCCAAAAATAGGGTTTGTTTTATATTTAAGTATCTTCAATCGCTTCGACACGAGGATTTTAACCTTCGTATCTCCGGATAGAAGACACTTAAATAAGGGCAGCTGTTGTACCCCAATTTTTGCCCCTAAGATTCCTCTATCATCTCATATCAACTCAATCACAACAAGATCACACTAAGGTTTGGTTCTTCTCCTTATCTTTAGGTTTGCTCATGAGGAATCACCAAGCACCTTGATTTGTATATTGTGATCATATATGTTTTTTATTAATTAACTTTTAACTAATAAATACAATGAATGTTTGCTCTAATTTATGATATTATAGGTAAGGGCACAACACATTTCATCAGGTTGATTCATAGGTTCATGAGTTTATTTCTATGCCTTCTTCAACAAAACTTCATTGATATTCAAGCTTCATCATTGAAGATACTTTAAAGTAATATCATGACAAGGTCTACCATGATTCATCATGCCTAAATTTGTCAAAGGAAGTCAAAAGATGCAAGAGTTGATTGAAGAAGTTTGACCTAATTGGACAAGTTTTTGATTTCTTGATCACAAGTGCATAACTCTCTCAATTCTTAACATTTGGAGTTGGTTTTTGTTGCTATGGGTTATTATTATCATCCACAACAACTTCTATTCACATTGCAAGAATAATTGTGCAAGAAAGTTTGTCAAAATTGAAAGGGGTTTCTGATCGGGACTTTATAAGTCTGTCGGGATACTAACTGCAAGTATACAGTTCAGTCGTTCTAGTTTTAAAAGATTATCGAACCCACATAGACTGAGGATCAATCGCATACGATCTAATGCTACAGTTTGTTTAACTAAGCGATGAATATTCGATTTTTGGGGGGAAACAATTTAATTAAAATAATGGTAATAGCTATACCGGTATGTGAGAGTCAGACTTCGGGAATTCGGTGAATCGCTTGGCCTATAAAGTATTTCGGTAAAAACTAATTGTTTAAAAACTTGAGACATACACTCTCCTGTTTATGAAATAAGTTATGCTACTAAACCTAGTGGATGCACTTTAAATTTAATAACACCTTTTGAAAATAATTTGAGTTTAATTAATTTATTAAAACACTCTCGTGTATTTAAAAATTAATGTTTCGTTACCACTATCTGGGTTGAACACCAGCTCTCGCATGCAGGTTCTTGCCTTAATTAATTTCCCACTCTCGTGGCAAAATCGTGTTAATTAACCTCTCAATCTCGTGACAAGGATAGTTAAATTAATCTTGGAAATTGGAAACCAGAAATTGTTTTATAAATAAATATTTTTGGCCAAGGTATCACTGAATTCTTTCGGTTCTTAAGAGTCACATACAGGTACGAATAATTTAGCCGGACATAATAGATTTATCAACAATGAAATTCAAAATATAATTCACAAAGATAATTGGCATAATACAGAAATTGAATAAATATTAATTGCAATCAAAACCTGGAATTAAAGTTGCTATGGTAATCTTGAAGTATTACAATATTCCTTGCAACTTGATTGAAGTAAATGAATTGTGTTAATTCTTGAATGAAGAATTAACACCTAAAACTAAAGCTTGAAATAGAAATTACAACAATGTAGAAAAAAAACTCTAAAAACAAGGAAATAGAAATAACTTCAAAAATTAATAAATTTGTTCTGAGAAAATTCCTTCGACCCCTTGCAGCTTTGCACTACCACACATATATATAGCCAAGGAAATAGCAGTTGAAAGTGTCTTGAGAAAAGGTTGAGTGGAGGAAATATAGGGAGCATGGTTACTGAGTGGAGGGAAAATAGGGAGAACAAGTCTGCCCTTGTGTTGCCCACGTCTCCACTAATTCATAAAGTTCCTCTTTACGCGTGTGACGGTCGTCACAGGTGGGTGACGGTCGTAATGCGCTTAAATAGCGCATTACGCTCGTCAATGATGTGTGACGAGCGTTCTTTCTAGTTGGGGAGGCGTGACGGTTGTCACAGGGTGTGACGGTCGTCACAGCTACAAAATCTGCAGACTTTGCAGATTTGGTTCTTTCTCCTCTGTTTCTTGGTTAGCTTCCTTCATGTGGTCCTTTTTCACTGATTTGAGTTGACACATGTTGTACCTGTGAAAAGACACAAAAACTCGGAATAATCGGGAGTTAGACGACTCAATGTATTATAAAAATCGGTAAAAAGCGTAGTAATTATATGATACGATTTCTCGTTATCAAATTCCCCCATACTTAAACCTTTGCTTGTCCTCAAGCAAATAGTCATTCGAAAGGTCGGACAAGTTTTATCAAGCGCATATGCATGACATACCTTGAATTTTTAAAGCAATTTCTGGAAATCCTTGTCGGTTCGGCCGATACTTGAGTGAAACACTAAAGATACGCTAATGACACAAGCAATAAGCTTAGTAGTAGGATTCCATTTCAAACGAGCTATCCAATAGTTCTGTTATAATTCTGCCCGGAGTTCCTCGTATCTATTTCACCCGGTTTCGTTCTGGCGCAATCACATTAAGCCCTTTGTCTTAGCACGCACGTAGTGGAGTAACTGGTTAGTGACTTTGATCCTTTTAGCACGGGGTCTGGTACACGAATGTGGCAACCCTACATATGTTATCCAAATTGGAGGTTGTGGGGGATCGGGCCGTAGCACGCCATACCGAGTTCAGAACCAGATACCTCTGAACCAATCAACACTGGATTCCTTCATTATTTACTCAGCTCTTATATGTGACCGTATATTTTGGTGCACAAAATTTCTTTTGTTTTAGCAGCGAGATAGGAAGGATATTTTTAGAATCAGGCATCAAACACTTATATTCATCGATTCTCCACGTGGTTTGTGTCAAGACGGTGCTGACTGCTAGTATAAACTACTAGGGGTTACTCTAGAACTTAAAACTCCAGATATCGGTATAATGGTTATTAAAATGGATCGCGTAAGTAGGAAGTCTACGGTGTCATAACCGTATCGATATTGTTATGTCGTTTTCGGCTTCCTTAACTGGGATTTCGTTAAAATAAGTATGTCGGGCTACGGTATGGCTAAATAAAACGAAGAATTTGAATCGAGACATATCGTAAAAATTTACTAGTTTATAAAAGATGGAAATGTACCTCTCCCACACTAAATCCGACATTGTCCTCAATGTTGTGGTATATAGACGGGGAAGTACAATTACAAAAACAAACAGAAAGGAAATGAAACAGAAAAAAGTAAACTACATAGAAAATAAAGAAAACTACTGGTGACCACGTCCTCTACTCCTGGTGCGAGAACGTCTGGTAGGAGTGGCTTCTGTGTCAGTATCCTGGTAACCAAGGGTGCTGACGTCCAGCCTTAGGGTGTTGAGTTCCGATAGGGCCTCGTCCAACCTCTCATTCATGCTCCGTTGTCCAGTCAAGATCTGAGTGTTTTGAGCGCAAAGATACTCATATTGTTCCTGTTGTCTTCTTTCAAGCGCTGCGCTCATTTGATTTTGCATATGAATGGCGCGGAGAATGTCTTCAAGATTAATAGGAGGTGGTGCAGATGAAGGTCCTGGAATGTCATGGACGGGGGGAGCACTGTCCATCTCTTCTTGCATTTCGTCTGCGGGGGCATTAGGCTGGTCTTCATGAGTAGGAGCACGCCCTGCGTGAGCTGCAGGATCGAACAACCAGTTAGCTCGATTTTGTGGATCGATTCGGTCCCTGCAAGGCAAAGTAATGTTATGATAAACAATGTTTCTGATCACAGGATGGAATCTGCCATCCTCCCGCTCATAGATGAGGTGTGCGACCTTGCAGTGGTCCAGAGTCAGCAATGTCGGTGCCATAGAAGGCATATATGTGAGAGCGGCACCATAATTCAGGGCTATGGCAAGAGAAGTGACAATCCCTCCAAAATAGAAGGGTTTTCCGCCTCTAGCACAAATAGAGTGAATATGGGCTAATAAAAATGGGGCGGCGTTGATCTTTTGGCCGGTGAATACGCAATGCATGAAGAAGAGCTCCTTGGAGTTGAGCTTGTGATTGCTGTCTCGGGCGAAGATGGTGTTGCAGAGGATGCGGTGAAAGTATCATATAGCTGGATTATGAATATGTGTGGCGTTGAGGTGGTCGTAAGATCCGGCACGAATGTTTGTTATACTGTGCCATAAATTAAAAGCTTCCTCGCCGAAATTATCCGGCACCCGGAGGTGAACACCTTCTTCAGCATAGAAACCGAGCAGCCGTGCAAAATCGGTTTGGGACAGCTGATGCTCAGTGCCAAACATACGAAATTTGGCCACGCCTGAGAGTTGGTTTGTGGCACCAGAAGGAGTAATGTATGCAAAGGAACTCAGAAACTTAAAGGTGAGAGTTTCGTAAATGGGTTGCGGTTGGCGGCATAGGTTCCATAAGTTCACATTCTGCAAAAGTTGTCAGACGCTGTCTAGCAGTCCCAAATTCCTCAAACAATCAAGGTCAACATACTGGGTAGGTTGAAGACCGCGGCGTTGGAACTTCTGTAATTTGAGTCGTTGGGTTTCACCTTGCTCGCCGGATCTGAAAGTGAGATTGGGGATTTGCTGGTTGTTAGCCATATTGCATGCAAGAGATTGAATCGTGAAAATGGTTTGGAATGTGGATTGAGTAGTGGGTGATGGAGTTTAAGTGTTGGAGCGTTGGAATTTAAGAGAAAATTTGAATGGGTACTGTTACGATTTTGGGAAAAAGGGAAGAATGAATGGAAGGTGGAACGACTTCTGTAATAGAAGAATCTGCTATTGGGCGCGCGTGACGACCGTCACAATGGGCTGACGGGCGTAACACGGTGAAACGCGTGTTACGCTCGTCATGGGGACGTTACGATCGTTACGTGTGCAAAGAATCATATTTATGAAATGAATGAAACAGTATAATTCCAAAACATTATAACACAATAATTCAACACATGCAGAGTATTTCCAACATACATCGTATAACAAAATTTTGTAAAATGATAATATTGACATTGAATATAATATTTGATGTAACACACAATAAATTTAATGAAAATAAACTGAAAATGAAATAAAATGAAATAAAATGAAAATAAACTGAAATTGAAATAAATATATGTTTCTAACAGAACTTTAAAAACTGTAAAAAGTAAACTTGTTTAAAATGAAATCATAAACTGCCTAGAAACATAAAACACAAGGTAAAAATAAGTGCTAATTCTGCTGCTTCATCCCAGTCGCGTCTTCAAGTCTTCGAAAGCTGCATGTATGTGATAAAACTGCTCCACAGTAATATCAGTTAAGCATATCACGTCCATACGCATACCCTTCAACTCGTTCTTGATTCCATTGATGTCCTTCTGGTAAACGCCCAGTGTAGAAAAGATCTTATTCAAATTTTTAGCATATTCTCCTTTTGTTGTTGCAGGGGCATCAACATCCTCTACGATGTTGTTACCATCATGGTAACCATGAGGGGTCTCAGGGTCACTCTCATCAGACATTGTGGTATCATAAACTTGGTAGGATTGGGGTGTCTCAGGTGTCGAAGGGTGGTCGGAAGGGTTAAGCTCATACAGCCAATTGTCGCGATTGTGGGCACTTGTTTTGGCATGGTTAGGAAGTGTAAATATCGTGACTACTTCATCCCTTATCAAGTATTCGAAGGGTGCAGGACCTAGATTACCTACTATTCGTAGGTGGAAACAAAAATCAATGTTCATTGGGCAGATTGAACCAAATTGTGTGCACCTATGTAGTTGGTATCTAAGTCCGAGGGCGTTAGCAATCATGGTAACCAGGCCTCCTATGATGATTGGCTCGCTAGGGTTCTCAACAATGTGGGCAAATGTTTGCATCAAGAATGGCACTGCATTTACAGGTCGGCCCTGGGTCATGCACTGCAGCAAAAATATCTCATCTTTAGATACAGCAGTGCAGTTCTGTTCTTTTCCGAAAATGGTATGTGCTAGAATCTTATGGAAATAGCGGATAACGGGGTTGTGTATTTCATTATTATCCATGTTATCCGGCTCAGGATGGTAGTTCCCGGTTAAAGTTCCCCAAAAATAGTCTAGCTCAAAATCCATTAACTCTGCCTGGGTGGTAGAAAAAGCAAAAGGCCCGCTAGAGAATCCTAGAAGGTCGGCTAATTCTTTATGGGTGTAAGCAAATTCAATACCAAATAACCTGAAGGCTATAAATCCCTTTCTAGTTCTGAAACCGCGCTCAGGTATATGAACTAAGGAGCTCAGAAACTCAAGGGTGAGCTCGCGGTATGTAACAAACCTAGATTTAATGTGGGCTTTTTCCCACCCAGCTGGCTGAACAGATAATGGACACTATCCTTAATGCCTAAAGTGTCCATTATGGGTTCATCATAATATAAGGTCATACCAATATTTCTGTGTGATAATTCCTCAAACCTCCTCATTTGGTTCATGCCTCTAAAAGTGGGTTCCATAGTAAATAGCAAAGGGGGAAAGCAAATCAGGGGAGAAGGTAGGATAGAAAAAGACCTTTTCAGAAAACCTGTAAAGTTGTTCGAAAATCAGCAGCAGTTGTATAAAAATTTAAAAAAAATAAAAATAAAAATAAAAATAAAAATAAAAATAAAAAATAAAAACAAAATAATGAAAATAATGCTTTAAAAGAAATAAATGTAGAAATGGAATAGAAAATCAAAAATAAAAACAAACCGAAATAATAAAAAAACAAACAGGTGGGTTGCCTCCCACTAAGCGCTTTGTTTAACGTCGATAGCTCGACGGCTCCGGAGTGCAAGCACTCATGGTGGTTCTCTCGAGAATGACTCCTCGGTTGAACTTTTAGTAATCATCGTTTTCCATGGCCACTTATCAAGCCATCTCACATATCCCTCACCTTTTCTTTTCTTTCTTTTATGGGGTAGTGCATTCTTCTGAACTTGTGGTGGTGGTTCTGGATCTATCCTAAGTATCAACTTTTCAAGTTTGGGCTTAGTGATTTCATCCACCACCTCAAAGGTTAACCTTACCTTCTTAACAGTAATTATATCCCTAGTTTCACGGTCCTCTAATTTTCTCTTTTTATGCAAGACTTCCAACGAGGGTGCATTAGTATGGATATTTTCCAATACCTCCATATATGTTTTAGATTGGGAGTCTATCTGAGCTTCCATAAAACTTTTCAAGAAAGGAAACGGTGGGGTATAGGGGTGAGGCATAACAATAGGTGCTCCCTTTGCTACCTCTTCTACAACCTCCCTTTTAGATGGTGTTGGAGGATTTTTCTCAATCTTTACTCTTTTCTCGTCTGAACTCTCCTCGTCCACATCATTACTCTCCTCAAACTCATTATCACTCTCCTTAGGATTTTCAACTTGTTTTTCACTACTGGTTGTTACAACATCCAAGTTCTCCTCAGGGAAGGGTCCTAGAGGGTTTTGTTCAAGCTGGGAGATTTGAGTCTCTAAGGCTATGTTGTGGGTCGCGAGCGACTCAACCACAGTGGTCAATTGCCTAAGGTTTTCACTGTTTTGAAGACTTTGTTTTCTAAACTCCTCGTTCTGGACAGTTTGTGTCTCTACAAAGTGCTCCATATGAGATTCTAACCTAGAGTGAATTAGCGTCGCGTCGGAATCCCTCGTTGATGTTTCAAAGTTGAAATCATGTGATTCTTCTGATTCTTCAAATTGAGTTAGAGTCGTATTTTGTGTTTCCATAAAGCGCTTTGTCATCATTGATATTTCATTAAAATTTCCCAGTAATATTTCAAGTTCGGATTTATAGGATACTTGCGTCTCCTCGAAATATTGGGTATAGTGATTGTAGGGGAAATTTGGTTGAGGATAAGTTTGGTTGGAATTATAATATTCTTGCGATTCCTCAAAACGTTGGGATTGGTGGTTGGAAAGGTAATTCGGGTGAGAATGAGTCTGTGATGCATTGAAATTCTCCAATAGTATTTCGAGGTCGGATTTATGGAATTCTTGTGATTCCTCGAAATACTCAGAGTGGGGGTTGTAGAAAAAAATTGGGTGATACATAGTAATTGGGACAAGATTCGTAGATGCAAAGACTCGCTTCGGGAGTGAGTATTTGGCATACAAATCGAAAGAGGGTTTATGTTGCCTAGTCTAAACGTGCAACAGAAGAATCGTACTTAATTGATTATTCAGTCCCCGGCAACGGCGCCAAAAACTTGATCGGGACTTTATAAGTCTATCGGGATACTAACTGCAAGTATACAGTTCAATCGTTCTAGTTTTAAAAGATTATCGAACCCACAGAGACTGAGGATCAATCGCATACGATCTAATGCTACAGTTTATTTAACTAAGCGATGAATATTCGATTTTTGGGGGGAAACCGTTTAATTAAAATAATGGTAATAGCTATACCGGTATGTGAGAGTCGGACTTCAGGAATTCGGTGAATCGCTTGGCCTATAAAGTATTTCGGTAAAAACTAATTGTTTAAAAACTTGAGACATACACTCTCGTGTTTATGAAATAAGTTATGCTACTAAACCTAGTGGATGCACTTT
This sequence comes from Vicia faba, assembly GCA_948472305.1. Taxonomy (NCBI): domain Eukaryota; kingdom Viridiplantae; phylum Streptophyta; class Magnoliopsida; order Fabales; family Fabaceae; genus Vicia; species Vicia faba. Next base: position 1,772,011,537 of record OX451736.1, read on the forward strand.
AAATTTAATAACACCTTTTGAAAACAATTTGAGTTTAATTAATTTATTAAAACACTCTCGTGTATTTAAAAATTAATGTTTCGTTACCACTATCTGGGTTGAACCCCAGCTCTCGCATGCAGGTTCTTGCCTTAATTAATTTTCCACTCTCGTGGCAAAATCGTGTTAATTAACCTCTCACTCTCGTGACAAGGATAATTAAATTAATCTTGGAAATTGGAAACCAGAAATTGTTTTATAAATAAATATTTTTGGCCAAGGTATCACTGAATTCTTTTGGTTCTTAAGAGTCACATACCGGCAGGGGCGGATCCAGACTTTATATATTGGTGTGGCTAAACATAAAAGAAATTATCGACTAAAATATATTGAAAATAAAAAATAATATTGTTTGATGAAGTGTATTTACAATGAAAACCGTCTAGTATCAATTTCTTGAAAATGAGCTAAAATAACATCATTGTTAATTGTTCCAAGAACATCTCTTTCTATAAAAGTTACAAGACGATCATTTAACCATTGATCACCCATTTTGTTACATAGCTGACTCTTCACAAACTTCATAGCTGAAAAAACACGTTCCACGCTCGCAGTTGCTACTGGCAAGACTAAAGCCAACTTCAGAAGCTTATAAACTATATCAAAAGTGTTACATTTTTTTGTTTCCACAAGTTTTGCACAAAGATCTGAAAGTCCGTTTAAATTTGCAAATTTTGGATCACATCGAACATTTCTAACATAATTCTGAAGCTGATGTCGTACCGCCACTTCCGGCACATCTACAAAATCATTTGATAAAGTTCAACCATCCTCAATAATTTTTTCACATCAAAAGATTCAAATGATGATGAGGGACTCAAACATGAAACACATTGTAAAAGTTCAGTATTCTCTTCATCAAACCTAGCATTGAGCTCATGCAACTGCAAATCTAAAACACTACATAAACAACCATGCTTATAATGATGCAAATTAGAAACACTAGAAGTGATAGCATGTCGTCTAGGTTTCTTCCCTTGCACGTACGCTGCATCCAAATCAGGCACATCAATATCATGCTTATTGAAAATTTCCATAACCTTAGATATAAGTTCTTCCCATCCATCATTTCTCATTTCTTGTAATTCCTGTTTGGTGGCTTTGACAAGTGATAAAGCATTCAAAAGATCTTGATCACGCTTTTGTAGCACTACACTTAAATCATTTGTAAATCCTAAAATCTCAACCATCATGTATAACATGAAAATAAAATCAAAGGACTGAAGCACATCTAGCAAAAGCATAGTTTCACCATATTTTTCAAATGACGTATCTTTCCCGACTTCTTCAAGTACCTCAATAATGGCACCATATAAAGTCATCAAACTAGTGAGAGTCCTAAAGTGGGAACCCCAACGAGTGTCACCCGCTCTAGCAATAGACGATTCTTGATTTAATCCACTACCAGTCTCTATCTCACCCTCTTCAATCAATTTAGCAAATTGAGATACTTGTTTATCCCGAAGAAATTCTTGTCTCTTGTTAGAAGACCGTATGAAATTAACAATCATATTGACCTTACCGAAAAAACCACTAACATCTTTGTGAGTCTTAGCACATGCAAAAAGTGCTAATTGAAGTTGATGGGCAAAACAATGCACATAATAAGCTGATGGATTTTCATTTTGAATTAAAGTTCTCAAACCACCAAACTTACCTCGCATATTGCTAGCTCCATCATATCCTTGCCCCCTTATGCTAGATAAACTCAAGCCATTAATAGACAACAACTTCTCAAGTGCCTCCTTAAGTGACTTAGCACTTATTTCTTTAACACTAACAATTCCAAGAAACCTTTCTTTTACCAAACCATCACTATTAACATAGCGAATAACAACATCCATTTGTTCTTTACCAGCAACGTCACCGGATTCATCAATCAAAACACAAAACACATCATCCGCAATATCACATACAATTTGTTTAGTTATTTCACATGCACAAGCAGCAGCAAGATCCTTTTGAATCTTAGGGGCAGTCATAAAGTTATTTCCTGGAGCACAATTTATTACCTTAGCTATCTCTGGGTTAATTTCCTTTAGAGTGTCCACCAACTCAAGAAATGGCCCCTTAAATAAAGAGTTAAAGGACTCGTCACTCCCTCTAAATGGCATGCCACACCTCAAAAGAAACTTAGTAGCTATAAGAGATGTGTTTACACGAACACGATATTCAGAATTCATTTGTTTAGTTTGATTAACAAATGCAGCCTTAATACTTTGGTTTGGGTTCATGAGAGCGTAACTCATATGCACACAATTAATATGACTATTGGAAGAAGTTCCATGATTAGCCAATCTGTGAGAATTCTTCCAATCACCAAACCCCTATGTCACAAAGTGATCTCCCCCGTATTTAGAGACATTCTTAAACAAAAAACATGGCAAGCAAAATGCCAGGTCCTTAGATTCACTATAATCAATCCAATCATACAAATCAAACCAATTTTTGCAAAATCTACGTCTTTGATTACCTTGAACAGACCAAGGGTAAACAAAATTGTAAGGAGGTTTATGACGACCTATTTTTAAATAAGTTTTCCTTACCTCATTTTGGATGTCAGGATGATAGCTTGAAATTGGAGGCCTAATTCCTGGATCGGTTTCCAACAATTCATAATCGACAACTTTAATACTCTCACTTGGATGTTGAGTTTCCGATGCTTCTAGATTTACCGAAGAAGTAGCTTTGTCTCTAGAAAGCACATGAAAAAATTTCTTCATCCTATAAAGAGAACAATGAAACCATTAAAATTAGCTATTCACTCTATAAAGAAAATAATAAGAACAATTTATTGTAAAGAAAATATTTATGAGAAATTGAAAATTTACTTTTTTAAAACAAATTGGGGTTTTAGGGTTCAACTCAAATAGAACAAAAGAATAAGAAAATTTTGAAATAGTTAGTTTACCTTTGATTTTCAATCACCCATAAACAATGCAAAATGGTGGGGTTATTGGATTAATGAGAGAAAGAGACAAATATGGAAGTTGGTGGGGTTTGAGAAGAAGATAAAGGATTTACTGTGTGAGAGAGAAAGAAATAAAAGAGAGAGAAAATTAAAAGATAAAAGTGAGTTGAAGAGTTATATAATATTAAATATTAAAATTAATTAATTAATTAAATATATATTAATATTAGAAAGAGAAAAAAAATCTGGTGTGGCTATAGCCACACCTAGCCTAAACATGGATCCGCCCATGCATACCGGTACGAATAATTTAGCCGGACATAATAGATTTATCAACAATGCAATTCCAAATATAATTCACAAAGATAATTGGCATAATACAAAAATTGAATAAATATTAATTGCAATAAAAACCTGGAATTAAAGTTGCTATGGTAATCTTGAAGTATTACAATATTCCTTGCAGCTTGATTGAAGTAAATGAATTGTGTTAATTCTTGAATGAAGAATTAACACCTAAAACTAAAGATTTAAATAGAAATTACAACAATGTAGAAAAAACTCTAAAAACAAGGAAATAGAAATAACTGCAAAAATTAATAAATTTGTTCTGAGAAAATTCCTTCGACCCCTTGCAGCTTTGCACTACCACACATATATATAGCCAAGGAAATAGCAGTTGAAAGTGTCTTGAGAAAAGGTTGAGTGGAGGAAATATAGGGAGCATGGTTACTGAGTGGAGGGAAAATAGGGAGAACGAGTCTGCCCTTGCGTTGCCCACGTCTCCATTAATTCATAAAGTTCCTCTTTACGCGTGTGACGGTCGTCATAGGTGGGTGACGGTTGTAATGCGCTTAAATAGAGCATTACGCTCGTCAATGATGTGTGACGAGCGTTCTTTCTAGTTGGGGAGGCGTGACGGTCGTCACAGGGTGTGACGGTCATCACAGCTACAAAATCTCCAGACTTTGCAGATTTGGTTCTTTCTCCTCTGTTTCTTGGTTAACTTCCTTCATGTGGTCCTTTTTCACTGATTTGAGTTGACACATGTTGTACCTGTGAAAAGACACAAAAACTCGGAATAATCAGGAGTTAGACGACTCAATGTATTATAAAAATCGGTAAAAAGCGTAGTAATTATATGATACGATTTCTCGTTATCAGTTTCCAAGTTATTTTGGTGCTCTAGGGGCTAGGGTTTTGAACTTCTAAGGGCTATATCTTGCTCACCTTTTGGTATTTTTGAGTGATTCCAAATACATTCTTCTCCTTAAAGAGTTATCAACCAATCACTTCAAAAGTTTCAAGAGAATTTTATGTGTAAGATGCCTAATGATGAAGAAAGATTACAAGTCTTCTAGATAGGCCATCAAATTCCCTTATGTGACTTCAAAAGATCATAACTTGGCCAATTTTTATCTCCTTGAGCCCATTATTTTTCCACAATGATCTTAAGGATGTGAACTTCAACTCTTATTTTATGTGCAAAGCTTGAAAATGAGTGGAAGATGCCCTAAGAATGCAAAGGATTATAGGCCACCTCATTGATTTTCACCAACTTCACAAGGCCATAACTTTTTCGATACTTGGTATTTTTGAGTGATACAAGTTTCACAATGCTCTTTGGGAAGTCTACTTCAAGCTAGCATAATTTATCAAAGCTTAGTTTTGGAGGAAGACCTTGTTTGGAATCAAAAATTTATAGGTCACGTTTGAAGAAAAACTTAGAATTTTTCTAAGTACAAAAAGTCAGCATCTTTTTCTCAACTTTGACTCATCACAACTTTTAGCCCAAGCATCCATTTGATTCCATTCTTTTCACACTGTAAATATTGTAACCTTGTCTTTCAAATGCTTTAAGAATCATGCCTTAAGACCCCTTGAGCTATGAATTCCATGGATTCAAAGTTGGTACCTTGAAACTGACTTTTTCCTCCAAGTCAGAATTTGAAATGCACAATCCAGCTTCTAATCACTAAATTTCTGTGCGTTTTTACTTCTAATCAAGTTTAAAAATCTTCCAGAAATGATTAGCACATTGAAACGCAAGTTTTGGTTGAGTTTTGAGCAAAATATAAGTCACACTTTTCGTGCTTGCAACTTCACACGATTTCCCTCCAAACTCCATCATTCCACACGCTTGAGCATCCCATTTGATTTCCTATAAATATAGGATTATATCTCACTCATTTTCTCAAACTTAGACAGCCAAAATCACCCTGCAAACTCCCTACACAACTTACTTTTCTGAGATTTCGAATTCCCTTTTTTCTCCACTTTTGAAACCAATTTCTTCATTGATCCTTCATCCTTGAACTTCACTAAAGCTAACAGAAGAAGAATCAAGCCTTGAGGTGTTCCAAATTGTGCTAACCAAGTCTAGTTTCAGAAAATTTTTCAGTGACTTCGTTCAGGTAGAATTCTCAATCAAATTGAACCAAATAAAGCCCTATTCTACTATATTCATCCTTCTGATTCTCACACTTCTTACAATTTGCATTTTCATTGAGAATTGAGAGAGATACTTGGGATTTTCGTGCTCGCTATTTTTTCTGTTTTTTTTTCTTTCAAATTCATCCTTGCACACTTTATATAAATTTGGTGTGAGGGTACCATTAGAATCATCTTGAAGAGACGAATCTAATGGTATCTGTCTGATTCTCTAATTTTACAGTTTGTGGAACCTCAATCTCGGGCGTCTGGAGGTTGAAGACGACCTACGTGTCGTGCTTCAACTATTGATGGTGTGCCATGCTATTTTTTTGAAACAGATGTAGTGTGTTTTCTTTATCATGCGTGTGTCTCAGGAGCCCTTGGATTTGATTGCTTTAGTGAGTCAGACTCCATCCAACGTGTCACATTTTAAGTTGTTTTTGTTTAATAAAGATTGATTCAGTGTGAAATCCAATAAAGTCTATGACATGCACAGCGTGCCAGATCCACTGGATCTGTTTACTAACGCGATGACCCATATTTTTTTGGTTTGTTATTTTATTTTCTGATTTTTTATTTTAATTGACTTAAACTTCAAAAAATCATAGAAAATTCATTTCTGACCCAAAAATTCTGAAAAATTCACAAAAATGTTTTTAAATATTCACTTTCTGATTTTTATTTTTTCATAATTTTATTTTCAGATTTGATATTTTTTATAATTTTCCCTTTATTTTGGCTTGTTTCTAATTATTTAAAAATGCTTTTTGATGTTTTTTTAAATTCTGAAAATTTTTATAAAAGTCATTTTACTTATTTCTGACTTTCTGAAATTTTTATAGAATTTTATTTTGACTTCAACTGTTTTTTATCTTTTTTTACTTATTTGAGTGATTTTAATTAGTTTTAAAATACTTTTCTGTTTTAAAAAATTACCAAAAATTTTATAAAAATATTTGAGGTCATTTCTGATTTTTCTAGGGTCTTTTCAAATTTTTCTTTGATGCTTTGAATATAGTTTGCTATTTTACCTTTTATTTTCATTTTAAAAACAATTCAAAAGTCTTTTTTCTTTTTTCTTTTATTCATTAAATGCAATTTATTATTTTTATTATATTCTGACTATGTGATTGTGGACCATAATCTTCATTAACATTATTGGATCTTGGGTGTTGAGTTTAACTCCACTAAAATGGATGAATGATTTTAATGATAGTTTGATCAAATATTTTGATTTAAATATTCCCCTTCCCTCTTCATCTCATCCTTTTCTCACTCGTATTATATATTATTAGAGGATGATTTACATATCATCTCATTAAATATATGGTACATAAATTGCTATTGACCGGCCTCAAAATATGTGTGACTTCTATATAAGTCCACTTACGATTGCTTAACATAGCGCTAAATTTTATCCCGATTCAAAAAATGATCATTCGTGGCCAAATCTATGTTTGCAAGCCCAAACATGTGTAATTTAAAACCTTTGATCCAATAACCTTGAAATCTATTGTTAGGAGGCTTTAGTCTTATCAATCCTTTAATGAATCTTCATAAATTTTGGAACTAAGTGAATCATTTAAACATCGTTGATCATTTATTGTTGCCTTGAGATTTTGAAATGAATGATATACTTGACAAAAATCAAATGAAACTTGTTGTTTAGAGACTTTGATTTTATCAATATTCTAATGAGTTTTCAAATGCAAGTTTCAATATGGTCATTCAACTAACCTCTAATTCCTAACAATTGACTTTATTTTATGCTTTTACTTTATGCTTTTTATTTTGAGCACATTTATTTTAGCATTTTTGTTTCATGCTACTTTCATCTTTGCTCATTTAAACATTTATCTTTATGTCATTTTCATTTTACTCACTTGAACTTTTCATTTCTTTTTGAAGATATCTAATAATCAACTTGAACTATAAAAAACTTTAATGTTACTTGGACTATTTGGTTACTATCCTTGGCATTTTGGAATTATGGACTTTTTGGACTTATGATTAGACACCTTGACCTACCTTGAGACTTTGGTGACTTCTATTGTTATTTTGTCTGGAGCTCTTGGGGTTTACCCTAAGATATTGGGTTGTTTGTTTTCTTTGTGTGCAGGTTATTCTGTTTATGTGCTTTGTCTATGATTATGAATTCATCTGTATACCGCTGTTACTCTGCCCAATTTTTGTGAAGACTTAATACATTTGAAGCTTGGTTTTCTTAAGAGGTTGATTATATTTGATTGTTTGGTTTCAATCCAATGGATGGGAATTCTACATTGACTCATTATGTCAAGTGTTGACTTCTTGTTCATTAGACGGTTCTTTTCCCTAGCTTTTACCTTATGCTTTAGGATAGTCCCTTCATCTCCTTCTGTCTTCTTTAATTTCAAAAATCTTCTCCCTCATTTTCAAAACTATTATTGTTTTTAAACTTGAATAGCTTTCACAATAAACTTAGACTTAGGTCCATGCATTTTCAAAATATTTTCTTAATCAAACTTTAAACAACTTAATCATACTTTGATATTTTTTGTGAGAAGACTAAAAGTCAATCAATCTCATTCAAACCATTTTGCCACTTTGACTTTTTACTTTAAACTTTTCTCAAAAGATTAGACTCTGTCAATCCTCATAGTGATGCGAGCTACTATACTTCTACGATATGTAGTGAAGTGAGACATTTTCCACTTGGGTGTTGAGTGATGTTTTGTTGATTTTAAAATCCAAGCTATATCCTCCACTTTGAGATAATGCAAATTCTCATTTCTCATAATCGTGGGAAGTAAGTATGTTCTTCCACTCGGATAAGACGATGATGTCTCGTCTCTTAAAATTAACCAACACACTTGTGTTTTTAAAATTTTAAAGGTGAACTACTAGTATCCTGATCCCTATTGCACGAAAGGTGGTATGTAGGCATTAAAGGTTCGCAATCGCGACAGGTGCAAAAATTGTGAAAAATATTTCTCTTCTCATCACCACCATCTATTTTTATACAACTCTTATAGCCAAAATACATAAATTTTCAAAGAGATTCCTGCGGAGTATCGTAGATGTTTAGGGTGCTAATACTTTCCCTTTGTATAACCAACCTCCAAACTTAGATTCTCTCCCCCTTTTTGGGTTATTCGCTCTTTTTCCATTCCTTTGGAAACAATAAAGCGCGATGACAATTTTTATTTGATATATGCGAGTTAAGTCAATCCGATAGCTTAGTCTCAATATTTCTACCGCTACACTTACCATTTAGTTCATGGTTAGCCTGTTTAAAATCATAAGTTATAAGATCAGCCTGTTAAAATCTCAAGAGGTTGTTAGTTATCATGTTAAACCAATTTGAACTCAGTTATTTTTATGGAACTTCGAGACTAACCACTACAAGGTCCGTTTTGTGTAGAGAAGAGTAATCACTTCAATCTATAATTGGGAAGGAAGCTTGGTCACTTCAGTCTTAGCAATTTCATTGGAGAAGATGCAAACGATCATAAGACAATATTTTGGTTGTAGGAAAACCATCATTTCCTTATATATGGGTGTTCATGAGCTTTACCTACTAAAAGTTCTCAAGCATTTAATAAAAACTCTCAAGATCTATTTTTGGGAAGAGGAATAGGTCTTTTATTTGTGGCCGAACCTTTATAACTCTTGGTGTTCTTCTTCTTCCCTTAAACTCTTTAAATTCTGCATTTTATTTCAATATTTATTTTTCGCTGTTTAGATATAGAAAAATATTTTCAAACTTTGATTTTAATTTTAAAAAGTTTTCAAAACCACGTTTTTCTAAACCATACAATTCACTCCCCTCTTGTGTGTGAAGTCTCAAGTCCAATAAAATTTAGAATAAAGAGTTATAAATCAAGTCTCAAGAGATCAAATATTAAAAATTAAAGAATTCAAGTTAAATAGTCCAAAACAATTCATGTCGATGATACAAAAATTCTCCGAATGGAAGAGCAAGATACACCATTTAAGAAAAGGTTTTGCATGCTTATGGAGTTCAAGATACAATTTCCGGATGTCTAATTCCTTTACTCTAGGTGTTTTGTAACACGATTTTCAACTTAAGATGCTTAAACATAAAAATAAAAAAAAAAGAAGTTTGGTTCCATTACAAATTTTAGAGTTATAACATGATCTCCTACTTTTTTTTACCATGACAATATCTTTATTCTATTATTTGTGAACAATAATTCTCACTATTCTCAATATAACTTTCCAGGCTCAAATTAAGGTATAATTTGTCTTTATTTCAAATAAGAATTTTTCCGCTTAATAGATCATTATCTGTTATCAACGGAAAAATATTTTTCATCTTAAATTATAAATTAAGGTAATTTAGTTTGCACCAATTTTAAGAAAGCATAAATTTTATATACAATAGAATAATATATATATATATATATATATATATATATATATATATATATATATATATATATATATATATATATATATATATATATATATATATATATATATATATATATATATATATATATATATATATATATATATATATATATATATATATATATATATATATATATATATATATACTTCAATTTATTTATGAAATCAAATAGAACGTCTTCCAAGGCTTTCCTTTTTCTTTTCTGCTCAATTTTCTTCAAGACTTTTATTCTTGTTAGCCAGGATAGAAATTTGGTTGTCAATATTATTAGGCATTTTCTTTTCATACACTTCTATAATGTAGATCGCACGTCTAAAAATTTTAAGTTGTTTTAAAAAAAATTTAAAGATGTATTTTTGAACGTATTTTATTTTGTTTTATTTTGTTAAAAATTGGTTCGAAAATGCATCTTTAAACTTTTTCAAGGTGAATGCGGATATACATCTCTGAAAATACCAATGGCTCCATTAACTACACGTTTTTCCATTAAAATTGACGTTGTTGTTGGACGTCGGAGACTCTATCAATTTTAATCAATATTAGAGTCATAGGAATTGTATCCTCGCATTCTGACCCTAGCGTTCTTGCGTTGTTGGCCTTTACGCGACATAGCATTAAAAATTTGATTTTTAAAAAAATCGACTATGAATCGAAATTTTACCGTGTCATTTCATCAGAAAAAATCATAGATCAAAGTCTCTTATTTTGAGACAAAGTACATGACACCACCTTAAAACTCTAAATTCTTTACTTTTCTATTTTATTTGATTTATTTTCTGTTTTCATATTTTTTTTAAAATCTAAAAAAAATTGCAGACTCTTAATTTAACTTTTAGTTGTTTAGATTTTTATAATTCTATTTCAATCGTGTTTCTATTTTTCAATTGTTTTTTTCATTAGAGATGTTGTTGGTATTTACATATTTATTGTATGAATTAAATTTAAAAAAAAAACACAACAAATAACTTTTTAGACATGCATATCTAAAAAATACTATTTTTCGTAAAATATTAAAATTTATTCAAAGATATATCTTCGAAATCACTCATTTATGTTCAATTTTGTAAAAAATATATATATTTGAAAATACATATTTAAATTTAAAGCGTATTTTCTTTCTTTTCACCACATACTCGAGAGACCACAAAAGAGTGGGAAAAAAATTACCATATTATTATCATCATCGTTAAATACGTGTAAAAAGAAGGCCTTGGTGGCTGCTTCGTCGACCTGGATCAAGTCAAACTTGCTCATTTTTATTGACTAGGCTTTTTTTTTCGTGGTCATAGTTTTTTCTTTTTCTTTGTTTCAACTTTCATAAGAAGAGTTCTCTCATCCATGCCACTTTAAATACATTTACATTGTTCATGATACTGTGATTGGAGAAACATATTCTTTGGCTACTCTTTGAAATAGTTAATTGTAATCTATTTTAAAGCGAATAATAACACGACTCCTTCGCTGGAAAAGTAGTAAAAAACAACACAGTAGAATTGATTTTGCTTAGTTGGAGCGCATTATAATAAAATCAGGTAAAGTGAATTTGAGAGATTCAAATTCATTTCATTTCAACAAAACTCATCATTGCAAATTGTAACCGAAACAGTGAGAAACTGAGAGGATGGGTCACGAACACTCCAAACTCTCGTCGTCGTCGTCGTCGGAATCGGAGGGAAAAGGATCGCGTCTTGATCGATTCAAACACCGCCTTCACTTTCGCCGCAAAACTGCTTCTGCTACTAACGCTCATTCCTCCACTAACAAACTCCTCTCCGCCAACAACTTCACCGGAATCGCTCTCTTCGCACTCCTCCGTGTAATTCTCCTCACAATCGGATTGATTTTCAGTGAATTGGAATATGTGATGACTGTTTTCTTTGTAATGTAGGCGGAGATGCAGTTCAAGGATAAATGGATCGCGTGTCTTTCACTTGGAGAACAAACTTTCCGTACCAAGTGTTCTGAAAAGTTAACAACACTTCAATTCTTCATCATCATCATCGTCACTTTATTATTATCATTATTGTTATTCCAATTATCTACTATCTCGTTCGTGTATTGATTTTTTTTTTTTTTTTTACTATTATTATTGCTGGTGATGCAGTACAGATAAACCGGTTTGGAATTCTGTGAGTACTCTCTTATCTAATCTATTGACAATTTTTTATACTATAAATATAGATATATGGTCTCAAAAGTAATGCCTTATTATGAAAATGACACTCACACAACCACACCGTTAATAATTTTAAAAAATGAATAAATTAAATGTAATTATAAATGTCGATGTTGATTTCGGATACATACACCGACACGGACACACCTGTTTTCAGAGGTGTCGGCTACACTACAAATGATGACATCATACACCATATTAGGAGTACAGTTGGAGTACGGTTTACATTTTTTATAGGGTGTCTCTACAAAAGTGTGTCCAAATAGCATTGCTTCTTGATTATTTACTGTTAGTTAGGTTCTTGCATTGATAGTTTGGTTTGCTTATTCTAAATGTTGGTGTACTGAATTCGATGATATTTCTTTTGTGTGACTGATATTTTCTTCTGCAGGAAAAGAAACTTTTGTTGGAACAGAACGGGCCTCATATTGCAAGAGTTTCTATCTTTGAGGTTGTGCTATATATAAGAATTAAGAATTAACAGTATTACCTTTTCATTGGTTATATGCATTATTACCCTGTAGTAAGCGTAAAGTTTTCTTTGGGGGTGGGGGTTGTAATTGGGCGCGGAGTGAGACATCACTTTGTTAACCTGAGATAGAGAAGATCAAGGAAAACAATAAATAAAATGGATGAGAGAACCACTCTGAGTTTAATGATCCATCTTTAGATATGAATCGTGACAGGGATTTATAGTATTGTTTGATAAATATAACTGAATTTACGAAATGAAAATATCTTTAATTGTTGTTTATTGTTTTACATTAAAGAAAAAAAAAGCTTCATGTAGTATACAAACTTAAATTGTTTAACTGTTGTAACTTTAGGGCCCTTGCTCCTAAACACTGCATCTAATTTGATTTTTTTTCTCTCATGTAGACCAACAAACTGTCCAGCAATACTCTTGTTGGATACTTGGAGATTGATCTGCTTGAGTTTCTAACCAAGGTAAGGAAACTTTTTTTTTTTTTAAAGAAATCACAGATGTTAGACTTGTTAACTTATCAGCTTCTTCCGTGTCCTTTCAGCATTATTCATTTTACAGACTTTCATTATGAATGATATTATGGTGCAGGATTCTGATTCTGACATTGAAAAATTCAACGTTTTAGATCCTTCAGTCCCTGGAAAAGTGGTTGGCAACATCTCCATTTCATGCTCTGTAGAGGTATATGGTATACTAATACAATACAATTCTTTTGTTGTTAGGGTAAGATAAATTTTTCTAACAATTTTAAGTGAAAATTAACAGGATCCAATTGAAACAGAAAAAGGCTTTGTTAGACGCATTTTATCCATCGTGGTAAGATTGATCTTCCTCTACTTTCTGATTACTCATGTTTGTTGTGAGCATAGACCTAATTTATGAAGGTAGCACAAAAAGTGGTGATATATAGTCTCATCCATCTATATCAGGATATTGGTTTTAAACCAAAACTTCACCTTGGATTGTTACTTAGACTGTTTTGATATTGACACATATTTGCAACATGTTATGCAAATTGCTACCACTGGTAAATATTATTCGATGACAATGTCAATTTATTCAAGATATTTCCCTTATCTATTGGAGGATCTTAAAGCTTGAAAGGAAGTCTATATAAGTTGAATGCATAAAAGAACATTTGAAATCTTTGATATTATTCAGCGCCATTTAATGTCAACTACATAATTTATGCTTTTATGCAGGACTACAATGAAGATGGGATGCTTTCGTTTTCTGAATTTTCTGATCTGATTGATGCTTTTGGCAATCAATTAGCAACCAGCAAGGTTCAAACTATTTTGCACATTATACAATGCTGTTATCTTTGTTTTGAACTATTTTCTAGCTAAATTATCATCAGTGTTCTTCTGTACCTGGATATGGATTTGGACTTTGATTTTTAAAAAAATTATCTTCTAATTTCAGATATTATGGCTTATATAAACTAATAAAATCTGAATGTTGGAATTTAGAACCTCGATTTTGGACAATGGAAACTAGCTTTTTTGGTCATATCAAAGTCCAAATCTTCACTATAAAACGTCCTGGGTTTAAGGTTCAAATAATGAATCTTTGCCTTATAAATCATAAAATGATTTTACAAAATAACATCTAGTTTTGTATATACATATTATACTGCTTCAGCAATACATTCTTTTTCAATAGAAAGCGGAGCTGTTCAAAGCGGCTGACAAGAATGGAGATGATGCTGTGAGCATGGATGAACTGGCTTCTCTTCTTGCTTTTCAACAAGAAAAGTAATGATCCATCTAGAATACAAGAGACTAAAAGCTTTGGCTTTGTATGGATGTTGTTGTCTTTTGCTAGCAGTAGAGATATTACTATTAATTATAAATTTTCCAAGTGTTGTTTCTTTACATTTGTTTGGTTCTTATATGGCTAGCTAACTTCTGGTGTAGCAGGGAGCCACTGTTGAATTGCTGCCCTGTTTGTGGTGAGGTTCTTCATATTTCTGATCCGTTGAACAGCATGATCCACTTAACTCTTTGTTTTGACGAAGGGACGGGAAACCAGGTGATGGCTGGAGGATTCTTGACAGATAAGCAGGCTTCTTATGGGTACAATATTTGCAAGTTGCTACTCATTTAAGCCTTAAAAGACTGGAGAACATGATTTTTTTTTTACCTAATGGTTTATATAACAGTATTTTAGTGGCATATACTGCGGTTATGAATTTATGGTTTTAATATCACGAGATAATAAAAAACACTCGTTTACTTTTTGGTTTATATAGTTGGTTCTTCAAGTTGAGTGAATGGGCCCATTTCTCATCCTATGATGTCGGTATTCGATCTGGATCAAGTTCTTCCCATATTCTGGTATGCCATATTTCTTTCCATACCAATTTCCTCTTTCTTTGTATCACGCATCGTGCCTGAATGTATGTTTCAAGTTATATCAGGATGATCAATCAAGAACCTCTCTGAAATTCCTTCTATCCAACACTGATAACTGAGTTTACGAATCACATTCACCATAATTAGAAGAAGGCTACCAAGAACAATTATCAATCCTTCCGGCACCCTTTTCATTTGGATTATAAGCATCAACATTTGTTGTGCATACCTTTTTTTAAGTTTCAAGAATTCGAATTGTATTTGTTCAACAAATTCATGAAATTTGAGAACTAAAAATATCCTTAACGATAATTTGAGGAAATTAGAAATGCCATACAAAATACTGGTATTTTTATTCCAGATTTGTACCTCTGCACCCTTTCAACGTGTTATGTATCTACTTCATCTTACTTTTGGCTTCAGGTATATGATCGAAAGTCTCGAAGGCTTGTCGAGGAACAAATTGACAAAAAGATTGTTTTGTCAATGAGGGCTATTTATCAGTCAAAAATAGGTCTTGGTCTAATGGACATAGGTATGTGGGTTTTATATTTATTTCTCTTAATAGTTGAAAGAAATTGTAGGCTAAATGCATATGTAACTTCACAAGTCACTGCTCTTTGTCATGGCCCTTGTGATACAGTACTGCTGATGTGTTGCCAGTAGAACTATTGCTAGAAAAAAATTTCTGGTTGAAACATGCTGTGCCGATATTAGATCTTGCTGACATTTCTTTAACCTGATTTTGTGTTTTTTTAGTAGATTACTTACTACTAATAAAAAAAAATCAATTTAAAAAAATCTATTTCATCCTTCTGTTACTTGGGTTGCACTTACCTGAGACATGGGATTTGACATCAATATCAGATTCAGATTGAACTCTAATAAACTTTTCCATCGGCGTTGAGTTAGTCATTTGCCTTACTATAGTGAACCTCTGGTATGCAGGGGTGAAGGAGCTCCTGCAAAACATTTCTGAAAAGCAGGGAGCCAAAATGGATTCACTTGAATCGGCTGCTGATATACCGAAATTCATTGAATCTTATAAGGTATGACAATGTTTATTTTAGTTCTTTGTGGGTAGCATAATTTGATTTTGACAAGTTGTGGAACAATGCAATTCTTGGTTATGTAAATGTGGCGCCCGTTGTTTCTGTGCTGTCGTTTCCTTTGGAGTTTTGCTTGTCATCTTGTGCATTTTAGCCATCTCATCTAATGATATACAATTCTTCCTTTTTAAATACAAAATACACATTCTATGTGTGCTTAATAGATGAGCAACTGCTTTGTTTCACTTTCACAAATGGGCTATATTTCCGGCAAACTGGAAGAGCCACTCTTACCATAATTGACAATACAATAGGAAATGAGAATCATATACGTGTGCATACAATTATTTAAAAATGGCACTATAATGTTATGTGTGTGTGTGTATATATGTGTGCGTGTGTGTGTCTGGTGAAACAGTTTTAAGGCATATTAGGATGCTGTTTTGTTTCTGCCACTTTTTTCCTTCCATTTTTCACCTAGTTCTTTACGTGCTGGACTTGGCTGACTATAATCACATTCATCTTATAAAGAGAATATTGTCTTGTAGGGTCAAATCAATTTGGCTGAAGTCAAGTATCCACTGGAACACTTTAAGGTGGGATAAAACTGCAGTTTGAATTCTTTTTGTTATTTGCACACTTGCTTCTGAACACACTTTTTATCCTATTGGTTATTTAAAGATGGTTTTCTGGTTCGATCGATCATGCTTAAAAATTAATATAATAATGGTGTATCATATGCATATGGTCTTATGACTTAATTTAGTAATGGTCTTATGATTTAATTTAGTAAATATTATTTCATGTGAAATATTTTCAGAAAAACATTAACTCCCCCTCCTGTGTTTTCTTAGCTAGGCGATATTTCATTTAGTCGTTATCTATGCTTGAAAAATAATCTGTTACCTTCATTCTGGTTAAATACAAACACTCCTCTTACTAACAACTTTCATTCTGGCTACAGTATGTTTTTATTTACAATTATAACTTCAGTTTTTTTTCTTCACATTTTAGTCATATTCAATGTGCTTTTGTGGGACCCTCAAGTTCTCCTGCTTTACTCACTGATCTCTACGAAGTACTGAAAGAATTTGTTTTTCATTGAGCTTGCTACATATATTTTGTTTGAACAATTTGGAATGAAAATGAACAAAATCTAACCAATGAACATACTGAAAGTCATTTATACTTCATTATGGTAGAGTATTATCTTGTTTATGACACCTATCTTGAATAATGCTCCGGGCAGACATTCAACGAATTTTTCATTAGAGAGTTAAAGCCGGATTCAAGACCAATTGCTTCAGCTGAACACGACAATATTGCTGTATGTGCGGCCGATTGTCGTCTAATGGCATTTAAATCAGTTGATGATAGTATGAGATTTTGGATAAAGGTATTTCTCTTACATCTCTTGCATGTGGAAGGTTTCTTGTCTCAGGAATGCATTTTCTTTTTAATATTTAGATAGATGTTTGTCAGTTGAGAATACGCACTAGAGTAAGACATATTTATCAGTCACAACTAGAAGTTGGCAATGAGTGTTTTCTATTCTGTTTGAATTTAGGAAAAAATAAATAATAAATATGATAAAGTTATGATTTTTCTCGTTCAATTTGGACCTGCATGATTCGCCTGTAAGTTAAGACAGAGGTGTGGGGTAGGGATTGCTTTTTCTTTTATGAGATTACAATCCGGTTCGTTTTTGGTTAAGTGAAATGATTTAGTTGCTTGAACAATTTTTAATGATAATAGTGTGATGTGAGTGTGACTAGTATGAAGCACGAATGCTTTTGAAATAGTGAGCTACTCTTACCGGCTATATATCCGGTAGTAGTAGTAGTAGTGATGCTTCCTTTTTTAATTATTTGGTTCCGAATGAAATTTTTGGTTTTCTCATATATTAATATTATATTATTTATTTTAGTTTCTTTGTTATTGTCACTTAATACAATTTTTTACTTTTTAAATTTTTATTGTGATGTTTTGTTGTGAATTTTAAAATAGTTCTCCCATGTTACAATATATATAAAATAAAACTATTGTTTTTTATTGATGTATTCATACGTCTTTTTTAAGTGATGTATCCCGTACCGTACCTATGCATGACACTGACCACTATTATATCCAACACATTTTCTTTATAATTTATTTTGTCTTCTTATTTATCAGCTACAAGGAAAATCATATATATTGGGATATCTCTCTTTCTCTTTATTATTAATCTTTTATATTCATGTATGTACTCAAAATGAAATTCTTTTGGAATTGTTGTTTGTTGCTTTCAGGGTCGAAAGTTTTCAGTTCAAGGCCTTCTAGGGAAAGAACTGTGTTCCAGTGCTTTTGTTGATGGAACACTTGTGATTTTCCGTCTGGCACCACAGGTGTTTGATGCTTTCTTTCATTGCCACTTTAATTTTGTGTTCTTTTGATTGCAATTTTTTATTTGAATGTTTATCTATTGCAGGATTATCACCGTTTCCATTTGCCGGTGTCAGGAATTGTTGAGCAGTTTGTTAATATCCCTGGATGCCTGTTTACCGTATGCATGCGAATTAATAGCTGGGAAAATCATATTTTATTTACAATGTCTATTTTCTGTCATTGTGTGTTAACTATCATTTGCAACTTTTTCTGACTTGTTCTGTTTCTCTTAGGTCAATCCCATTGCTGTAAATAGCAAGTACTGTAATGTCTTCACAGAGAATAAGCGAGTTGTTTCAATAATTGAAACAGTAGATTTTGGAAAGGTTTGTGATTGCAATTAATTAGCGTGTCATGCACGAGTTTGTAATACTATCCTACTGAAGTTGTTTTAACAGAACACCCTATAAGTTCCCTGGCTCCTCTGCAATTTCATCTAATCCCTGCAGATCTATATGTTACTTGTCTCTGAGTTACCTATGATTTGTGTTCAGGTGGCATTTGTTGCAATAGGAGCTACAATGGTTGGTAGCATTACTTTCACAAAAACACATGGCGACTATGTCAAGAAGGGAGACGAGGTTTGTAATCCGGCCATTTACAGTAAATTACTGTTTTTCCAATTTTCTTCATTGTGTTCTTGTTTATAATTGGCATATGTCTGCTTTAATTGACAGTTTGGATATTTCTCTTTTGGCGGAAGCACTGTAATTTGTGTTTTTGAAAAGGTTGGTATTTTAATCGTTTTACTGTCCATCTTTTATCTTTCGGTTAATTATTTTTGTCATTTCATGTTTGAAATCTATTTAGTGACTTTTAAAACCTCAACTGAAATCTATTTTCCCTCTTATTTTTGTCGCCGTGCTGTGCAGGATTCAATTGCAATTGATGAAGACCTTCTATCAAATAGCGCCAGATCACTGGAGACTTTGGTTACTATGGGGATGAGATTGGGTGTCTCCACGAGGAATCTGTCTTGACAGCTGAGATCGTGTGGACTAACTTAGAAATGTTAATATTTTGGAATGTGTAGTTTTGGGTATTTTTAATTTATTTTGAATCATGACAGCGTTGGTTATTGATGGTGGATATTTCCCATAATCTTGAAACTTTTTTAATCTCCTGAAAGGAAAAATCTGGAAAAGTTGCGGTGATTACACATTCTAACTCCAAGCTTACCTCAAAACTCTTCAAACATGTACACTCTCAATGCCTTGGTGATTATGTTGTTTGAATTTCAATAGAGAAATAGATCACTTTCAACTTTCCTTTGACCATTTATCTCTCAAGAAATGAAATATAGTATCAATGTCTTTACTTCTTCCATGACACAGATGATTTTTGGCAAGATTCATGGTTGATAGATTGTCAATCATCATAGGCACAGGCTGCAGTACCTCCATTCTCAGTTCAGACATCAAAGAGCTCAACCAGAGTTTAACATGCTGCAAAACTTTCTGTCATGTACCACGCCTTGCTTGAGTAAAGTGCAATGACTGCCGTGAAATTGGTGCTTTATGTAATTAAGCATATATTGTTGTACTTCTTTCAATTTTATCACCACTGAAATCAACATCTAAATAGAAAAGTATGACATCTTCTCCTTCCACTTTTTGATTTGGAAATAGAATTACATAGTCTTAAGTATCTTGGAAGCACCTTAGAAACCTCTCTACAACAATGAGATGAGTCGTCTTAGGATTCTCCATGAACCCAATTACAGTTATAACTCTAGCATAAATTAGGCCTGCTATTGCACAAATATCTCTTAGAACCTACAATTTGCTTGAATAGTGTTATCAACTCCATCTTCATCTTCTGCCTTTGTGAGCTTTACATTCACTTCTACTGGAGTTGGTGTAGGTTTGTAGCTACTTTTGTTGAACCGTTTTATCATGTTATTAGCATACCTTGTCGATGGAGGATAGTGCTTGCAATAGTGTACACTGTCCCATTGTGTTCATATTGAGCTTGTATATCCATTTGACACATATTGTGTTCATATTGCGTATTTGATTCTTGTCAATTGCATCAATCTCTTTTATCATAACATTATTCCACTCCTTATTGTACATTTCTTCTTAAGTATCGTATTTGATTCTTGTCAATTGGAACAATCTCTTTTATCATAACATTATTCCACTCCTTATTGTACATTTCTTCTTCAAAAGTTAATGGTTATCAGTTGGAAAATAGAAGAGTAAAATGGATCAATTCTCGGTCATTATCAATTACATCATCCGGATGTCTGAGACGACACTTATTATCTTGATTTAGTTGTGCACTTTTGTATATTGTTTTAGATTGTTCGATGATGATAAATCTAAGGCTTGTTTCTCGAAGAAAAAAAATTACATCATCCGGATATACTTCAAAAAGTTGTGCTTCGTAAAAAGAAGAAAAAAAAAGTCAACTTAGTAGTTAATTTAATTTAATGTTTAGCTTTGATCTCTTAATTAAAAAAAAGTAAAATACTTTTTTTTCCTTTAACTATACTCTTAAGTTAAGTTTGGTCTCTTAATTTTTTTTTTTTGGTGTAAAATTGATCATTTAACTTTTTGTTAAATGCATGAGTCCTTTTCGTCTATTTCGTTAGTCAAAGTCGGTTAAATATTTACGTGACAGTGATGATCAATTCTTAGCGTCGAAAAAACTGACGCTAAAAGTTATTTTGGATTTTAATTATTGTTCTTCATCTTCTTCCCCAAAATTTTAAATTCCATTGCAATTGAAATTGAAATTCATAAAAAATTCATAAACAGAACCTCCCTCCACACTCCAATAGCACATCTCGAAGATAACAATTTTCATTTTTTGTTTCTATTCCGCAATGTAGCCTTTGTTTCTAAATTAAGTAGAACTTCACCCTTGTTTGGATTGATTATGTAGAAATTCTTAATTTTGAAAATCCCAACATTCTGATTTTTGTTCTAATCTGCAATTTAGTCTTTGTTTCTATTTAAGAATTTAGATTTAAATTATTTATCTTGTATTAAACATTTGATTTGAGTATTTATGGCTCTAAGAATTAAAAAGAAGAAAATGAATCAAGAAATAGAAAAAGGAGAATACCATCCATGAAATTGGATCCACCCTGCAACCTTTCATCTTCCCCAACCACCATACCTAACCACAGTCCGTCTAACTTCCCTCCAAACAACCACAAAAAGCACTCCCTCGATTAACCACATATCAACAACCTAACACCTACGTCTGACGATACCACCTTACCAACTTGCGATCTCTACTGATCCAACAACCATATAATATATATCGAAACTCCATCTCCATGGCCAAACGAAAAATGTGAGTCTCCAATCTTTTATAAACAGTTTCCGATCTACTCACATCAAAAGTCCCAAAAAAACCCATAACCAAAAGCTTCATCGCTTCAGGAACCAGCGTTGTTGGTCGAGGTCTCCAACGGTCCACAAACTGAGAACATTTTGGAACAAGCGGTGTAGGAGAATTTGTTGAACAGTGAGAAGAGGTGAAGCAAATCTCCAATTGGAAATCCACCAAAACCTATGATGAATTTCTATCAATCTTGATAAACAAGATTGATATCACTACACAATAACAATGAAAAATATGAATGAAAGAAAATTATTTTTCTACAGAGTTTGTCTCTGCCCATAAATTATAGAAAACTTTCTTATTCACTTGCAACTGTAAATTCTGTGAATACAACTTAATAGATTTGATTACAAAAAATAGGGGTTACTCCCTCTATTTATAGATTTAAGTTAGCTTGCTCTCTAAGCCAAAAGCCCAAAACTATAAAAAGCCCAAAAAACCTATTTTGGAACTAAATCAAATCTATTATATTTTAGATTTAAATCAAATCTATCTAAATCTAAATAAAAAATTTGTGTGTAACAAGTTTTTTTCACACTAAATCAAATCTTTTCGACATTTCATTGTCTTTGTCAAGCAAACTGCTTCGACACAAGGAATTACTTTTAACACATCACCTAATTCATTATGTTTAAGCTATCTACATTCATCATAACTCTTAGTCTTCGAAATACTTCGACTTGCACTCCCTTTGTCATGATGTCTGCAATCTAATTCTCAGTTCTATACTGTTCCAAATTCATCTTCTCATCTACTATCTGCTCTCGAAGATAGTGGAACCTCATTTCAATGTGGTTGCTTCGACCATGAGCTATCAGGTTCTTCGTCAGGTTGATAGCTGACATATTATCGATCTTCATAGTAATTGCTCCATGATCTTTCATGTTATCTCTTCGACCAAGTTCATCATCCATGTTGCTTGACATGGACAAAGAGAAGCATCTATGTACTCTACTTCGCATGATGATAATGCCACTAATAGTTCCTTTCTCGAACTCCAAGCAACTGGTGCACCACCTAGCATAAACATGTATCTTGCCGTGAATTTTTTATCCTCGGCATCACTACACCAACTCGAATCAGTGTATCCCACTAACTTGCATTCTTTTCCCTTATCAACTACAAGAAATAAAATGTCATAGTTGAGAGTTCCTTTGAGATACCTTAGTATCCTCTTCCCCGCTGATAGATGTGATACCTTTGGCTTCTGCATGAATCTACTTATCATACCCATAATGTATGCTAAGTCCGACCTCATATGAAAAATGTATCTTAATGACCCAAAAAGTATTATGTATTGGGTTGGGCTGACATCATCTTCTTCTGAATCTTTTGACAATTGCAACCTTGGTTCAGCAAGTGTTGAAGTTGAATTGCATTCTTCCATCTCAAATCTCTTGAGAATTTCTCCTGTATATCTTCTTTGATGCATCATCAAACATTTACTGCTCTTGTAGAATTCGATGCCAAGGAAATATGAAATGTCACCCAGATCAGACATTTCGAATTCCTTGCTGAGATCAACTTTGAAGTCTTCGATCTTCTTTTTGCAGCTACCTGTTATTAACAAGTCATTGACATAGAGACATAGAATAATCAATTCACTATTACTTCTTCTTACATATACTCCATGTTCAATTGTTCACTTCACAAATTCCTTCTCCCTTAGAAAATTAACAATCTTATTATTCCAAGATCTTGGAGCTTGTTTCAATCCGTACAGGGCTTTATGCAACCTGTACACCTTTCTCTATTTGTTATGTTTCACAAATCCAAGTGGTTGTTTAACATAAACTTCATTGTCTAAGAGTCCATCAGGAATGCATACTTCACGTCCATCTGACATATGTACAAATTGTTTATTTATCTTAGACCAACAACCAACCTGATTATTTTGATCCTAACCACATGTGTAAAAACTTCATCGAAGTCGATTCCTTCTTTTTGGAGAAATCCTTTAGCCACGAGCCTCACTTTGTGTCGATTTACTTCCCATTTGGGATTCATCTTCTCTTTGTATACCCACTTGACATCAATTGCCTTCTTGTCTTGAGGCAATTCGATAAATGACCAAGTGTTGTTGTCTTCGATGGACTTCACTTCTTCGTTCATTGCTTTCATCCACTTCGAATCCTTCAATGCTTCATCTACATTGACAGGTTCGACATCTGCATAGAAAGCATAATGTACCAACTCACCTTGATTATCTATCACATCATATGATGTAATCACATAATCTTGAAATCTTGCAGGCATGTGTCTTGTTCTTTGAGGTCTTCTTGTACTTGGTTGGTCTATAACTGTTGGTTCTTCTTGTCAAACTTCTCTTTCTACTTGAGTTTCTGGTTTTTCAAGTAAGATTCCCACTGAATCTTTCTTGACATTTTCAGTCCAATCCCAATATTTAAGCTCATTTATGATCTTGTCCCTACTAATCATAATCTGCTTGTTCACTGGGTCAAACAACTTCTAACCTCCTATCGAATAATATCTTACTAGAATAATTTGACTCGACTTGTCATCAAGTTTTTTTCTCAACTGATCTGGAACATGTCTATGTGCTATAGATCCAAATACCTTCAAATGAATCAAGCTAGGATTCACACCAAACCAACATTCTTCTGGAGTAATTCCTTCTAACTTCTTCGTCAGTCATCTGTTCAATATGTATGTTGCAATTGACACAACTTCACCCCAAAACTCTAGGTAAATGCTTTCCTTTCAACATACTTATCACCATATTCATGATGGTTCGATGCTTCCTTTTTGCAGTTCCATTCTGCTATGAAGTGTAGGGTGGCACCACCTCATGCACAATCCCTTCTTTTTCACATAATTTGTCAAAGTCTTTTGACACATACTCTCCACCACCATCAGTTTTCAAAACTTTGAGCTTTCAATCACTTTGTCTTTCGACCATAGACTTAAACTTGGAAAATACCTCGATCACTTTACTTTTCTTCTTGATCGGGTAAGTTCACAGTTTTCGACTGTAATCATCTATGAACGTGACAAAGTATTTGTTACTCCAAACGAATCCACCTGGATTGGTCCACATACATCAGAGTATATGGCTTCGAGAATAGCCTTCGACCTGCTTCCTGCATCCTTGTTGAAGCTATTCTTGTGATGCTTCGCCTGCACATATTCCCCACATACTTTGTTTC
This sequence comes from Vicia faba, assembly GCA_948472305.1. NCBI lineage: Eukaryota > Viridiplantae > Streptophyta > Magnoliopsida > Fabales > Fabaceae > Vicia > Vicia faba. The sequence continues at coordinate 1,772,036,354 of OX451736.1, forward strand.
GAATGTCAATTTCTGGAAATCCTGAAACCATATTTCTTTTTTTCAAATCTCTGATGTCTCTGAAGTTGATATGGCCTAGTCGATAATGCCATATTAATTCATCTATGCTAGCTCTAGTTGATAGCCACTTGTGTTCCATCACATTAAGTTCAATCTTGAAGGTTCTATTTTGAGACATGGGATCCTTCAAGATTAACCTTCCATTTCCATTGACGACTTTCATCATCTTGTCTTCGATCGACACTCTATAGTTCTTTTTGACCAACTTCCCTATACTAAGCAAATTACTCTTCATGCCTGGTATGTACAATATATTGGAAATTACTGACCTCTTGCCATCTTTCCTCATAATCATAACATCACTAATACCTTTAGCTGCTAGGGTATTGTCATTTGCAAATTTCACTGTATTCTTCATCGAGGGTTTTATGTTGACAAACCAATATTTCTTTCCAAACATGTGTGATGAGCATCCTGAATCCAAGTATCATTGGTCCTTAAATCTATCTTCATCTCTTATTGTGACCATCAACCTCATTTCCTCTTCTTCATGTTTTGTAAACTTTGCATCACTTTCTTGATTCTTTCGTTTTTCTGGATAATCACTCAAAGAGTGACCATATTTTGACAATTGTAATACTGAACGTGACTCTTGTTTGGTTTTCGACCACCACCTCTTCCTCTATTCACAATACCACCTCTTTGGTTGCCTTGGTATGATCTTCTCTTATTCGATACATTTTTTTCGTGCTGATTTCCTCTATCAGTCAAATTGTTGTAACCATCATTACCTTTATTGTTGAACCACTTTCCTTTGTCTTTCTTATTTTTTACTGATTGAGCCTGCAAAGCTACATCACTCTTCGACTTGTCTGCAGTTATTTCAATCATTCTTTATTTATGAGATTCAAGCGTCCCTTGAAGCTCTTTCTTCGACAAAGATAACATGTCCTTCAATTATTCTATGGCAACTAGCACATGGTCGAACTTCAGAGCCAAAGATCTTAAGATATTCGAAACAACTACTCTTGTTGTTAACGTCTTTCCATAAGTCTTGATTTGATTCACTAGTTTCGTAACCCTAGTGAAGAAATCAGATATACTCTCACTATCTTCCATCTTAAGCAATTCATAAGTTCTTTTTTGAGTTTGTAACCTCACATCTCTCACCTTCTCAGCGCCTCCAAACTATTTCTTCATGATCTCCCAAGCTTCTTTTGCAGATTCAACATCACTAACCTTTTCGAAATTGTCTGGGCTGACACATTGGTGAATTATAAAGAGAGCTTTATAATTCTTCTTCTTTGATTCTCTGTATTTCGCTTCTTCTTCTGAAGCGTCTTCATGAAGCGGTTCTAATCCATGTTTCACAAGATCCCAAAGACCTTGAAAACAAAATATAACCTTCATTTGTTTGCACCAATTCTCATAGTTATCACCTTTAAGAACTGGGAGACTTGCTAGAAAATTTCCATTAGCGTAATTCATCGCCATCGTGAATTTCTTCTTCTTCATTGATCGTTCTTCCCTTAAATCACTCAACCGGAGCTCTGATACCAAATATTGGAAATCCACCAAAACCTATGATTAATTTCTATCAATCTTGATGAACAAGATTGATATCACCACATAATAATGATGAAAAATATGAAAGAAAGAAAGACAAATATTTTTTCTGCATAGTTTCTCTCTGCCCGCAAATTATGGGAAACTTTCTTATTCACTTGCAACTACAAATTCTGTGAATATAAATTAATTGACTTGATTACAAAAAATAGGGGTTACTCCCTCTTTTATAGATTTAGGTTAGCTTGCTCTCTAAGCCAAAAGTCCATAACTATAAAATTCTGAAATACCTATTTTGGAACTAAATCAAATTTATTCTATTTTAGATCTAAATAAAATCTATCTAAATCTAAAATAAATATGTGTGTAACAAACTGCTTCCACACTAAATAAAATCAAAGTTTGTTATAACTATCTCAATTGTTTCAACTTCAACCTAAAACACTTTAATCGTATCAATCGCTCAAAGCTCAAAAATCAGATTTGAATCACTTCAACATCAAAATCAATCAGTTGAATTACTCAATATCAAAGTTTATTTCTCCATCAATTGTTCGAATCATCAGTGGTTCAAAAAGTTTTTATTTCAAGCACAAATTTCAGGTATATGGATACTATTTTATTTTATAAATTTTCCTTTTCAATTTTTTTATTAACTGAACTATCATATTTAGGTATCTTTCAATTTTCCTATGTTTATTTAAATCATTTCACTGTTATGATTCGATTATCATGTTTTGAGCTTATCAAATCATATTTTTAGTGCATTTTCTAGTGTAACTTCCACTTAAAAATGGATAATTGGGCATTTCACAAATTTACAGGGTAAAAATATGCATAAAAGTGAGAAAGTTAGTTTATTGTAGGCTTAACTACGTATTTATTAACTTTTAGAAGTTTCTATTAATTTATGTTGCATATAGCGAGTTGTGTTGAGTTTTTGGGGATTCAAGGATAGAGATTGAAATATTTCTAGGATCCAAAGGATTCTCTTTTGTGTGAGTCCTGTTTATCATATCATGTTATAGAAGTCATAGTTAAAATAATTCAATTTGATGTTTTGCAAGCCTTTGAGGTCCGAGACACCGCCATTATACTCGCCTTGTCGTTGCTTACATAAATCTGGTACTTTAAACTTCTAAAACTAGTTTAAAAGTATTTTTGAATGGTGATTTGACTACTGACTTCATCTTAAATTTGTTGTTGTTGTTACTAATTTATACTTGTTACTGAATTTGATTTCATGGTTATGCGTTGGTTTTGTCATGGTGAGGAAGTCTAGTGTTATTTTTCAAGTTGTGTGTTCCTTTATTTGTTGGTAATTACTTGTATTCACCAATTTTGGTTTCCAATTACATGTGTATTTGTAAAGAAAAATGATGTTGTTGCTTTCACTATCAATGTAGTTGATGATACCTGCGCTTTTAATAAAATGTTATATTTGAGACCCCTTGGAAATGTTTAAGAGTTGGTCGAGTCATGTTACGGGAAACTAAATAATGAGGTAAAAAATTGAAATCATGATGATAAAATTTCATTTAAAATGTGTTACATATCTTTAGTAGAACTAGAAGTTAGTTAAAGTTACTTGATATTAGGAACATAACTATGACCCGATTGTTCCTTTTCTAGATTCTAACATAATTATAACCTGGGTGTTTTCTTTCAAGATAGTAATTTGATTATAAATATGTTACTTATTTCTTGTAATCAAGTTGCTTGTTACTTGTTGTGTATTGGATGAGTAACATAATTAAAACTTTGTTTTTTATTGCAAGTAATAGTTTTTCTTATTACTTATTGGATGAGTAAAGTTTATTTGGTAGGCCAACAGAAGAATCGTGGCTTCGTATGTCTTATGTATGCAACTTTATATAAGAACATGATCCTCCAATGGAGCCAAAGGTATTCATGTTCTGATTTTTTGTTCAATTTGTTTATTCCACGTATATTTAATAATTTAGTAGTTTGGTAAGATTAAGGCTCGTTGAAACCCTATTTTATGCAAAGCAATTGAATGATATTCGGTTTGGTGAATATGTTATAATCTGACTCGTATTTCTATTTCAGTGAAAAGGATCAGGCTGAAAACTTGATGATTGTTGACCTTATAAGAAATGACCTTGGTCGTGTATGTGATCCTGGATCTGTTCACGTGCCGCATCTTATGGATCTACTTTCTTGAAATGAATTATTATAACTTTGTTGCTCTAGAGCTTGATATTTAGATTCAGTTACTATATTGTTGTACCCCAATTTTTTCCCCTAAGATCCCTTCACCATATCATATTGATTCAATCACAACAAGATCACATTAGGGCTTTTGGTTCTCCTTCCTATCTTTAGCTTTGCTCTTTGACGAATCACCAAGCACCTTGACTTGTTTTTCTTGTGTAATCATTCATGTTTTTGTTTTGAATTTCCTTTTAATTAATAAAATGCAATGTTGGTTTGTCTTACTTGTCAACAATTTAAGTAAAGTCAATGGGGCTTAGCAAGTAGATCCATGGAATCATGAGTTTATTTCCATGACCTAGTCAATGAAGCTTGAGAAGTTAAAACCTCACCATTGAAGTTGTTTTGGAAGGGATGGCATGACAAGGTTATTTTGGTTCACTATATTTCCAAGTTGTTGTACCCAAAAATTTGCCCTCTCATTTATCAAGACTTTTCTCACAAGATCTCTTTAACTCGAGGTTGGATTAGGGTTTGATCAGCTCAAGACATCTCATCTTGCATTGATGACCCGAAATTAGGGGTTGGGATTGCACAAGGATTTTGAGGCTATCAATGCCTCATATGACTTTCAAGCATCATTATGGACCCCTAGGATTACTCATGACAAGTTTCAAGCCTGGAACCACATTTTTGATCAGTCAATTGGACAGTTGACCTAAAAATCAGCTGTATTGGGGAAAAAGTCAACCATGGCCAATTTATAGTCAAACTTCATAATTTTTTATCCACGTCAACATTCTAGACTCATATGTATCATTTTATCAAGTTTGGACCACAATTCCTCAAGAAATTTGATCAAATCATCAAAAGGACAAAATGGTCAAAATTAGGGTTTTGACTGAGAAAGGGCAATTTCTGATTTTTGACCTAGCAAATGACCAATTGATTTGAAGAATAATTACAAGGTTTCATTTATATCATCTTGACCTGATGACATGGTTCAAAACATTGCATTTTCATTGGATTGACAAATGAAATTTGCAGTCAACTGATCAAAAGTCAATTGTATACTGAAAAGTCAAACTTTGTCTTTTTGGTCAAAATCAAGTGCCAAGGATCACAATTCATCAAAACATGTCAAAATGTGAAACTTGTTCATCAAGAAATCAAAGATTGAAGATTTGGTTTTGAAATTTGAATTTTTCTTAACTTAGAAATTTTTCTAAGTAAAGGAAATTTTTTATTTTTTCTCAACTTTAAGCCATTTTTTTACCATGATACAAGATGATTCAAAGAAAGTTACCAATATGAAAGTTGTAGAAATCCATGAAATCTACAACTTTTCTTCACACATTTTTCCCTTAAGATGCTTGGATCTCAAGATATAATTTTGTGAATACATGCCCATGAACTAAAATAACTTAGTGAAATTTTGCCCTAATTTAGGCAGATTTTTTACCTAACTTCATGACAATTTTTCACCTAGTTCCAAGAGGAATATTGAAATTCATTTCAAATATGAGTTATAGATAACATTGCAAGCTTTCCAAAATTTCCAAGAACTCCTTGATATCATTTTTGAGTAGGGAGAATCGAAGAGATGAAGTTGGCAATTTCTCACTTTGGTTTCAAGCCATTTCATGAAGAACAAAATTCAAATATGAACCTATGCTGCCTAATCCTTGCTTTACAGGTCTCAAACTTGTTTCTCACTTCATAATTTAATGCTTACACAAATGATAAAGCCTTAATACAAGCACAAGAGTCTTTGTCCAAGCTTTAATTCCATATATGGCACAAAGTTGCCATTGCCATTTTGGAAAAACACAACTTTTGCAATTTTTCATTTCTTGAGCATTGGACTTGTTTTCTCTGCAAACACAAGTCCTATAAACCAAATACAAGTTATCTAGGACTTGTACCAACTCCAAGCAGGCCAGTACAAGTGTGTGGAGACTTGTCTCTTCACCTTTCTTAAAAAGCAAGTAACAGTGCAAAAAGGCTAAAAATCAGAAATCTGTTGTGCAGTGGATTAGAAACCTTCTCTATACTAATACACAAAGACATTAAAACTTAGAACAAGATTTCTCAATACCAGAAACACTCCAAAACTCCCTATCACCAAAAACCTGTCAAAACTTGCAGTTTGTGTCCAAGCATAGCAATCCACAAATTGGCTCGTGTGTTTCAAGTTTTAATCATTCAAACACTTTACCTACCTCATATCTAAGTGGTCCAGACCATCATCCCTGCACTATAACTCCTCCTTCTTCATCTGCCATTTTTGTTTTTCAAGTTTGCAGGTTGACTTGGATAGAGAGATCCATGCACTTTCAAAGCAAGGCAAGGATTGGAACACACTCAGGGAGGTTCAGGCAAGCTAAAGGAATCTTCGGGCCTTCATAAATCTCACTCAAACTCCATTCACGATCTCAGCTGAAAGAGGTAAGAACTCCAACTTTTATCTCTTCATACAGGCATCCATTGGCCACAATTTGTGAAAGGAAAATGTAGATATTATTATGTTGAAGCTAACCATGTGCATAGAATTCATTTATATTCATTATGTATAGAGAATTTTAAAGTTCAAATTTCTGCAGAAATTAGGTTTAAAATTAGGGCTTTTAAAATTCGTTTTGATCTTTGATTGTTAGTTTCCATAAGTTACATGCCTGAAATCATGGGAAAGAGTACTATTATTTTCATGTTGGAAGTTTCCATTTTCATGGAGAAATGAGAAAGATACAGAGGTTCTGGCCAGCTTGAGGAAGAAGACGAAGTACAGGGCAAGGAAGGGATTCATGTTATGTATTTTTGTTTTCATATGAACTAACGGATGTACAGCCACCCCAGTAGCAAGGCAGCGCGCTGAGGATGTCAAGGTCATGGGTTCGAGCCTTGGTGCCTGCCTTTTTGCATTTTTCACACTTTTGTTCTTTTTTTTTTTTATTTCTAGCAGCGCTGGGCCTCTCATTCTTGGGCCTTCTTGTTTTTTCTAACATATTACCCCTTGTTTGCTTGCAGCACCCTTGGCCCATGTATTTTTATTATTCATTTTATTTTCATTTCTATTTTATTAAATATATTTTCCTTAATACTAAAAATCATAAAAAATATAAAAATGCTAAATTTATTTTTTGGTCCATTTTATTTTATTTTTTCTCATAAAAAATATTTTATTTTAGTTACATATCATATATATACTTCTTTTTAATAAACTTGTAAATAAAAAAATAGATTTAGGTTAATTATTTATTTTTTTTCTCACACTTGTAAATATTTATTTTGACATATAAAAAGACTAAATATTTTCATAAAATATTATTTATTATTTTAAGACAAAGAATACACAAAAAAATAATACTTAAGGAACTTTATTATCTTTTAATTTAGAAATTAGGGTTAACCATTTTTCAAGAAATAATTTCTTTTTTCTTAAAGATATTAGGGTTAGGTCAAAATTCTTTTGCATATGAAAAATAAAACAATTTCTTTTCCTTGCATATACATAACATTGCATATTTAAATTATATTGTATATTGTTTATTCAAATATTTGTACAAATTTGATTTGGTTGTAATAGTTTAAATTAGGTTTACATTATTGCAAATCTCCATTCACAATTTGTATTCCCCCCTCCCATAAAATATTGTAATAGCGTAGTAATCTTTAAATTACGCAATTTACCGCATTTATATACCATGCTAGTAATTAGGGTTTGTATGGCAAGATAAAAACAAATCAAATAGAAAACCATAATCCAAGATAAAATCAAGCATGAAAATAATACACTTAGACACAAGCATTCTTAGGGTTTTCCCACTTGGTTGCCTTATACAAAAATAACCATATTACGCATGTGAAGCATCTTGGCAAAACAAAACAAATATAAGATGATAGTCCCTCGATGACGCTATTCTAAATTCCCTTACAAAATGATCTTGGTCCCTCAAAAATGCTAGGATACTTTGCAACATTGCTAATCATGGTTATACGATGATCCACACCCGTCCCGTTTACATCCAAAGATAGGGTTGCTTACCAAATCAATGGTAAGACAACAATGTCAAAGGAATAGAAAATGAACAAGAAAGACATTTGAGTAGGTAGAGTACTTATAGTTACTTGCTCCATTTCAAAACAACTATCCTTGCTATTTTCAAAACAAACACACACATTTCAAAAACATCTTACAAACATTGAAAATATTTTCAAAAAGACAAACATCTTTGTATACATTCTTACGAACGAGAATCATTACAAAGATTGCATAAACAAAGGCCTCTTTTACAAAATACTTTCAAAACCACACAAAGCATAATTTCAAAACAAAAAGCAAGTGATCTAGCAAGTAACTAAGAGCCCGTGGAAAACCATGGATGAAAATGGTGCTAACACCTTCCCTTTTCATAATCTACCCCCCGAACTCAAGAAACAATCTCAAAGGTCTTTCCTGTGCTTTTTCACCTTTACTTTTGGATAAAAGAAAAGTCGGTGGAGACTCTTGCTAACCGCAACATTTGCAATAAAATGCAAAACCCTCGAGTCAGTTCTCCCACCGCATCACAGAACTGGCGACTCTGCTGGGGATTTTTTTATAAAAGTGGGGTTACCTTAGGGCTAGATCACATTTGTTTGCTTACATTGTTTGACTTGTATGATTTACATTATGGTTCTTTGTGTGGGTTTTAAATCCTCTACCCGGATTTGGGATACATTATAGGTAAATAGCAATACGTTGTGGAAACTGTGCGGGGTATACCGACATGGTCTAAGCAATAGTTATGTTAGTGTGACATATTTATGGGTACCGGTAGCCTTTGAGTCAATAAAAGAGAATACGGGGCCGCTGAGTGATATCATGAAGCACTAATGAACTTCTAGAACCCTTACTTGACCAACTTGGCCTTTAGGATATAGTGAGATGACCGGCTTTGGTGCAGTCTGAAGTTGGTAGATACTCGATACTACACTCATTGAGGTTTGGTTTCTTGGGATATTTCGGTCGCCATTAAAGAGGCTTGAGCTGAAACAATGACCAAGGAAACAATCTGGTGATATTGAGCTCCTTAGAACCCGGTTACTATTATTAGGACAAGTTTAAGCCAACTAAACTTCAAGAGGGTACTTACCTATAAAACCCCATGCAAGCCTAAACTAAGAACTTATTTGCTTTGCTTGTATATGCATACTTGTACATAACATCATGGACATCATGAACATCATATACATCTACTAACCATTTCAAGGATTTTGGAGATTCATCTTTTTTCTTGTTTTGTAGGATATGGATTCACTTTGCAGGAAAACTATCCAAGTCAACCTTGTAAGAATTCCTCCATAACTTAAGGAGCTAGCTTCAAGGATCCCTGAGAACTCTCCATTCACCGAGAGGCATAGTCGTCTACTCATCTTGGTCACCTCCAACACAGATGAGGATATGATGAAGGTGCTTTTTCAGTTCTTTGATCCTTTGCACCATTGCTTCACATTTCCCGACTATCAGCTTGTGCCTACTTTGGAAGAATTCTCTCAACTCTTGAGGATTCCCATTCTCAATCAACTACCTTTCAACAGTACGGAAAGAGACCCAAATCCAGAAGAGATTGCTCAAGCTCTGCACTTGCACTCATCTGATATCACAACTCATTAGGAAACTAGGAGCGGTGTCAAAGGCTTCTTAGCAAAGTTCCTATTTGAGAAAGCCCAAAGTTGTTGGAATTCCTTAGACTTACAAGCCTTTGAGGAAATTGTGGCTATTCTTATCTATGGGATGGTCTTATTTCCCAATCCTGAGCAAGTCATAGATGTGAGCACCGTCAAAATCTTCATATCACGCAATCTGGTGCCTACATTGCTAGGGGATATCCTACACTCTTTTCACACTCGCACAATGAGGAAAATAGGTGTCCTTATGTGTTACACTCCTTGTTGTACCCCAAAATTTGCCCTCCCATATTCTTCAAAGATTTGCCAAGTCAAGCTTCAAAATTCCCCAAGGGTTGCACAGTGCAAGGGTCTCCTAAACAGTCAAAATTAGGGTTTGTGTTCTGATCAAGAAAATGAAGTTTCCAAAGGTCCAATCAAGTCCCACATGCCTACAAATATGGTCAAGTATCCTCCTATCAAGTTTCAAGACTTTCAGCATAAAATTGCACAGTCAAAACCCTAATTGCACTACAGTCAACTGTAGGGGCAAAATGGTCATTTGGCAGTCAAAAGTTCAAATTTTTTGTCAACATATCATTTTGAAGCCAAAAACATCATTTGATCAATGCTTGATCATGATTCTCAAAGCTTGGCTCAAAAATCATCAAGATGCAAAAGTTTCCTTATTTGGACAGTTGAAAAAGTCAACTGTAAATTGACCAGGGCATAACTTTCACATGGATTATCAGAAAAATTCCATCCAAAGCTCATTTTGAAGAGAAAGACATTTCCTACAACTCATCTTCATACTTCAAGTCCAAGAAATGCTCTCACAAAAAGTTATCAATTTCAACATTATAGGTCATTTTCAAAAGTCAACAAAAAGGGACTTTAAGTCAAAGGCCATAACTTGAGATTGGTAAATCAAAATGACATGGGACCAAAGGCATTGGTTATAGGACTCAAAGACCTTTCCAAAATGTCCAAGAACATGAGAAAAGCTTAAAAATTGAGCAAGTTATGCCTTGTGGAAGTTGGGAAATTTTTGGATATTTTGAAAAGTCAACATTGATTCAAATGACCTAAAATTGCTAATGGGCCCATTTTTCTTCCACAATTCATCATCCATGGCATGTGCACGACCATTAGGCCCAAAAGGAAGTTTTTCTCCATTTTTATTTATTTATTTGGATTTTTTATCATTTATAATTCATTTAATTAAATAAAATGCATGAAAAATACAAAACTAATGAAATAAAATCTTTTTGTGCAGAAATTATTCTCATTGGACATTCAAGACTCGTGCATGATTATTTGTGGAAAGTTTTGGCATGATTTGGTATCAAATTGCATGGAAAGATATGAAAATATTTTGCCATAAAAATCAAATATCCCTTTATCAAATCTTTGATTCTTTGGACAAGGAAATTGACCTAATTCACTCAGTATATGAGCCTGATCACAAACCTAATAATGCTAACCACCAAGCTGCACAGAAGAGCAAAAACAAATTGGCATTTTTTTCAAGAAAAACTCCAATTCTGAAAACTTGTTTGCAGGACGTTTCAAGCCACAAAACCCCTCCCATTGCATTCCTAGGACGCCAAGCAACATACCTGAATCAAGAACACGGTCCCTAAGCCCTTGAAACATTGTACAGAAGTCCCACTTTTCTTACTTTTTTGCATAATCGTATTTCAAGATTTATGCATTTTCATTGCATATTGTTAATGGATTCATGCTAATTAAGGTGTTCTGAAGCTAACCATTTATCTTAATTGTGTTTTCGTGTACTATATGCAATTATACCATTGATGCAGATTAGGGTTCGTGAAGCTTGAAATTGGGGGTTTCCAAACGCGGTAAAATCAGACCACCATAGTACCATGACTCGAATCAGCAAGCCCAGACGATTATGAACCCACCCTCGCGCCCAATTTATGAGCGTTCCATGCCTAGTCGCTATTTTCTGGTATATGGTCTTAGGCAACGCGTGAAAACCGTTGCCAATGTTTTGTGTATTTCAGGAAAATAAAACCACGCGAAGAGGACGATGATGTGTGGAGCGGTGATTAGAAGATTCAAATCTTCGCGCGTGTTTGAAGCCACTGACCATCTTTCTTTTATATTATTTGTTAGTGGTTATATAATAAACACGCGTGAATTGGTTCAGTGGCATATGTGTTGGCTGGTAAAGTGCATGACCTGGGTTCGAGCCCCAGGTCTTCAGTATTCTCATTATTATTTTGCAATTAATGATCACATGCAGATTCCATATCAGGGACCATCATACACCTTCATCATCTATCCATCCACGTGCCAGTTGCATCAAATCAAAGGTCCAGATCTAAGGAATAGGATGAACCCTAGTCCATGCATCACACGCGTCCAGCAAAAGTCAACAAGGCCATGCTAAATGGGCCAGAATTCTTGGACTTTCACCTCCTATTTGGGGTCTGAACCCCCTAGGTTTGCATAGTTTTTTTTTACTTTCTTTATTCTTTTTATTATTTATACTTCTTTTATTATTGTTTATTTAATTAGTTTTATTATTTTCATAAATATAAAAATACCATAAAAAAATCAGAAAAAAGGAAAAATATAATAAATATTTTATTTTAAGTATTTTCATAAATAAATTATATTAATTCATTTAGTAAATTAATTAGGTTTAAATTCAATATTCTCATAATAAAAATCTAAAAAAAAAAACATAGAATTAGGTTTAATTAATTTTCATCCCTTTTTTATTTTTCTTTTATAATAATTAAAATAATTAAATATTTATTTTTATAATTAATTTGCATATAAAAATTAGGATTAATTTAGGTTAAACTTCAATGTTTTCTTAATAAATTAAAAGCCACTAGAATTAGGGTTAATATTTTTTTTTAATTAATTCTTTTCTTTCATATTAAGTCCTAAAATACTAACAAATACCAAAAAACAAGTTCTTTCTTTCTTTTAATTTTAATTAATTCCATATAATTTAATTTTGCAAAAGGGTCCAACGCCTTCGTTCTTAATTTCTTATCAATTCGCATACTTATTTCTTTTCCGTTTAAATATTCATGTATCTCTCCCGAAGCCTTGTAATTTATTTTCTTTTACTTTAATTCTTTACTTTTCTGTCAAATCGGGTCCTGGTTTAATTTTGGCGATGTGGACCCGCGCCCTTTGTAATAGCTTTAGACTTTTACTTTTTCCGCAATATTTCTTAACTGTTAAATAAATGCATGCAAGAATGAATGATTAAATAAAAACCAACGCATAGATCACTTTGACATGACAAGATAAATGCAAATGAACATGACACACAAATCACACACCACCCCTAGGGTACGCCTCACTGTTGCCTTGCCTCGAAAGGTGATCGTCGAGTAGAGGATGTCTTAGTAAGTCCTCATGATCCGGGAACCTGGCATGAGGGTAGCTTCTAAGGTGTCTTCCCATTGCTCTGGTGATCACCATGTCCCGAACCTCGAATTGACCTGAACACCTCCAACGGTGGTGCTACCTACCTCTCAATGGTGGGATGGCACTACCTTAAGGACATTTACACAGACAAATTCCTTAGAGTAGGTAGGTTCTCTAGATACTTGCTCTAATTTCAAAAAACAAATTCAAAAATACTTTTCACACCGACACCTTTTCAAAAAGCTTTCGAAAGCAATATTTCAAACACTCTTGAGGACCGATACAAGAGTCGAACTGGAATTTTCAAAGAGACTTTTTTTTAAAACCCACATTGAAAAGCAAACAAACCATTTTTGAAAACACAAATGAGCAAGTATCTAAGAGCCCATGGATAACCATGGATATAAAGGGTGCTAACACCTTCCCTTTCTATAATCTACCTCCCGAACCGAGAGCAATCTCTATAAGGAATTTTTCTGTGCTTTTGTCCTTTCCATTTGGAGAAAATAAAAGACGGTGGCGACTCTTGCTTCCGCGATATTTCACGAACCAGCGTTAAACAGTCAGTTCCAGATCCACCGATCACAGAACTGGCGACTCTGCTGGGGATTTTATAAAGTGAGGTGTACCTTAGGACTAAGATCACTTGTGTTTTCAATTGTTGTGCTTGTTTGCTTTATTATTATGGGCTGCATCGGAGTTACATAGATCCTAACCCGGATCTGGGGATACCCTGTTAGGTAGCATAAGCTGTGAGGGACCTGTCCGGCGTAGACCGACACGGGTGAAGCAGTGGCTACGTTGGTGTGGCACCTTGGTCTGTATCGATATCCCTTGTGTTGCAACGAGGAGAATATGGGTCTTCTGAGGGGTCATTAAGCACCAACCGACCTTAGAACCTTAAATGACCCAACTTGACCATAGAACAGTAGCAGTATGCTACACCCATTGAGGCTAAACTCTCGCGATGGTTCTGGCCGCAAGAAAAGATTGTGACGCTGGAGTTATGACCGATTGAGGGTAGTCAGTGATATTGGGATCCCCTAGAACCCGGTTACTTTTGATAGGACAGGTATGAACCAACAAACTGAAAGAGGGTAATACCTAGACCCCATGCTGGCCTAAACTCTAAGGGCTTCTTTTGTGTGACTTGTGTGCCTTCCAACTTGACTATTTGCATGCTTGTTGTCTGACACTTGAGTTTCTTGCAGGTTTTGTTTTTAGTCCTTAATTAGGACTCATAACAGGGTTTACTGAGTTTCTTGCAGGTTTTGTTTACAGTCCTTAATCTGGACCCATAACAGGGTTTACCTATGTTACGCCACGCATAGCATAACATCATAACATCATACCATGGCATGCATCCTACATAAGGACTAATCCATTTCAAGGATCTCAAGGGTCTGTGGTGCAGGTCACGATGAACCAAACTGTCTAGCAAGGGGCAAAGGGGATTTATTTTCCTCTAAGCCAAGGTTGTCAGGGGCTATGACCCACTGGATATGGTGAGCCTTTGACCCTTGAAGAAGGACTCTCAACAAATATGAAGTTCTTTCAATCAAGCTACTGGGTCCCAAATGCTAACAATTTTCTTGTTTACCCCGCGAGGTCCTTGAAAGCATTACATGCATATCATATACATCATTGCATAACAGGTACCTTTGTTGCAGGTCACTTACCTTTCTCGCTGTCTATTTCAGCAATGGCTTCCCAACAAGATAACCAGGACCTTCTTGCTCAAGAGACTCGGTTCGGGGAAATCCTCCTGAATCTATCCAAGGGGCAGGAGGAGCTGAGAACACTTCTCATGGGGACTTTGGTCAGGAACAGCGCTGAGGACGAACGACTGAAACATCTGCAAGCTGAAGTGGATGCATTGAAAGCCCAGATGTTGGGGCAGGTGACTGCCATTCAAGGTTTAGCTCAAAGACAAGAAGAGCTCGGAGTGCTCATCAACCAACTGCTTCAGGGTAACCAACTGGGGCAAACGTCTAAGGGTAAAGAGCCAGTCATCATTCAACCATCTTTGAGACAAGGAGATAAGGGGAGAGCTCCTCAAATGGCTCCAGTGTCACAAATTCAGCATCAACCTCGCCAGCTTTAGCCAGACAAGCCCAGGAGGCAATTCACCCAGCTCAATATGTCGCTGTTTCAAGCTCTACAACGCCTGTTGAGATTGAATCTGATCACATTAAAGGCTCATCCCCGGAACCCCAACACAGCAGCTCCTACCTATCATCCCAATAAAAGGTGTGCCTACCACTCTGCCAGTCCAGGATATGATACAAATGAGTGTTGGGCTCTGAAGAACAAGATCCAGGACCTGATTGATGAAGGAGCATTGGAGTTCACACAAGATGGTCAGGCTGAGTTTTTCTACCATCCCTCCAAGGCTCACCATTTGAAATAACAAGCCCTGAGATGAAAAGACTTTTGTTCATTAGGATTTTCAAGTTGTAATTTTCTTTTGTTCAAACATTTACTCATGTTAAACGTTGTTATTTCATTAATGCATCGCATATGTCTGTTTTGAAGCAATATATTCGTATTCACTATATGCAAATTATTTTCATATTTTTTCTGATGATCAATGCTCGATTAATAATTCTAAGCCTCTTGAGGGAGGATGACGAAAACGATACCATAGTCGACAGTATGCTTTTGAACAGACCCCGCTGATGAGGTACAAGCATTGTTTCAATTCCTAAACACTGGAGTTATAAGGAAGATAATCCCTCGTCAACCCCTTTGAGCCAAAGAAGTTGGAGTTTTTCTTTTCAAAAATTAAAACCCTTAATCATAACCTGGGGCAGGGTAGTTCTCTCAGTTGATTCAAGTGCATAACGAATGGCACCAAAGAGGTCCTTACAAAACAAAAGACAGTGATGGTTCAGAATAATCATAATGACAGGCAGTCGTCATCTTTCAAAAATAAAAGCCCATTAAGTCAAAACCTATGAAGGAGACTTACAAAACTGGGGCATCCCGCTGACTGTAACCGCAAAAGAAACAGTTCAGGCAAAATAACAGGGATAATAAAATAAAAAAAAAGAAAGAGGTCCTACAAACCCTCAACAAAAAAGAAATGACTGTCTGTTCAAAATAAACCATCAGTATCCGAACCGTCACCGGAATATCCGAGCAAAGACTCAAACAAGGTCTAACGCACGGTCAGCTGAGTTTAGGTTTGAAGAACATCACGAAGAGCGGGTGGGTACAAATAATTTGAGCCTTTATCCTTTGTTTCTTAAACCATGAACCAGGCCACGCTACAACCCTTAAAAGTCCTGGATGAAGCATGGGTTAGTTCGAAAGCATACTGTTACCAAAGGTATCCTGACTCCTTAAGGCTTGCTATAAAATATTGAGTTGACATCACATTTTACAAAATTTGCTGGTTTTACTGAAAAATGCATTTTTCAAAAACTTCAAGACAGACATAAGCTTTGCATTTTTAACATAACTTTGTTTGCATATGACTTTTTGTTTGAACAACATAGAAATTCGAACGACGAATGCCTAATGAACAAAAGCACCTCCAATCAAGGGGCATGGCCTGATCATTGTCCATCATCTGGGGCAGTCCAGTCAAGATTCAAGGAATCTCTCAAGATGCCAAACAGCAAGGGGCAAACCTCTGCCTGAGCCACTTGGGGCATTGGACATGAATTCTCAGCAACAAATCTTGCATGACCAAACATCTTCTGGTAGCGTGGCAACACAATAACAGGGGCACCTCCCTACATCCTGAGAGCATGGACATAGTCGAAAAAATACTACGCAAAATCAAAGACCCGCTAGGTTGACATACCTAGGCAAAAATTAGGGCTTCCCGGCGAACCAAAAGGGTTCAGGCAAAATGAGGGATGAAATGAAAAAACCTGTATACCCGGCAAGTCGAAAACCTGAAAAGGCGGCTTGGGCAAAAATGGGTATCCCGGTGGACTGAAAACCCGAAAGGGCGGTCCAGGCAAAAATTAGGGATCAAAGCGTACGACTATGTCCCGGTATCTCGTCACTTGCCTACCAGAAGAAGATTTGTCAATCGGCAGTCATCAAACCCCTTCACAGGTACCTTCTTCTCCAACAGAAACTGGGGCAATAATGAGTTGTCTAAATGATCCGGTTGCTCTGTCCACCGAAGGGCCGAGGTAAGTTCAGCTGAAGAATGCAACCAAGAGCGAACGCGTCTCCCGGCTTTATTCAAAGAGTTATTTCCTTAACAGGATATAACTGGGTTATCCTCAGCCAAAAGCCACGGAAAGATCGTCGTCGACATAGTCTTCTTATCCCCAGCGAAGTCTATCAACACTTCCAACACAGCAAAGGTATCCCCAGCGGAGTTATCCTCATCAACCTCAGCAAAGTACCTCTCTTTCCCCATAGAGTTACCTCCCCGCAGAGTAATCTATTCGCCAAGTTTATTCGCCAACGGAGTCATCTTCTCCTACCGGTTTATTCTTGCAATCATCGTCCACCAGCGGAAACGAAGAACCCTACTCTTCAAGATCAGCCCAGGATTCAGCGAACTTCCCGGCATTCGTCAAAGACTTATTTTCCTAGACGGAGATACATCCAAAAACATTACATTATCATAAACATGACACATGCATCATGTCACATAATCTCATTTATGCTGAGAATATCACCGCTTGATCCATACCATGCATTGCATATGACTGACCTTTACCTTTCAGGAAGGATACAGTTAAATGATCAACTATGTCGAAGTAGACAAATTCAGTCAAAGTAGACAAATCCAGTCAAAAGAAGACAAGTTCAGTTAAAATTACTTCCACTCGTCGTGATAGACACTCGTCGTGATAGACACTCGTCGTTATAGACACTCGTCGTGATAGACACTCGTCGTGATAGACACTCGTCGTGATAGACACTCGTCGTGATAGACACTCGTCGTGATAGACACTCGTCGTGATAGACACTCGTCGTGATAGACACTCGTCGTGATAGACACTCGTCGTGATAGACACTCGTCGTGATAGACACTCGTCGTGATAGACACTCGTCGTGATAGACACTCGTCGTGATAGACACTCGTCGTTATAGACACTCGTCGTTATAGACACTCGTCGTGATAGACACTCGTCGTTATAGACACTCGTCGTTATAGACACTCGTCGTGATAGACACTCGTCGTTATAGACACTCGTCGTTATAGACACTCGTCGTTATAGACACTCGTCGTGACAAGACACTCGTCTTTATAGACACTCGTCTTTATAGACACTCGTCGAGTAGAGGATGTCTTAGTAAGTCCTCATGATCCGGGAACCTGGCATGAGGGTAGCTTCTAAGGTGTCTTCCCATTGCTCTGGTGATCACCATGTCCCGAACCTCGAATTGACCCGAACACCTCCAACGGTGGTGCTACCTACCTCTCAATGGTGGGATGGCACTACCTTAAGGACATTTACACAGACAAATTCCTTAGAGTAGGTAGGTTCTCTAGATACTTGCTCTAATTTCAAAAAACAAATTCAAAAATACTTTTCACACCGACACCTTTTCAAAAAGCTTTCGAAAGCAATATTTCAAACACTCTTGAGGACCGATACAAGAGTCGAACTGGAATTTTCAAAGAGACTTTTTTTAAAACCCACATTGAAAAGCAAACAAACCATTTTTGAAAACACAAATGAGCAAGTATCTAAGAGCCCATGGATAACCATGGATAGAAAGGGTGCTAACACCTTCCCTTTCTATAATCTACCTCCCGAACCGAGAGCAATCTCTATAAGGAATTTTTCTGTGCTTTTGTCCTTTCCATTTGGAGAAAATAAAAGACGGTGGCGACTCTTGCTTCCGCGACATTTCGCGAACCAGCGTTAAACAGTCAGTTCCAGATCCACCGATCACACTCCTCTCCTGGCAAGATGGTTTATTTCTCATCTTCCCCAATCAGTCTTAAAGAATGAGCAAGGTTCAAGGTGGTCACAAAGGTTAATGACGCTTAAACATTCAGATATTCATTGGTGCTCCTGGTCCAAAGAGAATGTTATCATTGTTGACCGTTGTGGAGAATTCCCTAATGTCCCTCTACTTGGAATTAGGGGAGGCATCACCTACAATCCATGCTTAGCCTTAAGACAGTTTGGTTATGCCCGAAGGGATGGCCCGCACGAGATGCTGATTCAAGGTTTGGTATTCGACTACGACAACGACGGTCAAGGTCTTCGCCAGAGATTCATCCGAGCTTGGAGGATACTAAACAAGGTGGATAGCAATACTTTGGGACACAATAATTCCATCCCTCTTGAGCCTTACCTCAAATGGGTACGAACCCGCACTCAAAGTCTTATGATGCCTTATCCTTCCATCCTTCCGGTGATTATTGAGCCTGTTAAGGAGGGAGATGTTCCATACACTATCCTACATCCTGACATGCCCACATCTCTTGAAGACCTACAAAGGGATTGGATACAGCTCAAAGGAGAACGAGATACTTTCGAAGCCCAATTCTATGCAAGCGAGAAGAAGGTTTTGGAACTCACTAGGCTACTTCATGAGGAGCAGGCTCTCAATGCCTACATAGCACCAAAAAGGATGCGCACTATTTTTTCATCTTAGAGTTTTGTACTATTTTTCCCAAGGGGCATTGATGTACTCAAACTTTATCTTATTAATATAACGTGTGTTTCCTTTTTGTCTAAAGCGAACTTGAATCTTTAAAATCCTTGAAAACATTGCATATGCACATATCATTCATCATAACATAAACAGGTCTTTTGCAACGAGTTTCTTCATCTCTCTACTGTTTATTTCAGTAAGATGGATCTCGAACATACAGTCAAAGATCTCCAAGCTCAGAACACGCAGTTTCAACAGTTGCTCATGACCCTAGCCAAGGGGAAAGAAGAGTTGAAGACTCTGCTGGCTGAGGAAAGGAAAAAGAAAACAAAGAAAGTCACTGGGGTTTTAAACATGGGGAGAAGATTTCAGGGGCAGACTAGAAGAATCTTGAATTTTGCAACAACATCCGGTGAAGGAGAGGGGAAAGGAAAGGAAACAGCGGTTCCGTCAGAATCTGAAGAGGAGGAAGATTACTCTGAGGAACAGTATCCTTCAGCTGATGATAAGTACAAACATCTTGAAGAGCGTTTGAGCGCTATGGAAATACAAAAGGTGCCAGGCCTAGACTTTGAAGAATTGGGACTAGTGTCGAGGATCGTGATTCCTCCGAAATTCAAATTGCCTTTGTTTGCAAAATATGTTGGGGTGTCATGTCCTAAGATGCACCTCCGATCATATGTGAGAAAGATCCAGCCACACTCCGCTGATAAAGACTTGTGGGTGCATTTTTTCCAAGATAACCTATCTGGAACACAACTCGACTGATTTTACCAACTGGAAAGGGCCAACGTCCATAACTGGGAAGACCTTGCCGCAGCTTTCTATAAGCAATATCAATCTAATGCTGATTTGGCGCCTACCCGTACTCAACTTCAGAGTATGACAATGGTTTCCAATGAGGGTTTCAAGGATTACGCGCAAAAATGGAGAGATCTAGCTGGGAGAGTGCAACCCCTCTGTTTGAAAGGGAATTGGTGGACATGTTCTTAGGCACTCTATCAGGCCCTTTCTTCAACCATTTAATTGGGAGCTCATCTGTCAGATTTACTGAGTTAATACTGACCGGAGAGAGGGTGGAAGCAGGCATAAAAAGTGGAAAGATTTAGAAGGATTCATCTGCCTCTACAGCTGTGAGGAAGCCTTTCATTGGGAAGAAGGAGGTATCTGCTGTTTATCCACAAAGGAATCAAGGGAGAGCCAAACTCCGACCAATGGTAGGGGCTGTTATGATCCCAAAGCCTACACCTGATCAACCAAGAAGTAATCAACCGAGGGTGGAAAGGCCAGTCCGAAAATTCACCAGAATCAATACTACTCTGTCCCAAGTATTACCGCAACTTCCGAAATCCAATTTGGAAACTTTAAAAGAAGCTCCAAAGAACCCCAACACAGCGTCCCCTCACTATCACCCAAATGCCCGTTGCGCATATCATTCTGAAAGTCCGGGTCACGACACTAACAACTGTTGGACTTTGAAAAACAAAATTCAAGACCTTATAAAGGCAAAAGAGATTGAGTTTGATGCGCCCGAGAAGCCAAATGTCATTTCTGCTCCTATGCTCAGGCATGGTCACAACACCAATGCAATTGAAGAAGATTTGTTTGTTACCACAATTTATGAACTCTTGACCCCACTCCCAATCATTAAGATAAACTTGTTGAAAGCCGGTGTTTTCCCGGGTTGTAATGAAGACTGCCACCTCTTCTTATCCTCACCAATTGTTTGCCCTTTGTTGAAAACAGGCATTCAACGCTTGATAGACAACAAAGAGATTCTGTTTGAAAGTACTCCTATTTCACCTGTTCCTGTTGAAGACATTTCAATCATCACCATCTCCGCCAATTCTTCCAGGGTCCCCAAAAGACCCGTTAAAATTACATCGGTTTCAAAAACTACTCCTCTTATAATCACAATGCTTGGGCCAGTCCCGTATGAATCATACAAAACTGTGTCGTGGAATTATGGTGGGGACATCTACTACCATGACATCAAACAAGATGGGCTGGCCGCCGAAGAGATAAACTCCGAAGAAGAAGACTCCGACATTAGTAATATTACCGAAACCAGTAAGATTACCCGAAGCGGTAGAATCTTCTCTCCAGAAATTGCCCCCCAAAGGCAGCTTTTGGACCCGTGGCTGCTCCAAATGTTACTTTCGTACCAATAAACATCCCTGCAATTGCTCCTATTAACGAAGAGGATACAACCCCTGCTGTCATTCCTACCAACACTCCTGCTGCTGAAACTCGGGGAAAAAGTATTCAAGTAGAATCTGTCCAGACGAAGGCTCAATCCCTGACTATCCCCGAGACCTCCAAGAAAGAAATGGAGGAGATCTTGAAAATAATAAAGAGGAGCGACTATAACGTAGTTGAACAGTTGGGGCAAACTCCCTCCAAAATCTCCATGCTGGCATTGTTACTGTGTTCCGAGGCACATGCGAAAGCCCTGGTGAAGTTCCTAAAGACAGCCCATATGCCTCAAGAGACGTCTGCTGACCAATTTCAAGATTGCGTGGCCAGCTTGATGGCGGATAACGGCCTAGGCTTATCGGATGCTGATCTGACTCCAAGAGGAAGAAAACACAATGAGGCATTGCATGTCTCTGTGGAATGTAGAGGCACCACTCTGGCCCATGTCTTGGTGGACACCGGCTCATCTTTGAATGTTTTACCGAAGAAAGCTCTCAACAGACTAGACTATGAAGGACTGACATTGAAACCCAGTAACATAGTCGTAAGGGCATTTGATGGCTCAAAGAGGATGGTACACGGGGAGGTGGATATCCCCATAAAGGTTGGGACTCAAACTTTCAACTCAACCTTCTATGTAATGGACATCCTCCCCTCTTACTCCTGTCTGCTAGGACGACCGTGGATCCATAATGTTGGCGGTGTCACCTCTACACTGCACCAGATGCTGAAATATCTGTTCCAGGGAAAGATTATCATTGTCCACAGAGAGGAAGAGTATATGATTAGCCACCTCAATTTCTTCAGGTATATGGAATTGGACGGCGAGTTCATTGAAACTCATTTTCAACATTTCGAAGAGGTCCCCCAAGAGATAGCAGTGACCAAAGCTGCATCCCAGATTCCCAAGATTACAAGACCTCCACTCCGGATGTCATCTCTGAAGGATGCCAAAGCAGTAGTAGAGGAGGGTGGATGCACCATCTGGGGGAAACTTCCGGATATTCCGTATAAATCTGACAAGTTTGGCTTAGGATTCACTTCAAGTGCTCAGAAGGATGTACGCCGTGCCCGTGCTGGAGGGCCACCCTTGAAGATTAGCAACCGAGAGGTCAATACGGTGGGAGATGGTGAAAAGGATTGTAGCTTGGAGGATTGGATCTTTCCTACTGTCAACGGAGGACTTCGCAATTGGGAGGCCAGAGACTTTGTCCCAATAACTTTCATCCCTTAGTAATTTATCTTTACATTTCCGTTGGGCTTGTAATATTCACAAACAATTCGCACATTTAAAACCTTGTTTCTTACCCGAGGCACAATGGTCCATTTGTAAGGGTTATTATTTCATCTTCATATGACATTCAATGAATCATGGACGTTGTGATACGGTGGGAGAGAACTAACTGTTTTTGGAATCCTGGTTTGCGTTTTGCGTTTGTTTTTGCAAAATGTCGCGGTAAGCAAGAGTCGCCACCGTCTTTTATTTTATCCAACAAGGAAAGGAAAAAAGCATAGAAAAATTCCTTTTTCGAGATGTTTCTCGGGTCCGAGGGGTAGATTATAGAAAGGGAAGGTGTTAGCACCCTTTCTATCTGTGGTTATCCACGGGCTCTTAGGTACTTGCTCAAAGTGTTTTCAAAATTTGCTTTTCTTTGTGTTTGTGGGTTTGAAAGAAGTTTTTGTTGGAAAAGTGTAAGTGCGAAAAGTTTTATTTTGTTTTGAGAGAGCAAGTACTTAAGAACCATCTACCTACTCGAAAAAGGAATCAATCTGTACTAATATCCTTTAGACAATGCTATCCCACTATTGATGAGTAGATAGCATTGTCGTTGGAGTTTTAAGGGTCAATTCGACTAAGGGACGTGTGGTCACTAAAGCAATGTTAGGACGCCTTAGCGGTAACCCTAATGTCTTAGATCATTTTTCCGAGGCAACCGTTTCGAGGCAACTATGATCTTTGGACAAGAGGGCGGCCTCTAAAACTTCCTATACTCAATGACCACGTTCGAAGGCAACCAAGCGAGGTGTACCCTAAGAGTGCGTATGTGCGAGTGTGTTATTTTCAGCTAATTTATCTTTGTACATGTCAATGGTTATCTATGTTGATTTTAGGTTTAACATTTGATCTTGTCATGCATTCCCTATTACCAAACATCTAACAGTTATAAGTTGCGGAAATTAAATTGCGGAAATTAAAACTAACTATTACAAGGCGTCGGGTATTTACATCGCCAAAAGCAACCCTTGAAATTAAAATACGGAAAATAAATAAATCGATAAAATATTAAAGTCCTAATTAAAGATATTACATCCCTGGAAACAGATACAATAATATGATAAAACTGATCGCGTGCGGAAAATTGAATCGAATGCGAGTTTTTAGGGTTTTGACTCTTTTTTGAAAGAAAGTGATTTTTTGGTTATTTTTGGATTAAAAGAAATTAAATTAAGTTAACAATTAAATTAATAAACTAATTAATTAATTAAAATATTTTTTAGATTTTTGATATTTAAAGAAATAAAATAAATTTGATCAAAGTTAGTAAAACCTACTTATCTAAATTAATTTTAATTGCAAAAGATATTAAAGTTATTTCCTAATTAAGCTAATTTAATTAAATTAATATTTATTTATAAAAAATAAAATTCTAAATTTATTTGGACATAAAAATATTTTTTTGATTTTTGATAAAAAAGAAAATTAATTAATTGTTAGTAAAAATAATAAATAAATTACTTAAAGAAAAATATAGAAAAAGGAAATAAAGGGTGATAAATGGACCTGATTTTAGGGTGCAACAGCTGTTGGTGTCATGTGTGAGCTATTCTGTTTTGGCCATTTGTGTTTTGGCTTTTGGTCATTTGTGTTTTGGCCTCAACGTTCCTTAACCTTCTCAGGATGTCTGTCTCGTCATGTATTGGAGTCATGTGTAAGCTGTTCTGTTTTGGCCATTTGTGTTTTGACTTTTGACCATTTGTGTTTTGGCCTCAACGTTCCTTAATGAACCTGCATGGGATCCTGTCTAAATCTGTAGTGTTGAATCTCATGAACACATTAAATAAATTACTATATATCATAAAATACAAATAAAGCCAATATATGAAGAAATTTAATGTTTAGGCCAATATGGCATATATGAATGATTATACCCTTTTGATCATGGAGATCAAATCAGCCTTACCCTTACTGGAGAAGTAGTGATATGAATGCTTTTATGTCCTTTTGATCATGGAGATCAAACCAGCCTTACCCTTACTGGAGAAGTAGTGAGATGTTGGTTTGTAACCGGGTGGCTTGTTTGTAGTGAGATGTTGGTTTGTAACCGGCATGGCTTATTTGTAGTGAGAGGGGGATTTGTAATAAGGATTTCAAGGTTTTAGGGTTCTTGAAAGAATTTGATATTCTGACAGCGTTGTGGCAAGGTTTTCCTTTTTTTTCCGTTGGTGTGAAAAGAATGAGATTTATATAATGGAAATTAGAGCAAAGAAAATGGGCTTTAAATATGCAATTGGGCCTCCAATGTTCACTTGAGTTCGTCACGTTGCAGGCTAAATCGCAGGGGCTTAAGTGCAATTTTTGAAGTTGAAATGTGAAAACAAAATGTAGCTGACATCGAGAACTAACTCCTTTCCGAAAATCGACTTAATCAGATAAACGGTGAATTAGTTATGAATTTTTGAAGTTTCAACTCAGACAAACTTATTTTGGGCTCCAGTGTCGACTCTGACACGTTCTTCAATAAAAAACGGGTATTGATCGGAGTGTAATTCGGTCTCGACTTTTGAAGTAAAGTTGTAGATATCTGATTCAGTGACTTGTGTAAAAATATGAGTCCAATCCGATAAAAATTGACCGAGTTATGAATTTTCGAAGTTTCGACCCAGATAAAATAATATTCAGTATTCAGGATTTTCGGCGCGTCACGCGTACTCTGAGGAAAAAACGAAGACCTTTTGGATACCTTTCGAACTCAATACCTTCTGTGAAAACTTAGCCAACTCAATTTGTAAAATTTTGGCGCTGGAACCAGCTCGACACGATAAAAATCGACCAAGTTATGATTTTCTGAACATGACGCAAATAAACTTCTATCACAAATTTTTTGTACGAAAATACTTGATAAATTCACATTTTTGAAGACCTTCTGATCAAAATTGGCTTCCCGCCATGAGAGATGAAAACGTAGATAATGTCAAGACGGAATTTTGGCCACCGGAACGGGTTCAAGACAAGCCACGATCTTCAAGTTATGAATATTTTAGCGCGTAAAAACTGCACTTTCAGCACACTTTTTCACCATATTTCTTCGAGAAAACTCACACATTCTGATACCTTCTTTAAAGAATTGACTCTTGAGCCGAACCTGAATTTGAGAATATGTTATCAGAGATATCTTGGCGAAAGAACAACTGAATATAACACGCCGGGTTGGACTTGTGAATCTTTCTTGAAATGTTTTGAGAAATATGGGAGGGCAAATTTTGGGGTACAACAGCTGCCCCTGTTCAATTTTCTTAAACCTGAGGATATAGATTGGCTTTCGGGCCTTTCGTGATCCGAAGGTGGAAGATGATTGAACACTAGAGTGCCCAGAAATTTGCACTTGCATGAAGTGGTATCAGCATTGTGATGTCAGGAATGGGCTTACAGATGCCATTTGGAGATTGTTGATAGATGGTCTAAACTTCAACTGGAATACGAATCAAGGAGATCTTATCGGCGATCTGAATGAACCAGAGGAGGTCTTAGATTAACTTTGACTGGATCAGCATCAGAAAAATCTTTAGGAATCGATTTAACTGGACCAGAGAAGGTCTTGGATTAACTTTGACTGGATCGACATCAGAAAAATCTTTAAAAATCGATTTAACTGGACCAGACAAGGTCTTGGATAAACTTTGACTGGATCGGCATCAGAACAATCTTTAGGAATCGATTTAACTGGACCATACAAGGTCTTGGAATAACTTCAACTGGATCGGCATCAGAAAAATCTTTAGGAATCGATTTAACTGGACCAGAGAAGGTCTTGGAATAACTTCAACTGGATCGGCATCATAAAATCTTTAGGAATCGATTTAACTGGACTAGAGAAGGTCTTGGATTAACTTTGACTGGATCGGCATCAGAAAAATCTTTAGGAATCGATTTAACTGGACCGGACAAGGTCTTGGATTGACTTTGACTGGATCGACATTAGAAAAATCTTTAGGAATCGATTTAACTGGACCAGACAAGGTCTTGGAATAACTTCAACTGAAATACGAATCAGGGAGATCTTATCAGCGATCTAACTGAACCAGAGGAGGTCTTGGATTAACTTTGACTGGATCGGCATCAGAAAAATCTTTAGGAATCGATTTAACTGGACCAGACAAGGTCTTGGAATAACTTCAACTGGAATACGAATCAGGGAGATCTTATCGGCTATCTGACTGAACCAGAGGAGGTCTTGGATTAACTTTGACTGGATCGGCATCAGAAAAATCTTTAGGAATCGATTTAACTGGACCAGACAAGGTCTTGGAATAACTTCAACTGGATCGGCATCAGGAAAATCTTTAGGAATCGATTTATCTGGACCAGAGGAGGTCTTGGAATAACTTTGACTAGATCGGCATCAGAATAATCTTTAGGAATCGATTTAACTGGACCAAACAAGGTCTTGGAATAACTTTGACTGGATCGGCATCAGAAAAATCTTTAGGAATCGATTTAACTGGACCAGACAAGGTCTTGGAATAACTTCAACTGGATCGGCATCAGAAAAATCTTTAGGAATCGATTTAACTGGACCAGAGAAGGTCTTGGGATAACTTCACCTGGATCGGCATCAGAAAAATCTTTAGGAATCGATTTAACTGGACCAGACAAGGTCTTGGAATAACTTTAACTGGATCGACATCAGAAAAATCTTTAGGAATCAATTTAACTGGACCAGACAAGGTCTTGGGATAACTTCACCTGGATCGGTATCAGAAAAATCTTTAGGAATCAATTTAACTAGACCAAACAAGGTCTTGGGATAACTTCACCTGGATCGGTATCAGAAAAATCTTTAGGAATCGATTTAACTGGACCAGACATGGTCTTTTGATATAGCTGAGAATTTAATTGCATCTTTCCTGAAAGGTAAAGGTCAGTCATATGCAATGAATGATATGGATCAAGCAATGATGTTCTCAACATAAATGAGATTGTATGGTATGATGCGTTTATGCATGTATCATGATGTATGGAAATGTAATGTTTCAGCTGGGGAAAATAAATCCAGGATAGCTGCTGGAGAGTAGAGTTGAATTCTTCGTTTCCACTGGGGATGGTGAACGAAGGTGATTGCGAGAATAAACCTGCAGGAGAAGAGAACTCCGTTGGGGAATAAACTGATGAGGAGGTTACTCTGTGGGGTAGAGATGCTCTGCTGAGGATATGATGATGGCTCTACTGGGGATGGATTACCATTGTTGGTGATACTGAATATGTTGAGGATTGAATTCCTGTTTGTGAAAGGAAATAACTTCGCTGGGGATGAACTTTCAGTTGCAACTTGCTGGGGATAACCCTTGTTAGGCTTTTGTGGGGATAATTCTCTGAATTCTGTTGGGAATGATCCTTTGAACTTGGCTGGGGAGAGTTATTTTTGTACTCCGATGGGGATAAACTTCCAGAGTCTACTGGGGATGATGCTTCAACTCTGTTGGGGAAGCTTTTTTCAGACTGTGCTGGGAAAATTTTAACTCCACTAGGGGTATCTTGTATTCAGCCGGGGAATATTCTTATACTCTGCCAGGGAATATTAAGACTGCCGGGGATATCAAGCCTTTTCAGTGCTGATGGTAGATCAACTCTGCTTGGGGAGAGTATTGCTGATTTGTTCATAGTTGCAAGTCTCAACTGGGAGAGCTATCATTACTGTCTTACTCTGCGGTGAGTGAAAGTACCTTAGCCATATTCTTCAGCTGAATTTACCTTTGTACCTGGTGGATAGAGCAACTGTACAGCTTGGACAATTCTTATTGCCCCTGTTTCTACAGGAGAAGGTGCCTGCGAACTCCCTGTGGATCAAGTATTATCCCCACCTATGAGGTGCTTGGTATCTTTCGGTCAAAATGACAAGTCTTCTTCTGGTAGGCCAGTGACGAGATGACGAGACATAGTCGTATGCTTTGATCCCTAATTTTTGCCTGGACCGCTGTAGCGGTGAAAATCGGAAATCAAGCTATTAATTAACTTGACTCACAAAAAGCAAGAGTCGCCACCGCGCTTTATTATTTCCAAGGGAAAAGGGAAAAGAGCGAAATAAAACCCTAAAATATGCAATGTAAAATAATACTTAAAAGTAATAAAAATACAATGCGTTTTTGAAAGAGATCGAGAGTTCGGGGGTTGGTTATACAATGGGAATGTATTAGCACCCAATGCATCTGCGGTACTCCGCAAAAACCTTTTGAAATATCTGTTTTTTGGTTAAAATTGTTTGTTTGATTAAAATGGTTCGTTTGGCTAAGAATCGGTGTTGGAGAGTTTTTGAAGAGACAACGACCTAATGCCAAAGTTTTGACTTAAAAGGTGTGAGTTTAAAAATTGAATCTTTTGGGAAAATTATCTTAAGTTTGGAAAAATAGTAAACAAGCAAAAAATAGATGAGGGTATTCGCACGATTGTAACAAATATATTTGATGACATGAAGTCAACAAAGTTAAAAAACATTTCTCTTGGAATTAATCATAAGCAGGTAGATCTAATATTCGAGTAAGGAAGCATAAATAATAAAAATCCACGAGAAACGAACAAGGTAGAGAAGGAGATAAATTATAAGAAACTAAATGAAAAGACAAAGAAGAATCATGAATAAAAGAAAAATGTAATAAAAAATTATCTAAACTAATTTGAAATTCTAAGGTTACTAAGTAAGCTAAACTTAAATTTTAAAGCGTCTAACTAAATTAAATAAAATTTCGAAGTTATTAACTAAAACTAAATTAAAATTTTAAAGTTACTAACTAAAATTCGTAAGTTATTAAATTAAATCTAAAATAAATCAACACTCTAATATTACTGAATCAGGTCTAAACTAAATTAATTCTAAAGTTACTAAATTACATCTAAACTAGTATAAACTAAATTCATTATAAAATTACTAATTTAATCTAAACTATATTAATAATAAAATTACTAACTTAAATCTAAACTAAACTAATTCTAAATTAAAGATTAAAATTCTAAGACTAAATTAACATTCTAAAGTTATCAAAATGTATCTAAACTAATTAAAGGTTTTAACATTACTAATTTATATCTAATTAAATTAAAATTCTAAAGTTATTAAATTAAGCCTAAAACTAATCTAAATAATTAAGATTATCTAGTTAACTAAAACATAATTGTTTAATTAAATCTATAAAATACCTAGATTGACTAAGCTAATTATTATTTAAGATAAATAAATTGAAAGAGTGTAACAAAAAATTATTGGAGGGGGAGTAATAAAAGCAATTGGGCTAAAAGATTAATTAACTTAGCAATAAAGCTAACACAAACTTCACCTAACTTAAAATCTTAATTAATTCTCGACCTGAGAATAGAATTTAAAATAAATAATAAAAAAAACCTTATGATTTCATTTTCATCTCCTGCATCGCGTGATAGCAGAACAGCCTCTAGTATAAGGATGAACAGGTCCTCTAGCTTCATAACACTTGTGAGTGTAATAAGATCTACCAGAACGAGGTGGGCAAGGGATTATGTTAGCAGCAAGAGGTGTTTTGACACTCCGTTTTGATCGGTTGGAATCTCTTGTGGGGTTAAGGATATATTGAAGCCAGTTCCAATTGGATTATCGAGAAAAAGAAGACCATAGATTCTGTTCCAATTTGGATGACGGTAACGCCGGCTTTCTCAAGATCCTCAACCTCATTCTTTATAGCCAAAGCAATCTGGTTGCAAGTCTTAAATAACTTGGCTGATTTGTAGGCAGCAACCTAGTATGGGCGTCCAACAACATCACTAAAGATTTCACCTGAAAAACACATCAGTTTGTTAAGCATACACATCACTTTGATATGAGTTATCAGTACAAGCAAAACCGACCAACTGTCATCTTGGATCGGAAAGGGTTCCAAACTCTATACTCAACCTTTGTACCATCCTCATTCAAGAACAACTATTCCTCGATTTGAAAATCATAGTTGCTCCATTTTATTCACCATCCAACTTATTAAGACATTCTTCTATCTCTTTTGAGATGGTCTTGAGAAGTCTTTTAGATCGTCAACCATTTGATTTCTGAAGTCTTGGAGGAACTGAATCTGAGACGAGCTACAGTTTGCATGGTTTGATTTGCAATCATTCCAAGCGCCAAGAGGATCAGCTGTCGCTGGGGCTAAACTGGCTTGGACCTGCCACACATCATAAGCCGCATTGAGTAGAAATAGTGGTGTCTCAACATGTTCAACCAAATTCTGAGGAAAGAAACACGAAGTTGGGTCCAATTTGTTGAGACAATTTTTTGGCAGATTTTTCTGTACTTCCTGTAACTGAACTACGCCTCCAAACAGATTTCTCAATGTGCGCCCTCCAGATACATCAATTGCATCAAGAAAAAATCCGGCGTCGCTAAAACACTTCACTTTGGAAGATTTTGGCAACAAGCTCTGGAACTCATCACAATGTATTATGGATGCAAGGCCACCCGCAGAACATCCAGAGAGAAGAGATAGGTGTGTTGTGGGGGAAGAGATTGGATTGAGGATGGGTTTTGTCTGGATTTGAAATTGGGTTTGTGGATAGAACAAATGGGATTGGAGATTTGCGATGTTTCAGCAATAAGGAACAACCATTTCTCCAATGCATTGTCATGTTTCAGTGGAAATTAAAGGTATAAACTTGAAACCATGCTTTTGTTGTTTTTTTTTTGGAGAGAGGGGAAGTGAATTTATTTACTGTGTTTTTTGTGTGTCCCCCTCCATGAGTTTATGAATGTTAGTTTTTTATGGTGAAGGTGATTTTTGTGACAACCAATAGGTGAATGGTGAATGGTGAAGGTGATCCTCAATTTCATCCAACAGCCAATAGGAATAGAGTATTGTGTGTGTATCGATCCTCAATTTCATCCAACAGCCAATAGGAATCAAGCATAGTGTAATAAACATTATTTTGTGACCAAATAGTCCTTACATGATAAAAATAACCAAAAAAACTAAATGTATTAAAATTAACTCAATTTAAAATTATTTTTTTGAATATTTTATGAATAAAAAATAAAGACCCAAAATAACCAAAAATGATAAAAAACGGACGAAAATTTATCCGAAAAAATAAAACGAACACATTAAAATAATCTACATGTCACAAAGATTAAAGAAAAAATATTCAAGAAGTAAATAATCAAAAAATAAAATAATAATAAAAATATCAGACTGAACAGACGTTTAAGGTTAAAACGAGACTTCGAATTATACCGAAAAATAAAACGAGCATACCGTCATAATCTACGCGAAGCACAGATTCATAAAATGATCGGTAAAAGGTGAAAACTTGAAATATTTTCTCGCTACTTTCCCGCATAGTGTCGAATCGCTTTTAACAGTCTGTCTATAAAACCAAAATATTTTTATTATCGACATATAAACAACTTGGGGCAATGCAAGAAAATAGTGAACAGGTAAAAATGCATGAAGCAAACTTCCGGGTATTTTACAACTGAAAGACGATGCAAACTTTGATTTAAACTGACTTTTCTGGTCAACTTAAATACGACTAATGATGCAAAATGTGATGAATGAAGATATTTGATTGTGACCAAATAACAAAATATGGTATGAATGTGCGACTAAAACATATTAGGGGCGAAATCAAGGGTGCAACGGTGTGCCTTGATGAATCAGTCTTCAAGAATCCACAATCAACCGTACTTCTGGCTTGGGAGACTCAAAATCTTAATTGAGGCGCGACACTTGATGCTCTTGATTCAGACCTGTCTCTGCACATGACACAAAAGGAAACATGAATATACACCTTTGTATGCGATTAGAAATTAGTGATACATATGCTAAAAATGTTCAAAACACTTGACAATCTTCGCATAGTCAAAGCTCGAAGGTGAGAGATTAAAACCGACTGTATTTCGTGACCTTGACTTATCTTTAAAAATGCAAAAATAAAAATTGGATCTTAGGTCAAAAATTGGGGTACAACAGCTGCCCCTATTTAAGTTTCTTCTATCTGGAGATATGAAGATTGGGATCTTCATTTCGACGAGATTGAAGGGACTTAAATATAGAATACACAATTTTTGGCCTTAAGATATTATGTTCATGATATGATATGAATGTAATGCTCTGAATTTTACGGGGAATGACGCCATATGAGACAGACTATGCTGGAGAAACCAAGCACATTATACAATAATCCCACAGAGGAAGAGGTTGTAACTCCACTGGGGAAACAAAGTCATAGACTTCAAATGAGAGACTCTTGAATGATTTACATCAGTGTTGATACTGGAAAAGAAATGATTTACATCAGTACTGAGACTGGAAAAGAATATGATCGACATCAGTACTGTGACTGGAAAAGAAAATGATGGACATCAGTACTGAGACTGGAAAGTGATTAACATCAGCACTGTAGCTGGAAAACAAAATGATTGACATCAGCACTGTGGCTGGAAAACAAAATGATTGACATCAACACTGTGGCTGGAGATAAACATCTCTGATTTCTGAATTTTACCAAGAACGGTAACACATTTCTTCTTTAACCAAGATATTGCCTGAAAAGGATAAAATAACAAACTTCCCCACGGGACTTTTCCGAAGGGATGCCATTTGCTGAGTAGACATTATTGCTGGGGATACACAAGCTGCTCAAATAAAGAGGCCGCCACTTGCTTCCTTTCAAAGGTGTCAATAATATACAAGCTGCTCATGAAGAGACCGTCACTCGCTGTCTTCAAAGAATATTAAAGCACACAAGCTGCTCATGAAGAGTCTGCCACTTGTTGCCAAAAACCCACAAGCTGCTCATAAAGAAGCTACCACTTGTTGTCTTCAAAGAAAATCAAAGCACACAAGCTGCTCGTGAAGAGTTTTCCACTTGTTGCCAATAACCCACAAGCTGCTCATAAAGAAGCTGCCACTTGCCGTTTTCAAAAAAGTGTTGATAATATACAAGTTGTCCATGAAGAAACTGCCGCTTGCTGTTTTTCAAAGATAACAATAACACACAAGTTGCTCATGAAGAGACCGCCACTTGCCATTTTTCAAAGATAACAATAACACACAAGTTGCTCATGAAGAGACCGCCGCTTGCTGTTTTCTTTTCAAAATTACCAATAACACACAAGTTGCTCATGAAGAGACTGTCGCTTGCTGTTTTCTTTTCAAAATTACCGATAACACACAAGTTGCTCATGAAGAGTCCGCCACTTGTTGCCAATAACTCACAAGCTGCTCATGAAGAGCTGCCACTTGCCATCTTCAAAGAATATTAAAGCACACAAGCTACTCATGAAGAGTCCGCCACTTGTTGCTTATAACCCACGAGCTGCTCATGAAGAGCTGCCACTTGCCATTTTCCAAAGAAAAATAACGTACAAGCTACCCATGAAAGGACTGCCACTTTCCGTTTTTTCGAGGTGTCAATAATATACAAGTTGCCTTGGGAAGAGACTGCCGCTTGCTGTTTATCAAGAGTATCCATAACACACAAGTTGCTCATGAAGAGACTGCCGCTTGCTGTTTCCCAAAAAGATACCCATAAAATATCGTGAAGATATTGCTGGAGGTGAGAACCAATAATTTCATCGAGGATGGACAAACTGCTCATGAAGAGACCGCCATTTGTTGTAGAGAAATCAGAAATAATCAAACTGCTCAAATAAATAGTCAGTCGCTTGTTGTCATGCCGATATTCCAGAAGAAGGTTGTGATAACACTGCTGGGGAATAAAGTTCATCTTCAATGGGGAACCATGAATACATCCTTCTTGAGGAGACCAAGCATTTACGTTGCAAAATAAATGCACTCTCCATCTAGGTTTCACAACCTAGAGAGATCCACAGGGTATCATTCACAAGAGACAAAGCTCAATCTAGGAATAAACTGGAGAGAAAATAGTCAAACAAGACTCCACCCAATGAGGAAACAACTCAAATGGGGATTTATCCTATCCAGGGATGGAAAAGGAAAGCTAAAGAAAGATTCTTCCACGAGAGTTAACTCAGTGGGGAATTAGAAAAAGAGGCGCACTTTCTGCTTAAGTTGACACTCTATTTGGAAAGATCAAATACGTTATTTGAATAGGCATAACCAAGGTATACGTACTCAAAGACATCAACAAATACAACTGTGCATGCATGATGCAAGTGTGAATGAATAAATGAATGTCATGTATATGCTGACAAAACAGACAGGGGAAATGGACAGAAAATGATAAGACATCACAGTACAACTCGACACTCGACTAATCTCAACAGGATGGTAACATTACTGGAGATAGAAAACAAAAGCCATCATTGGAGCAAAGTCCTTTTACAAGGCTTAAATCTCTTTGGAGAGGAAGATATTTTCAGGTAGAAAACCCAAAGTCCAGTCTTCTATTGTCGACAATCCATTGAAAGGATAACAACACGAATAATGCTTCAGCTGGAAAAAGTCATGCTTAGCTGGAGATACTGGGAACACCACCCTCTGATAATGTATGAAAAACATATCTTGACAAATCTGGATTGCCCCTGGGATTAATTTTGGATGCCCCAAGCTTATTGCTGATAAGCTGCGTGATGCTCGACGATTCTTGCGAATAACTTCACTTCTAAAATGCCCCAAGCTATATGGCTGATGAGGAGAAATCGTCTCAAGAGGATTTTACAAAAGACCTGGCATCCACCATGTTATGGTGTCTTCAAAATCTTAGAGAGATTCGTCAAATCTCGACGTGATTGCCCCGGATTGACTGTAGTTGGCACAACAAAGTCTTCAAATTTTGCCCCAAAAGAGTAAATAAGTCGGGAAAGCATTAACTGGGAGAAGCAACATGTCTGTGCTTACGGTCTTCAGGTGACATGCCCCTGGATATGATTTTTTCTTGACGTGATCCGCCAATTACTCAACATAGTTTCAAGCCTTAAAAGAATAAACTCATCACTGGTGCTTATATGTGAGTTTCCTTGATATCAAACAAATGTTTTGCAGTTAGAAAATTTTATTATGAGAATGAAAATTCTAATGCAACAGTTATGTAAGTCTTGAAGATTTTGAAAAGATATCGCACAAATTTTGCGAGTTAGAGCATCATTTATTTTTGTATAGGAAAAACATATGATACCAACATAACTATTTAGAACATTCATGGGAGTCAGGAACACTATCTCATTGAAGCATGCTTTCAAAATAATCTTGCTTCAATTAGGACTTTTGAAGGTTGTAACGTGGCCTGGTTCATGGTTTTTAGAAAAAAGATTTTTAAGGCTCAAAATATTTGGTGACCACCCCCTTCATGATGTTCTCCAATCCTATGTTCAGTTAATTCAACATGAGCATTCATCTCTCAAAAGGATTTTGTGACGGTCAAGGAAACGACGAGGCTTTCGGAGTAGAAACCACCCTTATGTCTTCGTGTTTGTAGTCGCCAATTTGTTCTTTGCTGAGGACTTTTCTTTGTAGTCCTTTCTTTGCAATTTTATTTTCCTTAACTTTTGCCTGAACTAATTCTTTTGAATTGATAGTCCAGCGGGATGCCTTAGTTTTTGCCTAAGCCACACGTTTTCATGTTTTTTTTTGACTTAGCAGGCTTTTCTTTTTCTTGATTTTTGACTTTTTGAACAAAATGTGTGACATTAGCTTGTATTTGCTTGTTGAGAAGATTGTGATTGCCTCGTTTCTTGATGAATGAGGGATAACATTGTGATTCCACATCTTCTGGATTCATTATACATGAAAGATAGCCCTCGTAGTTTCTCTTCAAAAAACATCTTCCTTATGAATTTTGAACACTCAGTCAGATTAACTAAAAACTACCCTGCCCCAGGTTAAAAATTTAAGGTTTTTCGTATAGAAAAGAAACTTCTGCTTCAAAGGCTCAAAAAGGGTTAGCAAGGGATTATCTTCCTTATATCTCCAGTGTTTAGGGATTTGAAACAATGCCTGTACATCATCAGCAAGATTTTATCCAAAAGCAAACAACCAGAG
Organism: Vicia faba; assembly: GCA_948472305.1. Classification (NCBI taxonomy): domain Eukaryota; kingdom Viridiplantae; phylum Streptophyta; class Magnoliopsida; order Fabales; family Fabaceae; genus Vicia; species Vicia faba. The sequence goes on from OX451736.1 coordinate 1,772,073,140, forward strand.
ATTTTGTGTTCTTTAGATCATCATCCTCCCTTCAATCTCTGCCTAGGCAAGAGAATGGGCAACAAGTTGGTATCATAATTCCAAAAGAAATTTAAAATTTGAAAACAAATATGAGTGAAATGAATGAATTTCTTCAAGACAAACATACTCATTGTATTAAGATAATCATTCAGATGCAACCAAGTTCTTACATGCAAACAATGTTTTGATAAACAAGAAAAATTACAAAAAGCATAAATAAGTTAATAATCTAGGAAGGCTTTCCATCTGGACTTGAATTGCCGAAAACATCCTTCAAAACTCAAAGTGACCATCAATCGTGTTTATTCTTCGCCACATGCTTGATTTGAACTTCAAAACCAACGTTCTTGAATGACAAGATACCACTTCTGACCAACTTCTGAACCTCAATCTTCAAAGCAAAGCAACCCTCCAAGTCATGCCCAGGAGCACCTTGATGAAAGGTACAAGCCAAATCACCTTTGTAGTACCAATGTATTTTCTCAGGAACCTTCGGTGGAGGTCGGGTCTGAACCAAATTCCTCTGCATCAGGATAGGGAACAACTCTGTATAGGTAATTGGAATTGGATCAAACTGGGTTTTCCTCTGATTAGGAACTTGCTGATTCTGTTGGTAAATGGGAGAAACATGATGATTCTGATGATGATTATTTCTTCCTCTGGTTCTCTTCTTGGAAAAGTCATTATCAAACTTCTTCACACCATTAACTGAGCTACTATCTTCATATAAACATCCCTTTCAGACATCTTCTTCTAGACGCACTCCCACATTCACCTTGTCAGGAAAGTCACTAGGCGCATTAATTATCATCTTCTCATGAATGAATGATTTCAGAGTTTCAGTGAAGACTTTTATCATCGCTTCCTTCTTCCTAGAAGGACTGACTTGGGCGGAAACCAGAATTTCAACCAAACCAGTTAAGTGCTCCATACTAGCTTTCAAAATAGTCATCTCTCTACGGAGTTCAGAAACCTCTTGCTTGATATTCTCCATTGTTCTCTTAGCGCGAGTGTTGTACTGGTGAGACCAAAGGAAAAATAAGACTCGGAAAAAGACCTTTGACAGTGAAACAAGAATGTAGAATGATGTATGATATGCAAAAGAGAGTTTTTATTTGACTTTCAAGGAACTCGAGATATTAAGTTGTAAACATCAAAGTATGAAGATAGAAGATGAATTTTAAATTGGCTCCAAACATTGATCAAGTTATCATCAAGATCAATCATCCATTTTGGTGGATTAGGGTTTTCGCCCTATCAACACCCAAGATCCATTGAGCTTGACGAAACTTGTGATGTTTACAAAGAAAGACCTCCAAATTCCTTCAAAGTCAAGTGAAAAGGGTTTTATGGATGCATGAATGCATGGCTATGCAACAACCACAAGCAAGGTCACAAATGAAGTCGAAAGGTTCAACGTCACGAGCATGAAGTCAAGGTAAGGAACACCCCCAAGGTATGTACTAACGGTTTAATCACACCTGTAGAACAAGGTTCTAAGAGTTCCCAGAGTCTACATTCCTCCTTCGGATATTACCAACGTCTTGATTACTCAATAATCAGCAATATTCTCAAGAGAAACTCATCCGAGCGTAGCATCGCGTAACAATTACTTCCGGATTACTCCGTTATAATCTTCGCGCTACACCTAAAAGGCCAAGATGGGTTAGGGTTCTACGGTTCCCAGCTTCTCTGGCTCCCAGGTCAAAAATAATAATGTCTTCCCGATTACTCGGTAAACAAATATTACGTTCAAAAGGGCCTTCCACTGAGTGGGGGATCTCATGCCTCCTTCTTCGGGATTACTCCCTCAAAGTTAACATGACTATACCGCCCGTCCTATTCCTAAGTGTAACTTAGTCCGGGTATAGGACTTGTCCTTTGTAAATATTATCAACACCCAAATAATCACAATATATACATATAATCAAACAATCAAATAATGATAAAACAGATAAAATAAATTAGGCTTAACCCACTTAGGGATGGACCAGCAAGAGGTCAATCTGTCCCCAGCAGAGTCGCCAATTCTGTAGCGGTGAAAATCGGAAATCAAGCTATTAATTAACTTGACTCACAAAAAGCAAGAGTCGCCACCGCGCTTTATTATTTCCAAGGGAAAAGGGAAAAGAGCGAAATAAAACCCTAAAATATGCAATGTAAAATAATACTTAAAAGTAATAAAAATACAATGCGTTTTTGATAGAGATCGAGAGTTCGGGGGTTGGTTATACAATGGGAAGGTATTAGCACCCAATGCATCTGCGGTACTCCGCAGGAACCTTTTGAAATATCTGTTTTTTGGTTAAAATTGTTTGTTTGATTAAAATGGTTCGTTTGGCTAAGAATCGGTGTTGGAGAGTTTTTGAAGAGACAGCGACCTAATGCCAAAGTTTTGACTTAAAAGGTGTGAGTTTAAAAATTAAATCTTTTGGGAAAATTATCTTAAGTTTGGAAAAATAGTAAACAAGCAAAAAATGGATGAGGGTATTCGCACGATTGTAACAAATATATTTGATGACATGAAGTCAACAAAGTTAAAAAACATTTCCCTTGGAATTAATCATAAGCAGGTAGATCTAATATTCGAGTAAGGAAGCATAAATAATAAAAATCCACGAGAAACGAACAAGGTAGAGAAGGAGATAAATTATAAGAAACTAAATGAAAAGACAAAGAAGAATCACGAATAAAAGAAAAATGTAATAAAAAATTATCTAAATTAATTTGAAATTCTAAGGTTACTAAGTAAGCTAAACTTAAATTTTAAAGCGTCTAACTAAATTAAATAAAATTTCGAAGTTATTAACTAAAACTAAATTAAAATTTTAAAGTTACTAACTAAAATTCGTAAGTTATTAAATTAAATCTAAAATAAATCAACACTCTAATATTACTGAATCAGGTCTAAACTAAATTAATTCTAAAGTTACTAAATTACATCTAAACTAGTATAAACTAAATTTATTATAAAATTACTAATTTAATCTAAACTATATTAATAATAAAATTACTAACTTAAATCTAAACTAAACTAATTCTAAATTAAAGATTAAAATTCTAAGACTAAATTAACATTCTAAAGTTATCAAAATGTATCTAAACTAATTAAAGGTTTTAACATTACTAATTTATATCTAATTAAATTAAAATTCTAAAGTTATTAAATTAAGCCTAAAACTAATCTAAATAATTAAGATTATCTAGTTAACTAAAACATAATTGTTTAATTAAATCTATAAAATACCTAGATTGACTAAGCTAATTATTATTTAAGATAAATAAATTGAAAGAGTGTAACAAAAAATTATTGGAGGGGGAGTAATAAAAGCAGTTGGGCTAAAAGATTAATTAACTTAGCAATAAAGCTAACACAAACTTCACCTAACTTAAAATCTTAATTAATTCTCGACCTGAGAATAGAATTTAAAATAAATAATAAAAAAAACCTTATGATTTCATTTTCATCTCCTGCATCGCGTGATAGCAGAACAGCCTCTAGTATAAGGATGAACAGGTCCTCTAGCTTCATAACACTTGTGAGTGTAATAAGATCTACCAGAACGAGGTGGGCAAGGGATTCTGTTAGCAGCAAGAGGTGTTTTGACACTCTGTTTTGATCGGTTGGAATCTCTTGTGGGGTTAAGGATACACTGAAGCCAGTTCCAATTGGATTATCGAGAAAAAGAAGACCATAGATTCTGTTCCAATTTGGATGACGGTAACGCCGGCTTTCTCAAGATCCTCAACCTCATTCTTTATAGCCAAAGCAATCTGGTTGCAAGTCTTAAATAACTTGGCTGATTTGTAGGCAGCAACATAGTATGGGCGTCCAACAACATCACTAAAGATTTCACCTGAAAAACACATCAGTTTGTTAAGCATACACATCACTTTGATATGAGTTATCAGTACAAGCAAAACCGACCAACTGTCATCTTGGATCGGAAAGGGTTCCAAACTCTATACTCAACCTTTGTACCATCCTCATTCAAGAACAACTATTCCTCGATTTGAAAATCATAGTTGCTCCATTTTATTCACCATCCAACTTATTAAGACATTCTTCTATCTCTTTTGAGATGGTCTTGAGAAGTCTTTTAGATCATCAACCATTTGATTTCTGAAGTCTTGGAGGAACTGAATCTGAGACGAGCTACAGTTTGCATGGTTTGATTTGCAGTCATTCCAAGCGCCAAGAGGATCAGCTGTCGCTGGGGCTAAACTGGCTTGGACCTGCCACACATCATAAGCCGCATTGAGTAGAAACAGTGGTGTCTCAACATGTTCAACCAAATTCTGAGGAAAGAAACACGAAGTTGGGTCCAATTTGTTGAGACAATTTTTTGGCAGATTTTTCTGTACTTCCTGTAACTGAACTACGCCTCCAAACAGATTTCTCAATGTGCGCCCTCCAGATACATCAATTGCATCAAGAAAAAATCTGGCGTCGCTAAAACACTTCACTTTGGAAGATTTTGGCAACAAGCTCTGGAACTCATCACAATGTATTATGGATGCAAGGCCACCCGCAGAACATCCAGAGAGAAGAGATAGGTGTGTTGTGGGGGAAGAGATTGGATTGAGGATGGGTTTTGTCTGGATTTGAAATTGGGTTTGTGGATAGAACAAATGGGATTGGAGATTTGCGATGTTTCAGCAATAAGGAACAACCATTTCTCCAATGCATTGTCATGTTTCAGTGGAAATTAAAGGTATAAACTTGAAACCATGCTTTTGTTGTTTTTTTTTTGGAGAGAGGGGAAGTGAATTTATTTACTGTGTTTTTTGTGTGTCCCCCTCCATGAGTTTATGAATGTTAGTTTTTTATGGTGAAGGTGATTTTTGTGACAACCAATAGGTGAATGGTGAATGGTGAAGGTGATCCTCAATTTCATCCAACAGCCAATAGGAATAGAGTATTGTGTGTGTATCGATCCTCAATTTCATCCAACAGCCAATAGGAATCAAGCATAGTGTAATAAACATTATTTTGTGACCAAATAGTCCTTACATGATAAAAATAACCAAAAAAACTAAATGTATTAAAATTAACTCAATTTAAAATTATTTTTTTGAATATTTTATGAATAAAAAATAAAGACCCAAAATAACCGAAAATGATAAAAAACGGACGAAAATTTATCCGAAAAAATAAAACGAACACATTAAAATAATCTACATGTCACAAAGATTAAAGAAAAAATATTCAAGAAGTAAAAAATCAAAAAATAAAATAATAATAAAAATATCAGACTGAACAGACGTTTAAGGTTAAAACGAGACTTCGAATTATACCGAAAAATAAAACGAGCATACCGTCATAATCTACGCGAAGCACAGATTCATAAAATGATCGGTAAAAGGTGAAAACTTGAAATATTTTCTCGCTACTTTCCCGCATAGTGTCGAATCGCTTTTAACAGTCTGTCTATAAAACCAAAATATTTTTATTATCGACATATAAACAACTTGGGGCAATGCAAGAAAATAGTGAACAGGTAAAAATGCATGAAGCAAACTGCCAGGTATTTTACAACTGAAAGACGATGCAAACTTTGATTTAAACTGACTTTTTTTGGTCAACTTAAATACGACTAATGATGCAAAATGTGATGAATGAAGATATTTGATTGTGACCAAATAACAAAATATGGTATGAATGTGCGACTAAAACATATTATGGGCGAAATCAAGGGTGCAACGGTGTGCCTTGATGAATCAGTCTTCAAGAATCTACAATCAACCGTACTTCTGGCTTGGGAGACTCAAAATCTTAATTGAGGCGCGACACATGATGCTCTTGATTCAGACCTGTCTCTGCACATGACACAAAAGGAAACATGAACATACACCTTTGTATGCGATTAGAAATTAGTGATACATATGCTAAAAATGTTCAAAATACTTGACAATCTTCGCATAGTCAAAGCTCGAAGGTGAGAGATTAAAACCGACTGTATTTCGTGACCTTGACTTATCTTAAAAAATGCAAAAATAAAAATGGGATCTTAGGTCAAAAATTGGGGTACAACAACTGCCCTTTCGGGTTTTCAGTCCACTGGGATACCCTTTTTTGCCCAAACCGCCTTTTCAGGTTTTCGACTTGCCAGGTGTACAGATTTTTTCATTTTCATCTCTTATTTTTGCCCGAACCCTTTTGGTTCGCCGGGAAGCCCTTATTTTTGCCTAGGCCAGTCAACCTAGCGGGTCTTTGATTATGCTAGTACTTTTTGACTATGTCCACGCTCTCAGGATGTAAGGAGGTGTCACTGTCGGTAGTGTTGTGTTACCATACTACCAGAAGATCTTCGTTTGATCATGCAAGATTTGTTGCTGGAATTCATGTCCAATCCCCCAATTGATTCAAATGGAGATTTGCCCCTGGTTATTTGGAATTTTGAGAGATTCCTTGAATCTTGACTTAACTTCCCCAGATGATGGACAATGCTCATGCCGTGCCCCTTGGTTGGAGGTGTTTTTTCCACTTGAGGTGACCCTTTTTATTGAAAAGGTTTTTGTTCACTAGATATTCGTCGTGCGAATTTCTCTGCTGTTTGAACAAATAGTCATATGTAAACAATGTTATTTTAAGAATGCAAAGCTTATGTCTGTCTTGAAGTTTCTTGAAAATGCATTTTTCAATAAAACAAGCGATTTTTTTTATAAAATGTGATGTCAACTCAAGATTTACAGCAAGCCCTACAGGAGTCAGGATACCTTTTGTAACAGTATTCTTTCGGACTAACCCATGCTTCGGCTAGGACTTTTTAGGGTTATAACGTGGTCTGGTTCACGGTTTAAGAAACAAAGGATAAAGGCTCAAATTTTATTTGTACCCACCTGTTGTTCATGATATTCTTCGATCCTAAACTCATTTAATCGTGCATTAGATCCCTTTTGAGTCTTTGCTCTGATATTCCAGTGATGGTTCGGATACTGACAATTTATTTTGAATAGGCAGTCATTTTGTTGAGAGTTTGCAGGATCTCTTCCCTTTTGGTTTTTATTATCCCTGTCTTTTGCCTGAACTATTTGTTTTATGATTACAGTCAGCGGGATGCCCCAGTTTTGCAAGTCTCTTTCACAGGTTTTGACTTAATGGGCTTTTATTTTGAGAGATAATGATTGCCTGTCCTTACGATTATACGGAACCAACACAGTCTTTTATTTCGGAAGGACTTCTTTGATGCCATTCATTGTGCACCTGGATCAACTGAGAAAACTACCCTGCCCCGGGTTGTGATTAAGGGTTTTAATTTGTGTGAAAAGAAAAACTCCTACTTCTTTGTCTCAAAGGGGTGGACGAGGGATTATCTTCCTTATAACTCCACTATTTAGGATTTGAAACAATGCCTGTACATCGTCAGCGGGGTCTGTTCAAAAGCATACTGTAGAGATTTTGATATCATTTTCGTCATCCTCCCTCAAAAGGCTTAGAATTTTTTAATCGAGAGTTGAACATCACAAAAATGAAAGCAATTTGAATATAGTGAATATGAATGGACTGATTCAAAACAGAAATATGCAATGCATTGATGAAGTAACAAAGTTTGACATGAATAAATGTCTAAACAATCAAAAGAAAATTACAACTTGAAAATTCTAATGAACAAAAAGTCTTCTCGTCTCAGTACTTGTCACTTCAAATGGAGAACTTTGGGGGGATGGCAAAAGAATTCAATCTGACCGTCTTGTGTGAGTTCCAATGCTCCATCAACCAGGTCTTGAATTTTGTTGCTTAACGCCCAACAGATGTTAGTATCATGCCCCGGGATGTTGGAGTGATATGCACACCTTGCATCAGGATTGTACCTTGGGGAGGCTATGTGGGGATTCTGAGGAGGGTCCCTTAACGTCACCAGATTCAATCTCAATAGGTGTTGTAAAGCCTGAGACATCGACATGTTGAGCTTGGTAAATTGCCTCTTGGGCATATTTGGCTTACTCTGATCAACTCGTTGTTTATGGCAAGGTTGTTGTTGGACCCGTGAGGTAGTAGCAACTTGGAGAGTTCTATTCTTCATCAAACCAAACCTTTGACTTCTCGGAAGTTGATTAATGACTTGATCCCCGTCCTGGACTGTTTGCTTCATGTTGTTGTATCTGTCTTGATGAAGCTGGTTGATAATGGTTCTCAGCTCTTCTTATTCCCGGGTTAGGCCTTGGATAAGAGCCATCTGCCCCAGCATCTGGGTTCTCATTGCATTTACCTCAGCTTGCAGATGTTTCAGCCGTTCGTCCTTATTGTCTTCAGGACTTTTCTTGACCAAGTTTCCAACGAGGAGTGTTTTCAACTCTCCCTGCCCCTTGGATATGTTTAGGAAGATTTCTCTGAACTGGGTTTCTCGAATTTGAAGATCTCTGTTGTCTTGTTGGAAAGCCATTGCTGAAATAAACAGCGAGAACATGAGAGACATGTACTAGAAGACCTGTTATGCGTTGATATGTATGATATATGTATGCAATGTTTTCAAGGATCTCGCGGGGTAAACAAGAAACTGTTAGAATTTGAATCTTGTAGCTTTGATTGAAGGAACTTCGTATCGTTGAGAATCTTTCTTCAAGAGTCAAGCTAACCATATCGAGTGGGTCATAGCCCCTGACTCAAGTTATCGTGTTTTAATTTCTAGACAACCTTGGCTAGAGGAAAATAAATCCCCTTTGCCCCTTGCTAGACATTTGATTTACCATAACCTGCATCACAAACCCTTGAGATCCTTGAAATGGTTAAGGAAATGTTAAGGCATGATGTTATGATGTGTATGCTATGCGTTTAAGCAAAAGTGTGAAGTGATGTAAGTAAACCCTGCAATAAATCCAAATTATTGGATAAGGACTGTAAACAAAACCTGCAAGGAACTCATGTTGTCAGATAAAAAGAATGTGCAAGTAGTTCAAGTTTGAAGGCACACAAGTCACATAAACAGCCTTAAGTTTAGGCTGGCATGGAGTTTAGGTATTACCCTCTTTCAGTTTAGTTTGTTCAACCTATCCTAGAAATAGTAACCAGGTTCTAGAGGATCTCAATATCACTAACTACCCTCGATTGGTCATAATTCTAGTTTAGCAACCTTTTCTTGCGGCCAGAATCATCGCGAGAGTTTAGTCTCAATGAGTGTAGCATACCGCTACTGTTCTATGGCCAAGTTGGTCAATTTAAAGGTTCTAAGGTCAGTTGGTGCTTAATGACCCCTTAGTAGACCCATATTCTCCTTGTTGCGCCACAAGGGATATCGATACATACTAAAGTGCCACACCAACGTAGCTACTGCTTTAACCATATCGGTCTACGCCGTACAGTTCCCTCACAGTTTATCGCTACTTACCTAAAGGGTATCCCCCAGATCCGGGTTAGGATCTATAGTAACTCTGATTCAAGCCCACAAAGATAAAGCATACAAGTCAAGCAATTGAAAACAATATGAACTATTCCTAAGGTACACCCCACTTATTAATATCCCCAGTAGAGTCGCCAGTTCTGTGATACGGTGGGAGAGAACTGACTGTTTTTGGAATGCTGGTTTGCGTTTTGCGTTTGTTTTTGCAAAATGTCGCGGTAAGCAAGAGTCTCCACCGTCTTTTATTTTATCCAACAAGGAAAGGAAAAAAGCATAGAAAAATTCCTTTTTCGATATGTTTCTCGGGTCCGGGGGGTAGATTATAGAAAGGGAAGGTGTTAGCACCCTTTCTATCTGTGGTTATCCACGGGCTCTTAGGTACTTGCTCAAAGTGTTTTCAAAATCTGCTTTACTTTGTGTTTGTGGGTTTGAAAGAAGTTTTTGTTGGAAAAGTGTAAGTGCGAAAAGTTTTATTTTGGTTTGAGAGAGCAAGTACTTAAGAACCATCTACCTACTCGAAAAAGGAATCAATATGTACTAATATCCTTTAGACAATGCTATCCCACTATTGATGAGTAGATAGCATCGTCGTTGGAGTTTTAAGGGTCAATTCGATTAAGGGACGTGTGGTCACTAAAGCAATGTTAGGACGCCTTAGCGGTAACCATAATGTCTTAGATCATTTTTCTGAGGCAACCGTTTCGAGGCAACTATGATCTTTGGACAAGAGGGCGACCTCTAAAACTTCCTATACTCAATGACCACGTTCGAAGGCAACCAAGCGAGGTGTACCCTAAGAGTGCGTATGTGCGAGTGTGTTATTTTCAGTTAATTTGTCTTTGTACATGTCAATGGTTATCTATGTTGATTTTAGGTTTAACATTTGATCTTGTCATGCATTCCTTATTACCAAACATCTAACAGTTATAAGTTGCGGAAATTAAATTGCGGAAATTAAAACTAACTATTATAAGGCGTCGGGTATTTACATCGCCAAAAACAACCCTTGAAATTAAAATGCGGAAAATAAATAAAGCGATAAAATATTAAAGTCCTAATTAAAGCTATTACATTCCGGGAAACAGATACAATAATATGATAAAACTGATCGCGTGCAGAAAATTGAATTGAATGCGAGTTTTTAGGGTTTTGACCCTTTTTTGAAAGAAAGTGATTTTTTGGTTATTTTTGGATTAAAAGAAATTAAATTAAGTTAACAATTAAATTAATAAACTAATTAATTAATTAAAATATTTTTTGGATTTTTGATATTTAAAGAAATAAAATAAATTTGATCAAAGTTAGTAAAACCTAATTATCTAAATTAATTTTAATTATTGCAAAAGATATTAAAGTTATTTCCTAATTAAGCTAAATTAATTAAATTAATATTTATTTATAAAAAATAAGATTCTAAATTTATTTGGACATAAAAATATTTTTGTGATTTTTGATAAAAAAGAAAATTAATTAATTGTTAGTAAAAATAATAAATAAATTACTTAAAGAAAAATATAGAAAAAGGAAATAAAGGGTGAGAAATGGACCTGATTTTAGGGTGCAACAGTTGTTGGTGTCATGTGTAAGCTATTCTATTTTGGCCATTTATGTTTTGGCCTCAACGTTCCTTAACCTTCCCAGGATGTCTGCCTCGCCATGTATTGGTGTCATGTGTAAGTTGGTCTGTTTTGGCCATTTGTGTTTTGACTTTTGGCCATTTGTGTTTTGGCCTCAACGTTTCTTAATGAACCTGCATGAGATCCTGTCTAAATCTGCAGTGTTGAATCTCATGAACACATTAAATAAATTACTATATATCATAAAATACAAATAAAGCCAATATATGAAGAAATTTAATGTTTAGACCACTATGGCATGTATGAATGATTATACCCTTTTGATCATGGAGATCAAATCACCCTTACCCTTACTGGAGAAGTAGTGATATGAATGCTTTTATGCCCTTTTGATCATGGAGATCAAACCAGCCTTACCCTTACTGAAGAAGTAGTGAGATGTTGGTTTGTAACCGGGATGGCTTGTTTGTAGTGAGATGTTGGTTTGTAACCGGGATGGCTTGTTTGTAGTGAGAGGGGGATTTGTAATTAGGATTTCAAGGTTTTAGGGTTCTTGAAAGAATTTGATATTCTGATAGCGTTGTGACAAGGGTTTCCTTTTTTTTTCCGTTGGTGTGAAAAGAATGAGATTTATATAATGGAAATTAGAGCAAAGAAAATGGGTTTTGAATGTGCAATTGGGTCTCCTATGTTCACTTGAGTTCGTCACGTTTCAGGCTAAATCGCATGGGCTTAAGTGAAATTTTTGAAGTTGAAATGTGAAAACAAAATGTAGCCGACATCGAGAACTAACTCCTTTCCGAAAATCGGCTTAATCGGATAAACGGTGAATTAGTTATGAATTTTTGAAGTTTCAGATCAGACAAACTTATTTTGGGCTCCAGTGTCGACTCTGACACGTTTTTCAATAAAAAAATGGTATTGATCGGAGCATAATTCGGTCTCGACTTTTGAAGAAAAGTTGTAGATATCTGAGCCAGTGACCTTGTGTAAAAATATGATCCCAATCCGATAAAAATTGACCGAGTTATGAATTTTCGAAGTTTCGACCCAGATAAAATAATATTCAGCATTCAGGATTTTCGGCGCGTCACGCGTACTCTGAGCAAAAAATGAAGACCTTTTGGATACCTTTCGAACTCAATACCTTCTGGGAAAACTTAGCCAACTCAATTTGTGAAATGTTGGCGCTGGAACCAGCTCGATACGATAAAAATTGACCAAGTTATGATTTTCTGAACATGATGGAAATAAACTTCTGTCACAAATTTTTTGTACGAAAATACTTGTAAATCCACATTTTTGAAGACCTTCTGATCGAAATTGGCTTCCCTCCGTGAGAGATGAAAACGTAGATAATGTCAAGACGGAACTTTGGCCACCAGAACGAGTTCAAGATAAGCCACGATCTTCAAGTTATGACTTTTTTAGCGCGTAAAAACTATACTTTCAGCACACTTTTTCACCATATTTCTTCGAGAAAACTCACACATTCGGATACCTTCTTTAAAGAATTGACTCTTGAGCTGAACCTGAATTTGAGAATATGTTATGAGAGATATCTTGGCGAAAGAACACCTGAATATGACGCGTCGGGTTGGACTTCTGAATCTTTCTTGAAATGTTTTAAGAAATATGGGAGGGCAAATTTTGGGGTACAACAGCTGCCCCTGTTCAATTTTCTTAAACCTGAGGATATAGATTGGCTTTCGGGCCTTTCATGATCCGAAGGTGGAAGATGATTGAACACTAGAGTGCCCAGAAATTTGCACTTGCATGAAGTGGTATCAGCATTGTGATGTCAGGAATGGGCTTACAGATGCCATTTGGAGATTGTTGATAGATGGTCTGAACTTCAACTGGAATACGAATCAGGGAGATCTTATCGGCAATCTGACTGAACCAAAGGAGGTCTTGGATTATCTTTGACTGGACCAGGATCAGAAAAATCTTTAGGAATCGATTTAACTGGACCAGAGAAGGTCTTGGATTAATTTTGACTGGATCGGCATCAGAAAAAATCTTTAGAAATCGATTTAACTGGACCAGACAAGGTCTTGGATTAACTTTGACTAGATCGGCATCAGAACAATCTTAGGAATCAATTTAACTGGACCAGACAAGGTCTTGGAATAAGTTTAACTGGAATACGAATCAGGGAGATCTTATCGGCGATCTAGCTGAACCAGAGGAGGTCTTGGATTAACTTTGACTGGATCGGCATCAGAAAAATCTTTAGGAATCAATTTAACTGGACCAGACAAGGTCTTGGAATAACTTCAACTAGAATACGAATTAGGGAGATCTTATCGGCTATATGACTGAACCAGAGGAGCTCATGGATTAACTTTGACTGGATCGGCATCAGAAAAATCTTTAGGAATCAATTTAACTGGACCAGACATGGTCTTGGAATAACTTCAACTGGATCGGCATCAGGAAAATCTTTAGGAATCGATTTAACTGGACTAGAGGAGGTCTTGGAATAACTTTGACTGGATCGACATCAGAAAAAACTTTAGGAATCGATTTAACTAGACCAGACAAGGTCTTGGAATAACTTTGACTGGACCGGCATCAGAAAAATCTTTAGGAATCGATTTAACTGGACCAGACAAGGTCTTGGAATAACTTCAACTGGATCGGCATCAAAAAAATCTTTAAGAATCGATTTAACTGGACCAGAGAAGGTCTTGGGATAACTTCACTGGATCGGCATCAGAAAAATCTTTAGGAATTGATTTAACTGGACCAGACAAGGTCTTGGAATAACTTTGACTGGATCGGTATCAGAAAAATCTTTAGGAATCTATTTAACTGGACCAGACAAGGTCTTGGGATAACTTCACCTGGATCGGTATCAGAAAAATCTTTAGGAATCGATTTAACTGGACCAAACAAGGTCTTGGGATAACTTCACCTGGATCGGTATCAGAAAAATCTTTAGGAATCGATTTAACTGGACCAGACAAGGTCTTTGATATAGCTGAGAATTTAACTGCATCTTTCCTGAAAGGTAAAGGTCAGTCATATGCAATGCATGATATGGATCAAGCAATGATGTTCTCAACATAAATGAGATTGTATGGTATGATGCGTTTATGCATGTATCATGATGTATGGAAATGTAATGTTTCAGCTGGGGAAAATAAATCCCGGATAGCTGCTGGAGAGTAGAGTTGAATTCTTCGTTTCCGCTGGGGATGGTGAACGAAGGTGATTGCGAGAATAAACCTGCAGGAGAAGAGAACTCCGTTGGGGAATAAACTGATGAGGAGGTTACTCTGTGGGGTAAAGATGCTCTGCTGAGGATATGATGATGGCTCTACTGGGGATGGATTACCGTTGCTGGTGATACTGAATCTGTTGAGGATTAAATTCCTGTTTGTGAAAGGAAAGAACTTCGCTGGGGATGAACTTTCAGTTGCAACTTGCTGGGGATAACCCTTGTTAGGCTTTTGTGGGGATAATTCTCTGAATTCTGCTGGGAATGATCCTTTGAACTTGGCTGGGGAGAGTTATTTTTGTACTCCGCTGGGGATAAACTTCCAGAGTCTACTGGGGATGATGCTTCAACTCTGTTGGGGAAGATTTTTTCAGACTGTGCTGGGAAAATTTTAACTCCACTGGGGGTATCTTGTATTCTGCCGGGGAACATTCTTATACTCTGCCAGGGAATATTAAGACTGTCGGGGATATCAAGCCTTTTCAGTGCTGATGGTAGATCAACTCTGCTTGGGGAGAGTATTGCTGATTTGTTCACAGTTGCAAGTCTCAGCTGGGAGAGCTATCATTACTGTCTTACTCTGCGGGGAGTGAAAGTACCTTAGCCATATTCTTCAGCTGAATCTACCTTTATACCTGGTGGATAGAGTAACTGTACAGCTTGGACAATTCTTATTGCCCCTGTTTCTGCAGGAGAAGGTGCCTGCGGAGGCCCTGTGGATCGAGTATTATCCCCACCTATGAGGTGCTTGGTATCTTTCGGTCAAAATGACAAGTCTTCTTCTGGTAGGCCAGTGACGAGATGACGAGACATAGTTGTACGCTTTGATCCCTAATTTTTGGATGGACCGCCCTTTCGGGTTTTCAGTCCACCGGGATACCCTTTTTTGCCCAAGCCGCCTTTTCAGGTTTTCGACTTGCCGGCTGTACAGATTTTTTCATTTTCATCCCTTATTTTTTCCCGAACCCTTTTGGTTCGCCGGGAAGCCCTTATTTTTGCCTAGGCCAGTCAACCTAGCGGGTCTTTGATTATGCGTAGTACTTTTTGACTATGTCCACGCTCTCAGGATGTAGGGAGGTGTCACTGTCGGTAGTGTTGTGTTACCATACTACCATAAGATCTTCGTTTGATCATGCAAGATTCGTTGCTGGAATTCATGTCCAATCCCCCAATTGATTCAGATGGAGATTTGCCCCTGGTTATTTGGAATTTTGAGAGATTCCTTGAATCTTGACTTAACTGCCCCAGATGATGGACAATGCTCATGCCGTGCCCCTTGGTTGGAGGTGTTTTTTCCACTTGAGGTGACCCTTTTTATTGAAAAGGTTTTTGTTCACTAGATATTCGTCGTGCGAATTTCTCTGCTGTTTGAACAAATAGTCATATGCAAACAATGTTATTTTAAGAATGCAAAGCTTATGTCTGTCTTGAAGTTTTTTGAAAATGCAGTTTTCAATAAAACAAGCGATTTTTTTTGTAAAATGTTGTGATCGGTGGGAATGAGAACTGACTGTTTTGGAATGCTGGTTCGCGTTTGCGTTTGTTTTTGCAAAATGTCGCGGTAAGCAAGAGTCGCCACCGTCTTTTATTTTATCCAACAAGGAAAGGACAAAAGCACAGAAAAATTCCTTTTCGAGATATTTCTCGGGTTCGGGAGGTAGATTATAGAAAGGGAAGGTGTTAGCACCCTTTCTATCTGTGGTTATCCACGGGCTCTTAGGTACTTGCTCACTGTGTTTTCAAAAGTTTTGCTTTTCTTGTGTTTGTGGGTTTTGAAAAGAGTTTTGTCTGAAAACTTCGATTTAACTCTTGTTTCTGTCCTCAAGAGTGTATGAAGTGTTGTTGAAAACTTTGTTTGAAAAGTGTAAGTGCGAAAAATTTGTTTTGTTTTAAAAGGAGCAAGTACTTAAGAACATCTACCTACTCAAAAGGGAATTAAACTGTGCAAATGTCCTTTAGACAGTGCTATCCCACTATTGAGGAGTAGGTAGCACCGTCGTTGGAGTTTTCGGGTCAATTCGATTAAGGGACAGGTGGTCACTAAAGCAATGTTAGGACGCCTTAGCGGTAACCCTAATGTCCTAGATCATTTTATCCGAGGCAACCGTTTCGAGGCAACTTATGATCTTTGGACAAGAGGACGACCTCTAAAACTTCCTATACTCAATGACCACGTTCGAGGCAACCAAGTGAGGCGTACCCTAGGAGTGGCATGTGCAAATGTGTCAATTCTCAGTTATGTTATCTTTGTACATGTTATGGTGAGCTACGGTTGATTTTAAGTTAAGATAGATCTTGTCATGCATAGCCTATTATTCATACATCTAGCAGTTAATGGTTGTGGGTATTTACATCGCCAAAAACAAACCCTTGAAAATTAAATGCGAAAAGGTAAATAAAAGCGGTAAATAATCCTAAGTTCAAACTATTACATCCTTGAAGCAGTTACAAGTATATGGAATATGAATCAAAAAATAATACGCGCGAGAAAAAATTGAATCGGAGAGTTTTTAGGGTTTCGACCCTTTTTTGGGAAAGAAAGAGATTTTTTATTATTTTGGACTATATGAAATTAAGCCTAAGTTAATTAATTAATTAAATAAAAAGGATGTTTTTTTTGGATTTTTGAATGTTTAAAAAAAATAAAATGATTAAATTGTTAAAAACCTAATATTCTAATTAATTTTAATTTATTGCAAAAAAATATTAAAATTATACCTAATTAGAAACTAAATTAATTGGTTAATTTTTATTTACAAAAATAAATAATGAAATAAATATTATTTTGGGTGTTTTCTGATTTTATAAAAAAAAAGGTTAGTTTGTTAATTAATTAATAACAAAATAAATAATTAAAACAAAATAAATAAATGAAAATATAAAGGGAAAAAGAAATAACCCAGGGGGGGTGCTGGGCTTAATTGGAAGGTATGATTGGCAATTCTGAAGCCCAGAACGTCATGGCCTTTGTTGACTTTTCTAATTACCCACGCGCGTGCTGACTTGAGTGTACCATGAACCATCAATTTCTGGCCTATGGATTTGATCTGAAACACCTGGCTAGCATCTGGATGGAGGCATATGGTGAGCCCTGCTCTGAGTGCTGCATGGAATAACCTGGAGAAAAATTACAACAAATATTTGGGGGACCTGGGATTCGAACCCAGGTCCCAATGGACTATGCACGCCTTTACCAACTGAGCTGTGACACGCTTTTGTTAAATGGATAAGTAGAGAATATTATATACAAAAACAATCAATATGCTGTAAACAAAAAAAACAAAGCGCGCGAGTTTTAAAAGGACGAATGGGAGGGAGACGCGTCAGCGTCTTCTTCGTTGAGCCACTGGTTTTTTACCTGCGGATTTTTATCCGCAGGAAGTTTCGTAGGACATTTCAAAAATCCTCCTTAGGCCATGTAAACGCCACCCAAGAACATAGGCGTGTTCGTCTTTGCCTCCTGATCATTCCTATACCAATTATTGGATTCAATTTTTCCTGTATCAAAAACACCTAAATAGCAAGAACACGAACCCTAGGATCGGGCATCACGATACAGGTTCCAAAAACAAAATTGAATAATGCCAAAACGTTCTAAATTGAATGATAAACACAAATATGCCAAGATTTTAAAGAAAAGGCGCAAGAATTGGAGATTGGGTTTCCATGTTCAGAGCAAAGTTTGAGACGACTTACAATGCGTTGTAGGGAGTCTTGAGGTCTGGTTTTGATTGCTTTTGCTTCACAGGATATCAGGCTAGAGAACTACGTGAAGATTTTTTATTGAGTCGCCTCTTAACCAAGATATTGATCTCCCACTTTTTCACACTTTTTGCAATTCTGGTTTGGCCGTCTCCTGCAGTTTTTGCTCGTCTATTAGGTTTTTCTTGGCTTGTGTATGTATATTGGAGTGCATTAGGTCAAGAATTGGGCTTTAATCCATGTGCATTCAAGGTTTTGAGATTTGATTTTATCACCATTGAAAAGCTTTCCAAAATAAGCCAAATATGAGATTTTGTGCATGTTTTGACTTGGCACAAATTGGATTGAGTTGCACATGATATTTGCAAGTTGTACAAATCACAAAGATCCCTTTACATCAATTTTTGGATTTTATTTGATTTAATATTGATTAATAATGAATTAAACCAATAAAAATGAAATAAAATAGAAAAATAAATGTTTGGTCATGAAATTAAGTATGGGACACGTGTGTGGCATGACAAGACCAAATCAAGTGGAAAAAAGTGGGCCCTTTTGTAAAAAATTGGAGTTTTGAGGATAGTTGACTTTTGGCAATTTTGGAAAAATGCTCAACTTCAACAATGCATAACTTCTTCAATTTTGAACTTTTGGAGGTGTTCTTGGACTTTTTAGAAACCTTGAGATGTCCTATAATCAACCCTGTTTCTCTCATCTCATTTTGATCTTCCATTGTCAAGTTATAAGCTTTGGCAAAAAAGGTGTTTTTGTTTACTTTCAAAAATGACCTATAATGTCCAAATTTGCAACTTCTTATGAGTGCATTTTCTGATCTTGGGGTGTGAATATGGATTGTAGGAAATTGCATCCTCTTCAAAATGAGCTTTGGATGGGTCATTTCTCATAAAGTATGAGAAAGTTATGTTTGGTCAAAGTTGAGTTGACTTTTCCTACAAAACCCTAATTTAGCAACTTTTGAATCTTGATGAATTTTGAGCAATCCTTGATGAATCATGATCAACCCTTGATCAAATGATTAATTATCCTTAAAAATTAGAATGTTGACAAAAATATGGAGGTTTGACTATTTGTAGGTCACAGTTGACTTTTGCCCTAGCACAGTCGATTTTGGGTCTCTTGAGCAATTAACTGACCAAAGTTTCTCTGCAAGGCTTAAAATTTGTCATGGATGAACTTAAGAACATATTAAGACATTGGGAAGCACTTGAGTCCATTTGGATGTAAGGACCTTGATGCAACACAAAACCCTAATTTTAAATTGACTGCCTTAGGAGGTGATTTGATTGTACAACCTTTGAGCCATTTTGAGCAATTTGAAGATCATTCTTGACAAATCTTGAGGAATATGGGAGGGAAAATTTTGGGGTACAACAGTTGCCCCTGTTCAATTTTCTTAAACCTGAGGATATAGATTAACTTTCGAGCCTTTCGTGATCCGAAGGTGGAAGATAATTGAACACTAGAGTACCCAGAAATTTGCACTCACATGGTCTGGTATCAATATTGTGATGTCGGGAATAGGCTTACAGATGCCATTTGGAGATTGTTGGTAGGAATTTGTTGGAGATGGGCTTAAAGATGCCATCCAAAGGTGATTGTTGAATTGTAATTTTGTAAATTGAAAGAAGGAACCTGTGTAGGGTTGACTGATGATGAGTCCGGGTGAAACTGCATCTTGGAAGGAAGGAAACCTGTGTATGGTTGACTGATGATGAGTCCGTGTGAAACTGCATCTTGGAAGGAAGGAACCTGTGTAGGGTTGACTGATGATGAGTCCGGGTGAAACTGCATCTTAGAACCGGGAAGAAACCTAGGTAAGGTTGCTTTGCGCTACGTCGGGAAATTGCAAGGAGGAACCTGGGTAAGGTTACTTCGGGATAAGTTTGTGTAAAACCTCTGGAGGAACCTGAGTAAGGTGATAAGTCCGTGTAAAACTTCTGGATGAACCTGAGTAAGGTTACTTTGTGATAAGTCCGTGTAAAACTTCTGGAGGAACCTGGGTGTTGTACCCCAAAATTTGCCCTCCCATATTTCTCAAAAAAACATTTCAAGAAAAATTCACAAGTCCAACCTGGCGCGTCATATTCAGGTATTCTTTCGCCAAGATATCTCTGATAACGTATTCTCAAATTCAGGTTCGGCTCAAGAGTCAATTCTTTAAAGAAGGTATCCGAATGTGTGAGTTTTCTTGAAGAAATATAGCGAAAAAGTGTGCTGAAAGTGCAGTTTTTACGCGCTAAAAAATTCATAACTTGAAGATCGTGACTCGTTTTGAACCCGTTCCGGTGGCCAAAATTCCGTCTTGACATTATCTACGTTTTCATCTCTCACGGCTGGAAGCCAATTTCGATCAGAAGGTCTTCAAAAATATGGATTTATCAAGTATTTTCGTGCAGAAATTTGTGACAGAAGTTTATTTGCGTCATGTTCAAAAAATCATAACTTGGTCGATTTTCATCGTATCGAGCTGGTTCCGGTGCCAAAATTTCAAAAATTGAGTTGACTACATTTTCACAGAAAGTATTGAGTTCAAACGGTATTCAAAAGGCCTTCGTTTTTTGCTCAGAGTGCGTGACACGCTGAAAATCCTGAATGCTGAATATTATTTCATCTGGGCCGAAACTTCGAAAATTCATAACTCGGTCAATTTTTATCGGATTGGGCTCATATTTTTACACAAGGTCCCTGACTCGTAGATCTACAACTTTGCTTCAAAAGTCGAGACCGGATTATGCACCGATCAATACCAGTTTTTTATTGAAGAACGTGTCAGAGTCGACACTGGAGCCCAAAATAAGTTTGTCTGAGCTGAAACTTCAAAAATTCATAACTAATTCACCGTTTATCCGATTGAGTCGATTTTCGGACAGGAGTTAGTTCTCGATGTCGGCTACATTTTGTTTTCACATTTCAACTTCAAAAAATGCACTTAAGTCCCTGCGATTTAGCCTGGAAAGTGACGAATTCAAGTGAATATTGGAGGCCCAATTGCAAATTCAAAGCCCATTTTCTTTACCCTAATTTCCACTATATAATCACCTTCTTGTCACACAAACCAAAGGGGGAGAAAGAAAGAAAAAAGAGGGAAGAAAAAAAGAGAGAAAAAACCTTGCCACAACACTGTTGGAATATCAAACTCTTTCAAGAACCCTAAAATCTTGAAATCCTTATTACAAATCCCTCTCTCACTACAAACAAAGCCATCTGAGTTACAAACCAACATCTTATTACTTCTTCAGTAAGGGTAAGGCTGGCTTGATCTCCATGATCCAAAGGGCATAAAAGCATTCATGTCACTACTTTTCCAGTAAGGGTAAGGTTGATTTGATCTCCATGATCAAAAGGGTATAATTATTCATACATGCCATATTGTGCCTAAACATTAAATTTCTTCATATATTGGCTTTATTCGCATTTTATGATTTTATTTGATGTGTTTGTGAGATTCAACACTGCAGATTTAGACAGGATCCCAAGCAGGTTCATTAAGGGACGTTGAGGCCAAAAGCCAAATGGCCAAAAGTCAAAAGCCAAAAGCCAAATGGCCAAAACAGAACATTTTATGCATGACACCAATACATGGCGAGGCAGACATTAAGCCAGACATTAAGGGAACGTTGAAGCCAGAACACAAATGGCCAAAAGCCAAAAGCCAAAAGCCAAATGGCCAAAGTAGAACAACTTATGCATGAAACTCAATCCAATGGCCAAAGAATGCAGACCACGGTACTCAGGAGTCAATACTTCAAAAAAACCTCCCCTTGGGCCAGACACCCCATATGGTTTGCTCAATTTTTAATTTTTATTTGTTTTTCCTTTTTATTCTTTTAATTGTTTTTTAATTGTTTTCTTTTAATTCCATAAAATAATTTTCATAATAAATATAAAATACAGAAAAATCAAAAAAATGTTTATTTTATTAATATTAATTTTACTATTATTATTTTTGTAAATAAACTTTAAACAATTAATTAGATTAATTTAGGTTTCAAAACTTTAATATTTTTCTTAATAAATTAAATATGTAGAAATTAGGGTTTTTAACTTTTTCATCATTTTTTTTAATAAATAATTTTCTCATCATTATCATTATTATTAACTATTAATTTATTTTGTAAATAAACATGTACATAAATTCTTTAGTAAATTAAGTTAAACTTTAACATTTTTCTCAAATAATTAAAAATAACTTAGAATTAGGGTTTCTTTTAATTTTAATTTTAATTTTCTTATTTCATAAATACAAAAAAACCTAAAAAAACACTTCTTTTATTTCAATAAATAATTAATTAATTTTTAATTTCAATTTAATTCCAAAAGGGTCCAACGCCCTCGCTTCCAATTTTAATTCCAATTCGCGCATTTTATTTCGTATAATATTAATGTAATTCTCCCAAAGCCATGTAATTTTATATTTCTCGCATTTTATTTCTTTATTTTATGTCAAATCGGGTCCTGGATTAAATTTGGCGATGTGGACCCGCGCCTTTGTAATAGTTTAGGAATTTTATCTTTCCGCACTTTTTAACTGTTAAATAAATGCATGCAAGAATGAATGACAAAAATAAAAACAAAACGTTAGATCACCAATAACCTGACAAGACAAAATATCTGAAAACGACACACAAATCACACACCACCTCTAGGGTACGCCTCACGGTTGCCTTGCCTCTCGAAAGGTGGTCGTCGAGTAGAGGATGTCTTAGTAAGTCCTCATGATCCGGGAACCTGGCATGAGGGTAGCTTCTAAGGTGTCTTCCCATTGCTCTGGTGATCACCATGTCCCGAACCTCGAATTAACCCGAACACCTCCAACGGTGGTGCTACCTACCTCTCAATGGTGGGATGGCACTACTTTAAAGGACATCTACACAGACGAATTCCTTAGGGTAGGTAGACAACTCTAAGATACTTGCTCTAAATTTCAAAACAAATCAAAAATACTTTTCACACCGACACCTTTTCAAAAAGCTTTCGAAAGCAATTTTTCAAACACTCTTGAGGACTGATACAAGAGTCGAACTGAAATTTTCAAAGAAACTTTTTAAAACCCACATTGAAAAGCAAACAAACCTTTTTGAAAACACAATGAGCAAGTATCTAAGAGCCCATGGATAACCATGGATAGAAAGGGTGCTAACACCTTCCCTTTCCATAACCTACCTCCCGAACCGAGAGCAATCTCTTTAAAGGAATTTTTCTGTGCTTTTGTCCTTTCCATTTGGAGAAAATAAAAGACGGTGGCGACTCTTGCTTCCGCGACATTTCGCGAATCGCGAACCAGCGTTAAACAGTCAGTTCCAGATCCACCGATCACACTGGGTAAGGTTACTTTGACGATGAGTTCGTGTGAAACTGCATCTTGGAATGAGAAGGAACCGGTGTAGGGTCGCCTGATGATGAGTCCGTGTAAAACTTCATCTTGGAAAGAGAAGGAACCTGTGTAGGGTTGCCTGATGATGAGTCTGATGATGAGTCCGTGTAAAACTTCATCTGAAATTGAGAAGGAATCGGTGTAGGGTCGCCTGATGATGAGTCCGTGTAAAACTTCATCTAAAATTGAGAAGGAACCGGTGTAGGGTCGCCTGATGATGAGTCCGTGTAAAACTTCATCTTGGAAGGAAGGAACCTGTGTAGGGTCACCTGACGATGAGTCCGTGTAAAACTTCATCTTGGAAGGAAGGAACCTGTGTAGGGTTGCCTGCCGATGAGTCCGTGTAAAACTTCATCTGAAATTGAGAAGGAACCAGTGTAGGGTTGCTTTATGATGGTCAAGTAGATAATTGTCCTGTCTGGTTTCAGGTTTTAACCTACAATCAATCATCCACAAATATTTTTCCTGGCTTGCTACAGGTATTAAACTGGGACTTGAAAAGGTTGGTCAAGGAGATATCTGTCTTGGCTGGTTTCAGGTATTGATCTCTAACCTGAGAAAGAAAGTCTTACTGGCTTGTTACAGGTATTAATCTTCAATCTCTTTATGTAGATAATTTCCTGGCTGGTTTCAGGTATTAACCTACAATCAATCGTCCACATATATTTTTCCTGGCTTGCTACAGGTATTAAACTGGGACTTGAAAAGGTTAATGGTAGCCATATGTTGATTGACCTTTTTCTAAAAAAGGTAAAACGTTAGTTGTATGCAATGCATGATATGCATTAGGCAATGATGTCCTCAAAATAAATGAGATTTGTGTTGTATGATGCGTATGCATGTCATGATGTATGAAGATGTGATGTTTTTAGCTGGGGAAATAGATCCCGGATCGCTGCTGGAGAAAAGAGTTGAATTCTTCGTTTCCGCTGGGGATGATGAACGAAGATGATTGTGAGAATAAACCTGCAGGAGAAAAGAACTCCGTTGGGGAATAAACTGGTGAAGATATTACTCTGCGGGGAATTACTCTGTGGGAAGAGATGCTTTGTTGAGATTTTAACGATAACTCCGTTGGGGATTCCGTTGATAAGCTCTGTTGGGGATTTTGATAATGAACTCCGCTGGGGATAGAAAGAACTTCGCTGGGGATGATCTTTTAGTTGCAACTTGCTGAGGATAACCCAATTAGACTCTTGTGGGGATAACCTCTGAATTTGGCTGAGGAGATGCATTTGTATTCTGCAGGGGACAAGCTTCCAGAATCTACTGGGTAAGATGATTCAATCCTCTATTGCGGAAACTTTTTTTTTTAGACTGCGCTGGGGAAATGGCTCCACTGAGGGTATCTTGTATTCCGCCGGGGAACATTCTTATATTTCGTTGAGGAATATTAAGACTGCCGGGGATGCTCTTTACGCTTGTTGGGGAATATCTTTATACTCCGCTGGGGAATATTAAGACCTTCTGGGAATACCGAGCTTTTTCGGGACTGACGGTAGACTCACTCTGCTTGGGGGAGAGTATTGTTGATTCGTCCATGGTTGCAGGTCTCAGTGGGGAGAGCTTCCATTACTGTCTTACTTTGCGGGGAGTGAAGGTATCTTGGTCATACTCTTCAACTGAATCTACCTTGTACATGGAGGACAGAGCAGCTTGTACAGTTCGGACAATTCTTATTGCCCCAGTTTCTGCGGGAGAAGGTGTCTGCGGAAGCCTTGTGGATCGAGTATTATCCCAACCTATGAGGTGTTTGGAATGACAAGTTTTCTTCTAGTAGGTAAGAGACAAGATGACGGGACATAGTCGTACGCTTTGATCCCTAACTTTTACCTGGACCGCCTTTTCGGGTTTTCAGTCCACCGGGATACCCATTTTTGCCCAAGCCGCCTTTTCAGGTTTTCGACTTGCCGGGCGTGCAGATTTTTTTATTTTCATCCCTTATTTTTCCCGAACCCTTTTGGTTCGCCGGGAAGCCCTTATTTTTGCCTAGGCCAGTCGACCTAGAGGGTCTTTGATTATGCGTAGTACTTTTTTGACTATGTCCATGCTCTCAGGATGTGGGGAGGTGCCACTGTTGGTAGTGTTGTGTTACCATACTACCAGAAGATCTTCGTTTGATCATGCAAGATTCGTTGCTGGAATTCACGTCCAATGCCCCAATTGATTCAGATGGAGCTTTGCCCCTGGCTATTTGGCATTTTGAGAGATTCCTTGAATCTTGACTTAACTGCCCCAGATGATGGACAATGCTCATGCCGTGCCCCTTGGTTGGAAGTGTTTTTCCACTTGAGGTGATCCTTTTTATTGAGAAGGTTTTTTGTTCACTGGATATTCGTCGCGTAAATTTCTCTGCTGTTGGACAAATAGTCATATGCAAACAATGTTATTTTAAGAATGCAAAGCTTTTGTCTGTTTTGAAGTTTTTGAAAATACATTTTTTCAGTAAGATAGGGAAATTTTGTAAAATGTGATGTCAACTCAGGATTTTACAGCGAGCCCTACAGGAGTCAGGACACCTTTTGTAACAGTATGCTTTCGGACTAACCCATGCTTCAGCTAGGACTTTTTAAGGGTTGTAACGTGGCCTGGTTCACGGTTTAAGAAACAAAGGATAAAGGCTTAAATTTTATTTGTACCCACCCGTTCTTCGTGATGTTCTTCGATCCTAAACTCAGGTAATCGTGCATTTAGATCCTGTTTGAATCTTTGCTCAGATATTCCAGTGACGATTCGGATATTGACAATTTATTTTGAACAGACAGTCATTTTTATAAGAGTTTGCAGGACCTCTTTATTTTTTATTTCATTATCCCTGTCTTTTTTCCTGAACTGTTTCTTTTGTGATTACAGTCAGCGGGATGCCCCAGTTTTGTAAGTCTCCTTCATAGGTTTTGACTTATTGGGCTTTTATTTTGAGAGATAATGACTGTCTGTCTTGACGATTATAGGGAACCATCACCTGTCTCTTGTTTTGGAAGGACTTCTTTGATGCCATTCATTGTGCACCTGGATCAACTGAGAAAACTACTCTGCCCCAGGTTATAATTAAGGGTTTTAATTTGTGAAAAGAAAAACTCCAACTTCTTTGGCTCAAAGGGGTTGACTAGGGATTATCTTCCTTATAACTCCACTGTTTAGGATTTGAAACAATGCCTGTACATCGTCAGCGGGGTCTGTTCAAAAGCATACTGTAAAGATCGGGGTATCATTTTCGTCATCCTCCCTCAAAAGGTTTAGAATTTTTTAATCGAGAGTTTGAACATCACAAAAAGGAAATATGAAGCAATTTTAAGCATAGTGAAAACAATTAATTCAAAACAGACACGTGTAATGCATTAGTGAAATAAAAGAGTTTGACATGATAATTGTTTGAATAAGCCAAGAAAAATACAATTTCAGAATTCACATGAACAAAAGTGCTTTCAATCCTAGCCATGTTTTGGCAAGGGAGCAGTGATCACATTGGGAGTCTCGGGAGGCTCGAATTCGATCTCCTTAGCGTCAATCATATTCTGAATCTTGTGTTTCAGCGCCCAATAATCGTTAGTATCGTGCCCCGGCCTGCCGGAATGATAAGCACACCTTGCATCTGGGTTGTAGTTAGGAGAAGAAGTCTTAGGGTTCAGATGAGGGTTTATCATCGTAATCATATTCATCTTCAACATGTGCTGCAATGCTTGTGACAATGGCATGTTAATGTTGGTGAACTGTCTTTTTAGGCTCGTCCGGCCTTCGTTGATTTCCCTTTTGCTGTGGTCGGTGTGACGCAGAACCAGAGATCAAGACTGCCCCTACGTGTTGGTCACGACGACTCTTTTGACTGTACACAGCATTGGACTCTTTCTTCCCACTGTAAGGCTTTTTCTGAGCATCAGAAGGTGTAGCTTCTTGAATCTTCCCACTTTTGATGCCGGCTTCAATTCTCTCACCAGTCAAGATAAGGTCTGTAAATCCGACTGAAGAGCTTCCAGTCAGATGATTAAAGAATGGACCAAATAGGGTCCCCAGAAACATATCGACAAGTTCACAATCAGCCAAAGGTGGTTGCACCCTTCCGGCAAGGTATCTCCATTTCTGAGCATACTCTTTAAATCCTTCACCCGTCCCTATTGACATACCCTGGAGTTGGGTACGCGTAGGAGCGAGGTCGGAGTTATATTGATACTGCCTATAGAATGCAGTGGCCAAATCCTCCCAGCTACGGATACTGGCTCCATCCAGCTGATAGAACCACTCAAGCTGAGTCCTTGAGAGACTGTCTTGAAAGAAATGGATCCACAAATTCTTATCAGCAGTGTAGGGTTGGATCTTCCTCACATATGACCGGAGGTGCAGCTTTGGACAGGAAGCTCCGTCATACTTGGCAAAGGCAGGCGCCTTGAACTTATGGGGAATCACCACCCCAGAGGATAGACCTAGATCTCCGAAGTCTAGCCCGAGCACGTTCTGTATCTCCATAGCGCTCAAGCGGTCTTCCAGTTGTTTGTACCTATCCTCAGCAAGAGGATATTGTTCTTCATTATAATCCGTCTCGTTGTCGGAGACTATAGGGCTAGGAACCCTCCTCTCTTGTGGACTGTCTTTCCCTCCGGATGAGGTGGTCAGATCAACTTCATTTTGCAGTCCATTTCCAAACCTGCGTCCAGTATTGAACAAGACGGTCCTCTTCTTCTTCTTCTTCTTCCTCTCTTTCAGAATTAGGGTCTTCAAGTCCTGTTGACCCTTAGCTAAGCTCATGACCAACTCTTGAAATTGGGCGTTCTGGGCCTGGAGGGCCTTGATAGCTTGCTCAGTGGAAGGTTCGGTAGACATGATGATTGCTGAAATAAACAGCGAAGAAGATAAGAGACCTGTAATGGTACCTATAATGCAATGATATGTATGATATATGTATGCAATGTTTTCAAGGATCTCGTGGGGTAAACAAAGAAACTTGTTAGAATTTGAATTTTGAAGCTTGATTGAAGGAACTTCATGTTGCTGAGAGTCCTTCTTCAAGAGTCAGGCTCACCATATCGAGTGGGTCATAGCCCCTGACTCAAGTTTGAAGTAGTGAAAAACACAAGAAGGGGGGGGTTGAATTGTAAAACTGAAATCCAATGCAATGAACAAGATATTTTTATCCTGGTTCGTTTAATCTCAAACTACTCCAGTCCACCCATCAAGGTGATTTCGCCTCTCTCCAACGAGGTCTTAATCCACTATATTCAACTGAATATTACAGACTGCTTTAACAACTGCTAAAGCCTTCTTGATGCAAACCACAACCCGGTTTGTCAAGGAAACACTTTCTTACAAAGAAGATAAAACTAAGTGTGTGAATGTTTTCTACAAAACTGTATCACAACTGTGATGTATACACAACTTAAAGCTTAGAAACTAGAATGCTAAACAATGATTGAATATGAGAGTGTGTAGTGTTTAGCAAACTGGGAGAAGGAAGATTTTGATCAGCTTTTATGCGTGTAAAGATTTGGAGAGCATTAGCCAATTCAATCTTCAAAGTCTTGTTTATATAGCACTGAGACGTTGAACGTTGGATGCAATATTCTTGATTCAATGCTATTAACAAACTTTCCTTATCGAGCAGATCTTGTCTGGAATGAGGCCGTTGGTATTAATTTGCTTTCAATGCACAGTACCGTTGCTTACTTAATGCAAGTTCTGGCTTGGCTCATTCTGACTCTGCTTTGCTGCTGATGAACTGTTGTGTTTCTTTATCAGAGTGTTGAGCGCAGTCTTGTTCATCAGACTTCAGCATATACGTGAATTAATCTTCTGATTCTGACGTTCTGATATGGCAACTTCTGATGCTGATGTCAGGAACCAAAATTCTGATGCTGATTAGATGTGATCTTGCTTATATCAATCAGAGTATCTGCAAGTCAGAACATAATAATTTTAGGCAGCATATAGTTCATACATGAGTCATATAAACAATATATCTTTTCACTTTGTTATCATCAAAACTTAAACATAGGGTAGTAGATTCAAACTTTGTTCTAACAATCTCCCCCTTTTTGATGATGACAAAAACTAGATATTTTTAAATGAAAATAACGTGAAAAGGTATCAGAGAGATGCATCAGAGTAAGAGGTAAAAAGATAAGGAGTAAAAGGATATCAGAGTTGAGAGATACTCCCCCTGAGTTTATTACTTCCCTTTGATTACAAGTGTTCTTCAGAATCAGATCTTTTTGCCTTTCTTTGAACATCAGAGTATCAGAGTCTTTGACTATCAGAAGCTTTGGATCAGCATATCAGAGCAGAGCTTCAGATCAGCATATCAGAGCTTTTCTTGTCAGAGCTTTGCTTTGGATCAGAGTATCAGAGCGGATCAGAGCTTCATAACTTTTAGTCTTCAGAGTGTCCAGGAGCTTCCTTGTACCTGTAGACTTTAAGTAAAACAGAAAAAACATTTTCAAGTAATAGAGTTAGAATGTTTGAGAATTTCTGTCTTAGTTAACCGTTATTGTTTAAAATATCATTCTTGTTCTCCCCCTTTTTGTCAGCAATCAAAAAGTGTAGGTGAGTGCTAAAACAGTTAAGATCAAAAAAATTTGTCATATTAAAAGGGTTCAGAATCAAACAAAACATATTCAAAACAGTACATCAGAAAATCAAAGAAAACATGAAAAAGACATGAATGAAAAAACTAAGGTTGAGGAGGCAAGCGTGTGAACAGGTTCTCCAGCATGGCTTTGATCTGATCAGCAATCTCATTCTGCTTGTGCACCATGCTGACAACAGTGTCAATCTTGCTATCCTGCACATCCATTCTTTCTTTCATCTTCTGGTCGTTTTCATCCATCCTCTGCTGCAGACGCATGTCATTCAGCTTCAGCTCTTCCAGAGTCTGCCTGTGTTGGCTGAAGATTTTGATAGTGTTATTTAGAATTCAAAAAGAGCCAGAAGTTCTGATCGAAATGGAATTAAAACACCACGCTTCGAAATTGCAGAAGCAGTGTTTCGAATGAGTGTGTCAAAGCTTGAAGCTTCGAACGGTGATCATGGGAGCGTATCCAAAGGGGTCTCGAAACAGCAGCGAAGCTAAGTCTGAGAAGAGCGTTCGAAGCAGAGAAACACCAAAGCATTTGAAATTTAAATGAAAGCGGGACTTTCAAAGTTTGAAAGTTATGTGTTGGAGCATTTGGGGACACGTGGAAAGATGAAAGGAGCATTGTCTTGCATGTTCGAAACGTGGCATGATCTTGTAGCGAGACCGTTAGGGTCGAATTAGTATAAATAGAAGTCTTAGTGTTAGGATTTCAGTGTGTCATATCTGTTATACAAAATACTCAATAACATTCAAACTACCACATGGCAAGGGAAACGAATGCAAGAGAGATGTATGTATGATAGCACCATGTATTTCTAGTTTAATAAAAGCCTTTTTACTATTTCCAGCACTTCCCTTCTTTTTCTTTCTGTCGAATAACATTTGCAAGTTTCTTTATCTACTGTCTTTTCATTTCAAAGTCTTTTCTTCAAAGTTTTACATTTTACTGCTTTCTTTATATTTCGAGCACTCTATATTTCAGAGAACTTTTACGCTCTCAATACCTTTACTTTCAAGTATTATTCTTCAAACATGTACTTTCACTTAAAGTCATTTCTAGATTTCTTGCATTAAACGCTTTCTTCACAGTTTAAACTTCCACATTCCAGAAACCTTTTATATTAAATGTTTTATGGGTCGAAACCAGTTACTTCATTTTCCATACAGTTTTATATGTCTTTTCAATCAGCATTACAATTAGCAATCATTCGTATAACTTAGTTTTCACATACATTTTGACCACATTCTTAAACTCTTAGAGAGAGGGATCGAAATAAACCAAACATTTGTACAATGGCACCCATGAATAATTGTTCGATTGTGAGAGTAACCTTAATATCCAAGGAGTCCTAGGATCAATCTAGTCGATCCTGTGAGTTACCAAAGAGATTGAGTAGCGTTAATAAAGATTATTCGATAGTTTGGAAGACTAGTGGTTGTTTACCAGAAATCACTGGAAACAAATTGGCACACCTGGTGGGACCAATAGTTGGATATCAGAATTAAGGATTGTCGAGACATAGCCATCCCAGAAACGTAGGAACCTAAGAAGTTTGCTGTTTTATGAACCTGAGAAGTGGTAAGATAACCAACAGCAACCAACCTTTATCCAGAAGAAAACGTTTGGACAAAATGTCTAATTCAGACAATCAACAAGGAGACCAAGGTGGCCCACAGGCAACAGGCACTAACGCGTCCATTTCGAGCGGAACATCTAATGTAATCCCTTCGAATGCACAGTCTGTTGCATCTTCAATCAGTAACATGGCCACCAACGGAGTAAGTGGCGTATCAACCAACAGTTCGATCTTAGGAAATACTGGAACTATGGGCTACCCTGGGGGATTCGTTCCGCCACCTGGGACACAATCCCATTTCGCCACTCCATCAACTAGACCACCCGGCTTCGATGGGAATAGAATTAGAAGTTCTTCTTACGGAATGCCAACATCTTTTATGGCAGGTTTACACAATTCCACATCGAATTCATCCCCACAACTAGGATCTGGGTCTGGGGCAAACCAATTTATGTCAAATAACCAAGGGTCAGTGGGTTATAGCACGTTGCCTACCTTAACCACAGATAACCAGTTGGCTTTTAGGCAATTGATGGATGAAAGCAACCACAATATGATAGGGGTGTTAGCGCAAACCATGCAGGAAATATTCGCCCCAATAGTTCAGAATGTGACTGTGACGAACAGGGAAAACGCTGACAATATGAGTCGAATAGCAGATTTCTTTGCTCCCACAGAAAGGCGTAGGCAGAACCAGGCGGGATTTCGAACAAACGTGCCTGTCATAGAACAAATTGCCAACGACCCAATTCATAGACCACCCAGAGAAGAGGTTAACTTAGGGGCCAGAGCACCAAGGTTAGAAGCCCCAATAATTCCGGGCCCACAAAGGGAAGTTATGGAACCAGGGGCAAGGATCGAAAGACCAGAAGCCCCAGAATTTCGAGGAGAACAACCTAGGGGAGTTGTTTTGGTTGATCGAAACCAAGATGCCGATGCTGTCGTTCATAGGATTCGAAACGATAACATCTTGGCAGAAAATAATCTGACCACCATGATAGAGAGGATCATGACCCAAAACGGCCTCAATATGGGAATGAGGAGGCCAAATTACGCTTCTCCTATATTAGATTGTATAATGCATACTGATTTACCAAGGGGATACAAAGTCCCTAAATTTACAAAGTTCGCTGGGGATACCAACGAGTCAACAGTCGAACACATAGCGAGATATTTAACCGAAGCGGGGGATATAGCCAATAATGAAGATCTTAGAATCAAATATTTCCCAAGTTCCTTGACAAAAAATGCCTTCACTTGGTTCACCACGTTGCCTCCTGGGTCTGTTGACACTTGGACCCTTTTAGAGAGATTATTCCATGAACAATTTTACATGGGACAATCGAAAATAAGTCTGAAGGAATTGGCCAGTGTTAAGAGAAAGTTCACTGAACCCATTGATGACTATTTGAATAGATTTAGGCTGTTAAAATCCAGATGTTACACAGTAGTGCCTGAGCATGAGTTAGTCGAAATGGCCGCTGGGGGATTGGATTACTCTATTCGAAAGAAATTAGATACTCAGCATTTGAGGGATATGGCTCAGTTAGCCGATAGGGTTCGACAGGTCGAAAGACTAAAAGCCGAAAAAGCCCGAGTCTTTAAGAATAGTAAGAAAGAAAGGATTTCCTATGTTGGAACTGAGGAAGTAGAAGAATATCCTGAATTCGAATTCGAAGAGGTCGAAATCGACCTCGCTGAATTAAAACAGGCCCCGCCTTACTCCTGCAAAATGTTAGTTCCTACGAAAGGGAAAGATATTGTTGAAAATGAGAAAAGTGATAAGTTTCCAAAGAAGGTTTACACCTTCGATGTCACTAAATGTGACGAAATCTTTGACTTGCTTGTCAAAGATGGCCAACTAATTGTGCCATCAAATGTCAAAATACCCCCTTTGGACCAGAGGAAGAAAAGGGGATTTTGCAAATATCACAGTTTCCTAGGCCACAAGACCTCACAATGTTTTCTTTTCAGGGATTTGATTCAAAACGCAATCAAAGATGGCAGATTAAAATTTGCTGATAAGGTGAAGATGAAAGTGGACGAAGATCCTTTGGACGTCGCAGACACCAACTACTCCGAGCCTGCGTGCATTGGAGAAGTCAACATGGTGGAAATTGATCGAAGCGACACCTTGACAGGAGAGAAGGACATTGGAGTCGAAAACTGGGTGATGGTCGAAGTCAGCGAGGAAGTCATTGAAGGCATCCAGAATACACCAGACACTTCGATTGCTGGACCTGTGGCTGTTGCAGGAGAAACCCAGGCTACTGAAGGCCAAGGGGATCACAACGAAGGATTTACACAAGTCACTGAGGGCTTGAGTTTGGAATTAGAGAAAGTCCAAATTACGCAGCCAGTCCCCTCTCAGAAGGAAATATGGGACACTCTAGGGGAACCCAGTGGAAAATATGACTATCTGGTCAAATATTCTGCCCCAGAAAGTTCGAGGGTCCAGATCGAAGATATAAAGCCCACAGGATGGGGCGATAACGAAACAAAAGAGGGGGATTTGGAAATAAATATGGTGGACATGGAAAGACCCCGTTCTGAGATGAAGGAAGTGGAAAAATACTTAGAAAAAGAAAAGCATAGGATGGGGGATAATCACACTGGAGATGGTACTCTCAAAGACTATCTCATGTCATGCCACAAAGGAGATCCAGGCATGATACTGTGCCCTAGGTGCAGCATCCTCTGCAACCAAAGAATTGCTGCAAATTTCGAAAGGGTACAGAGGGCTCGAACTGGCAACAATTGGCGCCAGGATAACCAACTTTTTAGATGCTACCCCAAGGCTGGAGAGAGTTTGTTGGAGTTTGTTTTTCGCTGCTACAAGGGGGCAACTAAGTGCTTGGTGTGCCCAAGATGTTCTGCTGTGTATGACCAAAGCATGGCTAGGGCCTTCGAAACGATCCCCTTCGCCCCTTGCTGGAGCCATCAAGAAACTGCCCAGATGGGTCAGCGTTTCGACAGCAGATACAAACAGCGAAGACCTGATAGCCCTCACCCCAAAGTTGCTCGAAGAGTGACTTTCAAACTCCCTACTGAAGTGCCAACCGATA
This sequence comes from Vicia faba, assembly GCA_948472305.1. Classification (NCBI taxonomy): domain Eukaryota; kingdom Viridiplantae; phylum Streptophyta; class Magnoliopsida; order Fabales; family Fabaceae; genus Vicia; species Vicia faba. The sequence continues at coordinate 1,772,107,606 of OX451736.1, forward strand.
GATGGCTGCAAGCCAGAAATGACAAAGGCAAAGACAAATGGAGGAATGCTGAACGAAATGCACGCCATGCTGTGACATACAGGAGGCAATTCAACACACAAAAAAGGGAGGAAGTCAGATTAGAAAATTACAAAGGAAGGAACCCCATGTCAAGATCCCAGTGGCGCAGACAGCAAAGGATTCGAAAGGCTGAAAGAGAAGCTGTGGCAAACAAAGGGGATACTTCAACAAAGATACAAGGTGAATCGAGCACCAACAAACCAAAAAGTCAGACGGAAGAGAAACCTCCAGTCAACAGAAGGCTTTTTTCTGAAGAACAACAAGACGGACCAAAGGAATACACTCCAGGCCCGGAAGAGGACGAAGATATGATAACAGATAACTTCGAATCGGAGGGGGAGTCTTCATTTAACCTGAACTGTAACGTAGTGTCTGTGCTTCCATGCGAATTCGGGCAGGAAACCGAAATCAATGAATATGAGGAAGAAGACACCACAGATTTAATGAAACATAGGCCCGTATGCTACTACGTGATGGACAATGGGGCTGTTGAAGAACAAAATGCGTTCTTCGAACGTCCAGAGCCTACAATGAAGAATCATCTCGAACCACTTTTCATTCGGGCGAAAGTAGGTGTCCATGGTGTGAACAAAGTTCTAGTGGATGGGGGTGCTGCAGTCAATCTGATTCCCCATTTCATGCTAAAAAGGTTGGAAATCCGCGAAGGAGATATCAAGCCCCATAATATGGTTCTATCCAATTATGAAGGAAAAGTGGGTAAAACACTGGGGGTGGTCCAGTTGGAATTGACAATAGGCTCAAGTTGCAGGCCCACCATGTTTATGGTTGTCGAAGCCAAGGCCAACTATAACCTACTGCTAGGAAGAGAGTGGATCCATGGCGTGGGAGCAGTTCCTTCGTCAATGCATCAACGACTAGTCCTGTGGAGAGATGACGGAATCGTGGAAAATATCGAAGCAGACCAGAGTTACTTTATGTCAACTGTCAATTTAGTTGACAAAAGGGATTATGATAAAAATCTGGCAAAGATTGCTCCATGTGTTCCAAATGATGAGATGAATGAAACTAGAAATGCCCACTACTACATGACACTTCGTCATGATGGACTTTACTGGGATAGAACAATAATCAGTAAAGAAGAGGAAGGTGAAGGTGCTTTACAAAAACGGCCAGCAGGCTGGGACTTCGACAACCTTAACCATGACTGAGTCTACCTTTTTCGAAAGGATTTCGGCCTATATGGCTGAGAATGAATCGAAAGCGGCCTTAGAGGCTGAAATAAATGAATCATTTGAAAAAACGAATGAAGTTAGTGGGGGGGTTCGAAATGCTCACCCAGCGAAGAGTTGGAGATGGATCAAAGGTTGGATGCCATCTATGACAAAGAACCCTTAGGCTTCGAAAGGGATCCCATAAACTCAGGTGTCAAAATGTTGGCACAAGACCCGCTCGAAGAAGTCAACTTAGGGGATGACAAGACGAAAAGAGTAACTTACGTAAGTGCTAAACTTAGCCCAGGCCTCAAGGAAAAAGTGATCGAAATCCTTAAGGAGAACAAAGATTGTTTCGCATGGGATTATGATGAGATGCCTGGTTTAAAGAGGGAGTTGGTCGAACATAGGCTGCCAATCAAAGATGGCAAGAGGCCCATCAAACAAACTCCCAGAAGATTCGCGCCAGCGGTTCTCACAAAAATTAAAGCTGAGATCGAAAGGTTGCTGCGTTGCAAATTCATCAGAACAACAAGGTACGTCGAATGGTTAGCAAACATAGTACCTGTTATCAAGAAAAATGGTTCTTTAAGGATTTGCATAGATTTTAGGGATTTAAATACTGCAACCCCTAAGGATGAATATTCCATGCCCGTGGCAGAAATGCTAGTAGATTCTGCTGCAGGATTCGAATACTTGAGCATGTTAGATGGATACTCTGGATATAACCAGATTTTCATTGCTGAAGAAGATGTTGCAAAAACAGCATTTCGTTGCCCAGGAGCCTTAGGCACCTACGAATGGGTGGTGATGCCTTTTGGTTTAAAAAATGCTGGGGCAACTTATCAAAGGGCGATGAATTCAATCTTTCATGACTTTATCGAAACCTTCATGCAGGTGTATATTGATGATATAGTCATCAAATCTATATCTGCAGAAGCACATTTGCATCATTTAAGCCAATCATTCGAGCGAATGAGAAAACATGGCTTAAAAATGAATCCCCTTAAATGTGCATTTTTTGTGCAGGCTGGAGATTTTCTTGGTTTTGTGGTCCACAAGAAAGGAATTGAAATCAACCAGAACAAAACCAAAGCCATAATGGAGACGAAAGCACCTGCGTCAAAAAGGGAGTTGCAATCTCTACTAGGGAAAGTTAACTTCCTCAGAAGATTCATTTCGAACCTGAGTGGAAGGACTCAAGCTTTCTCTCCGTTACTTCGTCTGAAGCAAGGTCAGGCCTTCGAATGGAACGAAGCTCACCAGGAGGCGTTTGATAAAATAAAAGAATATCTTTCCCAGCCTCCTATGTTGTCTCCACCATCATGGGGGAAGCCTATGAGATTGTACATATCTGCCTCTGAAGTTAGCATAGGTAGTATGTTAGCACAAGAGGATAACAATGGCGTCGAAAGAGCCATATACTATCTAAGTAGAGTGCTGAATGATGCTGAGACCAGATATAGCAATTTAGAAAAGCTATGTCTCTGTTTATATTTCTCTTGTATGAAACTCAAGTATTATATAAAACCTGTTGATGTTTATGTTTCGTCTCACTTCGATGTCATTAAACATATGCTTTCAAAGCCAATAATGCATAGTAGAGTTGGAAAGTGGGCTCTGGCCTTAACAGAATATTCATTGACGTTCATGCCCTTAAAAGCTATGAAAGGTCAAGTGATTTCTGATTTCATTGTGGATCATTCGTTAGTTGAGCAGACAAGCATGAGTTACGTCGAAATGCAACCATGGAAATTGTACTTTGATGGTTCAACCCACAAGAATGGAAGTGGTGTTGGAGTCCTTCTAATTTCTCCTGAAGGAATTCCAACAAAATTCAAGTATAAATTGGATGGTCCTCGTTGTTCGAACAACGAAGCTGAGTATGAAGCGCTCATTGTTGGACTTGAAGCTTTGTTGGAATTGGGGGCAACCAGAGTCGAAATTAAAGGAGATTCTGAGTTGGTGGTCAAACAAATCACAAAAGAATATAAGTGCATAAAGGAAAATCTAATGGTATACTTCGTCATAGTCAATAGGCTATTGAGAAAGTTTGAATACATGGATATTCAACACATACCAAGATTAGAAAACCAAGAAGCAAATGACTTAGCGCAGTTGGCTTCAGGTTATAGAGTATCTACCAAGAATCTTAAGGATTTGGTCGAAATAAGGGGAAGAGTTATGGCTACTAGATTCACACCATCGGACCTGGAAAGTATGAGATTGGGATATGCCGAGAAACAGGGATTCGAAATTCTAGCCATAAATACTTTGTCAGATACAGATTGGCGAAGTCCATTAAAGAGTTATTTAGCAGACCCAACTCTAAAAGTAGATAGAAAAACAAAATATAGAGCATTGTCATATCTCCTCATGGGGAACGAATTGTTCAAAAAGACCCAAGAAGGTGTTTTATTGAAATGCCTAGGAGAAAGTGAGGCATATTTAGCATTGTCTGAAGTCCATAATGGGGCATGTGGGGCACACCAAGCAGGCCATAAAATGAAATGGTTGCTATTTCGATATGGTTTGTATTGGCCTAGCATGCTCAAAGATTGCATAGACTTTGCGAAAGGATGTGAGGAATGTCAGAAACATGCAGGAATTCAACACGCCCCTGCAAGTGAGCTGCATTCGATCATCAAACCATGGCCATTCAGAGGATGGGCATTAGATCTGATAGGCGAAATAAATCCTGCTTCGTCCAAAGGTCAGAAATATATCTTGGTAGGAGTAGATTATTTTACCAAATGGATCGAAGCTATACCTTTGGTAGTTGCTGATCAAGAGGCAATTATCGAATTTATACAAAAGCACATTATCTATAGGTTTGGATTACCAGAAAGTATAACTACAGACCAAGGTTCTGTATTTACTGGTAAAAAGATGCAAGGATTTGCCCAAGAAATGGGGTTTAGATTGCTAACTTCAACACCATATTATGCTCAAGCAAACGGACAAGTCGAAGCGGCAAACAAAGTAATAATAGGATTAATCAAGAAGCATATTGGCAAGAAGCCAAGAAATTGGCACAAAACTCTGGACCAAGTATTATGGGCTTGTAGAACATCTCCAAAGGAAGCCACTAACACTACTCCTTTCCAACTTACATTCGGCCATGATGCAGTGTTACCAGTAGAAATTCATCTGCAATCAGTTCGAATACAGAAACAAAACGAAATTCCAGCCGCGTTATATTGGGAAATGATGATGAATGAACTAGTTGAATTGGACGAAATTAGATTACGTGCGTTGGAGATTTTGATAAGGCAAAAAGAAAGAGTGGCCAGAACATACAATAAGAGGGTGAAGAAAAAAGTATTCGTTATTAATGACTTGGTTTGGAGAGTCATATTGCCTATGGATAAGAAGAACAAAGCATTAGGTAAATGGTCACCTCATTGGGAAGGACCTTTTCGAGTATTAAAAGTCTTCTCAAACAATGCCTACGAAGTCGAAGAACTCTTGGATGATAAACGTGTCCTAAAGGTTAATGGGAAATATTTAAAGAAATATAAACCAAGCCTGCGGGAAATTCGAATAGTAACAACGTAAACAAAGTATTATAAAAAAGCCAAGATGGCAAGATAAGAATGCCAAAATGGCGTTGTTCGAATATTACATTGAAAGAACCAAAGTTATGGTCAGATAGACAAAAAATCTAGAAATAAACATTATTTTTCAATCGAGTAAAGGTACTTCGAAATGTTTCAAGTCTCTGCTGAGCAAACCGCCTGGCACCTTCCAAGGTTGCCACTTCTCCTTTAAGTTGTTCTGCAGTCTCCATTTCTGCAAGCCCCCGGTTGAGAAGCTCTTCGAATTGGTTACCTGCAGGATTAGTTTCGAAGGCTAGTTGTTGTTCCTTAGCCTCCTTAACTTTCTGCTGAAGTTCCAGAATCTGCCTTTCCCAAATAAGAATGGACTCAGCTCGAGCCTCATATTCAGTTTTTGCCTGCTTCAGATGCATAGCCTGATCTTCAGCTTCTTGAGAAAGCTTCGAAGCTTGTTCATAGGCGGCATCCATAGCAATGCGTTTCTCATGAACCTTCTTGGCAGCAGATTCGTCTTGGAGAAGATAGCCAGTTACGTCGTCCAGCAAATTCTGAAGATCAAACAAGAGAGTACTAACTGGCAAAGAGCAGCTGGAAAGATTAACCTTTGTAAGCAGCTCCTTCATAGTATAGCAAGCAGTACTATCTTGTTTAAGCACTTCGAAGATATCCACATTGAGAATAGTTCTCCTAATTTTGTTGAGAAGAACAACTCTTTCATCTGTGGGAAGAGGATAGCTGGTTGAACTTGTGCCAGCCCTAGCGAGTGGGATGTCCCTCTGGGCCAACTTTGCCTTCATGTACCCAATAGGGTCATTTCGCCTCAGAAGTACCAGTTCCTCGTCAGTCATTCGAGACGGAGAGGATTGGGGGAATTCCACGCGTAAGGGAACCTCGTTTGTTTCAACCTCTGGGTTTTCGTTGATTGTATCACCATCCCCTTCATTTGCTTCGTGCTCTTGGTCTTCTTCATCCTCGTCCAAATCTACCACTTCGATACCATCCTTTTCACCGCTATGTGCATTAGACTCTGTCCCGGCAGTCGAACCATCATTGTCGTTTTCCCCATCATTGGCGTTTTCCTCCTCAGATTCTTCGTCTGCAGATTCTTCGAATCCTTGTCCAGAATCAGCTTTTTCCTCTTCAGTCTGAGTATCCTTTGGATCCTCTTGAAGAGTTTCAAGAGGGGACTTTTGAAGAACCCTTTGTGAATCCTCTGCAGACGTTTGAGGTATGGTTTCGTTCACCTCTTTCAGAGGATTGGAGGTACCTTGGTCATCTGGCTGCCCAGAAGTTCCAGCCAAAACCGCTACGTTGGAAGAACCTTTGTTTTGGACCAAATTGCTGGAATCTCCTTGAGGAGAGGAGTTAAGCGGAACAGCAGCCCTGGACGGTGAGGTCGAAATGGTAGAAGTAGGATTCAGGATGTTCTGCAAGGAGCAGCAAAATGTTAAAGGATGACACTCACCAAGGTAATAAGAAGTTAAACATTTTTTAGAAGAAGTTCGATTTACCTGTGGGCCCTCAGAAGAGAGGTTGCTAGCTATGCGTTCCAACTGTGGGTTGGAGGTCGAAGGTGGATTTTTGGATTGTGGTAAGGGAGCAGCATCCCTGGAGTCGAGTCCAGAGACACTAGTAGGAACAGTACTTTTTGGTGTAGCTTTCTTTAGCTTCTTCTTCGAAGCAGTGTTTGAGTTTCCTCCAGCAGTCAAATCTTCCCCAGTGGTGCTTGGTTTCCGCTTCTTGGGAGTAGTGGGGGGAAGCTTGTTGGTCTGAACGAATTTTAACAAAGTTAGATATAAAAGGATTGAGTGAATTCGAAGCATCAAAAACTAAGTGATTACCGTTGGAATTGGGGCACTTGTTGTTGTTGGTGTAGTTGCAGCAGTAGTAGTCGTTTCGGGTGGATTAGCCTGTTCGGTAGTTTCGATGGAGGCTTGAGAGGCACTCCCTTCCTTCGATTTCGAGGCAGTGGTCTTTATCCTGATCGCTGAAAATCAAAACATTTAAAGCAAAGGTTAAAGATTTGGAAAATAAAAGATATTTGGGAGTTTTTCCCAAGCATTCGCACCTGTGCCTTGATCAGATTTAATTGACATGGCAGAAAGGTCATATCGAAGATGTCCTGGGAAATCATGAAGCCAGTGTCGAGCCCATGTCACAGTCTCAGATGGCTTTGGTTTCCTTTGAAGATATTTGAACATCTCTTTGCAAGTAAACCACCATGGATATGGGGGAAACCAAGCCAGAGCCAGTTCTGAGGTAGGCAATCTGGGAAATTTAGGTGGATGCATTTCGAATGCCAACCTATACCTATCCTCAGGTGACAGCCCTGAAGGAAGTTTTAGCTTAGAAACTTTTTGTTTAAATTTTTCCTTCAAGGTCTCAGCCGCTTGATGCACAGTGGAGTCCAAGCGTGTGGGGTCGTAAGTAGTTTCGAAGTAATTTTGAAAAGCTTTTATTTCTTTGGCATGAGTAAACATACCTTTCTTTGCTGGTACCTGCACATCGAAGGCATCAATTAGTTTCTGTCGAATAGTAAGTGTATCGAACATACAAGCTTGATAAAACTTAATCCACCACTCCAGAAATCCTTTGGCCGCGAGATGGGTAGGTTCGAAGGCTATCAGTTCAAATTGGGCAAAGCCCTGATATTGTTCTTGCTGGATCTTGGCTTCCCTTGCTTTGAAAGTTCGACCAGATGTGATGGCGCTCTCAGTCTGGAACAAAGGTTCAGGGATCAGTTGGCATAGGCCAAACTGCCTCGAAACGAAGTTTGGTTGGTAGGCAAAGAGAAGAATTTGGTTCTTAGCTGGGGTTATCCTTGAAGAGATAAGTCTAGGAAGCAAGAAAGCTCTCCACACATCTTGGATTTCCTTACTCTTGATGGCTTCTGAGAGAGCCATGGTGAACCAAGAAGGTCCATGAGCCCTCGAAGCAAAGGGCGCCATACTCTCTTCGAACTTATGTCTTTTTGAGAGTATCAAGATGTACTTCGAAAATTGAACCTTGAAGTCGTCCTTGTCATCATTAGGGGTTAGTCTTCGAAGCCTAGTGCCTTCGACTATCCTATCACTTATTTCTGAATCTTGTTCATCTATGGTGTTGGCGGTTGATAAAGAAGGTTCGAACATGGCGTTGAGCCATAATTGAAGTAACCAAAATGGGCCAGCTAAGAGAATGTTTTTGGAAGTGTGGGATTTGAGGCTCGAAACAGCTGACCTCAGGCTCTCATAGAGGTCAACTAAGAGTAATTCACTTAGGCACACTTTGCGATTTTCATGTAAATCCCTAGCTAAAGGAATGAACCTACTAGCTACCTGCAGGGATCTACTGCAGAAAACGTACCTAGACAGCCACAGGGTTAAGAAAGCAATGTGCTCTGTGTCAGACACATTATCCCCTTCAGCATGATAATGGCCGATAAATTTGGAGAAGCTGGCTAACTTGACTTCGAAGTCAATTATGCTTGAGTGCTCTTCATTGTCAGGAACATAAGTTTCCCCCACTGGCGACAACCCAGTAATGGCTGCTATATCGAAGAAGGTTGGGGTGATCATTCCACCTGGAAGATGGAAAGTGTTGTAGGTACTATCCCAGAAATAGAGGGACGCAAATAGCAGAGGATGACTATAGGTGAATCCAGGTTTCGATAGCTTAATGAGGTTATAAATGCCTAGTTCTTCCCATTGCTGGGATTTTTTGGCTTCTACTTTCGTGAACCAGTTTTGGTAAGCAACATCAGCAGTAGGGCAAGATCGGAATGGTTTAAAATTGCTTTTTACATAATCCAAGATAAATGGGTCCTTAGGATAAACAGTTGAGGTTTCTGTGGTATTCGGATTAAGAAATTCTACTGCCCTAGGGGCATCCATTTTGTTGAATAAAGGTTTGAAGTTATAACACACGGGAAAAATGGTCCTGGTGTCCTTTAGTATTTCAAAAACTGTAAGAGGGCCATTTAAGGCTAACCTCTTACCAGCAACATGGGTAGGGATGAGTACCTGTGATGCGTACAGCATTTCTTTTTCTTTGGAAATCATTTGAGGAGCAAGAGCAGATCGGCCTTGAATGGTGACGATTTTACTCTCCATAGTTGCTCCTGTAGTTTTTCCTTTCTTCTTGGAGACTTTCTTGAGTTGGGATGATGTGGAAGAAGACATTTTTGTTGTTTAAGAGCTTAGATTGTTTATGAGAGAAGAAGAGTAAAATTCCAGAATTTGAAAGGTTTAGAGTGTAAAGAAGGAAAAAGGAAGGTTAAATTGACGTTTTATAATAAGGAGATTAAACATCCACCGAGTGAAAGTATGATACGTGGAGATCATGGATTGGTATGATGAAGAGGTGGCGAGAAGTTGATATAGGTAATAGGCGTGATTTTAAAAAACAATCATTACTTATAACTGCACCATGCTGTGAAGTGACTCTGGGCGGTTAAGGTACCCAAAGGGTGCTATGATTGATGTGACTAGGGTCAAACGCATTAAATACTATGATGATTCGAAGATCCTATCAAAATCTTGTATAAATGTTTAAAATAGGTATTTCTCAGAGAGATCGAAATACATATTTTAAAGGGGCAATTTGTTGGCTGAAGATTTTGATAGTGTTATTTAGAATTCAAAAAGAGCCAGAAGTTCTGATCGAAATGGAATTAAAACACCACGCTTCGAAATTGCAGAAGCAGTGTTTCGAATGAGTGTGTCAAAGCTTGAAGCTTCGAACGGTGATCATGGGAGCATATCCAAAGGGGTCTCGAAACAGCAGCGAAGCTAAGTCTGAGAAGAGCGTTCGAAGCAGAGAAACACCAAAGCATTTGAAATTTAAATGAAAGCGGGACTTTCAAAGTTTGAAAGTTATGTGTTGGAGCATTTGGGGACACGTGGAAAGATGAAAGGAGCATTGTCTTGCATGTTCGAAACGTGGCATGATCTTGTAGCGAGACCGTTAGGGTCGAATTAGTATAAATAGAAGTCTTAGTGTTAGGATTTCAGTGTGTCATATCTGTTATACAAAATACTCAATAACATTCAAACTACCACATGGCAAGGGAAACGAATGCAAGAGAGATGTATGTATGATAGCACCATGTATTTCTAGTTTAATAAAAGCCTTTTTACTATTTCCAGCACTTCCCTTCTTTTTCTTTCTGTCGAATAACATTTGCAAGTTTCTTTATCTACTGTCTTTTCATTTCAAAGTCTTTTCTTCAAAGTTTTACATTTTACTGCTTTCTTTATATTTCGAGCACTCTATATTTCAGAGAACTTTTACGCTCTCAATACCTTTACTTTCAAGTATTATTCTTCAAACATGTACTTTCACTTAAAGTCATTTCTAGATTTCTTGCATTAAACGCTTTCTTCACAGTTTAAACTTCCACATTCCAGAAACCTTTTATATTAAATGTTTTATGGGTCGAAACCAGTTACTTCATTTTCCATACAGTTTTATATGTCTTTTCAATCAGCATTACAATTAGCAATCATTCGTATAACTTAGTTTTCACATACATTTTGACCACATTCTTAAACTCTTAGAGAGAGGGATCGAAATAAACCAAACATTTGTACAATGGCACCCATGAATAATTGTTCGATTGTGAGAGTAACCTTAATATCCAAGGAGTCCTAGGATCAATCTAGTCGATCCTGTGAGTTACCAAAGAGATTGAGTAGCGTTAATAAAGATTATTCGATAGTTTGGAAGACTAGCGGTTGTTTACCAGAAATCACTGGAAACAGCCTGTCCAAGGCAGCTTGAGAAACATCAGAGGCAGGAAGCTTCTGAGAGCTTTCTGCAACATCTTCTGCTTGACTTGCTTCAGCTTGAATAGTCTTATCTTCTTCTGGTTGCACCTTTGAAGCTTGCTATTTCTCAGACCAAGGTTCACTATCCAGAGGGAGCACAGCTTCCTGAGGCATCATACTGTCAACTTCCTTCAGCAGCTTGCTAAAGTTCTGTTGTGCCTGCTCATAGTTGATATCCTGCAACTTGAGGGCTTCAGCACGTACCCAAAGTCTGAATTGTGACCAGAGCTGATCAGAAGCAGCTGGGTCAATCATTCCAGGACAGACTTGCTTCAAAGAAGCAATCCATTGCTGCACACCTGTTTCAAAATTCATAATACCAGAGCCAACATCTGGTTGTTTTGGTTTAGGTATGGCTATTTTATGTTTCATATCAGCAAGACGGTCAAGACTGGTTAAGTCTATGAAGGTCCTGCTGGGTTTTCTGTGGTTTGCTTGGCAGCTGTTTGTTTTGGAGATGGAGTGGGAGAATCAGAAATTATGATTGGACTGTGTGGTGTTTTGGGAGTATTTGGTGGTGTAGATTCTGGTGAGGATGGAAACTGTGCCAAGGTGATTGTTGTTCCACCTGGCAGCTGGATTGCCAGAGGTGATGGTTGAGGTGAATGAGGTTCAGATGGTTGAGGAGAAGGAGTTTCAGAGTGATGAAACTCAGGTTGAGGAGATGGTGGATGAATTTCTGGTTGAGGAGAGGGAGATGGAATTGCTGGTTGAGGAGAAGAATTTAAAACAGAAGCAGCAGATAGATTACCTCTTTTCTTGGGTGTCTGCTGGGATGATCCTTCTGAAGGTGCCTTCCTCATCTTCGTCTTCTTCAGAGTCACTTCTTGTTGAGGTTGATGCAGAGCTTTGATAATCAGATTTGGATCTGTACCATCTGCCTTGCACGCATCTAAGTATCTGAGAACTACCTCTGGTTTAGATTCTATCTCAGAAAATAAAGGAAAGTCACTCAGAGGAACTCTTCTGCTGGTGATATCAGCAATAGGAGTAGCTCTGGGTTCCTTTTGGATATTCTCTATCAACTTCATTTTCTTCAAGTTCTTCGCATTCAGAGGCTTCCCAACTGTTGGTTCAATGGTGCTTAGCTCTTGAGCTTCTATCAGATGCTCTATCAGCCTATTCTCTGTCAGAATATCTGATATCAACCTTCCAAAGGGTATCCAATCCCTCTTGGTTCTTTCTTCTTCCCTGGTTTCCTTCACACTTGTTCTGAGGTGGTTGAACAGAAAATGAGCCAGGTTGATTTTTACCTTCTGATCAATAAAGTAGATCAGAAACTGCTGATCCACATTTATGTAATCAGGTGAACTAGTTGGCTTCCTATGGTTGAAGCACCCCAGAATTATCTTAGCCCAAACTCTGTAATGATCCTTCAGATCTTTGATCTTGCTGCTGGGCACCCCATGGGTGAAAGTCCTTGCAGCTATCACGCCCACGTCAGCACATCTTTCAGCCATGTCCACACAGCGGACGCCACCGCCACTGTAACCGATTAACCTTGCTATGTGATCCTCAGTGATCACAATCTTCTTCCCCATAACGAAGGAGGTGACTAGATGCGTTGAAGCCTTGGCATGAATCCAGAATTCCTTGACTAGCATAGGGAATGTTGGTCCAACCAATCTGTCAAAATACCTTTCCCATTTCTGTGCCCTAACTTCTTCTGTTAGGTCAAAACCGTTCTCCTTCAAGCTTCCAAAATCAATGATCAATTCAGATAACACTTCAAGATTCTTCACAGGAGTGAGGAGTATTCTGAATGGCACTTGATACTGCTCAGATGATGCTTTCTTCTGAGTACCTGCAGAAGCACTGCTGGAGGTTGCCATGTTCACACTAAAGGATTTTGAGAAGAAACTGAGAAAAAGAGGTTTTGCAAGAGATGAACACAAAAATATGCAGAGAATGCTTGAGTATTAGTGAGAAACTGTAAAGAATTGGAATGAGAGGTTAATGTGTTTAAATAGAGTTTCAAAATATTTTGAAAAAATAAATGTTTTTAAGAAAGAGAAAAATCATGATTGCATTTTAAAAGCGTGATTACTTTTCATTAAATGCTTGCTGATTTTGGGGGATTTGAGAAAGATACTTAAAACGGTTACCAGACATGTGTCTCAATGCACCCAATCAGCGCTTTGTCTTCTCAGAAGCGTGCACGCGTTCTGCTTCAGAGATATGCTGATGATTGGATGACACTTGTTTGATGTAGTGATCAGCACGTTTGTCTTTGAGCTTAGACTCTCAGATCTTTAGACTTGCATCTGATACAATCTGCATGTTCTATCTTTCTGAAAGAAGATTGATCAGAAGTTCACAGTAAAATAATTACATTCTGAAGGTAAATATATGGAATTAAAACATTTTCACTTTGGGCAGACTTTCATGCTGAGATGTTTCAGAATGAAATTAAACCTATCTTCTGAAAGGGGTTTAGTAAAGATATCAGCCCATTGATGGTCTGTATCTATAAATTTTAAGTTCAAAATTCCTTTCTGAATATAGTCCCTAATGAAGTGATGTTTTATTTCTATATGCTTAGCTCTAGAATGTAAAATGGGATTCTTACTTAAGCAAATAGCAGAAGTATTATCACAGAGTATAGGAATGTTACTCTCAAAAATCTGGAAGTCTTCAAGCTGGCTTTTCATCCAGAGCATTTGTGTGCTACAACCTGCTGCTGCTATGTACTCAGCTTCTGCTGTTGATAGCGCAATTGTTGATTGCCTTTTGCTGGACCAAGAGATCAGATTTTCTCCCAGAAACTGGCAGCTTCCAGAAGTACTTTTACGTTCCACTCTGTCTCCAGCAAAATCAGCATCGCAGTAGCCTACTAAGCTGTAATCACTAGATTTTCTATAAAACAAACCCAGATTAGTAGTACCTTTCAGATACTTGAAAATTTGCTTAACAGCTGTTAAGTGAGATTCTCTAGGATTTGATTGGAATCTAGCACAGATACAAACACTGAATAATATGTCAGGTCTTGAAGCAGTCAGATAGAGGAGAGAACCAATCATACCTCTGTAGACTTTCTGTTCTACATTTTTGCTTACCTCTTCTCTTTCCAGAATGCACGTGGGATGCATTGGAATCTTTGATGGCTTACATTCTGAGAGGTCAAATTTCTTCAGAAGATCTCTGATGTATTTGCTCTGATGAATGTAAGTTCCCTCTGGAGTTTGATTGATCTGAATTCCTAGAAAGAATTTCAGTTCCCCCATGAGGCTCATCTCAAATTCTGCCTGCATACACTTAGCAAATTTTCTTCCAAGAGAAGGATTAGTAGAACCAAAAATAATATCATCAACATAAATTTGACAAACTAAGATGTCATTCTTAACTGATTTACAGAATAGAGTAGTGTCCACTTTCCCTCTGGTGAATTCATTTTCTAATAGAAAGTTACTCAGCCTTTCATACCAAGCTCTGGGAGCTTGTTTCAGACCATATAGTGACTTCTTTAGTTTGAAAACATGTTCTGGATGTTTTGTATTTTCAAACCCAGGGGGTTGGTGTACATAGACTTCTTCTTCTATATAACCATTTAAGAATGCACTTTTGACATCCATCTGATACAGAGTGATGCCTCTATTAACAGCAAATGAAATTAAAAGTCTGATAGATTCTAACCTGGCGACTGGGGCAAAGGTTTCTGTATAGTCTATCCCCTCTTGCTGACTATAACCTTGTGCAACCAGTCGTGCCTTGTTTCTGATGACTTCACCTTGTTCATTTAGCTTGTTTCTGAACACCCATCTTGTTCCAATGACGTTGAATCCTTTTGGTCTGGGAACGAGATCCCATACGTCGTTTCTGGTGAATTGATTCAGCTCTTCTTGCATTGCCAGAATCCAGTCATTATCCAGAAGTGCTTCATCAATAGAAGAAGGTTCAATCAGAGACACAAGTCCCATGAGAGTTTCTTCAGAGTTTCTGAAGCTTGCTCTTGTTCTGATTGGATCTTCCTTTCTTCCTAAGATGGTCTCTTCTGGGTGATCCAAGCTGCTTCTGGGTAATCTCTTCTGGGGTTGATCAACAGCTGTTGTAGGATTGCTAGTAGTGCTTCTTTCAGACGTTGAAGGAGTGTCTGTATTAAGAGCTTCTGATGACTTGTCTTCAGAACCTGTAAATTCAATTTCCATACCTGCAAAAACTTCATTCTGCTTTGACTTTTTAGAGTCAAGCTTATCATCAAAACGAACACTGATTGATTCTTCCACAATCTGTGTTTCTGTATTGTATACTCTGTACCCTCTTGAGCGTTCAGAGTATCCTAACATAATACACTTTTGTGCTTTAGAGTCAAACTTGTTCAAATAATTCTTTGTATTTAATATAAAGCAAGTACATCCAAATGGATGAAAATATGAAATGTTGGGCTTTCTGTTCTTCCACAATTCATATGGAGTCTTTTCCAGAATAGGTCTTATTGAGATTCTTTTCTGAATGTAGCACGCTGTGTTTATTGCCTCTGCCCAGAAGGTCTTAGCAACGTTTGTCTCATTGATCATGGTTCTGGCCATTTCTTGCAATGTTCTGTTCTTTCGTTCTACAACTCCATTTTGTTGGGGAGTTCTAGGACAAGAGAAATCATGCAGAATGCCTCTGTCATTAAAGAATGACTCAAAATCTTTGTTTTCAAATTCTCCACCATGATCACTTCTGACTTTAACGATTCTAAGATCCTTTTCATTCTGAACTTGGTTACAGAAGGTGACAAACACAGAATGTGACTCGTCCTTGTGTCTTAAGAACTTTACCCATGTCCATCTGCTATAGTCATCTACGATTACTAACCCATACTTCTTACCACTGACTGAAGCAGTTTTAACTGGTCCAAATAAGTCAATGTGCAGAAGTTCTAATGGCTTAGAGGTAGAAACAACATTTTTGGATTTAAAAGAAGGTTTTGCAAACTTGCCTTTCTGACATGCTTCACACAGAGCATCTGAATTGAACTTCAAATTAGGAAGTCCTCTGACCAGATTGAGTTTGTTAATCTGAGATATTCTTCTCATACTAACATGCCCCAATCTTCTGTGCCAGATCCACTGCTCGTTGTTAACAGACAGAAGACATTTTACATTCTGACTCTTTAGTTCAGAAAGTTTGATTTTGTAAATGTTGTTTTTCCTCTTACCATTAAACAGGATAGTCCCATCTTTCTGACTAACAGCTTTACATGATTTTTGATTAAAGATTATATCATAACCGTTATCACTTAATTGACTTATGGATATCAGATTATGCATCAATCCATCTACTAGCAGAACATTATTAATAGAGGGAAGATTTCCATTACCTACAGTTCCAGAGCCAATTATCTTTCCCCTCGGATTGCCTCCAAAGCCAACGTGGCCTCCAGGCTTAAGTTCCAGGCTTTGGAACATATGCCTTCTTCCCGTCATGTGTCGTGAGCAGCCAGAGTCCAGGTACCATGACTGGTGTTTCTGACTTGCTGCTAAAGATATCTGCAACATGTATTATTTTATCCTTAGGTACCCAGATTTTCTTGGGTCCTGATTTGTTAGTTTTACCAAAACTCTGGTTGAATTTTGGTTTCACAGAGTGCTTACTGCTAGTGTGTTTAATATCATGTGTGTGACCATACACAAAATGTGAATTCAGAGGAGTGTGTTTAATGGTTAAGTCCATGACATTCTTTGGTGTAGGAACCTTACCTTGGTATCCTATTCCTTTCCTGCCATTTCTGCTAACTCCATAGATCATTGAAGCCATTTTGCTTCTATCTATGCTTTTAGCGAGGAACTTCTGGAAACTGTGATCATACTCCTTGATGATCTCATCAGCGTTGCTGGGAGTTTCAGAAATTGGTTCCTTCTGAGAGTTTTGTAAAGTGTTTTCTAATTTTGAAATCTTATTTCTCAGCTCAGAATTCTCCAATTTGAGACTCTCAGTCTTATTAGAGTCAGATTCAAGATTCCTTTTCAGGTCTCTGAATTTAACTCTAATTTGCTGATACCGTTCCAGAATCTCATTAAGGCTTACAGCAAGTTCAGCCTTTGTAAAGTTAACAACAAAGTTAGGAAATACCTTTTCCGTATCTGATTCTGAGTCTGATTCAGAAGCTTCACTATCTTCTGAGATGTTAGCCATGAGAGCTATGTTTGCCCTCTCATCATCTGATTCTGAGTCAGCTTCAGACGAGTCAGAGTCATCCCATGTGGCCATGAGACTTTTCTTCTTCTCTCTTCCAAACTTCTTTTTGGGCTTTTCCCTCTGAAGCTTTGGGCAGTCACTCTTATAGTGTCCTTGCTCATTGCACTCATAGCAGATGATGTCCTTGGTGTTTGGCTTTCTGCTACTGGAGGAGCCTTCAGATCTTTTGTATCCAGAGGAAGAATCTGTCCTTCTGTATCTGGAAGAAGACTCGTTCTGATCAGATCTTCTGGGATTCCTGAACTTCCTTTGTCTTTGCTTCCACGGTTGATTTACTCTTCTGGAGAGGAGGGAGAGTTCGTCTTCTTCTGATGAGGATCCATCAGATGTTTCTTCAACTGCCTGCAAAACTTTAGACTCAAATTTTTTGTTAGATTTTAATGCTAAAGGCTTACCTTGCTTCTGAGGCTCGTCAACTTATAGCTCTATCTCATGACTTCTGAGGGAGCTGATAAGTTCCTCCAGAGTGATTTTGTTGAGATCTTTAGCTAGCTTCAGAGCTGTAACCATTGGTCTCCACTGCTTGGGTAAACTTCTGATGATTTTCTTGACATGGTCAGCAGTAGAGTATCCTTTGTCCAGAACCTTGAGACCAGCTACCAGAATCTGGAATCTTGAGAACATTGTTTCAATGGATTCAGATTCTTCCATTTTGAACGCCTCATACTTCTGAATGAGCGCCAGAACTTTAGTTTCTTTGACCTGAACGTTGCCCTCATGCGTCATTCTAAGTGAGTCAAAAATATTCTTTGTTGTGTCTCTGTTGGAGATCTTTTCATATTCAGTATAGGAGATGGCGCTGAGGAGGATGGTTCTGGCCTTGTGGTGATTCTTGAAGTCACGCTTTTGTTGGTCAGACATTGTTTTTCTATCAATCTTCTGACCGCTTGCATTCACAGGGTGCGTGTATCCATCTGTCACCATATCCCACAGATCAGCATCATGTGCTAGAAAGAAGCTTTCAATTATGTCTTTCCAGTAATCAAAGTTTTCTCCATCAAAGACTGGAGGTTTGCCGCTGAATCTGTCTCTGTCCTCATTGTTGTCATTGCTGATGTGAGAATTGTTTCCTTCCATTGTGTTTTTCTGACGCTGGATCTTGTACTGACACGGTTAAGTGTTTTAGCTCAGAACCAGGCGCTCTGATGCCAATTGAAGTAGTGAAAAACACAAGAAGGGGGGTTGAATTGTAAAACTGAAATCTAATGCAATGAACAAGATATTTTTATCCTGGTTCGTTTGATCTCAAACTACTCCAGTCCACCCGTCAAGGTGATTTCGCCTCTCTCCAACGAGGTCTTAATCCACTATATTCAACTGAATATTACAGACTGCTTTAACAACTGCTAAAGCCTTCTTGATGCAAACCCCAACCCAGTTTGTCAAGGAAACACTTTCTTACAAAGAAGATAAAACTAAGTGTGTGAATGTTTTCTATAAAAATGTATCACAACTGTGATGTATACACAACTTAAAGCTTAGAAACTAGAATGCTAAACAATGATTGAATATGAGAGTGTGTAGTGTTTAGCAAACTGAGAGAAGGAAGATTTTGATCAGCTTTTATGCGTGTAAATATTTGGAGAGCATTAGCCAATTCAATCTTCAAAGTCTTGTTTATATAGCACTGAGATGTTGAACGTTGGATGCAATATTCTTGATTCAATGCTATTAACAAACTTTCCTTATCGAGCAGATCTTGTCTGGAATGAGGCCGTTAGTATTAATTTGCTTTCAATGCACAGTACCGTTGCTTACTTAATGCAAGTTCTGGCTTGGCTCATTCTGACTCTGCTTTGCTGCTGATGAACTGTTGTGTTTCTTTATCAGAGTGTTAAGTGCAGTCTTGTTCATCAGACTTCAGCATATACGTGAATTAATCTTCTGATTCTGACGTTCTGATATGGCAACTTCTGATGCTGATGTCAGGAACCAAAATTCTGATGCTGATTAGATGTGATCTTGCTTATATCAATCAGAGTATCTGCAAGTCAGAACATAGTAATTTTAGGCAGCAGATAGTTCATACATGAGTCATATAAACAATATATATTTTCACTTTGTTATCATCAAAACTTAAACATAGGGTAGTAGATTCAAAAATTGTTCTAACAAAGTTATCATGTTTTGATCTCCAAACAATCTTGGCTAGAGGAAAAATAAATCCCCTTTGCCCCTTGCTAGACATTTGATTCATCATGACCTGCATCACAAACCCTTGAGATCCTTTAAATGGTTAAGGAAATGATATGGTATGATGTTATGATGTGTATGCTATGCGTTTAAGCAAAAGTGTGAGGTGATGTAAGTAAGCCCTGCAATAAGTCCAAATTGTTGGATAAGGACTGTAAACAAAACCTGCAAGGAACTCATGCCGTCAGATAACAAGAATGTGCAAGTAGTTCAAGTTTGAAGGCACACAAGTCACACAAAAGAGCCCTTAGATTTCAGGCTGGCATGAAGCTTAGGTACTACCCTCTTTCAGTTTCAGTTGGTTAAGACCTGTCCTAAAAATAGTAACCGGGTCCTAGAGGATCTCAATATCCTTGACTACCCTCAATCGGTCATAATTCCAGTTTAGAAACCTTTCCTTGCAGCCAGAATCATCGCGAGAGTTTAGTCTCAATGAGTGTAGCATACTGCTACTGTTCTATGGCCAAGTTGGTCAATTTAAGGTTCTAAGGTCAGTTGGTGCTTAATGACTCCTCAGAAGACCCATATTCTACTCGTTCCAACAGAAGGGATATAGGTAAATACCAAGGTGTCACACCAACGTAGCTACTGCTTCATCTGTGTCGGTCTACGCCAGACAGATCCCTCACAGTTTATTGCTACTTAACTAAAAAAGGGTACCCCTAGATCCGGGTTAGGATCTATAAAACTCTGATACAAGCCCACAAAATTTTAAAGCATACAAAGCATACAATTAAAAACACAAGTGATATAATCCTAAGGTATACCTCACTTATTAACTTCCCCAGCAGAGTCGCCAGTTCTGTGATCGATGGGAATGAGAACTGACTGTTTTGGAATGCTGGTTCGCGTTTGCGTTTGTTTTTGCAAAATGTCGCGGTAAGTAAGAGTCACCACCGTCTTTTATTTTATCCAACAAGGAAAGGACAAAAGCACAGAAAAATTCCTTTTCGAGATGTTTCTCGGGTTCGGGAGGTAGATTATAGAAAGGGAAGGTGTTAGCACCCTTTCTATCCGTGGTTATCCACGGGCTCTTAGGTACTTGCTCACTGTGTTTTCAAAAGTTTTGCTTTTCTTGTGTTTGTGGGTTTTGAAAAGAGTTTTGTTTGAAAACTTCGATTTAACTCTTGTTTTTGTCCTCAAGAGTGTATGAAGTGTTGTTGAAAACTTTGTTTGAAAAGTGTAAGTGCGAAAAATTTGTTTTGTTTTAAAAGGAGCAAGTACTTAAGAACATCTACCTACTCAAAAGGGAATTAAACTGTGCAAATGTCCTTTAGACAGTGTTATCCCACTATTGAGGAGTAGGTAGCACCGTCGTTGAAGTTTTCGGGGCAATTCGATTAAGGGACATGTGGTCACTAAAGCAATGTTAGGACGCCTTAGCGGTAACCCTAATGTCCTAGATCATTTTATCCGAGGCAACCGTTTCGAGGCAACTTATGATCTTTGGACAAGAGGGCGACCTCTAAAACTTCCTATACTCAATGACCACGTTCGAGGCAACCAAGTGAGGCGTACCTTAGGAGTGGCATGTGCAAATGTGTCAATTCTCAGTTATGTTATCTTTGTACATGTTATGGTGAGCTACGGTTGATTTTAAGTTAAGATAGATCTTGTCATGCATAGCCTATTATTCATACATCTAGCAGTTAATGGTTGCGGGAAATAAAACTAAGTTATTACAAGGCGTCGGGTATTTACATCGCCAAAAACAAACCCTTGAAAATTAAATGCGAAAAGGTAAATAAAAGCGGTAAATAATCCTAAGTTCAAATTATTACATCCTTGAAGAAGTTACAAGTATATGGAATATGAATCAAAAAATAATACGCGCGAGAAAAAAATTGAATCGGAGAGTTTTTAGGGTTTCGACCCTTTTTTGGGAAAGAAAGAGATTTTTTGTTATTTTGGACTAAATGAAATTAAGCCTAAGTTAATTAATTAATTAAATAAAAAGGATGTTTTTTTTTGGATTTTTGAATGTTTAAAAAAAATAAAATGATTAAATTGTTAAAAACCTAATATTCTAATTAATTTTAATTTATTGCAAAAAAATATTAAAATTATACCTAATTAGAAACTAAATTAATTGGTTAATTTTTATTTACAAAAATAAATAATTAAATAAATATTATTTTGGGTGTTTTCTGATTTTATAAAAAAAAAGGTTAGTTTGTTAATTAATTAATAACAAAATAAATAATTAAAACAAAATAAATAAATGAAAATATAAAGGGAAAAAAAATAACCCAGGGGGGTGCTGGGCTTAATTGGAAGGTATGATTGGCAATTCTCAAGCCCAGAACGTCATGGCCTTTGTTGACTTTTCTAATTACCCACGCGCGTGCTGACTTGAGTGTACCATGAACCATCAACTTCTGGCCTATGGATTTGATCTGAAACACCTGGCTAGCATCTGGATGGAGGCATATGGTGAGCCCTGCTTTGAGCGCTGCATGGAATAACCTGGAGAAAAATTACAACAAATATTGGGGGGACCTGGGATTCGAACCCAGGTCCCAATGGACTATGCACGCCTTTACCAACTGAGCTGTGACACGCTTTTGTTAAATGGATAAGTAGAGAATATTATATACAAAAACAATCAATATGTTGTAAACAAAAAAAACAAAGCGCGCGAGTTTTAAAAGGACGAATGGGAGGGAGACGCGTCAGCATCTTCTTCGTTGAGCCACTAGTTTTTTACCTGCGGATTTTTATCCGCAGGAAGTTTCGTATGACGTTTCAAAAATCCTCCTTAGGCCATGTAAACGCCACCCAAGAACATAGGCATGTTCGTCTTTGCCTCCTGATCATTCCTATACCAATTATTGGATCCAATTTTCCCTGTATCAAAAACACCTAAAAAGCAAGAACACGAACCCTAGGATCGGGCATCACGATACAGGTTCCAAAAACAAAATTGAATAATGCCAAAACGTTCTAAATTGAATGATAAACACAAATATGCCAAGATTTTAAAGAAAAGGCGCAAGAATTGGAGATTGGGTTTCCATGTTCAGAGCAAAGTTCGAGATGACTTACAATGCGTTGTAGGGAGTCTTGAGGTCTCGTTTTGATTGCTTTTGCTTCACAGGATATCAGGCTAGAGAACTACGTGAAGATTTTTGATTGAGTCGCCCCTTAACCAAGATATTGATCTCCCACTTTTTCACACTTTTTGCAATTCTGGTTTGGCCGTATCCTGCAGTTTTTGCTCGTCTATTAGGTTTTTCTTGGCTTGTGTATGTATATTGGAGTGCATTAGGTCAAGAATTGGGCTTTAATCCATGTGCATTCAAGGTTTTGAGATTTGATTTTATCACCATTGAAAAGCTTTCCAAAATAAGCCAAATCTGAGATTTTGTGCATGTTTTGACTTGGCACGAATTGGATTGAGTTGCACATGATATTTGCAAGCTGTACAAATCACAAAGATCCCTTTACATCAATTTTTGGATTTTATTTTATTTAATATTGATTAATAATGAATTAAACCAATAAAAATGAAATAAAATAGAAAAATAAATGTTTGGTCATGAAATTAAGTATGGGACACGTGTGTGGCATGACAAGACCAAATTAAGTGGAAAAAGTGGGCCCTTTTGTCAAAAATTGGAGTTTTGAGGATAGTTGACTTTTGGCAGTTTTGGAAAAATGCCCAACTTCAACAATGCATAACTTCTTCAATTTTGAACTTTTGGAGGTGTTATTGGACTTTTTAGAAACCTTGAGATGTCCTCTAATCAACCCTTTTTCTCTCATCTAATTTTGATCTTCCATTCTCAAGTTATAAGCTTTGGCAAAAAAGGTGTTTTTGTTGACTTTCAAAAATGACCTATAATGTCCAAATTTGTAACTTCTTGTGAGTGCATTTTTTTGATCTTGGGATGTGAAGATGGATTGTAGGAAATTGCATCTTCTTCAAAATGAGATTTGTATGGGTCATTTCTCATAAAGTATGAGAAAGTTATGCTTGGTCAAAGTTGAGTTGACTTTTCCTACAAAACCCTAATTTAGCAACTTTTGAATCTTGATGAATTTTGAGCAATCCTTGATGAATCGTGATCAACCCTTGATCAAATGATTAATTATCCTTAAAAATGAGAATGTTGACAAAAATATGGAGGTTTGACTATTTATAGGTCACGGTTGACTTTTGCCCTAGCACAGTCGATTTTGGGTCTCTTGAGCAATTGACTGACCAAAGTTTCTCTGCAAGGCTTGAAATTTGTCATGGATGAACTTAAGAACATATTAATACATTGGGAAGCACTTGAGGCCATTTGGATGTAAGTACCTTGATGCAACACAAAATCCTAATTTTGAATTGACTGCCTTAGGAGGTGATTTGACTGTACAACCCTTTAGCCATTTTGAGCAATTTGAAGATCATTCTTGACAAATCTTGAGGAATATGGGAGGGAAAATTTTGGGGTACAACAAATGTGATGTCAACTCAATATTTACAGCAAGCCCTATAGGAGTCAGGATACCTTTTGTAACAGTATGCTTTCGGACTAACCCATGCTTCAGCTAGGACTTTTTAGGGTTATAACGTGGTCTGGTTCACGGTTTAAGAAACAAAGGATAAAGGCTCAAATTTTATTTGTACCCACCTGTTCTTCGTGATATTCTTCGATCCTAAACTCAGCTAATCATGCATTAGATCCCGTTTGAGTCTTTGCTCTGATATTCCAAAGATGGTTCGGATACTGACAATTTATTTTGAACAGGCAGTCATTTTGTTGAGAGTTTGCAGGATCTCTTCCCTTTTGGTTTTTATTATCCCTGTCTTTTTCCTGAACTGTTTGTTTTATGGTTACAGTCAGCGGGATGCCCCAGTTTTGTAAGTCTCTTTCACAGGTTTTGACTTAATGGGCTTTTATTTTGAGAGATAATGACTGCCTGTCCTTACGATTATACGGAACCAACACAGTCTTTTGTTTCGGAAGGACTTCTTTGATGCCATTCATTGTGCACCTAGATCAACTGAGAAAACTACCCTGCCCCAGGTTGTGATTAAGGGTTTTAATTTGTGTGAAAAGAAAAACTCCTACTTCTTTGTCTCAAAAGGGTGGACGAGGGATTATCTTCCTTATAACTCCACTATTTAGGATTTGAAACAATGCAAGTACATCATCAGTGGGGTCTGTTCAAAAGCATATTGTAGAGATTTTGATATCATTTTCGTCATCCTCCCTCAAAAGGCTTAGAATTTTTTAATCGAGAGTTGAACATCACAAAAATGAAAGCAATTTGAATATAGTAAATACGAATGGACTGATTCAAAACAGACATATGCAATGCATTGATAAAGTAACAAAGTTTGACATGAATAAATGTCTGAACAATCAAAATAAAATTACAACTTGAAAATTCTAATGAACAAAAAGTCTTCTCGTCTCAGTACTTGTCACTTCAAATGGAGAACTTTGGGGGGATGGCAAAAGAATTCAATCTGACCGTCTTGTGTGAGTTCCAATGCTCCATCAACCAGGTCTTGAATTTTGTTGCTCAACGCCCAACAGATGTTAGTATCATGCCCCGGGCTGTTGGAGTGATATGCACACCTTGCATCAGGATTGTACCTTGGGGAGGCTATGTGGGGATTCTGAGGAGGGTCCCTTAACGTCACCAGATTCAATCTTAACAGGTGTTGTAAAGCTTGATACAGCAACATGTTGAGCTTGGTAAATTGCCTCTTGGGCATATTTGGCTTACTCTGATCAACATGTTGTTTATGGCAAGGTTGTTGTTGCACCCGTGAGGTAGTAGAAACTTGGAGAGGTCTATTCTTCATCAAACCAAACCTTTGACTTCTCGGAAGTTGATTAATGACTTGATCCCCGGCCTGGACTGTTTGCTTCATGTTGTTGTATCTGTCTTGATGAAGCTGGTTGATAATGGTTCTCAGCTCTTCTTGTTCCCGGGTTAGGCCTTGGATAAGAGCCATCTGCCCCAGCATCTGGGTTCTCATTGCATCTACCTCAGCTTGCAGATGTTTCAGTCGTTCGTCCTTATTGTCTTCAGGACTTTTCTTGACCAAGTTTCCAACGAGGAGTGTTTTCAACTCTCCCTGCCCCTTGGATAGGTTTAGTAAGATTTCTCTGAACTAGGTTTCTCGAATTTGAAGATCTCTGTTGTCTTGTTGGAAAGCCATTGCTGAAATAAACAGAGAGAACATGAGAGATCTGTACTGGAAGACCTGTTATGCGTTGATATGTATGATATATGTATGCAATGTTTTCAAGGATCTCGCGGGGTAAACAAGAAACTGTTAGAATTTGAATCTTGTAGCTTTGATTGAAGGAACTTCGTATCGTTTAGAATCTTTCTTCAAGAGTCAAGCTCACCATATCGAGTGGGTCATAGCCCCTGACTCAAGTTATCGTGTTTTGATTTCTAGACAACCTTGGCCAGAGGAAAATCAATCCCCTTTGCCCCTTGCTAGACATTTGATTTACCATAACCTGCATCACAAACCCTTGAGATCCTTAAAATGGTTAAGGAAATGTTAAGGCATGATGTTATGATGTGTATGCTATGCGTTTAAGCAAAAGTGTGAAGTGATGTAAGTAAACCCTGCAATAAATCCAAATTATTGGATAAGGACTGTAAACAAAACCTGCAAGGAACTCATGTTATCAGATAAAAAGAATGTGCAAGTAGTTCAAGTTTGAAGGCACACAAGTCACACAAACAGCCTTAAGTTTAGGCTGGCATGGAGTTTAGGTATTACCCTCTTTCAGTTTAGTTGGTTCAACCTATCCTAAAAATAGTAACCGGGTTCTAGAGGATCTCAATATCACTAACTACCCTCGATTAGTCATAATTCTAGTTTAGCAACCTTTTCTTGCGGCCAGAATCATCGCGAGAGTTTAGTCTCAATGAGTGTAGCATACCGCTACTGTTCTATGGCCAAGTTGGTCAATTTAAAGGTTCTAAGGTCAGTTGGTGCTTAATGACCCCTTAGCAGACCCATATTCTCCTCGTTGCGCCACAAGGGATATCGGTACATACTAAAGTGCCACACCAATGTAGTTACTACTTCAATCGTATCGGTCTACGATGTACAGTTCCCTCACAGTTTATTGCTACTTACCTAAAGGGTATCCCCCAGATCCGGGTTAGGATCTATAGTAACTCCGATTCAAGCCCACAAAGATAAAGCATACAAGTCAAGCAATTGAAAACAATATGAATTATTCCTAAGGTACACCCCACTTATTAATATCCCCAGCAGAGTCGCCAGTTATGTGATACGGTGGGAGAGAAATGACTGTTTTTGGAATGCTGGTTTGCGTTTTGCGTTTGTTTTTGCAAAATGTCGCGGTAAGCAAGAGTCGCCACCGTCTTTTATTTTATCCAACAAGGAAAGGAAAAAAGCACAGAAAAATTCCTTTTTCGAGATGTTTCTCGGGTCCGGGGGGTAGATTATAGAAAGGGAAGGTGTTAGCACCCTTTCTATATGTGGTTATCTACGGGCTCTTAGGTACTTGCTCAAAGTGTTTTCAAAATTTGCTTTTCTTTGTGTTTGTGGGTTTGAAAGAAGTTTTTGTTGGAAAACTGTAAGTGCGAAAAGTTTTACTTTGTTTTGAGAGAGCAAGTAGTTAAGAACCATCTACCTACTCGAAAAAGGAATCAATCTGTACTAATATCCTTTAGACAATGCTATCCCACTATTGATGAGTAGATAGCATCGTCGTTGGAGTTTTAAAGATCAATTCGATTAAGGGACGTGTGGTCACTAAAGCAATGTTATGACGCCTTAGCGGTAACCCTAATGTCTTAGATCATTTTTCTGAGGCAATCGTTTCGAGGCAACTATGATCTTTGGACAAGAGGGCGACCTCTAAAACTTCCTATACTCAATGACCACGTTCGAAGGCAACCAAGCGAGGTGTACCCTAAGAGTGTGTATGTGTGAGTGTGTTATTTTCAGTTAATTTGTCTTTGTACATGTCAATGGTTATCTATGTTGATTTTAGGTTTAACATTTGATCTTGTCATGCATTCCCTATTACCAAAAATCTAGCAGTTATAAGTTACGGAAATTAAATTGCAGAAATTAAAACTAACTATTACAAGGCATAAGGTATTTACATCGCCAAAAGCAACCCTTGAAATTAAAATGCGGAAAATAAATAAAGCGATAAAATATTAAAGTCCTAATTAAAGTTATTACATCCCTGAAAACAGATACAATAATATGATAAAACTGATTGCGTGCGGAAAATTGAATCGAATGCGAGTTTTTAGGGTTTTGACCCTTTTTTGAAAGAAAGTGATTTTTTGGTTATTTTTGGATTAAAAGAAATTAAATTAAGTTAACAATTAAATTAATAAACTAATTAATTAATTAAAATATTTTTTGGATTTTTGATATTTAAAGAAATAAAATAAATTTGATCAAAGTTAGTAAAACCTAATTATCTAAATTATTTTTAATTATTGCAAAAGATATTAAAGTTATTTCCTAATTAAGCTAAATTAATTAAATTAATATTTATTTATAA
Source organism: Vicia faba (assembly GCA_948472305.1). Lineage (NCBI taxonomy): Eukaryota > Viridiplantae > Streptophyta > Magnoliopsida > Fabales > Fabaceae > Vicia > Vicia faba. The sequence continues at coordinate 1,772,135,097 of OX451736.1, forward strand.
AAAATAAAATTCTAAATTTATTTGGACATAAAAATATTTTTGTGATTTTTGATAAAAAAGAAAATTAATTAATTGTTAGTAAAAATAATAAATAAATTACTTAAAGAAAAATATAGAAAAAGGAAATAAAGGGTGAGAAATGGACCTGATTTTAGGGTGCAACAGTTGTTGGTGTCATGTGTAAGCTATTCTGTTTTGACCATTTGTGTTTTGGCTTTTGGCCATTTGTGTTTTGGCCTCAACGTTCCTTAACCTTCTCAGGATGTCTGTTTCGCCATGTATTGGTGTCATGCGTAAGCTGTTCTGTTTTGGCCATTTGTGTTTTGGCTTCAACGTTCCTTAATGAACCTGCATGGGATCCTGTCTAAATATGCAATGTTGAATCTCATGAATACATTAAATAAATTACTATATATCATAAAATACAAATAAAGCCAATATATGAAGAAATTTAATGTTTAGGCCAATATGGCATGTATGAATGATTATACGCTTTTGATCATGGAGATCAAATCAGCCTTACCCTTACTGGAGAAGTAGTGATATGAATGCTTTTATGCTCTTTTAATCATGGAGATCAAACCAGCCTTACCCTTACTGGAGAAGTAGTGAGATGTTGGTTTGTAACCGGGATGGCTTGTTTGTAGTGAGATGTTGGTTTGTAACCGGGATGGTTTGTTTATAGTGAGAGGGGGATTTGTAATAAGGATTTCAAGGTTTTAGGGTTCTTGAAAGAATTTGATATTCTGACAGTGTTGTGGCAAGGGTTTCCTTTTTGTGATCGGTGGATCTGGAACTGACTGTTTTAAAGCTGGTTCGCGAAAATGTCGCGGAAGCAAGAGTCGCCACCGTCTTTTATTTTCTCCAATAGGAAAGGACAAAAGCACAGAAAAATTCCTTTAAAGAGATTGCTCTCGGTTCGGGAGGTAGGTTATAGAAAGGGAAGGTGTTAGCACCCTTTCTATCCATGGTTATCCATGGGCTCTTAGGTACTTGCTCAATGTGTTTTCAAAATATTTGCTTGCTTTTCAATGTGGGTTTCAAAAATATTCTTTGAAAAGTTTCAATTCAACTCGTACGTCAGAGTGTTTGAAAAGTTTGTTTTGAAAGTTTTTTGAAAGTGTTGGTGTGAAAAGAGTTTTTGTTTTGTTTTTAAAGAGAGCAAGTACCTACGAGAACCTACCTACCCTAAGGAATTCGTCTGTGTAAATGTCCTTTAAAGTGGTGCCATCCCACCATTGAGAGGTAGGTAGCACCACCGTTGGAGGTGTTCGGGTCAATTCGATTTTAGGGACATGGTGATCACCGGAGCAATGGGAAGACACCTTAGAAGCTACCCTCATGCCAGGTTCCCGGATCATGAGGACTTACTAAGACATTTTCTACTCGACGATCACCTTTCGAAAGGCAACAGTGAGGCGTACCCTAGGGGTGGTGTGTGCGAATTGTGTGTCATTTTCCGTTCATTGTTTGTCTTGTCATGCATTGGTGATCTAACGATTCAATTTTATTTTCGGGCATTCATTCTTTCATGCATATTTATTAACAGTTATATTTGCGAGAAAATAAATCTAACTATTACAACTGGCGCGGGTCCACATCGCCAAAAAACCGAACCCGATTTGACTGAGAATAAATAAAGCGAATAAAATAAAAGTGCGAGAAATAAATCTAAACTTATTACAAGGCTTTGGGGCATATACAGAGGTATTTAAACAATGTAAAATAAATGCGCGAAATAAAGACTAAACAAAATTAGGGCGTTGGACCCTTTTACAAATAATTAAAATTAATCAAGGAAATTAAAAATTAAATGAAAAATAATGTTTTTGTGTTTTTTAGGTTTAAAAGAAAAAAGAGAAAAGTTAATTAAAATTAAAATCCTAGTTCTAATGTTTTTTAAGTTTATTATGAAAGAGATTTAATTTCTAACCTAATTCAATTCTAAGTTAATTTATATACAATTTTTAATCAAAAATAAAAATAATAAATAATAATATTGTGAGAAAAAAGGAAAAAATTAAAAAGGATATAAAAAATTAATAATTAACCTAATTCTACATTTTTTGGATTTTTTATTATGAAAAAAGAATTAAAATTAAAATTAAAACCTAATTAAGCTAAATGAGTTATATTTTAATTTATTTTAAAAAAAGAATCAAAATTAATTATATTTTTTTTTGTCCTTTCTGTATTTTTTAATGTTTTTGCATTTTTGTAAGAATTAATTAAATAAGAAAATAAAACACAAGTAAATTTAAAAATAATAGAATATAAAGAAAATTTAAAAAAAAGAAAAAAAAGATAGAACCAGGGGGGGGGGGGTAGACCCCAGAAATGGAGGTGCAGTTTGAGAAGCCTGGCCCAGTTATTTGTGAGAATTTGTTGACTTTTTTGATCCAGTGTAATGCATTTGACTGAATGTATTGTGCACTCTTCATCTTGGCCATGGATCTGAGGCCCTGGGACACGTGGAGGTTGAATCCTGATGGAGTATGGTGAGCATCAATGTGAGCGTTGCATGGAACCTGGAAAGGAAAAATAATATTGAATTTTTGCAGGACCTGGGACTTGAACCCAGGTCATTGTGGTTACATGCGCGTGTCTTGGCCAGCTGAGCTAATTAATTCATTCGTTATATAATAAACAAATAAATCATATAAAGTAAAAGCAACACGCTAGTGACTTGAAGCGCGCGAATTTTGAATGGACAAATCGCTGGTGGACACGTCTTCTTCTTCCTCGTGTCCCCTGTAACACAAACAAATAAAGCAACGGTTTTGAAACGTAGTGTTAGGGAAGCTACAAAAAAATAGCGAATAGCTCGTTTCCTAATATAAATTAGGCGCGAATATGTCTTCTTCTTCGTCTCAAGATGCTGAGTGTGATGGTGTTGCTCTGAAGTTCTGATTTTTCTTATTTACAAAAGCCCCAATTTAAGAAGCTGGAAAACCTAGAACATGAAAATGGTAAAAACGTGTATGGCTTATGAAAATGCAATTAAATACCATGAACAGCTTGGAAACTTTGTGAGGAACACGAATGTGTAATTAAAAATGCAAGAGGATGCGTAGAATCAAAAACACGAATTCAAAAATTTTGCTGTACAGTTTCACTTGTAGATACCAGTTCGAGGAGCTTTGATTGATGTTATGAATTGAAAATCGTTCAGAATTATCTCAGGATGCTAATGGTATGTGAATTAAGGCTTGAAAAACTCCCTAGCTTTGAAATCAGATTTGCATTTTATGTCCAAATTTTCAAAGTTCCAATCCACTTTTGAGCGAGACTTTTGCTGCACTATGGTTAGGGTTTGACTCAATGATCATTATGGAATAGACTTGGCTTGCTATTTGACCTTAATCCATGCTTGGGAAAGAATTGGTCTTAGGGTTTCTTCCATTAACCATTTTCCTACTTTTTAGCCAAAACCTAGACCTAGTGTGCAAATGAACCCTAACCTGATTTCTTGAGTTGGTTCATGATACATAGGAATTGTCCAAGTTCATTTGACACTATTCCATTGGTTTTTAAATTTTATTTGAATTTTCAAAGAATTAAAATGAATTAAATCATCAAAAATTAAATAAAATAAAAAAATCAATATTTAGTCTTGAAATCAACCATGGAACACGTGTGTGGCATGACAAGGATGAACAAAGTGAGAAAAATGGGGCCCTTTTGTCAAAATTGGATTTTCAAGGATAGTTGACTTTTGCCATTTCACAAAAATTTCCCAACTTCTACAAGGCATAACTTGCTCAATTTTTAAGATTTTCTCATGTTCTTGGACATTTTGGAAAGGTCTTTGAGTCCTTTAACCAATGCCTTTGGTCCCATGTCATTTTGATTTACCAATCTCAAGTTATGTCCTTTGACTTAAAGTCCCTTTTTGTTGACTTTTGAAAATGACCTATAATGTTGAAATTGATAACTTTTTGTGAGAGCATTTCTTGGACTTGAAGTATGAAGATGAGTTGTAGGAAATGTCTTTCTCTTCAAAATGAGCTTTGGATGGAATTTTTCTGATAATCCATGTGAAAGTTATGCCCTGGTCAATTTCAGTTGACTTTTTCAGCTGTCCAAATATAGCAACTTTTGCATCTTTGATGATTTCTGAGCCAAATTTTGAGAATCATGATCAAGCATTGATCAAATGATGTTTGTGGCTTCAAAATGATAGGTTGACCAAAAATTTGAACTTTTGACTGCCAAATGACCATTTTGCCCCTACAGTTGACTGTAGTGCAATTTAGGGTTTTGGCTATGCAATTTTGAGCTGAATGCCTTGAAACTTGATATGAGGATGTTTGACCATGTTTGTAAGCATATGAGACTTGATTGGCCCTTTGAAAACTTCCTATTCTTGGTCAGAACACAAACCCTAGTTTTGACTGTATGGGAGACTGTTGCACTGCACAACCCTTGGGGAATTTTGTGACCTGGCTTGACAATTTCCTGAAGAATATGGGAGGGCAAATTTTGGGGTATAACAGTTGCCCCTGTTCAATCTTCTTAGACCTGAGGATGTAGATTGGCTGATGTGCCTTTCGTAATCCGAAGGTAAAAGATGATTGGACACTAGAGTGCCCGGAAATTTGCGCTCACATGTTAGCAATGATGGTGGAATGGGCTTATAGATGCCATTTGGAGATTGCTGGATTGGATGATGGGCTTATAGATGCCATCTGGATGTTGATCGCGTAGGAGATTCCTTAGCGAGAACCTGCATACCTACAAAAGAGAAAATGAGTACCTGACACGTTGCAGGAGCTGATTTTTAGATGCCTGGTATAGATGTGTCCTGACTGGTTACAGGAGCTGAGTCTGGAACTTCAAACGGCGATGAAAGAATCAGGGATGATTACTTCCTTAGCATGAATGGTAAGAGAGCCTTGGGTGACTTTCACTTCAACAACGCTCGTTGAGAAAAATCTTGGGTGTCTTCTACTGGGATAAGAACCAGAGAAGGCCTTTGACTGGATAAGCAATCAGGAAAATCTTGGGACGATTTAACTGAACCGGTCTAGGTCTTGAAATGTCTTCAACTGGATAAGCAATCAGGAAAATCTTGGGACGATTTAACTGAACCAGAGAAGGCCTTTGACTGGATAAGCAATCAGAAAAATCTTGGGACGATTTAACTGAACCGGTCTAGGTCTTGAAATGTCTTCAACTGGATAAGCAATCAGGAAAATCTTGGGACGATTTAACTGAACCAGAGAAGGCCTTTGACTGGATAAGCAATCAGGAAAATCTTGGGACGATTTAACTGAACCGGTCTAGGTCTTGAAATGTCTTCCACTGGATAAGCAATCAGGAAAATCTTGGGACGATTTAACTGAACCAGAGGAGGCCTTTGACTGGATAAGCAATCAGGAAAATCTTGGGACGATTTAACTGAACCGGTCTAGGTCTTGAAATGTCTTCCACTGGATAAGCAATCAGGAAAATCTTGGGACGATTTAACTGAACCAGAGGAGGCCTTTGACTGGATAAGCAATCAGGAAAATCTTGGGATGATTTAACTGAACCAGGCTAGGTCTTGAAATGTCTTCCACTGGATAAGCAATCAGGAAAATCTTGGGACGATTTAACTGAACCAGAGGAGGCCTTTGACTGGATAAGCAATCAGGAAAATCTTGGGACGATTTAACTGAACCGGGCTAGGTCTTGAAATGTCTTCCACTGGATAAGCAATCAGGAAAATCTTGGGACGATTTAACTGAACCAGAGGAGGCCTTTGACTGGATAAGCAATCAGGAAAATCTTGGGACGATTTAACTGAACCGGTCTAGGTCTTGAAATGTCTTCCACTGGATAAGCAATCAGGAAAATCTTGGGACGATTTAACTGAACCAGAGGAGGCCTTTGACTGGATAAGCAATCAGGAAAATCTTGGGACGATTTAACTGAACCGGTCTAGGTCTTGAAATGTCTTCCACTGGATAAGCAATCAGGAAAATCTTGGGACGATTTAACTGAACCAGAGGAGGCCTTTGACTGGATAAGCAATCAGGAAAATCTTGGGATGATTTAACTGAACCAGGCTACGTCTTGAAATATGATTGAGAATTTAACTGAATCTTTCCTGAAAGGTAAAAGTCAGTCGTACGCAATGCATGATATGGATCAAGCATAAATGAGATTTGTATGATGCAGTGCGTTATGCATGCTATAATGATGTATGTGATGTTTTATGTATGTTTTCGTCTAGGAAAGTAAATCCTTGACGGGTGCCGGGAAATCGTATCCTGGGCTGATGCCGAAGAATAGATTTTGCTTCCGCTGGGGATGATAACTGCAAGGATACCGGTAGGAGAAGATGACTCCGTTGCGGAATAAACTTGGCGAATGGAAGATTCTGCGGGGAGAAAAGATACTCTAGCGATCATGCTGGAAAGCAATGCTCTGTGGGAAGAGTGATGCCTTGCTGAATGTTGATAGTAACTCTGTTGGGGATACCGTTGTTGTATTGGAAGTGTGAATAGACTTCGCTGGGGATAGGAAAGAACTACGTTGACGACGACCTTTCCTTGGCTTTTGGCTGAGGATAACCCAGTTATATCCTGTTAAGGAAATAACTCTTTAAATGAAGCCAGACGACGCGTTCGTGCTCTGCTAGGGGATGAGCTTCCAGAATATACTGGGGATAAGCTTACTGCTTGGGGAGATGAATTCCATCTTTCCTGGGGAACTTGGATGGGACTCTCCTGGGGAATTTAAGATAGGCTGGGGAAGTGATTCCTTTGGATGCCGCCGGGGAACAATCTTTAGACCAAGGCTGCCGGGGATGCTTGTTAAGAATATATGCTGCTGGGGAGTGTTGAGATCTGCGGGAGGATACTCAACTTCCTTAAGGTTGATAACTGCTTTGCTTGAGGAGAGTATACTGCTTGCTGGCTCGCTCTCTGGGGAATTAAGATACCTGGTTGTGTTCTTCAACAGGACCTACCCTGATACCTTGGAGGATAGAACAATCAGACTGCCCAGATCAACCTTTATTGCCCCTGTTTCTTGTGGGGTGCTGATAGTTGTTGGCGGACAAACTTTCTTCTGGTAGACAGATGGCGGGACATAGTCGTACGCTTTTAATCCCTAACTTTTGCCTGGACTGCCCTTTCGGGTTTGCAGTCCACCGGGATACCCATTTTTGCCCAAGCCGCCTTTTTAGGTTTTCGACCTGCCGGGTGTACAGATTTTTTCATTTTCATCCCTTCATTTTGCCCGAACCCTTTTGGTTCGCCGGGAAGCCCTTATTTTTGCCTAGGTGTGTCAACCTAGCGGACTTTTGATTGTGCGTAGTATTTTTCGACTATGTCCGTGCTTTCAGCATGTAGGGAATTGCCCCTGTTAGAAATTGTTTTGTCATGCCACCAGAAGGTGTTTGATCAGGCCAGATTCGTTGTTGAAATGCCCCAAGTGACTTAGACGGAGATTTGCCCCAGGCTGGTGGTGTCACCATATTGTCAGAAGGTGTCTGATCGTGCAAGATTCGTTGCTGGATTTCCCCAAGTGACTCAGGCAGAGATTTGCCCCAGGCTTTTTGGCCTTTTGAGAGATTCTCCGAATCTTGACTGGATTGCCCCAGATGAAGGACCATGGTCATGTCTGCCCCTTGATTGGAAGTACTTCTATTCATTAGGCATTCGTCATGCAAATTTCCCTGCTGTTCAAACAAAAAGTCATATGCAAACAAAGTTATATTAAGAACGCAAAGCTTATGTCTGTCTTGAAGATTTTGAAAATGCATTCTTTTTCATAAAACAAGTGAATGTTTGTAAAACGTGATGTCAATTCCGTATTTACCGTAGGCCTTAAGGAGTCAGGATACCTTTCGTAACAGTATGCTTTCGAACTAACCCATACTTCAGCTAGGACTTTTTAAGGGTTATATCGTGGCATGGTTCACGGTTTAAGAAACAAAGGATAAAGACTCGAATTATTTGTACCCACCCGCTCTTCGTGATGTTCTCCAAACCTAAACTCAGCTGATCGTGCGTTAGACTTTGTTTGAGTCTTTGCCCTGATTTTCCGGTGATGGTTCCGATATTGATGATTTATTTTGAATGGGCAGTCATCTTTTTTTGCTGATGGTTTATAGGACCTCTTCTTTTTTGTTATCCCTTTCTTTTTGCCTGGACTGTTTCCTTTTTGGAATTACAGTCAGCGGGATGCCCCAGTTTCATAAGTCCCCTTTGTAGGTTTAGACTTTTTGGGATTTTCGTTTATGAATTTTGATGATGACTGCCTGTCCTTTTGATTGTTCTGAACCATCACTGTCTTTGTTTGTTTTGTAAAGATCTCTTCGGTGCTATTCGTCATGCACTTGGATCAACTGAGAGAACTACCCTGCCCCAGGTTATGATAAAGGGTTTTAAATTTCGAAAAGAAAAAACTCCTATTTCTTTGGCTCAGAGGGGTTGACGAGGGATTATCATCCTTATAACTCCAGTGTTTAGGGATTGAAACAATGCCTGTACCTCATCAGCGGGGTCTGTTCAAAAGCATACTGTAGATCGTGGTATCGTTTTCGTCATCCTCCCTCAAGAGGCTTAGAATTATTGATTGAGAGAGTTGACATCAGAACAAATATGAAAATAATTTGCGTATAGTGAATACGAATATATTGATTTAAAATAGACATAAGCGATGCATTAATGAAATAACAATGTTTTAACAATGAGTAAATGTTTGAACAAAAGAAAATTGCAACTTGAACATTCGAATGAACAAAAATTTCTAGTCTCAGGGCTTGTCACTTCAAATGGTGAGCCTTGGAGGGATGGTAGAAAAATTCAGCCTGACCATCTTGTGTGAATTCCAGTGCTCCTTCATCAATCAGGTCCTGGATCTTGTTTTTCAAAGCCCAACATTCGTTTGCATTATGTCCTGGGCAGGCAGAGTGGTAGGCACACCTTTTATTGCGATCATAAGCAGGATGTGCTGTGTTAAGGTTCTGGGGCTGAGCCCTTAATGTGATCAGGTTCAATCTCAACAGGCGTTGTAAAGCTTGAAACAGCGACATATTGAGCGGGGTGAACTGCCTCCTGGGTTTGTCTGCCTGAAGTTGGTGAAGTTGCTGCTGAATTGGTGATACTGGAGCCATATGAGGAGCTTTCTCCTTGCCTCTTTGTCTCAAAGGTGGTTGAACGATGATTGGCTTTTTACCCTTAGATGTTTGCCCCAGTTGGTTACCCTGAAGCAGTTGGTTGATGAGAACACCGAGCTCTTCTTGTTTTTGAGCTAAACCTTGAATAGCAGTCCCATGCCCCAGCATTTGGGCTTTCATTGCATCTATCTCAGCTTGCAGGTGTTCCAGCCGTTCGTCCTCAGCGCTGTTCTTGGCAAAAGTCTCCGTGAGAAGTGTCCTTAGCTCCTCCTGCCCCTTGGATAGATTCAGGAGGATTTCCTCGAACCGAGTCCCTTGAGCAAGAAGGTCCTGGTTATCTTGTTGGGAAGCCATTGCTGAAATAAACAGCGGAGATGATAAGTGACTTGTCCAAAGGGTACCTGTTATGCAATGATATGTATGATATGCATGTAATGTTTTCAAGGACCTCGCGGGGTAAACAAGAAAATTTGTTAGCATTGGAATTTAGAGCTTGATTGAAGGACACCCATGTTATTGAGAACTCTTCTTCAAGAGTCAAAGGCTCACCATATCAAGTGGGTCATAGCCCCTGACTTTAGTCATCATGTCTGGTTTTGATTTCCAAACAACCTTGGTTAGGGAACCTTCTTCAGGAGTCAGAGCTCACCATATCAAGTGGGTCATAGCCCCTGACAACATTGGCTAGAGGAAAATAAATCCTCTTTGCCCCTTGCTAGATGTTTGATTTATATGACCTGTATCACAAGCCCTTGAGATCCTTGAAATGGGTTAGGAGGTATGCAATGGTATGATGTCATGATATGCATTGGGTAATGTGAGTAACCCTGTTATGAGTCCCAATTAAGGACTATAAACAGACCCTGCAAGAAGTTCAGTATACTTTGTTATGAGTCCCAATTAAGGACTATAAACAAAACCTGCAAGAGATTTGGTAAACCTTGTCATGAGTCCTAGTTAAGGACTATAAACAAAACCTGTAAGTAGTTCATGTGTCAGCTAACAAGCATGCGAGTAGGCAAGTACAAAGGCACACAAGTCACACAAAAGAGCCCTTAGAGTTTAGGCCAGCATGAAGTTTGGGTAGTACCCTCTTGAAGTTGGTGGGTTCAACCTGTCCTATCAAAGTAACCGGGTTCTAAGGTTCCCAATATCACGGGATTGCTTTCATTGTTCATCGTTTCGATTTAGCCACTGAACTGGCGACCGAAATATTCCAGGAAAGCAACCCTCAATTGAGTGTAGTATCGAGTATCAACCAACCTCGGACTGCACCAAAGTCAGTTATCTCACTACCCTAAAGAGGCCAAGATGGTTCAATTAAGGTTCCTAAGGTCTGTTGATGCTTCATGACACCACATGGAGGCCCCGTACTCTCCTTGACTGACTCAAGGGTTACCGGTACACACCAAAGTGCCACATCAACGTAGCAGACTGTTTCAACCATGTCGGTATACCCCGCACAGTTCCCTCACAGCCTTGTTGCTACTTTCTAAGAAGGTATCCCCCAGATCCGGGTTAGGATCTATAGAACTCCCAAGCAACCCACAATTTTAAAGCACACAAGGAAAACAATTGAAAACACAGTTATGAACTAGCCCTAAGGTACACCTCACTTTAAGTTTATCCCCAGCAGAGTCGCCAGTTCTGTGATCGGTGGATCTGGAACTGACTGTTTTAAAGCTGGTTCGCGAAAATGTCGCGGAAGCAAGAGTCGCCACCGTCTTTTATTTTCTCCAATAGGAAAGGACAAAAGCACAGAAAAATTCCTTTAAAGAGATTGCTCTCGGTTCGGGAGGTAGGTTATAGAAAGGGAAGGTGTTAGCACCCTTTCTATCCATGGTTATCCATGGGCTCTTAGGTACTTGCTCAATGTGTTTTCAAAATATTTGCTTGCTTTTCAATGTGGGTTTCAAAAATATTCTTTGAAAAGTTTCAATTCAACTCGTACGTCAGAGTGTTTGAAAAGTTTGTTTTGAAAGTTTTTTGAAAGTGTTGGTGTGAAAAGAGTTTTTGTTTTGTTTTTAAAGAGAGCAAGTACCTACGAGAACCTACCTACCCTAAGGAATTCGTCTGTGTAAATGTCCTTTAAAGTGGTGCCATCCCACCATTGAGAGGTAGGTAGCACCACCGTTGGAGGTGTTCGGGTCAATTCGATTTTAGGGACATGGTGATCACCGGAGCAATGGGAAGACACCTTAGAAGCTACCCTCATGCCAGGTTCCCGGATCATGAGGACTTACTAAGACATTTTCTACTCGACGATCACCTTTCGAAAGGCAACAGTGAGGCGTACCCTAGGGGTGGTGTGTGCGAATTGTGTGTCATTTTCCGTTCATTGTTTGTCTTGTCATGCATTGGTGATCTAACGATTCAATTTTATTTTCGGGCATTCATTCTTTCATGCATATTTATTAACAGTTATATTTGCGAGAAAATAAATCTAACTATTACAACTGGCGCGGGTCCACATCGCCAAAAAACCGAACCCGATTTGACTGAGAATAAATAAAGCGAATAAAATAAAAGTGCGAGAAATAAATCTAAACTTATTACAAGGCTTTGGGGCATATACAGAGGTATTTAAACAATGTAAAATAAATGCGCGAAATAAAGACTAAACAAAATTAGGGCGTTGGACCCTTTTACAAATAATTAAAATTAATCAAGGAAATTAAAAATTAAATGAAAAATAATGTTTTTGTGTTTTTTAGGTTTAAAAGAAAAAAGAGAAAAGTTAATTAAAATTAAAATCCTAGTTCTAATGTTTTTTAAGTTTATTATGAAAGAGATTTAATTTCTAACCTAATTCAATTCTAAGTTAATTTATATACAATTTTTAATCAAAAATAAAAATAATAAATAATAATATTGTGAGAAAAAAGGAAAAAATTAAAAAGGATATAAAAAATTAATAATTAACCTAATTCTACATTTTTTGGATTTTTTATTATGAAAAAAGAATTAAAATTAAAATTAAAACCTAATTAAGCTAAATGAGTTATATTTTAATTTATTTTAAAAAAAGAATCAAAATTAATTATATTTTTTTTGTCCTTTCTGTATTTTTTAATGTTTTTGCATTTTTGTAAGAATTAATTAAATAAGAAAATAAAACACAAGTAAATTTAAAAATAATAGAATATAAAGAAAATTTAAAAAAAAGAAAAAAAAGATAGAACCAGGGGGGGGTAGACCCCAGAAATGGAGGTGCAGTTTGAGAAGCCTGGCCCAGTTATTTGTGAGAATTTGTTGACTTTTTTGATCCAGTGTAATGCATTTGACTGAATGTATTGTGCACTCTTCATCTTGGCCATGGATCTGAGGCCCTGGGACACGTGGAGGTTGAATCCTGATGGAGTATGGTGAGCATCAATGTGAGCGTTGCATGGAACCTGGAAAGGAAAAATAATATTGAATTTTTGCAGGACCTGGGACTTGAACCCAGGTCATTGTGGTTACATGCGCGTGTCTTGGCCAGCTGAGCTAATTAATTCATTCGTTATATAATAAACAAATAAATCATATAAAGTAAAAGCAACACGCTAGTGACTTGAAGCGCGCGAATTTTGAATGGACAAATCGCTGGTGGACACGTCTTCTTCTTCCTCGTGTCCCCTGTAACACAAACAAATAAAGCAACGGTTTTGAAACGTAGTGTTAGGGAAGCTACAAAAAAATAGCGAATAGCTCGTTTCCTAATATAAATTAGGCGCGAATATGTCTTCTTCTTCGTCTCAAGATGCTGAGTGTGATGGTGTTGCTCTGAAGTTCTGATTTTTCTTATTTACAAAAGCCCCAATTTAAGAAGCTGGAAAACCTAGAACATGAAAATGGTAAAAACGTGTATGGCTTATGAAAATGCAATTAAATACCATGAACAGCTTGGAAACTTTGTGAGGAACACGAATGTGTAATTAAAAATGCAAGAGGATGCGTAGAATCAAAAACACGAATTCAAAAATTTTGCTGTACAGTTTCACTTGTAGATACCAGTTCGAGGAGCTTTGATTGATGTTATGAATTGAAAATCGTTCAGAATTATCTCAGGATGCTAATGGTATGTGAATTAAGGCTTGAAAAACTCCCTAGCTTTGAAATCAGATTTGCATTTTATGTCCAAATTTTCAAAGTTCCAATCCACTTTTGAGCGAGACTTTTGCTGCACTATGGTTAGGGTTTGACTCAATGATCATTATGGAATAGACTTGGCTTGCTATTTGACCTTAATCCATGCTTGGGAAAGAATTGGTCTTAGGGTTTCTTCCATTAACCATTTTCCTACTTTTTAGCCAAAACCTAGACCTAGTGTGCAAATGAACCCTAACCTGATTTCTTGAGTTGGTTCATGATACATAGGAATTGTCCAAGTTCATTTGACACTATTCCATTGGTTTTTAAATTTTATTTGAATTTTCAAAGAATTAAAATGAATTAAATCATCAAAAATTAAATAAAATAAAAAAATCAATATTTAGTCTTGAAATCAACCATGGAACACGTGTGTGGCATGACAAGGATGAACAAAGTGAGAAAAATGGGGCCCTTTTGTCAAAATTGGATTTTCAAGGATAGTTGACTTTTGCCATTTCACAAAAATTTCCCAACTTCTACAAGGCATAACTTGCTCAATTTTTAAGATTTTCTCATGTTCTTGGACATTTTGGAAAGGTCTTTGAGTCCTTTAACCAATGCCTTTGGTCCCATGTCATTTTGATTTACCAATCTCAAGTTATGGCCTTTGACTTAAAGTCCCTTTTTGTTGACTTTTGAAAATGACCTATAATGTTGAAATTGATAACTTTTTGTGAGAGCATTTCTTGGACTTGAAGTATGAAGATGAGTTGTAGGAAATGTCTTTCTCTTCAAAATGAGCTTTGGATGGAATTTTTCTGATAATCCATGTGAAAATTATGCCCTGGTCAATTTCAGTTGACTTTTTCAGCTGTCCAAATATAGCAACTTTTGCATCTTTGATGATTTCTGAGCCAAATTTTGAGAATCATGATCAAGCATTGATCAAATGATGTTTGTGGCTTCAAAATGATAGGTTGACCAAAAATTTGAACTTTTGACTGCCAAATGACCATTTTGCCCCTACAGTTGACTGTAGTGCAATTTAGGGTTTTGGCTATGCAATTTTGAGCTGAATGCCTTGAAACTTGATATGAGGATGTTTGACCATGTTTGTAAGCATATGAGACTTGATTGGCCCTTTGAAAACTTCCTATTCTTGGTCAGAACACAAACCCTAGTTTTGACTGTATGGGAGACTGTTGCACTGCACAACCCTTGGGGAATTTTGTGACCTGGCTTGACAATTTCCTGAAGAATATGGGAGGGCAAATTTTGGGGTATAACACTTTTTTTTCCCGTTGGTGTGAAAAGAATGAGATTTATATAATGGAAATTAGAGCAAAGAAAATGGGCTTTGAATGTGCAATTGGGCCTCCTATGTTCACTTGAGTTCGTCACGTTGCAGGCTAAATCGCAGGGGCTTAAGTCCAATTTTTGAAGTTGAAATGTGAAAACAAAATGTAGCCGACATCGAGAACTAACTCCTTTCTGAAAATCGGCTTAATCGGATAAACGGTGAATTAGTTATGAATTTTTGAAGTTTCAGCTCAGACAAACTTATTTTGGACTCCAGTGTCGACTCTGACATGTTCTTCAATAAAAAACTGATATTGATCGGAGCATAATTCGGTCTCTACTTATGAAGCAAAGTTATAGATATCTGAGCCAGTGACCTTGTGTAAAAGTATGAGCCCAATCCGATAAAAATTGACCGAGTTATGAATTTTCGAAGTTTCGACCCAAATAAAATAATATTCAGCATTCAGGATTTTCGGCGCGTCACGCGTACTCTGAGCAAAAAACGAAGACCTTTTGGATACCGTTCGAACTTAATACCTTATGAGAAAACTTAGCCAACTCAATTTGTGAAATGTTGGCGCCGGAACCAGCTTGATACGATAAAAATCGACCAAGTTATGATTTTCTGAACATGACGCAAATAAACTTCTGTCACAAATTTTCTGTACGAAAATACTTGATAAATCCACATTTTTGAAGACCTTCGGATCGAAATTGGCTTCCCGCCGTGAGAGATGAAAACGTATATAATGTCAAGACGGAATTTTGGTCACCTGAACGGGTTCAAGACAAGCCACGATCTTCAAGTTATGAATTTTTTAGCGCGTAAAAACTGCACTTTCAGCACACTTTTTCACCATATTTCTTCGAGAAAACTCACACATTCGGATACCTTCTTTAAAAAATTGACTCTTGAGTCGAACCTGAATTTGAGAATATGTTATGAGAGATATCTTGGTGAAAGAACACCTGAATATGATGCGCCGGGTTGGACTTGTGAATCTTTCTTGAAATGTTTTAAGAAATATGGGAGGGCAAATTTTGGGGTACAACAGCTGCCCCTGTTCAATTTTCTTAAACCTGAGGATATAGATTGGCTTTCGGGCCTTTTGTGATCCGAAGGTGGAAGATGATTGAACACTAGAGTGCCCAGAAATTTGCACTTGCATGAAGTGGTATCAGCATTGTGATGTCAGGAATGGGCTTACAGATGCCATTTGGAGATTGTTGATAGATGGTCTGAACTTCAACTAGAATACGAATCAGGGAGATTTTATCGGCGATCTAACTGAACCAGAGGAGGTCTTGGATTAACTTTGACTGGATCAACATCAGAAAAATCTTTAGGAATCGATTTAAATGGACCAGAGAAGGTCTTGGATTAACTTTGACTGGATCGGCATCAGAAAAATCTTTAGAAATCGATTTAACTGGACCAGACAAGGTCTTGGATTAACTTTGACTGGATCGGCATCAGAACAATCTTTAGGAATAGATTTAACTGGACCAGACAAGGTCTTGGAATAACTTCAACTGGAATACGAATCAGGGAGATCTTATCGGTGATCTAACTGAACCAGAGGAGGTCTTGGATTAACTTTGACTGGATTGGCATCAGAAAAATCTTTAGGAATCGATTTAACTAGACCATACAGGGTCTTGGAATAACTTCAATTGGAATACGAATCAGGGAGATCTTATTGG
Source organism: Vicia faba (assembly GCA_948472305.1). NCBI lineage: Eukaryota > Viridiplantae > Streptophyta > Magnoliopsida > Fabales > Fabaceae > Vicia > Vicia faba. The sequence goes on from OX451736.1 coordinate 1,772,151,289, forward strand.
CTATCTGATTGAACCAGAGGAGGTCTTGGATTAACTTTGACTGGATCGGCATCAGAAAAATCTTTAGCAATCAATTTAACTGGACCAGACAAGGTCTTGGAATAACTTCAACTGGATCGGCATCAGGAAAATCTTTAGGAATCGATTTAACTGGACCAGAGGAGGTCTTGGAATAACTTTGACTGGATCGGCATCAGAAAAATCTTTAGGAATCGATTTAACTGGACCAGACAAGGTCTTGGAATAACTTTGACTGGACCGGCATCAGAAAAATCTTTAGGAATCGATTTAATTGGACCAGACAAGGTCTTGGAATAACTTCAACTGGATCGGCATCAGAAAAATATTTAGGAATCGATTTAACTGGACCAGAGAAGGTCTTGGGATAACTTCACCTGGATCGGCATCAGAAAAATCTTTAGGAATCGATTTAACTGGACCAGACAAGGTCTTGGAATAACTTTGACTGGATCGGCATCAGAAAAATCTTTAGGAATCGATTTAATTGGACCAGACAAGGTCTTGGGATAACTTCACCTGGATCGGTATCAGAAAAATCTTTAGGAATCGATTTAACTGGACCAAACAAGGTCTTGGGATAACTTCACCTGGATCGGTATCAGAAAAATCTTTAGGAATCGATTTAACTGGACCAGACAAGGTCTTTTGATATAGCTGAGAATTTAACTGCATCTTTCCTGAAAGGTAAAGGTCAGTCATATGCAATGCATGATATGGATCAAGCAATGATGTTCTCAACATAAATGAGATTGTATGGTATGATGCGTTTATGCATGTATCATGATGTATGGAAATGTAATGTTTCAGTTGGGGAAAATAAATCCCGGATAGCTGCTGGAGAGTAGAGTTGAATTCTCCGTTTCCGCTGGGGATGGTGAACGAAGGTGATTGCGAGAATAAACCTACAGGAGAAGAGAACTCCGTTGGGGAATAAACTGATGAGGAGGTTACTCTGTGGGGTAGAGATGCTCTGCTGAGGATATGACGATGGCTCTACTGGGGATGGATTATCGTTGCTGGTGATACTGAATCTGTTGAGGATTGAATTCCTATTTGTGAAAGGAAAGAACTTCGCTGGGGATGAACTTTCAGTTGCAACTTGCTGGGGATAACCCTTGTTAGGCTTTTGTGGGGATAATTATCTGAATTCTGCTGGGAATGATCCTTTGAACTTGGCTGGGGAGAGTTATTTTTGTACTCCGCTGGGGATAAACTTCCAAAGTCTACTGGGGATGATGCTTCAACTCTGTTGGGGAAGCTTTTTTCAGACTGTGCTGGGAAAATTTTAACTCCACTGGGGGTATCTTGTATTCTGCCGGGGAACATTCTTATACTCTGCCAGGGAATATTAAGACTGTCGGGGATATCAAGCCTTTTCAGTGCTGATGGTAGATCAACTCTGCTTGGGGAGAGTATTGTTGATTTGTTCATAGTTGCAACTCTCAGCTGGGAGAGCTATCATTATTGTCTTACTCTGCGGGGAGTGAAAGTACCTTAGCCATATTCTTCAGCTGAATCTACCTTTGTACCTGGTGGATAGAGCAACTGTACAGCTTGGATAATTCTTATTGCCCCTGTTTCTGCAGGAGAAGGTGCCTGCGGAGGCCCTGTGGATCGAGTATTATCCCCACCTATGAGGTGCTTGGTATCTTTCGGTCAAAATGACAAGTCTTCTTCTGGTAGGCCAGTGACGAGATAACGAGACATAGTCATATGCTTTGATCCCTAATTTTTTCCTGGACCGCCCTTTTGGGTTTTCAGTCCACCGGGATACCCTTTTTTGCCCAAGCCGCCTTTTCAGGTTTTCGACTTGCCGGGTGTACAAATTTTTTCATTTTCATCCCTTATTTTTGCCCGAACACTTTTGGTTCGTCGGGAAGCCCTTATTTTTGCCTAGGCCAGTCAACCTAGCGGGTCTTTGATTATGCGTAGTACTTTTTGACTATGTCCATGCTCTCAGGATGTAGGGAGGTGTCACTGTCGGTAGTGTTGTGTTACCATACTACCAGAAGATCTTCGTTTGATCATGCAAGATTCGTTGCTGGAATTCATGTCCAATCCCCCAATTGATTCAGATGGAGATTTGCCCCTGGTTATTTGGAATTTTGAGAGATTCCTTGAATCTTGACTTAACTGCCCCAGATGATGGACAATGCTCATGCCGCGCCCCTTGGTTGGAGGTGTTTTTTCCACTTGAGGTGACCCTTTTTATTGAAAAGGTTTTTGTTCACTAGATATTCGTCGTGCGAATTTCTCTGCTGTTTGAACAAATAGTCATATGCAAACAATGTTATTTTAAGAATACAAAGCTTATGTCTGTCTTGAAGTTTTTTGAAAATGCAGTTTTCAATAAAACAGGCGATTTTTTTTGTAAAATGTGATGTCAACTCAAGATTTACAGCAACCCCTACAGGAGTCAGGATACCTTTTGTAACAGTATGCTTTCGGACTAACCCATGCTTCAGCTAGGACTTTTTAGGGTTATAACATGGTCTGGTTCACGGTTTAAGGAACAAAGGATAAAGGCTCAAATTTTATTTGTACCCACCCGTTCTTCGTGATATTCTTCAATCCTAAACTCAGCTAATCGTGCATTAGATCCCGTTTGAGTCTTTGCTCTGATATTCCAGTGATGGTTCGGATACTGACAATTTATTTTGAACAGACAACCATTTTGTTGAGAGTTTTCAGGATCTCTTCCCTTTTGGTTTTTATTATCCCTGTCTTTTGCCTGAACTGTTTGTTTTATGATTACAGTCAGCGGGATGCCCCAGTTTTGTAAGTCTCTTTCACAGGTTTTGACTTAATGGGCTTTTATTTTGAGAGATAATGACTGCCTGTCCTTACGATTATACGAAACCAACACAGTCTTTTGTTTCGGAATGACTTCTTTGATGCCATTCATTGTGCACCTGGATCAACTGAGAAAACTACCCTGCCCCAGGTTGTGATTAAGGGTTTTAATTTGTGTGAAAAGAAAAACTCCTACTTCTTTGTCTCAAAGGGGTGGACGAGGGATTATCTTCCTTATAACTCCACTGTTTAGGATTTGAAACAATGCATGTACATCGTCAACGAGGTCTGTTCAAAAGCATACTGTAGAGATTTTGATATCATTTTCGTCATCCTCCCTCAAAAGGCTTAGAATTTTTTAATCGAGAGTTGAACATCACAAAAATGAAAGCAATTTAAATATAGTGAATACGAATGGACTGATTCAAAACAGACATATGCAATGCATTGATTAAGTAACAAAGTTTGACTTGAATAAATGTCTGAACAATCAAAAGAAAATTACAACTTGAAAATTCTAATGAACAAAAAGTCTTCTCGTCTCAGTACTTGTCACTTCAAATGGAGAACTTCGGGGGGATGGCAAAAGAATTCAATCTGACCGTCTTGTGTGAGTTCCAATGCTCCATCAACCAGGTCTTGAATTTTGTTGCTCAACGCCCAACAAATGTTAGTATCATGCCCCGGGCTGTTGGAGTGATATGCACACCTTACATCAGGATTGTACCTTGGGGAGGCTATGTGGGGATTCTGAGGAGGGTCCCTTAATGTCACCAGATTCAATCTCAACAGGTGTTGTAAAGCCTGAGACAACGACATGTTGAGCTTGGTAAATTGCCTCTTGGGCATATTTGGCTTACTCTGATCAACCCGTTGTTTATGGCAAGGTTGTTGTTGGACCCGTGAGGTAGTAGCAACTTGGAGAGGTCTATTCTTCATCAAACCAAACCTTTGACTTCTCGGAAGTTGATTAATGACTTGATCCCCGGTCTGGACTGTTTGCTTCATGTTGTTGTATCTGTCTTGATGAAGTTGGTTGATAATGGTTCTCAACTCTTCTTGTTCCCGGGTTAGGCCTTGGATAAGAGCCATCTGCCCCAGCATCTGGGTTCTCATTGCATCTACCTCGGCTCGCAGATGTTTCAGTCGTTCGTCCTTATTGTCTTCAGGACTTTTCTTGACCAAGTTTCCAACGAGGAGTGTTTTCAACTCTCCCTGCCCCTTGGATAGGTTTAGGAAGATTTCTCTGAACTGGGTTTCTCGAATTTGAAGATCTCTGTTGTCTCCTTGGAAAGCCATTGCTGAAATAAACAGCAAGAACATGAGAGACTTGTACTGGAAGACCTGTTATGCAATGATATGTATGATATATGTATGCAATGTTTTCAAGGATCTCGCGGGGTAAACAAGAAACTGTTAGAATTTGAATCTTGTAGCTTTGATTGAAGAAACTTCGTATCGTTGAGAATCTTTCTTCAAGAGTCAAGCTCACCATATCGAGTGGGTCATAGCCCCTGACTCAAGTTATCGTGTTTTGATTTCTAGACAACCTTGGCCAGAGGAAAATAAATCCCCTTTGCCCCTTGCTAGACATTTGATTTACCATAACCTGCATCACAAACCCTTGAGATCCTTGAAATGGTTAAGGAAATGTTAATGCATGATGTTATGATGTGTATGATATGAGTTTAAGCAAAAGTGTGAAGTGATATAAGTAAACCCTGCAATAAATCCAAATTATTGGATAAGGACTGTAAACAAAACCTGCAAGGAACTCATGTTGTCAGATAAAAAGAATGTGCAAGTAGTTCAAGTTTGAAGGCACACAAGTCACACAAACAACCTTAAGTTTAGGCTGGCATGGAGTTTAGGTATTACCCTCTTTCAGTTTAGTTGGTTCAACCTATCCTAGAAATAGTAATCGGGTTCTAGAGGATCTTAATATCACTAACTACCCTCGATTGGTCATAATTCCAGTTTAGCAACCTTTTCTTGCGGCCAGAATCATCGCGAGAGTTTAGTCTCAATGAGTGTAGCATACCGCTACTGTTCTATGGCCAAGTTGGTCAATTTAAAGGTTCTAAGGTCAGTTGGTGCTTAATGACCCCTTAGCAGACCCATATTCTCCTCGTTGCGCCACAAGGGATATCGGTACATACTAAAGTGCCACACCAACGTAGCTACTGCTTCAACCGTATCGGTCTATGTCGTACAGTTCCCTCACAGTTTATTGCTACTTACCTAAAGGGTATCCCCCAGATCCGGGTTAGGATCTATAGTAACTCTGATTCAAGCCCACAAAGATAAAGCATACAAGTCAAGCAATTGAAAACAATATGAATTATTCCTAAGGTACACCCCACTTATTAATATCCCCAGTAGAGTCGCCAGTTCTGTGATACGGTGGGAGATAACTGACTGTTTTTGGAATGCTGGTTTGCGTTTTGCGTTTATTTTTGCAAAATGTCGCGGTAAGCAAGAGTCGCCACCGTCTTTTATTTTATCCAACAAGGAAAGGAAAAAAGCATAGAAAAATTCCTTTTTCGAGATGTTTCTCGGGTCCGGGGGGTAGATTATAGAAAGGGAAGGTGTTAGCACCCTTTCTATCTGTGGTTATCCACGGGCTCTTAGGTACTTGCTCAAAGTGTTTTCAAAATTTGCTTTTCTTTGTGTTTGTGGGTTTGAAAGAAGTTTTTGTTGGAAAAGTGTAAGTGCGAAAAGTTTTATTTTATTTTGAGAGAGCAAGTACTTAAGAATCATCTACCTACTCGAAAAAGGAATCAATCTGTACTAATATCCTTTAGACAATGCTATCCCACTATTGATGAGTAGATAGCATCGTCGTTGGAGTTTTAAGGGTCAATTCGATTAAGGGACGTGTGGTCACTAAAGCAATGTTAGGACGCCTTAGCAGTAACCCTAATGTCTTAGATCATTTTTCTGAGGCAACCGTTTCGAGGCAACTATGATCTTTGGACAAGAGGGTGACCTCTAAAACTTCCTATACTCAATGACCATGTTCGAAGGCAACCAAGCGAGGTGTACCCTAAGAGTGTGTATGTGCGAGTGTGTTATTTTCAGTTAATTTGTCTTTGTACATGGCAATGGTTATCTATGTTGATTTTAGGTTTAACATTTGATCTTGTCATGCATTCCCTATTACCAAACATCTAACAGTTATAAGTTGCGAAAATTAAAACTAACTATTACAAGACGTCGGGTATTTACATCGCCAAAAGCAACTCTTGAAATTAAAATGCGGAAAATAAATAAAGCGATAAAATATTAAATTCCTAATTAAAGCTATTACATCCCAGGAAACAGATACAATAATATGATAAAACTGATCGCGTGCGGAAAATTGAATCGAATTCGAGTTTTTAGGGTTTTGACCCTTTTTTGAAAGAAAGTGATATTTTGGTTATTTTTGGATTAAAAGAAATTAAATTAAGTTAACAATTAATTTAATAAACTAATTAATTAATTAAAATATTTTTTGGATTTTTGATATTTAAAGAAATAAAATAAATTTGATCAAAGTTAGTAAAACCTAATTATCTAAATTAATTTTAATTATTGCAAAAGATATTAAAGTTATTTCCTAATTAAGCTAAATTAATTAAATTAATATTTATTTATAAAAAATAAAATTCTAAATTTATTTGGACATAAAAATATTTTTGTGATTTTTGATAAAAAAGAAAATTAATTAATTGTTAGTAAAAATAATAAATAAATTACTTAAAAAAAATATAGAAAAAGGAAATAAAGGGTGAGAAATGGACATGATTTTAGGGTGCAACAGCTGTTGGTGTCATGTGTAAGCTATTCTGTTTTGGCCATTTGTGTTTTGGCTTTTGGCCATTTGTGTTTTGGTCTCAACGTTCCTTAACCTTCTCAGGATGTCTGCGTCGCCATGTGTAAGCTGTTTTGTTTTGGCCATTTGTGTTTTGCCTTTTGGCCATTTGTGTTTTGGCCTCAACGTTCCTTAATGAACCTGCATGAGATCCTGTATAAATCTGCAGTGTTGAATCTCATGAACAAATTAAATAAATCACTATATATCATAAAATACAAATAAAGCTAATATATGAAGAAATTTAATGTTTAGGCCAATATGGCATGTATGAATGATTATACCCTTTTGATCATGGAGATCAAATCAGTCTTACCCTTACTGGAGAAGTAGTGATATGAATGCTTTTATACCCTTTTGATCATGGAGATCAAACCAGCCTTACCCTTACTGGAGAAGTAGTGAGATGTTGGTTTGTAACCGGGATGACTTGTTTGTAGTGATATGTTGGTTTGTAACCGGGGTGGCTTGTTTGTAGTGAGAGGGGGATTTGTAATAAGGATTTCAAGGTTTTAGGGTTCTTGAAAGAATTTGATATTCTGACAGCGTTGTGGCAAGGGTTTCCTCTTTTTCTTTTCTTTTTCCGTTGGTGTGAGAAGAATGAGATTTATATAATGGAAATTAGAGCAAAGAAAATGGGTTTTGAATGTGCAATTGGGCCTTCAATGTTCACTTGAGTTCGTCACGTTGCAGGCTAAATCGCAGGGGCTTAAGTGCAATTTTTGAAGTTGAAATGTGAAAACAAATTGTAGCCGACATCGAGAACTAACTCCTTTCTGAAAATCGGCTTAATCGGATAAACGGTGAATTAGTTATGAATTTTTGAAGTTTCAGCTTAGACAAACTTATTTTGGGCTCCAGTGTCGACTCTGACACGTTCTTCAATAAAAAATTGGTATTGATCGGAGTATAATTCGGTCTTGACTTTTGATGTAAAGTTGTAGATATCTAAGTCAGTGACCTTGTGTAAAAATATGAGTCCAATCCGATAAAAATTGACCGAGTTATGAATTTTCGAAGTTTCGACCCAGATAAAATAATATTCAGCATTCAGGATTTTCGGTGCGTCACGCGTACTCTGAGCAAAAAACGAAGACCTTTTGGATATTGTTCGAACTCAATACCTTATGTGAAAGCTTAGCCAACTCAATTTGTGAAATTTTTGCGCCAGAACCAGCTCGATACGATGTAAATCGACCAAGTTATGATTTTCTGAACATGACGCAAATAAACTTCTGTCACAAATTTTCTGTACGAAAATACTTGATAAATCCACATTTTTGAAGACCTTCTGATCGAAATTGGCTTCCCGCCGTGAGGGATGAAAACGTAGATAATGTCAAGATGGAATTTTGGCCACCAGAACGGGTTCAAGACAAGCCACGATCTTCAAGTTATGAATTTTTTAGCGCGTAAAAACTCCACTTTCAGCACACTTTTTCGAATTTTTTTTATTAATAACCATGTATTAAAAAAATATTTCGCAAATAACCGGGTTTCGGAAAAAATTATGCAAATAACCATGTTTCAGATGGCTCCACAAAGGAGGAGCCATCTCAATTGGCGCATGCACCTAGGGTTTTGCCCTAGGCGCCATCTCACTTGGCGCCTCCCTTGTCTTTTAGCCAAGTGAGATGGCGCATGCTCCTTAAAAATGAGAGGAGGCGCCATCTCACTTGGCGCCTAGGGAAAAATTAGGGTTTTTTTCTGTTTTATAAATAATTCGTCCGTTTCTTTGAAATTTCTCACACTTTCTCGCACTGTATTTTTATTTTGTACTCCCTTATTTACGTAATGACGTCGCCTATGATTTTTAGCAGAGATGGTTATGTTATATTCTCCGCCACGAAACCTGCGATGAAAATGAAATTCTGGCACATTCACTCCATGGAGCGTCTGAAGCGGGAGTTGATGCGGTGCCTAGATGGAGACATCGCCGAGGGGGAAAAAATTCGAAGGATCCAGCGAAAACGAACAACAACCTCGCATGCGACAGGAAGACCTAATGTGTGGTTGGAGGAAGTCAAAACAGACAGTGATGTAATGCTGATGATGCATGGGTCAGATGAAATTGTGTTAACAGTTGTAATTTCCTAGATTGAATATCATTAATCATTGTTGTACGCGAAAACCCTAATGTAATTTCCTATATTGAATTTCTTAAATTGTGTTAACAGTTTTATTAACGGAAAACCCATAATGTTTATAACACAAATATTGGAAAGATTTATTGTATTACAAAATTTATGTGGTCGAGCCAGACGCCCGATTCGGACAGTTTTTGCGATTGTGTCCGACCTGACGGCATAAACCACACTTTCTTTCCAACCTGTCAAGATCGTCCATTTCTGTTGTGATGCGCCTGCTTTTGGGACGACCCTTCTTGTTCCTTCGCATTTAGTCATTGTGCCAAACTATATCGCCGTTGTATTCAGGCCAATAGTCCGGTTTTGCCACCAAAGAAAAGTTGTTGTTGTAAACAGTGAGCAACGTTTCAGATTTATAAACGTTTGAGAGTAGTTGAAGCGCGTCTTGATGGGTATGAGCACAAGCGGCAATGACATGAGAGCAAGGCATACGAAAAGCTTGAAACCTGCCACAATCGCACCATTGAGAAGGTAAAATGACCCTGTATTCTTGTCTTGCCAGGCCTTCATTGTGGTCGATTGTCTCTTTCACAATGAAGTTGTGGCTATGGCGGTCAAACCGTGTAACCATGTGAGTGTTGGCTTTAGCACTTTCAGCCTTAATGTATTTCATACAGCTTTCACTCAATAGTTATCCTGATTGCAAGACCGCATACCACATTTCACCTCTTTTGGCAAATAACGCAGCCATCCTAAAATACGTGGATTTCACCAAGGCAGTGATTGGGAGGTTTCGTATGCCCTTGAATACCCCATTCATTGATTCAATAAGATTTGTTGTCATATGCCCCCATCTTTGGCCATTGTCGTATGACCTAGTCCACTTTTCGACCGGTATATTGTCGATCCACGTACCGGCTTCTGGGTTAGACAAACGAATCTCGTTACGGTAATATTTGAATGTGGGCTGTGTTAGTGCGTATCCCGCATTCATCACCGCTTTCCTCAATGTTTTGTCCTTGACCTCCCTCGAGAAATTCTGGACGATATGCCTGATGCAATAGACATGCGTAGAAGGAGGGTTATGCCAACCATTTGCTGGATTATTATAGGCACTTTCAATGGAGGCATGTCTGTCCGAGATCAAATAGAGATCTGGTTGAGGAGCCACGTGTGTACGAAGATTTTTCAGGAAAAAGCTCCAAGCACCACCGGTCTCCCCCTCGACAAGGGCAAACGCAACGGGGAAAATGTTATTGTTGCCATCTTGTGCAACTGCCATCAAAAGCGTGCCTTTGTACTTCTCATACAACCAAGTCCCGTCAATTTGTAGAATTGGTTTGCATGATGCAAACCCTGTGATGCATGGTTGAAATGCCCAAAACAGGCGACTGAATATTCCGTTGCCATGTAGTAGACTACCATCTTGGGCGTACGCTGACAATGTTTCCAGAACATAAACACTACCTGGAGAATATGTCTTGAGTGCATTTAGGTAGCGGGGAAGTTCTCGGTATGACTCCTCCCAGTTTCCGTACACCCTTTCAATCGCCTTAGTCTTTGCTAACCACGCCTTACGGTAAGACGTAGTGTAGTTAAAAATCGTGGTGATGTGGGAGATGATTGTTTTCACCTTCAAAGAAGGGTCGTTGCTAACCAGGGGTAGGATTTCTTGACAGATTAGATCATGGTTGAGTTTTCGGTGGTCTTGTGATTGAGTGGAACTTACACAAGTATGGGTAGTCATGGAACCTATGACCCATCAGTCACCCCTTAGTCTGTATGATGCGGTCAGCTTGAACATACAGTCAGGGTGGACACACTTGATCTTGTACCTTTCCGGGTTTACACGATCCACCTTATAATCAACCGAGTTGAGCATGTGAAATTTTTTGATGGCCCTTATGCATTCCTCTCTGTTACGAAACTTGTCCTTCTCTTTTAAATTTTCATCCGACTGCATATACGGTTGGAAAAACAAGTCCGTAGAAGGTTCATCTCCGCCCATGTTGAAGTTTGTCATGTGCGTAGGTGGTGTGTAGATTTTGTCAGTAGGAATACTTGGGATGCCATCATCGTCAGAATCGTCGTTCACCATTTCATCAAACTCTAACTCGTTATCTTCTTCTTCATCATCAACTGCATCCACCTCATCTTGCTCATTCTCCAAAGGATCAACCTCCTGTGTCACCGGAGGCTCTACCTCCTGTGTCACCGGAGGCTCTTGAAGCAAAACGTACAACTCAATAGAGTCGTTTCCAGAATAGACATGGCTGGAAATCATGTTCTGGAAATCCTCGTCATCTTGAACTTCAACCTTATAAAAAATAACTTGGTTGTTTCCAAAAAAGACTGGACTCTGATAAAATATCTGGGATACCGGGCCTCGTTCAAGTTTGGCCTCAAATCTTTTCTTAAAGTACGGGAAATTTGCTTTCCCATTTAAGAGAAATCGAACATTGTCGGTGTTTCTAAACAAAAACCCAACTGTGGGACACATGTATGTCTCACCGTTGAAATGTGCTTTGACAACAAATTGTGGTGAAGAGGCCATTGTGTAGAATTGTTTTAAGGTTTGAAGGTTGGAATGTTTTAGGTTTATTGATTGTATGAAGGTATGAATGCTGGAATGTTTGAAGGTTAGATGACTGATTCGAAGGTTGGAAAATTTTACAGATTATGTGAATGAATGTTATGTTCAACGTAAGGGCTTACATGCATATGTGTAACACCCTAAGCATGCAAATGTGACACATCGCAGGCATGCAAGCACAAGCAACCACTACATCAAACTTATTTGCCTATAAATACATACCTTATGAAACATCTCTCACACCCACACAACTCTCACTCTCTGCTACGAAATATTTCTTAAGTCTATCATACTCTCTATTTCTTCCTAAGTCTTTCACACTCTCAAGCATTCTGAACAATGGCTCTTCTAACAATGGGCGATACTCACAGAGGCACAAGGGAAAACATTGCTGCATTTGTAAGTCTCTTCTTTGGTTATACATTTTTCTTACTTCAAATAACGTGTTGTTCATCTTAATTAATCTTACACTTGTTTAATCATGATCTCAGGATACAAAAAGATTCAGAATCCGTTCGCACAACTACCTGGCTCCCGACCCATTTATCGTCCCTTATCTGGAATATGCAGGTTTTGGACATGTGATAAAGATCTCCAACTGCACCATTGACTCAAAATTCATTCTTGCAATGTTGGAGAGGTGGAGACCGGAGACCCATACATTTCACATACCAATAGGTGAATGTACCATCACTCTCGAAGATGTGTACATGCTACTGGGCCTCCCTATCGACGGTAAGGCGGTGAACGGGTCGGTTCAACAACCCAACTCACAGTGTGAAGAACTGTTGGGTAGGGACATGGTAGAAGGTGGTGGAGCAAGAGGGCAGGGAATACTACTCACTGACCTGAAACGACATTATGCAAGTATGGAATTAAATGAAAATTCCTCAGAGAATGACCGAGTAGTAAAAGCCAAAACGTATCTTATGATACTTTTTGGTACATTTTTATTTCCCGAAAGTACGGGAAATAGTGTAAATTTCATGTACTTACATTTACTAACAAATTTTGAAAAAACTAGAAAATATAGTTGGGGTTCTGCAGTATTAGCCCACCTGTACAGTTCCTTGTGCAAAAACGCAGTCAAGGAAAAATGTACATTTTATGGGTGCGCATTTTTACTACAAGCCTGGGGTTGGTGGAGGATGGAGTCCTTAAACCCCATCAACAACAACACTTTTGGTTTCCCGTACGCAACAAAGTAAGTCATTAAGTTATAGCATTTATAACTATTCTGCTCTTTCCAAAATATATGCTAAAAATAACATGTTTCTCATTTCCTTTAGGTACTGCGTGAGGGGTATGGATTACGGCAAGAATCCCAGATTCAATGTCGCACTCTACCGGAATCTGTTGGATCACTTAGGCCCAGATGACGTACGTCGTAGCTTTTAACTTTTGTTCATTTTAATTATTTATACATTACTATTGCGCTTACCTGATTTAAATTTTATCGCAGTTCGTCTGGAGACCATATTTGGGTTTGGGCCATTCTCCAAACCCAGAGGATGCAGTAACTTGGACTGCAAAGACTGCACTCATTCGGTTCAACATTGTGGAGATGTACCACAACGACCGTGTGAAGATGCAGTTCGGAATGATCCAAGAGATACCAAGTGATCCAACAGATTTGTCCCCCTGGCATCTAAAAAGGGTCGACGCCCAGTGGGGTCTTACCAACTGGAAAGACTTTGCTCCAGAATGGTGTAAAATGTGGCAAAGGCGTCACCGCTACATCTTGCAATCCCCGGTTTTCCTTACTCAAGGTAACATGCGACACACTGATCAATATATGTCGTGGTACAGGTCGGTTAGTAACCCAGAAATGCACGTGTCTCATCCGAGGTACTTGGTTGACCCACGCACACAATGGGCACAACCCTCGATTCCCCATCAACAAACCCAAAATCCATCAACCTCAAACCAACCCCCAAGAAGAAACAGACCAACAAACACACAACCATATTCCCCACCACAACACAACTACAATCAAATGCTGTACTACCAACCACAATCACCGCCAAACTACCAATACCCGGATATGCCTCAAACCCAACCATAATACCAACCCCAATACCAGCACACCCACATACCCCAGACACAATTTCAGTCTTCCACATATCCCAATATGGCACCCTCAACATCCAGCCTTAGCCCTGATATGGGAATGTCAGAAGATTATGACCAAGCCGACCAAACCTACCATCAACCACCATATCACCAAACAACCCAACATCCACAATACCAAACACCCCAAGATCCATTTCCTTTCTACCCCCCATACTCAGACGACCAATGCTACCGACCAACCATGGAACCCCACCCACCGCCAACACGACCAAACTTTGAGGGTATGGGTAACCGACTGTACCACAACAGATCTTCGAGATATGGAGATCTTACTGATTTTATGGATTCAGATCGCATTGACTTTGCTGGGCCATCGACCTTGCCACAGCAGGAAACGAGACGACACCCAGCAAGAGAAAGGCGAGGACGGGGATGCGGAACCGGGGGTCATTACCGGGTTCCGGGGGATCACTGATGTATCTTTTTTTTTCCCAGTATTTTTTGTATCCATTTTTTTACTGTTCTTTTAATGTAAAACAGTTGAATGTAATTATTTTTTTTAAAATAAAAAATCCATTTTGTTGATCTCTGTCTAATAGGCAACGCGCAGGAAAGAAAATAAAAAAAAAATTTGCCCTAATTTTGTACATAGGCGCCATCTCACTTGGCTTAGGGCATGCCCTAAGCACTTAGGCGCCAAGTGAGATGGTGCCTCCCTTAAAAAAAGAGGTGCATGCGCCAATTGAGATGGCTCCTCCTTTGTGGAGCCATCTCAAACATGGTTATTTGCATAATTTTTTCCGAAACCCGGTTATTTACGAAATATTATTTTAATACATGGTTATTAATAAAAAAAATTCCACTTTTTCACCATATTTCTTCGAGAAAACTCACACATTCGGATACTTTCTTTAAAGAATTGACTCTTGAGACGAACCTAAATTTGAGAATATGTTATCAGAGATATCTTGGCGAAAGAACACCTGAATATGATGCGCCGGGTTGGACTTGTGAATCTTTCTTGAAATGTTTTGAGAAATATGTGAGGGCAAATTTTGGGGTACAACAAACGTTTTTCGCATACAAACTTTTGTGCTCATTGTTTTTCTTTTGCATTTTATTTTTAAGGATGGCTATACCCTTACACACACCCACACTCACAAATACAGGTACCCCTCCATTCTAGATCCCATGGGTAACGATACTACTATGGAATTTTGTGACTCTGAGGATCTAATCTACCAAGCCAAAGACGAAGGTGAGGAAGATTATGAAGTACCAGGGGAACTGGCCAGACTACTACAACAAGAGGAAAGAACCATTCAGCCTCACGAGGAACCTGTGGATACAATCAACTTGGGTACCGAGGAGGATTAAAAAGAAGTTAAGGTGGGTGCCAATCTAGAGCCTAGTGTCAAGGAGCGTCTGATTCAGCTGTTGCATGATTATGTTGAGATCTTTGCCTGGTCATATGAAGACATGCCAGGACTTGATACAGACATCATGGTACATCGTCTCCCTACAAGAGAAGATTGTCCGCCAGTAAAACAAAAAGTCCTCCGCATGAGACCTGATATGTCAGAAAAGATCAAAGCGGAGGTCATGAAACAATTCAATGCGGGATTCTGGCTGTCACTTCCTATCCTCAATGGGTTGGCAACATTGTTCCCGTACCTAAAAAAGATGACAAAGTACGAATGTGCATGGACTATAGAGATTTGAATAGGGCACGCCCTAAAGATGATTTTCCACTCCCTCACATTGATATCCTGGTTGACAATACGACACAGCACAAGGTGTTTTCCTTCATGGACAGATTCTCGGGTTATAACCAAATCAAAATGGCACCTGAGGACATGGAGAAAACTACATTTGTCACACAGTGGGGCACATTCTGCTACAAGGTGATGCCATTCGAACTGAAGAACGTTGGGGAAACCTATCAACGCGCCATGGTAGCTTTATTTCATGACATGATACATCATGAAATAGAGGTCTACATAGACGATATGATAGCCAGATCACAAACAGAGGAAGAGCACCTTGATCACTTGCAAAAGTTGTTTGAGATACTGAAGAAATACAAGCTGAGGTTGAATCCAAACAAGTGCACATTCAGAGTATGATCCGGTAAACTCCTAGGCTTTGTCGTTAGTAACAAAGTTATTGAAGTCGATCCTGCCAAAGTCAAAGCATTACAAGAAATGCCTGCTCCTCGTACCGAGAAGGAAGTCAGAGGATTCTTGGGACGCTTGAACTATATTTCCAGATTCATTTCTCACCTAACAACTACTTGTGAGCCAATCTTCAAGCTATTGAAGAAATATCAAGTAGTCAAATGGAATGATGAATGCCAAACTGCTTTCGACAAAATCAAAGAGTACTTACAAGAGCCTCTTGTGTTGTTATCACCAGCCGAGGGAAGACCGTTGATCATGTATCTCACCATTTTAAAGAACTCAATGGGGTGTGTATTGGGGCAGCATGACGAGTCTAGCCGAAAAGAGCACGCTATTTATTACCTAAGCAAAAAGTTTACCGACTGTGAAACCAGATATTCACTGCTCAAGAAAACTTGTTGCGCTCTGGCATGGGCTGCTCACCGACTAAGACAGTATATATTGACTCATACTACCTTGTTGATATCTAAGATGGATCCGATAAAATACATCTTTGAGAAGCCTGCTCTGTCTGAAAGGATAGCTAGATGGCAGATGATCCTAACAGAATATGACATACAATATACTACCCAGAAAACTATAAAGGGCAGTGTATTGGCTGATCACCTTGCTCACCAAGCTGTAGAAGACTATCAGTCCATGAAGTTTGAATTCCCGGATGAAGACATCATGACATTAGACAACTGTGAATAAATCAGGCCATATGAAGGACCTGAACAAGGATCCCGATGGATCCTGTTCTCTGATGGGGCATCCAATGCACTTGGTAATGGTATCGACGATGTACTCATACCTCCTGAAGGGTGTCATACTCTCTTTACTGCCAGACTTTGCTTTAATTATACAAACAACATGGCGGAATACGAAGCATGCATCTTTGGTCTCAGAGCTGCCATAGACTTGGGAATCAAATCTTTAGATGTGTTTGGAGATTCAGCTTTGGTCATCAGTCAGATCAAAGTGGAATGGGACACTAAGCACCCAAACCTTATCCCTTACAAAGAACATGTTTTGACATTGTTACCACATTTTGAGAAGATTACCTTTGAGCATTTCCCGCGAGAAGAAAATCAGTTAGCAGACGCTCTAGCCACAATGTCATCTATTTAAGAACTTATTATGGGAGAGAGCCATAATGCTCTGGTTATCACAATACAAGATATGTGTGAGTGTGAGCACTTTGAGTTCTATAATTAGGGATTGAATCCAAAGTACCTCTATTGTTGTATTAGACAAGTAGTATGTATGATCTTGCAGATGACTATGTCTCATCTTTGTTAGCTTAAGATTAGACACCATAGATGTGGGAAGACTCTTAGATTCCCTTGTATTTATTTTGGCTAATAGGTCTCTTATGTACTTGGTTTGAGAGAGAAAGAGAATCTCATTGGAGTAGTCTGGAACTTCAATTCCAAGAAGTATTTAAGATTGCCAAATTATTTTATAGAGATTTAGTCATGGAGTTGAAAAACAAGATGTTGAATCTAACTATTAGAGCTACTAGTGACTATGATATCATCAACATATACTAGCATAAAGATGTTGCAATTAGGCTTAGTGAGTGTGAAAAGTGATGGATCACATTTGTTGGTTTGAAAACCAAATCGATGAAGTAAGTTAGTGAGTTTCTCAAAACAAGCCCTAGGTGCTTGCTTAAGCCCAAAGATAGCATTGTTCAACTTGAAAACTATGGATGAGTTGATGTCAACAAACCCTGAAGGTTATTGCATGTAAACTTCTTCTTCAAGAAGATCATCCAAGAATACATTATTCATATCTAGTTGTGATATGTGCCACTTCTTATAGATGACCAAAGTGAGAATAAATCAGACAGTAATAGGCTTTACTACTCGAGAAACTGTTTCTTGAAAATCAAACCCTTGAACCTGATGGTAACCTTTAGCCATAAGTCTTACTTTGAACTTTTGTATAGAACCATCAGGATTTTGCTTAATTCTGAACACCCACTTGCGTCCTTTTGCACTTATATTGGGAGGTAGAGGTGTAATACTCTAGGTTTTGTTGCTAAGTAAGGCTTCATGTTCAACCTTTATCATAACCAACTGATAAGTGGTAATTGCATCATATTTATTACTTATTTTCTTTTTGTTTTTGTGTGTGTTTTCATCATTTTAGTTCGATTTTACGTGCTTTTGTATTCTTTTGTTATTTTCAGGTAATTAGAGAGTAATGGACCAAATAGGAGCGAATAAGGCCAGATATTGCGTGAAAAGAGTCCTCATTATGCAAAATTTTCGTTGCCAATGTAACACCCTAAAACCCAAGCACTTAATTTATAAAAAAAATACGAGAATAATTACTCAAAAAGGGTATCACATTTTCTTAGCATAAACATCATTCTCAAAAAAAATGTAATTCCAGCAGAAATAAACAATTAAAACCATCTCCAATTGTTTCATAAAATAAAACTCAACTTTATCAAAATCATAATTCTGTTAGACTCAACAACTCACATAAAACATAATTAAATAAGGTAACATCATCTTGATATTACACTATCAGTGCGATTCACATATACTAAATAACATGGAAAACAATAAACAAAGAAGGCCAACTATATCATCCTCCAAACAAACAAGAACTAAAGCTCCTCAACTTGAGTATCTGCACCATAGGCGTAAAGAACAACAAAGAAAATAAATAGGGGGTGAGAATACATTCATATATGTTAATGGTGCATAAAATAACAAGGATAGAACCATTAGCGCAAATAATCAAACACACAATCCATCCATAAAAACAATCAATCACAAATGCAATAATGTATGCAATGTATGCACCCTCTCCACTCCAATACACGTGGTACCAAAATTAGGATATTTAGAGGTGTATTACTGAAACATCCAACATTACAAGGTCAAGTCCATCACTGTAGGACCATCATCACAAAGCCAAGCCCATCACCGTAAGATCATCGTCGCAAGGTCAATTCCATCACCGTAAGACCATTATCTTAAGACTAAGCTCATCATTGTAGGACTCTCATCACAACCTAAACTCTGACATACATGCCTTAATGCTACACAAACAAATGTAATAATCGTCTCAACCTCCATCTTTAATACTTATCAATGGTTGCTCTCAAACCTAAAACATAACATCAATATTTATCACCATTGTAAGGACACATTAATGGTTCCACCAAACTAAACATCTCAACATCAACAATTTCCTCCTTGTGAGGCATTCATTATAAACTTAACATAATAATAAAAATTATATTTTTGCTCATCAAACATTGAACTTGTGTCCTAAAGCATTAACAACTTAATTCACATAGAATTTTATCAAAACAACCTCAAAATCATTTTCTTGCTAGTCATACCTCAGATTCAAATAATTATTTAAAATATCAAACAAAGTCGAAATCAAGTAAATGAATATAATTTAATCAAACAATATGAACTAGTACATGCACCGAGAATAATGTTTTGTTTGACTTGTAACTAGTATTTCTCATACTCAACAAAGTGTAATAATATTCTTATTAAGTCTAATATGTAGGAAATCTTGTCTATTTTCTTATGATATAAGGTTTACTCTTAAAGGACTTGTAAAACTCAAGTTATGCGTGAAACAAGACAACCAACACAAGACTGAAATTTGACTACACTTCTAGTATAAAAACTAGAGAACTACTACTGTTGTAGCGCTCCTCGATCCAATTTCCCCACTTCAACATAAATATTATTGCGTTAGCTATCCAACACAACTGATCGCACCTTAAACGGACTTATGAAACTTAAGTTACGCATGAAACAAATCAATCAATACTCTTATGTGTTTTCTATGATTTATTTGGCTTATTTCGATTTATTATAAATTATTCGACTTGTTTTGACTCCTAAACAGTCCACATGCACATCAATCATCAAACATGAATAATACAACACTTAACACATTAAAACACACAGATTCGACATATAAATCACATTAACAAATTTAACAAAAAACCATCAATTTAACTCTTTATCACATCAATTAATTATGAAATCAATCATCATATCCATCAAAACCATCGCATATGTTCATGACTTTCACAAATCATAATTAGGCATATTAATCCATATGAAAATAAGTCACTAGTACAATACGAGATTTATAGCTGTAATACGGTGAGATAACTGACTTGGTTGTTTTGCGTTCGATCGCAATTGTTACGGATAGCAAGAGTCGCCACCGAATTTTCTTTTATCCAATAAGGAAAGGGTGAAAAGAACAGGAAAGACCTTTGAGATATTTTCTTGAGTTCGGAGGGTAGGTTATGAAAAGGGAAGGTGTTAGCACCCTTTTCATCCATAGTTATCTATGGGATCTTAGTTGCTTTATAAATAACTTTTGAAATTTCTTTGCTTGAAATGTGTTTGTGGTGAGTTTTGAAAGTATTTTTGAAAAGTGCCTTCGTTTAGGCAAACTTTGTAATGATTCTCGTCTCTATAAGAATGCATACAAAGTGTTAGACTTTTTGAAAATATTTCATGTTTTGAAAGTGTTTGGTGTGTTTGAAAAGATGTTTGTTTTGAAGATGGATTGTGAACAAGAAACTAAGAACGTTCTACCTACTCAAAAGTCTTTTGTTCATTTCTTCTTTCCTTTGATATTTCTATCTCACCATTGATTGGTAAGAAGCCTTATCTTTGGATGTAAAGGGAAGAAAATGGGTCATCATACATTCATGAATAGAAATGTTATGAGATATCTTAGCATTTCTCTTTAAGGGACTAAGATCATCTGTAAGGCAACATTCTTAGCGTCATCGAGGGACTTTGATCTTGTATTTTGTTTGTTTTTGCTAAGATGTGTCACATATATATCATGACCATTTTTAAGGCCACAAATGGACTTAACCCTAGAAGTGCAAGTGTGCGAGTGTTTATTTTCTATGCATTGTTTTGTCTTGGGTTAGGATTGTCTAAGATTGATTTTATCTTGCCATACACACCCTAGTTACTAACATTTATATTTGAAAGCAATAAATTGCAGAAAATAAAGTCCTACGATATTACCCTGTTTAGGGGGATAGGGGTACAATTTACAAATGGGGATGGGTAAGAGCTTAAATATTACAACCATATTGAATAGCCATGAAGAAAATATGTGAAACATGTAAAGACAAAGGAAAAGGAAAGAAAAATGCATTTTTGAACATTACGTGTCGACGCATGCTCTTTTGCATCGATACATAACCTTCCCTTGCCCCTGTATTACCAAATCAACTCAGTATGAGTCAATACATAATGGTACGTGTCGACTCATACCCTGCATGTGTCGACTCATACGTGCTTTGTGTCAACTCATATACCATTTTTTCTTCTATTTTGGGCATGTATAGCAGTATGTGTCGACTCATAAGGCTATGTGTCGACTCATAACCTATTTTCCACTAAGATGTGTCGACTCATATAGGTATGTGTGGACTCATACTATCATTTTTTTTACATTAACTTTGTTTTACTGCATACATGAGTTAGTTCTCAATATATAAATGACAAGAATGGAAGATAAACAAAGGTTAGCTTCAAGAGGAATGGTTATTACATTTATCTTCAAAGATGAATCAACTAATGATGCTTGAAATGAAGGGTTTAAAGTCAAGAAGACTTACATTGCAGCTGGAATTTATGCTTTGAGCTTGAGTTGGTTCCTCAACTATTCTTGAACTTGGAAAAATAGAGGTTTTACAGAAGCTTGTTCTTGAGTTTGAACAATTTCTATATGATGTATGTGGGGTGCTTAGATGTTTGGACAGAACTTGCAAAGTATGAGAGGTTCAAAAGTTTGGACTTCAAAACTCAAGAGTGGAAGTTTTGTGGACTGTTATGGCTTTTGTGAATATGAGATTTTGAGGGTTTATCAACAAAACTTATGGATTTTTATCTCTATTTTCTCACCTCTTTCTCTTGCAAATGTTTCTTCTATTTATAGGCAAGAGGTTTGTGAACAAACTGATTTGGTTTACAAACTATAGAGTTATGGCTAGGTTGTATTGCAACTATCAAGTTATGTCATGGTCCCAAGATGAAGTACCAAAGTTGCTGGTTTAGAGGGGCTGATTTCCATGATTTATGGTGGAGTAAAATCAGAAACAAACAAGGTATGGATTCAAGATAAGTTTTGTACAAAAAGCTTGCTTTTCAAGAATAACAATGGTGCCTTTATGCCATAAATGGAAAGATATTTTGGACAATGGTTAAAACACTTGGGTAATAGCTCAAAATTAGGTGTAAGCATTAAATAATGGTGATATTGGCAAGCAAAAAGGCCTGCAACACAAGATTATGTAGCATAACATAAGGGTTTTATTATGTGTTCTTCACTAAAATGACTTGCAATTCAAGAATGGATGCCCAACTTCATACCCTTGAATCTCCTAGATCAAGTATGATGAATTAATGCTCTTGGATGTTTTGGAAAGCTTGAAAAATCCTCTATAACTTTCATGTTGACCATTTTTACAAAATCATCTAGGAACTATGTGAAAAAATACCAAGAAGTTGGGATAAAATCCTGACCGAAACTGTTGAAAATTTCTCTAAGTGTTTATTCAAAAATGCTATGACTTCATGAATTTATAACTTAAAATCCAAGCATTTCTGAAAAAGTCCTGCCCTACAATGTTTTAGATCTCATTGAGATCTACAACTTTCATGTTGGAAGTTTTCCTTGAATCATCTTGCATCATGGTGAAAGAATGTCATGAAGTTATGAGATTATCATGTATGAAAACACTTAGAAAAATTTCTAAGTCTTAAAAAGTTTGACTTTTCAAATTGACTTTTGACTTTCTTGACTTTTTGTTGATCAAACTTGATATTCTTGAATGTCTTGATGAATTTTGATCTTTGAAACTTAATGTTGACCAAAAAGTCAAAGTTTGACTTTGGTGCTACAATTGACTTTTTCACCAGTACATCTGATTTTTTGGTCATCTGGTCAGTTGACCTTGTGCAAACTCAAACCCTAATCTTGAGATATAAGTGTTAAGGAGATGTCTTGACCTAGTCAATACTGGTGCAAGCTTGAGCTTTTGAAGATCTTTTGTGAGAAATATCTTGAGAAAAGAGAGGGCAAATTTTGGGGTACAACAATAACATGTCACAATAATCAAGAGGGTTTTTGCACAAACCTTCTCAAGATTCAACAATCTCATAAATGGAAGAAAATAGAAAGAAAAGGGAAAGAGGGTAAGGAATCCTATCTATCCTTCACGCGTAAACACCCATAATATGAGCAGTCCCCCCTTTACCTCGAATTCGCAGAAAATCTCAAGCTATAACTATGGTCTATGAAAGCTCTATCTTCTCCTACTTTTTGCTCTGTTAGGGCTTTCTCTAACTCTACTTACAACTTTTCTCACCAAACAACTACTAACTCTAATTCTTCCCTCTTATTTAAATAAAACCCTACTAATTTTATTAATTATAAAACTCTCCTCAATCTTCTCTAATTCTACCCTTCCACCTTAATTTAATTAAAAATCTATTTTTCTCCCCAAAGTCTCAATTTCTCATAATTTCTAATTAATTAAATTATTAAAAATATAATTAAATTCTAGTTAAATACTAAACTATAATTCCCCACTTCTATGCTAATTTAATTATATAATTCTACCCAAAAATCCATAGAAACAATTAAATAAATCTAAAATTCAAATAATAAAAAATCGAGATGTTACAGCCAACACGGCCTGGCCGTGTCCCCTAACACGGGTTGTGTTGGACCTTGACGCGACACCCGTACAAGGAAGCCATGGGCAACATGAGATGGTCGTGTCCCCTGACATAAACTGTGTTGCTTCCTAGGCAGTTACAATTTCAATAAATTTTTTGAGCACTTTTGCGACTTTTGGGCATCCATAACCTTCATAGACTTTATGTTAGTGACTTTTGATTGCTTAGCATATAATAATTGGTGATTATGAAATTTTTTTGGCTAGTTTGTTTATAAATAGGCACTTAAGCTTCAAGAAAATCATTCCATCATCTACCAATTACTACTTTTCATTTGTTTCTTATTACTTGCTTTGTAATTTCAACTTTTGTCTATTGCTTTCATCTTGTATTCCTCTGCAACATTTGGTGTACTCTCTGGTTTTATTTTATTTAAATTAAGCCTGCCTTTAAATCCAAGTTATTTTACATTTCTTTACTTATTTACTTGCATGCTATGCCTTATCATTGTTTAGTTGTTGTTTGCCTCACCATGTGTGAGTAGTCTTATAAGTACAAGGGGACTCGAGAGTCTATCTCATGACGATCCTCAAATGATTTATCGGAATTTGACATACAAGAATATTATGTATATTTTTATTTTAGAATGCGATTCCTTAAATATATTTGTGTCGGTTGCGAAAGCAAAGGCAACCCAGACACAATCATAGTTCGAAAGGATATGCATCAATGTCAGACCGCAAGCTACTAAACAATAAAGTAGCAAGAAACTTGCCGTGACAAGGCGACTCACTTTCTATTGAGAAAGACACTTATATATGCCAAGAAACACGTCTAGATACGCACACCATAAAAGTGGATGTTTCACACATTTATCTACTTTTCTGTAAAACTGCTTAGATATTCCCGTACTCAAATATGGAAAATCAATAAGGTGAGTTTAGATAGACAATCATAAACCATGTGTCCTATTTTTTTTTTTAAATTTCTTTTGTACTTTGCACTAAAATCAACCAAACATTGTGATTGATTTAGCTAAATAATGTTAGAGTAAAAATTTGGTAATCATATACATCTCAATATGGTTTCGATCTTTTTGTACTACTTGACACTACCGTGCACTTGCAGTATAGAACATGTTAAGGCATCCATACAAGAAAGCAGATATTTAAAACCATATGAGGAAACCATTGATGTTGGTCCCCACACATCAACAAGTATAAGGTCAAAAGGAGCATAATAAACAATATTAGATGAAAAAGAAATAAGTCTACGAACTTTTCTAAGACAACATGTTGCACAAAAGTCAAGTTTTGATTCAGTGGGAATTGGAATATTACAACTAACAAGAACAACCTTGAGGGCCTCATGATGAGGATGACCCATTTTGTTGTGTCGTTGCGTATACATATATGGTCCTAGAATATGAGCATTGATATTTGCATTGGAATTGAAATTTAGTGTGTGAGGTGCAATACTAGTAAGTGTGTGCAATTTAGGTGTGGAATGCTTATTGATGTTAAGTGGTTTAACTTGTAATGATCCAAATGAAGACAACCCATCCTTTACAAGATCTCCTTGGAGAAGAATTTCAAAAGAACCGTGTGATTTGACAAGACAAATATCAGGGTGAAATTCAAAGACGACATTATCATCCCTTTTAAATTGATTGATTATAATGAAATTCTTAGTTATTTTTGGCACCAAGAGCAAATTCTCCAAATTAAGCGTGACACATGGATTGTGTATGGATTGAAAAGAAGTGAAACCAATATAGGTGATGAACAAACCTTGGCTATTTCCAAGCATCACTTGATCTGAATGAGAAGTGGAGATGCTGTCCAAGAGCTTCTATGCATTATTTGTGACATGGTGTGTGACACAAAAATCATAATACCATTGCGAAGCAGTGATAGGGTTGTTGGTGGACTATGTGCCATCAAGATAGACTCCAAGTTGCTTTTTTGAGACTAAGGGGTGTGTAGGGGTATCAAGCATAATAAGGAAGCCAGAGGGAAGAGCACACCAATGCTGATGAAGCCAACCATTGATTTCTAGGAGGGATAAAAGTGTTAGGCCAAGTAGACATGAAGTGGTGCTGGTGATATGAGTAGGTAGTCAAATTCCTCCATTGATGCGATATCATAGGTTGAGTGGAATGACAATGATAAAAAAATTCTAGCATCATGACTAATCTTGAAATACATATGACATTGTACACGTGTCCTACCACAATTTCTACTACCTCTTATAAAACCATCCGATCTATAACCTCTAAACTACCTGATCTACAACTCTACAACCACCATGAGCCCCATCAAATTGTTGAACATGGTCATAAGTAGTCATTTGTGACCTTGGTTCCTGATTTGCAGGTAAAATATTATACAAACTAGAGTTAGAAGTTGGTGTTATAGTACCTTGAGTTAGGTTCACATATACAGGTTTTTGTACATGTGTTCTAGGTGTTATCTCAAGTATGGGTTCATGCGAGAGAAGCATGTTTTGAGAAATGATCATAGCACATGGTTCATCATGATATTCAATAATGGATGCAAGGCCTTGATATTCAGTTGTAAGTCCATCAAGAATTATCTCTCAACTGGTCACAATGTGAAATTGGATCTCAAATTGATTCAAGAATATCCATAATTTGCCAAATGCGACCTAGATATTGAAAAATCATACGATCTCCCTTTTCAATGTAGCGAAGCTCATATCGAAGTTGTCATGATTTCACATAAAGTTGAGTTCAGTGAAATTAATCAATCACAAACCAAACTTCATGCGCTTGAACATATTTCACCAGTCGTGGAAGAACCAAATCCAAAAGAGTTGCGGTGAGCAATGTAAAGAGAAACGAGTCTTTTTGCTGTCGCGCACGATACATTGGATTCTCCATATATGAAGTGAAATCTTCAATTGAAAAGTACCGCAAAGGAATTTCAAGATTTGTGAGATGACAATGCAACTTGTGAATGTAGATTATGCCTTCGACTTGCTGCTTCTAAGAGAGGAAGTAGAATCATCAAGTTTGGTAGTGTTTTGTTGCACGAAATTCTTGAACATGTTTTTCAAGGAATTACTAGAAAATAATTTCTCAGTGTTTTTCGAAGAATTTCCATCTTTCAATGATGATGATTGTGCAGTTTCTGTGAAAGTCATGGTGAATTGGATAATAGGCTCTATATACCATGATAGAAATATAGAGAAGATGAACAATTGCTCATCATTGGAGAGAGAGAGAGAGAGAGAGAGAGAGAGAGAGAGAGAGAGAGAGAGAGAGAGAGAGAGAGAGAGAGAGAGAGAGAGAGAGAGAGAGAGAGAGAGAGAGAGAGAGAGAGAGAGAGAGAGAGAGAGAGAGAGAGAGAGAGAGAGAAATTATTGATTTTATTAAAAGAGACAAAAGTTGGTTACATTTGATAATCCGAACTTATTTATAGAGTGACTAAGTTCACTGAGTATAACTAACTCAGTGTCAGCTCAAGAGGTTGTTGTAACAACCTCACAATCTCTTTACTATAGCATAATGCTCAATGCAACTTACTCTGTACCAATAATACAAAGAAGAGTTGCTTGTACTACAACTGGTATACTCTTATAAACCCTGCTCCAAATCTATTCCACATTCCCAATTTTTGTCATAGTGAATTTTTCCCATTTTCGTCTCCGTAGATCCAACAGTTCATGCAGAGATCCATAAATATAATATAATAAAATATTATTTTATTATTTTTAATCAAATTAATATTAAAAAAATTCAAAAACTAACAAAGAAATGTAGAAACTAATCCCATAAATATATTATTTTTTAAAATTATATTAAAAAACAGAATAAAATATAAATTTAAAGTTATAATTTTCAAATATATTTTGGTAATATGTGGGGCAGAGACTCCGTCGATCGAAAAATATGATTCTTGTCTCCTTCCTGAAAGTGTTTTATAGAGACTTTATTTTCCGTTTGACAAGGAGAAAGTCTCCATTTTTACAGACCTAAATTGACAATACCCACATGAATTCACGATTTTGTTCTATCAAATGCAAATTGACATCACGATATATGCATTCTCTAAGACTATTTTTGGATTAATGGAACACAACAGAGCGGAGCAGAATGAAATATAACAGAGCAAAATAGAAAAGAGCAGAATGGAATACAAATCTCATTTCATTGTTTGGTTATTTGATTTAAAATGTCTCATCCATCTCATATACCACAAATTGAATGAAAAAAAAAAAAAAAGAGAAATTAAATGAAATACATTCTATCATGTTCCGCTCTATTTCATCCTTTTTTTACCAATCCAAACAATAAAATATAATATTATTTTATTTCATTTCAATCCGTTGTGTTTCATCAATCCAAATATAACCAAAGTGGCACTCCACCTAAGCTGTATCCTTTAAAATTTCAAAAAGTATTTTACAAAAGAGAAATGTTAAACCAAAGAGGAGGGAGTGCATAAAAAATGGTCGTGTATAGAATCCAAATTTATAAAATGCAACCGGGCTGGGCTATGTATTGGGCTTATTACATTTTCTTACAAGAAAAGCCCAACCACGAAACCCTAATTCCCAAAACATTAAAACACAGCAAATCACCTCACAACTTCATTTTCACGGCGCACAACTTCATCTTCCAGATCCGATCCACGCGCCGCCACCATGGTAAACCTTCTCCACCGCTCTAATCTCCATCGCTTTTTCTACGTAATCGACAACCTCACAACGCTAAACCTTGTGCTTGTTGTTAATCTGTAGGTTAACGTTCCGAAGACCAAGAAGACCTACTGCAAGAACAAGGAATGCAAGAAGCACACACTCCACAAGGTTACCCAATACAAGAAGGGTAAGGACAGTATCGCCGCTCAAGGAAAGCGTCGTTACGATCGGAAACAGTCCGGTTATGGTGGTCAGACTAAGCCTGTCTTCCACAAGAAGGTAACAATTACATCGTTACCCTTTTTGTTTTATTTGTATCATTTTTGTAAATTTGATTTTTTTTGAATGTTTGATTTTGATTTGATATAGGCTAAAACCACTAAGAAGATTGTTCTGAGGTTGCAATGCCAGGGTTGCAAACATGTTTCTCAACATGCCATCAAGGTTAGTTTTTATTTAGTTTAAGGAAAGAAAGAACAGGGACATTATTTTGATTTTGTTGTTTGATGTGCTTGTTTGTAGTTATTTATGTGAGTGTGTTTATTGTTGCGCAGAGGTGCAAGCATTTTGAGATTGGTGGAGACAAGAAGGGAAAAGGAACATCTCTCTTCTAGGTGGAGAATTAGGATTTGCTGTTTTAAATGTTATATTTCCTGTGTTGGAATATGTTTTGTTTTGTTGGATTATTGATTTCTGATAGATATATTTTGTTATTTGAAATGCCTATTGTGATTGACTAGTGCAAGCTATTCCTATTATCAAGTTATCAATTAGTACTTGTTTTCATATCTGGATAGGCTTTAGTTATTTATAAATCTTTCTCATTTGCTCATTCCTCTTAAGGTCATCCTTATATATGAAAATTGGGGTATCAGTAGTTACAATTTCTCTCTCGGCATCTGAAACAATTCTGTGTTGTCCCTAGGTTCTGTTTTATTGTGAGTAACCTAGCTGATTTGGGTTGGAAGGTCTTGTTAGACCCTTAGTTTCAATTGAATGTAATAGCGTGTTTGTAGCGTAAACGTAGAGTTAATGTGGAATAAATCAAGGTGTTTGTGATGACCATGATGTCTCCTTTTCCCCTTTTTTTTCAATCAAATTTTTCTGTTGAAGTTTAGCTTAAGCCTTCCAACAACACCTATTGTTGTATAGAAATGGAATCTCCATTATATTGAATTTAGATATTTCAATAATTTTGTAAAAGGAGCTTTCATATTGATTGTTTTGGTCGCTTCTGCCATTTTGCAATTATAGAGATGGAGAATTGATTTTGGGATAATTTTGAGATGTTTTGTTCATCCAAAGTAGAATTGATTCTATTTGAATTTGTAATTTTTGATTTTGAACGAGATTTTTACATTGAAAACTTTTGTTTAATTCATTTTTACATAAATGTATTTTAAACATAATTTACTATACATCTAACTAAAATCAATTAAATAAAATCAATTTACTTTACATCTAACTAAAATCAATTAAATAAAATCAATTTGCTTAGAAACAATTGTCATTACTGCAGACACTGACAGATTTTAATATAAAACAAATTTGATGACAACATTGACGTTTCATTTTGAGTATCTAATTTATACTACTATATAACTTACTAAAAGGTTAATTTTGATTTTACTATTTCCATGTGTCGAACTTGATCAAATTAGCTATAAAATAATTTACCTAGTTTCTATTGATTATCGATTTTATCATATTGGCCCTAACTAAAGTAAGACAGACAGCTTGTTTTTTGTAGAAACATTTTAAGTGTAGTTTTAGCCAAAATCAGAATAAATGGACAATATTACTAAAGAATGATTGAAGGGGCAAAAAAACTAAGAAATAAAACAAGTTTTTCTTAGGAGAGTGGGTATGACATTAATCTTCAATGTCCTAACAAGGTTACAGAATTGTGTTTCTAATACGTGTTGGTAAAATTGTCTGCCCTCTGAATGAGGGAAAATGGTGCCAACTAATGAAATTATATCCTACTCAACGACGATAATTGCCATAGTTCTGTGGATACCCTCCCATGTAAGAGTTATTGCTACCAGGTTGTTGTTTTTGCAGTGCAGCATGTCCTTGCATACGATCCTTTTCATATTGCTGCCATACGAGCTGTTCTTCAACCAACAACCTTTGCTTCTTCTCCATCTCCGACATTTGAACGTAAGACGGCGGTGCAATAGCCAACGAAGCTGCAAACGGATCTACATATCCCGAACTAGAATCATTTCCATTTCCCGACGATGCTGGTGCTGGCAATGCCAGCATTGCAGGTCTTCCAGCTGAACCAAGTGCAACACTGCTAGCACTTCCACTTCCACCATATCCCTGTCCTTGCGTTGCTGCATTCATTTCACTTTGTTTATACATACCATCCAATAACAATGTATCAAACCCTCCACCTAATGCAGGTTTCTGGTTCCCTAAGTGGCTAGTTGATTGTACAAGTGCTGTTTCCCAATCTGCTCCTTCGTCGAATGCGTGCCATGGAAGTGCTTTTGTTGCACCTTCACTTGTTAGTGGAGCTCCATCAAATAAAGCTAAGGCTAGTTTGTCCCCATGTTCTTCATTTGTCACCCTATCATCTCCTAAGTTCAACAAATCGCCTTCGGTTTGCACAACTTTTTCTTCTTTCACCTCTACCGGCTCTACCTTCACTTCTTCAACCGGTTCCTCTGGCGGCGGCGGTAGTGCCTTGACTTCAGTCACTTCTTCTTCTGGTTCCGGTTCAGGTTCAGGTTCAGGTTCAGGTTCAGGTTCCTTGGCTTCTTCAACCTCCTCTTCTGGTGCATTACCTTTCTGGCTTTGTGCTAAGAGTGACTTGTCTTTGATAAACTCTTCCATAACCTCGAGTTTCTTTGGCGTGACCTTTTCTACCTCGGGATACTCAGAAGAGCGAGCGATTCCAATACTCTTGGACCATCCATAGAAGAGGTCTAGCTCATCAAACTGTTTTCCAACACGACAGAAAATGTCGTACACCTTAACACAGTCGGCGACATCCATGTCAGGAAAACGGTCGATTAAAATGCTCAGTATTTCCGATATCTCGTAATACGATTGAAAACTCTCCTTCACAATTGGATAAAGAGCCACTATCACAATTCTATGATTCTTTGCCCCCCCTGTTGCATTGAAACAAACAGCCATGAAAATGTGTTTTAAGCAAATTGAGTGAAAAGAAATATATTTTGTCCAGTGATCACAAACCTGTCGGCCGACAAGCTAAAAAGCGTTCGATAAGCAATTGCAAATGCTGCATTTTGGAAAAAATCTGCTCTAACTTCATGTCACGCACCGGTGTAGATCTTACAACAATATCTTTATCTTTGTCCTTTTCTCTTTCTCTTTCCCTTTCATCCTCCTCTTCGTCAATACCAAACATGCCACGCTTTCCACGCCGACTTTGCATCTTATACTCAAGCCTCTCATCTAGATATAACGAATACGTGCGCACAAACGCAGAAAAGTCCCAAGAACCAGATTTTAAACTGTCACGAAAATCAGACATGTTGAGCAGGCGAGTTCCACGTCGAGTTGAGAAGAATATCTCTTGCTCATAAGCAGGATCACCCTCTGCCAAAACCCTTTGGATCAAAATAAGAGTTTTCAAACCCACCGTCCAGCTTTTAGTCTTGTTGAGACGCCTCGATAGCGTATTAACACACGCGCTAATAAACGCCCGCGAGTAACACGTTAGGCTCAAAATCTCTCTTATATGTTTCTCTTCCGCCGGATTTTCGTCGTGCCTTGTTGCCTTCACAATGGCTACATCAAGGTCAGCAAGTGAGGTGCTGCTTCCAACCTTAGCTAGTCCTATACTTGTTTGATCCTTTACTGCCCCAAGGGCTCTTCTGATTGAGCTTGGTGGCATACTTTATTTCTTTTTGCTTTCACTTTTGATAAAAAATGTTCAAAATCTTTATGATTATCTATGAAACTTGTTGTTAAAGAAATAAGAAATGTATTTGTGTAAACCTTTAGAAGGAAAAGAGAAAAAAGAAAGATAAGGGGTCAAAAGATAGATAGTTTTTTTTCTATCTGTCTTTTGTTCCAACTTTCCTTTCTTCTGTTCCTCTATTGGAAAAACATTACAACCTGAGTTAGGCATTATCCATTTTTGTAGCATGAAAACATGGGAACCATAGGAGATTTAGTGATACATATATTATCTTTTAGAAAGCATTCATTAATTATGATAGATATTCTTGGCTTTGCTATATTTGGCATGAAACAAATATTTATCTGCTATTTTTCTTATCACCTTTTGACTTTTTCAAATGTGTCCTCACCAACTTTATAAGTCTTCTAATTATGGATTAAATGAATGCAAATATCATTTCATTTTTATTTTATTTTTACAATCTCATTATACATCATAATTAATATGTGAACATCAATGGATTTTCGAGCAGACTCGCCTAATGTTTCCCTCAGAACCTGTCTTGACACCAATTTGTCCCATTTTAACAATTGACTGAGTAAAATCAAATCCGAAATGAGGTCCTAATTTTGGAGCGAAGGGAGCTAAGTATGATTCAATCACAGCCTTTGTTTCTGCATCGTCGTTAAGTCTTGCATCAGATTCTAGCACAGCAAAGCCTTTCCTTATGTTTTTCAATATGTTATCGTCGAATGTTGTTTCAGTCGTTATGTCCATGGCTAATCGGTCGTTCTCATGTCCCGTCCGAGGGCACTCTGCCTTAAGTTCTGGGAGGAAATCTGGACTAATAGCTGGGTCTGATCCACCACCAGATGGAGAAAAGTTGTATAGTCTTTTTTTCATGAAGAAACATGCTGTTGTTCCTATTGTATGTGCGGCTGAATTTATCACAAGAGTGAACCATTAATTACTATGGTTAGAAATTATCACATAATATAATGCAAGTTGCAAATACAATTATAACACTTCAGTGCAAAACTGTGTCACTCTTTTATTGTGTCAATATCAAAGCTCATTAAACAAAGAGTGGTAGATTCTATGTCAACATTTCTTAAGCCTGAAAATATGTCAAAATCTTAAATAGTGATTTGTTGGAATATTGTAAGCTTATATCACTTCAACAACCATGGTCTCATCTACTATGCATGCATGAAATATGAATGTGTTTGTCTTCGTCCTTTATAGTACCGGCATTTTTGATCTAAGGTGTATCTGGTGTCTCTATCTAGTGTCTGACACGTAATGATTACATTTAGTTAATTCATTTTTGAAATTATTACTGGTATTAACGTTTCAGTGTCGTGTTCATGTCTGTGTAAGTGTAAAAGAAAGGTAGAAAGAGTACCACTGAGAAGGACAAGGTCTTTATCTGTGAGACCCTTGTTCCTAAACTTGGTTTTGAGTTGCTGAATTGAATCACTAACATCTGGCATATCATCTGCAAGAGATTTATTAGAAACAAATCCATCTCTCCTCCCTGTAGGAACCATGTACCAAGGTCCATATACCTACAACGTGTCAAAATTCATGCAGCGGTATTAAAACTCTTGAAAAAAAAATTAAAAGTCTGTAAAGAACGTGTTATTGTCTAACTCAAAAGATTAGTCTTTGCAATCACATAAAGAAATATCCGGTTTATAGAAAAATATGATGCTTGCGTAACATCAAAAGTCTCTAGTTAACAACTTCAATGATGAAAATTCAATTCTTGAGCAAAAAATGAAATATAATGAAGTTAGGAATTAGGATAGAACCATGGAAATTGCTTCTCTTGCTGCCAAAGCCACAATATCTGCACAAGAAACCACTCCTGGACAAGATTCTTCCAATATTGCCTTAGCTTTTTCTATCACATCAAACCCTCTTAGACCTAGATGTTCGAATGCATCTCTTTCTGGCTCTGTAACATTATCTATCAGAATGGAACCATCACATCCCTGAAAAAAAAAGCATCCAAATCATGTCAAACAATGTTACTAGAACCAAAAACATGTAACTACTTAAGACAGAAACGCATACCTCAACAAAGCAGTCATGAAAATGAAGCCTAAGCAAACCAGCAGGCACGGTTGGGTCAGAAAGAGCAGCTTCTCTAACAACATCATTGACAATGAGTTCTGCTAGAAAACATGTGTCTGAGTAGAAATCCATTTTAAGCTGACCCTTAGAACCATCAATTAAGAATAAGAATAGGAGAGACACAAAAACTAAGGGAGACATCACTTCAACTACAATAACAATATGGTATATCACTTGTTCAGCTATCACAACACACTGATATATTTATATATATAAAATAGGAAATGTCTGTCAGAAGCTAAACTAAATATTGCTACAAAACAAAGAAAAAGTGAAGGGTACTTATCGAAAATATGTTACTAATAATAGATACCTGTCTTCTTTGATACTTTTGGTTTCATAACAGTGATTCTTTGACCAAGAGTCCAACAAGTATCTTTCACATTTTTGATTTCTTAGCATCAGAGACAAGTGAATCTTCTCTAGAGAGTGCAAAGGCTCATGCATAATAACCTTGTGTCTCCTAGATCAATCCATAGTTTTTAAGAGGGTTGAAATTGTCATTCAAAAATGGAAAGCGGCGGAACTCGTTGTCTGTTAGCTTCTATTTAGTACTCTCTCCGTTTTAAAATGATTCACGTTTTAGCAAATTAAATTTGTTTTAAAATGAATGTCATTCTCATTTTTCAATGTAAAAATGCTTGCTATTTTTCAAAAATTGTGTCTTTTAATTATTACTTTTTACGCTACTTTCAATACATTTATAAGGTTTATTTATTAAAAGTGCAATATCTTATAACAACATTATTACATTTCTTAATCTGTGTGCAAAAATCTTAAACGACTGTCATTTTAATAAAAAAAAAGTATAATTTTTATGATATAGATAAAAGATATGTGATACTATTATTTACTATTGTAAAATGTTATGTGGAAAAAACAGGAATTAAAGTACTACATAATTTAATCCTCGAACATGCTTGTGATTTCGTTATTGATGTAGAAAAAGTGAGAATTAAAGAGTAAAATATCTAATCTTCGAGCATGCTTGTGGTTTTCTTTATTGTTATGAAAAACAAGAATTAAAGGACAAAAGGATTTAATCCTCGAGCATGCTGCTGAAACGGTAAAGCGACAAACAAAAGTAAGTATTTATTTTAGGGTGATATATGTTATATCGTATTGTCTCCACATGAATTAGTGCTACTGAATTGCCGTTCAACAAGTTTATCGTTAATGAATTTGAGTTAAAATGAGTTTGAAGTAATTGTGGGAATTAAAGTTATTAACAGGAAAATAATTTATTCTTTGGAGAAGAGACTTATCAAGCATGCATATAATCAACTTCTCGCAAACTTAAATCTATCAATCAGTCATATGCACCCTATAAGAGTCATCAATGTGATCACGTATCAAACACAACACTCACTGTATCATCTCGAAGGCGATCTCTCAACCAACCTCAACAACACAGAAGTAAACCGTACTAATTACATTGACGATCTCTCAGCACAACACAATCAACATAAAGACATTAATCATAGACACCGAAGTGAATAATAGCTCTAAATCTATCTATAGAATCTAGACATTATTAAATAATCATCCTAGATAAGAATTAGAGCAATATATGTCTATAACAATCTAAATTCCAAGCACAAAGAAGAAATTCAAGACAATAATCGATAAAGATTTGTAAAGCAAGCTTTATACAACGCCATGGGCGAAAAATATACATGAGTTAAAAGTAAATACATATACAAACCCAACAAATAAAGAATACATAAAGAAGAAGAGAAATGAAACATAAATCTCCCGGTTTATCAGCGCCTATCGATGATCAATCCATCCCGGATCATCCGTATGCAAGCTCCATTGTTGTTTTCTAAGCTAATCTATCAAAAAATGAGGTGATGGAATTGGGAGAACAAAAACACTCACAAAATCATAACCTAATAATGAATGAAATGAAAGTTATAAAATAAATCTCAGCAGATTGCGCTAAGTGCGACTTCTTTATTTTACACATCAAACCGCCTAAAACCGCGCTAAGCAGCCTCAACGCGCTAAGCGGGCTCAAAAACTTCGCTTCTGCCAAATCTGTCCAAACACTCATAGCGCGCTACAGAATCCTCTTAGCCGCCTATCTGAAGAAAACTTCTCAAAAATGGACTTTTATTCTGAAAATGCGCATCTGGAGCCGTGTCTTCGACACCTTATTGCTCAATACTTCAAATGTGCAACAAATACCTACAAAAGAAGTAAAATCTATCCAACGGTACACAAATGAATCAAAAACACAAATATGTACAAACTAAACGCATTTCACAAAAATTGGGTTTATTCAACCGATATTAACAACAAAGAGTCAATAAGTGTAACAAAAAGTATATACAAAAATAGCTACAAACTCTTCTCAACTTGAACTTATTTGTCCTCAAACAAGGCCAAACAAACTTAAAGAACAAAAGTAATCAACCAAAGAATCATGAATCAACATGTTTTAAAAACGAAAACAAATGTATGGTTCAAATAAAAACGCACAAGCAAGGTAAATACTTATCACAATCCTACAACACCAACATGTAAATAAAACGAATCCTAAGTACAAAAATTATACTAAACATTCAAAAACAAAACAAGCATAATCATGAATCACGCCTAGTAAGAATTCATCGATAGATGAAGAACACACAAAGGTGAGGATTTGACAGTCATCCACAATCTGACAAACAATAGACTAAATTATGCATTCATAAAAAAATCATATTGAAAATATAAAGGCACAAATCACAAGGACTTTTCAAGGTTGCAATGTGGTTTGGTTAACAAACAAGGGATAAGTGCTAAAGCTAATCGAAACAAAAACTTGTCTAAACCTAAGGAAATGATCAACTCCCAAAGTTTCAAACATAAAAATTCCAATCAAGCTTCTTCTTTCATCCCAAATTTCACAAATCAATCACAATAATTTTTAACACAACATTATTCCATACTCTTTTTATTTTCCTTTTTCAAAGCTTCTTCAATTTTTTTTTATTTTCTTTTTCTTTTTTTTCTTTTCTATTTGTTTTCTCTTTCAAAACCTCATAGAAATCCACACATGAGCAAACAAATATTGCTTTCTCTAACTTGAATCCAACCAACATTAATGTGAATACTCCATACTTTCTAAGACAAGATAAAAATTCAAACAAAAAACAATGGTTGAAGGTTCAAGAAAACAACGAATCAATGTCCATTCAAAAAGGAAAACCAAACATTCATATACAAGCATTAAGTTAAAAAACAACATGGACATCGACATAAAGGCTCAAAAGAGGTTAACAAGAGTTCACACACTCACAAGGTGAAATAACTATTTGGCTACGTAGTTGTGCTCAAAATCAAACAAAATGACTTGATCACTTTCGTGCTTTCATACAATCAACACAAACAAAAGATTAAACCTAATGAAATCTAGTTAAAACAAGAATTGTGGCCTCCAACATATATGAAAAATAGAAAGCTTCCTCACATTTGGGGGTAAAAAGGGAACTAAAGTGATTCAATCAAAAGCAAACAATGCAAAAATAATGAATGGTATACTTATTATACAAATTATAAGTTTCCTAAACATGTTATGCTATAGAAAGCAATAAACGAGTACCTGACGTGTACCAACTTCAAAAACTATCATTACTATACATCCACAAATTTAATAAATCAAAATCAAAAAATTACCAAATGCGACTTCAAGCTAACGGGCCAAATTGAGTCCAAACAACAACAAAAGAATTAAACAAAAATTATAATACTAATGTTATTTACTACTACAAATCCTTGGTGAAAGTGGAAAAAAGGATGACCAAATGAAAAAAAAAGAGTTAACTGGCGTATCACAACAGAGCGCGCTAAGCAAGCTCTACCGCGCTAAGCGTGTTACACCAGATGCAAAAAAATAGGACAACAAGAGTTGTTCTAGTGCAAGCCTCCACTTGGCACCCACACAATCTCAATTACACAACTAATTAGAATTTACAACACATACACATTTCCTCAAGCTAATAAAAGCAAGCTCTTGGAAAAATTGAGTGAAAGTGAATAAACAAGTTGAAAAGTGAAGATTTGAGAATTTAAAATATTGTCCAATTTCAACTTGTTTAAACAACAATCAACCTACTACCTAAACTAACACAAAGAAAAATAATAAAACATGCTTGTTTTACGTCGTAAGCTCGAAGCCTGTTATTTACAAACCAACACGTTACTTCAGATGGGCCAAATGCTTTCACCCCTGCCTTCGCTCTCATCTCTTCGAGCTCTAACCGAAACTACACATCTAACCACACTTTTGGTAAACGTGAAGAGAAACAAATATAAACGTACACAAGTATAAATATACACAAGTCTCTATTTGCACAATATTCACAATATATACATTATGAGCAAAGCTCAAAAACAAAGAAATTATCACAATGCGGTCCAATAAAAACACCAGTCCCCGGTAACAATGCCACTTTGCTGAAGCGGTAAAGCGACAAACAAAAGTAAGTATTTATTTTAGGGTGATATATGTTATATCGTATATTCTCCACGTGGATTAGTGCTACTGAATTTCTGTTTGATAAGTCTCTCGTTAACGAGTTTGGGTTAAAATGGGTTTGAAGTAATTGCGGGAATTAAAGTTATTAACAGGAAAAAAATTCATTCTTCAGAGAAGAGACTTATCAATCATGTAGATAATCTACTCCTCAAAAACTTAAATTTATTGACCAGTCATACACACCCTACAAGACTCATCAATGTCATCACGTATCAAACACAACACCCATTGTATCATCTCGGAGGAGATCTCTCAATCAACCTCAACAACATAGAAGTCAACTGTGCTAATTGCATTGACGATCTCTTAACATAATACAACCGACACAGAGGCATTAATCACATACACTCAAGTGAATAATAGCTCTAAATATATCACTAGAATCTAGTCATTATTAGATAATCATCCTAGATAAAAATTCAAGCAGTATGTGTCTATAGGAACCCAAACCCCAAGCACGGAGTAA
This sequence comes from Vicia faba, assembly GCA_948472305.1. NCBI lineage: Eukaryota > Viridiplantae > Streptophyta > Magnoliopsida > Fabales > Fabaceae > Vicia > Vicia faba. Next base: position 1,772,190,261 of record OX451736.1, read on the forward strand.
AAATCAAGGACAATAATCAACAAAGATTTGTAAAGAAAGCTTTATACAACGCCATGATCGACAAATATACACGAGTTCAAAGTAAATACATATACAAACCCAAAAAAAATAGAGAATACACAAAGAAGAAGATAAATAAACCATAAATCTCCCAGTTTGTCAGCGCCTATTGATGAGCAATCCACCCCAGATCCTTCGTATGCAAGCTCCATTATTATTTTCTAAGCTAATCTACCAAAAAATGAGGTGATGGAGTTGGGAGAATAAAAACACCCCCAAAACCATAACCTAACAATGAATGAAATGAAAGTTATAAAACAAATCTCAGCACACCATGCTAAGCGGGCCTGGCGCACTAAGCGTAACTTCCTTATTTTACACATAAAATTGCCAAAAACCACGCTAAGTGGCCTCAGTGCGCTAAGCGGGCTCAAAAACTTCTCTTATGCCAAATATGCCCAAACACTCATAGTGCACTATAGAATCCTCTTAGTGCGCCCGCCTGAACAGAACTTCTCAAAAATGGACTTTTATTCCAAAAACGCGCATCTGGAGTCGTGCCTTCGACACCTTATTGCTTAATTCTCCAAACGTGCAACAAATACCTACTTTTGTACCCCAATTTGTGCCCCTAAGATCCCTTCATCATACCATGTTAATTCAATCACAACAAGATCATATTATGGCTTTTGGTTCTCCTCCCCATATTTAGCTTTGCTCTTTGAGGAATCACCAAGCACCTTGACTTGTTTTTATTTTGTGATAATACATGTTTTGTTTGGATTTTACTTTTAGTTAATAAAATTCAATGTTGGTTTGTCTTACTTGTTACTAATGTAGGTAAAGGAAATGGGGTTTAACAAGTTACTCCATGGGTTCATGAGTTTATTTCCATGCCCTAATCAATAAAGATTGAGAAATTCAAACCTCACCATTGAAGTTGTTTTGGAAGGGATGGCATGGCAAGGTTTATTTTGGTTCACTATATTTCCAAGTTATCAAATTGATTCAAAAGTATAAGGGGTTGATTGAAGAAGTTGTCATGATTGGACAAGGTCGTGTTCCCATTGATCACAAGTACATATTTCGATAAATTCTCAAGATATAGAAGTGATTTTAATGGATATTAGTTCTCATTATCATCTTCAACAACTTCTATTTACAAAGCAAGAGTGTTGGTATAAGAAGGTTGTTCAAAATTGTCAAAGTTCCTCAAAGCATTTTCTTGATCTAGGAGCTAGGGTTTTAAACTTCAAAGAAGTATATCTTGCTCATCTTTTGGTACTTTTGAGTGATTCCAAAAACATCATTCTCTTCAAAGGGATATTAACAAATCACTTCAAAAGTTTCAAGGAGTTTTCATGTGAAAGAAACTTGATGATGAAGAAAGATTACAAGTCCTCCAGATGAACCCTCATTTTCTCATGTGTGACTTCAAATGATCATAACTTGGTAAATTTTTATCACCTTGATCCCACTCATTTTCCATAATGATCTTGATGATGTTAACTTTATTCCTTCTTTTATATGCAAAGTGAGAAAATGGATGGAAGATGCCCTAAGGATACAAAAGATTATAGGTCATTTCATGATTATTTGCCAACTTCAACAATTCATAACTCTCTCAATTTTTGGATATTTTGAATGGTTCAAGTTTCAAAGTATCATTTAAGAGGTCTGTTTCATTCCATCTTCTTTGGTCAAGAGTAAATTCCAAGTGGAAGGCCATGTTTGGATGCAAAACATTATAGGTCACTTTTGAAGAAAATTTGACATATTTCTAAGTATGGAAAGTCAACCCTTTTTCTCTAACTTTGACTCAATGCAACTTTCAGCTCAAGCATCCATTTGATCTCATTATTTTTCCATTGCAAAGCTTGTAATCTCATATTTCTAAAGCATCAAGAACCATGCCCTAAATTATGGAAACCACAAAATTCTCATTCTTCCTTATGTTGTCAATGGATAGGGCTTGGAACTGGGTTCCAACAGCAGCCTCATCCGCTTCTACAATACTGAAAGAGGATAAATGGGATATCAACAATGCCTGCTCCCCATTTATGATCACTACCTTCCCTTCACGCACAAATTTTAGCTTCTGATGCAGAGTTGAAGTGGCAGCCCCTGCTTCGTGTATCCATGGCCGTCCTAGCAAACAACTATACGCGGGAATAATGTCCATTACCTGAAAATTTATCAAGAACAAGTGTGGTCCTATATGGATGGGCAAGTCCACTTCACCGATGACAGATTTCCTCGACCCATCAAAAGCCTTCACAATGATGCCACTCGGGCGCATAGGTGTTCCCTGATACTTTAACTTCATGAGAGTACTTCTCGGTATAACATTCAACGCAGATCCGTTATCAATTAGCACATTGGACAACAAATCATTCTTGCAATTTATAGAAATGTGGAGGGCCAAGTTATGATTCCTCCCTTCATCTGGTAACTCATCATCGCAGAAACTCAAGTTGTTACATGACATAATGTTTCCAATTACGCTACCGAACTGTTCCAATGGCATGTCATTCTCCACAAAAGCTTGGTCTAGTATTCTCATTAGTGATTCTCTATGAGCGGAGAAATTCATCAATAAAGCTAGGATGGATATCTTTGAAGGAGTCTGCAATAGTTGGTCTATAATTTTATAGTCGCTCATTTTAATTATCTTCAAGATATCATCCACCTCTTTCTCCAATGTAGCCCCGCTAATCTCTCCTGCAGTCTTCTTCGGTTCATCATTCTCATCAATTTTCTTTCCAGCAACAACGTCTTTTTGAATAACTGGTGCAAACACACGACCACTACGGGTCACCCTGCTACTATCAGCTATATTTCCAACATCTAGCATTGGCTGGATGGGAACTTCCACCCCATCTTCCAAGATTGTAGCGTTGTATTTGTAAGGCACAGCCTTATCTGATTTATAGGGAACATGTCCTGGCAGACTAATTACCAGTGGGGTAACAGCTGGTTTGCTATGGTACTCCACCTCAAGGTGAGCGGGTGCACTAAAATAAGGTACAATGACGTTTACACCTTCCTCGACACAATCAGCCCTCAAAAGACCATTTCCGGCAAACAAATCTTCGTTTGAAGAGAAATACTCATCCGTGGAGGCATATTCTTCCTCTGACTCTTCTCCCATCAAACAAACTTCAACCATATCAATCTCGTGATAATCATCTCTTTGAACTGTGATCTTGATAGTCCCATTGTTTAACAGCAATTGAACACCCTCTCTCACAATAAAACATCCTCGCGGGTTTTGACAACAAACTATGCAAGATCCATATTGGTGTTCCACCTGACCAACAGTACAACAAAAGGTAGCATGCAATTGTACGAGATCTTCATTCAAATACTCCACATCAAAAATTCTGAATTCACCAGGACATCCAAAAACCATATTCACTTCCTCTTCATACTCTGCCCTAGGCCTGATTATATGGATTAAACTTTCATCCATCATCTCCTGCAAATCAGCCTTTATCTTTTCGCAACCTTGTATATTTGTACTGCAAACAGCACAACCAGCATGGTCATGCGTATAATAACTGAATTCACAGAGGTTTGCGTGCATTTTTACCAAATCCCCTCTAACCAGATTAATGTAAAAAATCCGGAAGTCACCTGGACAACCGGCCACCATATTCACAATACTCACTCCCCCGTGCTTGGGCAGAGGATTGTATTTCACATTAGGTCCCATGTCTTTGAAAGATAAAATTCTGGACTTCACCAACCTTTGCACTTTCGTCCTTAAAGGATAACAATTTTCAACATTATGCCCTGGTGCTCCCTGATGAAAGGCACACGTCTGGTCTGCTTTGTAATACCAAGGCAATGGAGATGGTATTGTTAGAGGTGGTCGTGTATGGACCAACTTCTTCTGGATCAATGCTGGTAGTAGCTCTGCATAACTCATGGGGATAGGGTCATAGTTCTCCCTTCTCTGATTATTCCCCTGGTTCCCCTGCTGGGATTGTCTCTGATAAGCAACGGTAGTCGGAGCGACATTCATAACAGGAGTAATTGAAGCAACTTGCTGGTGACGCTGATAATTCCTTCTAGGAATGTTTAAGATGGCTTCTTCACACTTCCGGATCCTTCACCCTTTGTCAAATGGCCTTCTCTTACTGCCTCTTCTAGGCGGACACCCATTCCTACCATCTCTGTAAAATCACTCGAGGCACTTGCTACCGTTCTTTCGTAGTAGAAAGCACTCAACATCTTCAGAAAAATTTTAGTCATTTCCTTCTCCTCCATAGGAGGAATCACTTGTGCAGCCACTTCGCGCCATCTCTGCGCATACTCTTTGAATGATTCTTTGTCTTTCTGAACCATGGCTCTAAGCTGGTCACGATCAGGCGCCATGTCCATATTGTACTTGTATTGTTTTATGAATGCTTCTCCCAAATCATTAAAGGTATGGATGTTGGCGCTGTCTAAACTCACGTACCACTTCAACGCTGCACCGGTCAGACTATCCTGGAAAAAGTGAATCAACAGACGCTGATCATCGGTGTGGGTAGACATTCTCCTTCATACATCACCAAGTGAGAACGAGGGAAAGTGTTGCCCTTGTACTTCTCAAACTCCGGGACCTTGAACTTAGCAGGCACTTTAACATTCGGGACCAAACACAGTTCATTCACATTCTGCCCAAATAAATCTTTTCCCCTAAGAGCCTTCATCTCTCTTTGCATTCTATCAAACTGCTCTTGGAAATCATCCATTCTGTCAAAAAGACCCAAGTCTTCACTCGGCGGAGGGAAAGGACGACACACATATTCATTAACAATCGGAACCAGGTTTACCGAAGAAGGTGCAGCAGAAACAGTATGCACCACAAGAGGTGCTGGAGTAACAACATTTGGAACCACTAGAGCATCTTGGGGGCCCAAATTGAAACCTTCGGGTGCAAAATTCTCTGGCATTCCCCACAAATAACCCTGAGGCATACGGTTTTGAATAACAGTCGGAGTAGCGGATACCAGAACAATAGGAACTTCAGCATTTGCCCTTGTTGGTTGAGGTGGAACACTCGGTGGCTGATTTTGAGCAACCACCAGAGCTTCCATCAGAGTAGTCAAATTGGCCAAGCCAGCCTTCAAAGCAGAAACTTCTTCGCGTAGCTCGCGATTCTCCTGTTCCAAGTTGTCCATCTTCTTTTTGAAATTAGCCCGAGTGTTGTAGTAATGAGTCAGCTTGCTGAACGAGGTAAAAAGCTGGGTAAGACACCTGGGTATGCATAACAAATGTAAGAAATATGTGCAATATGATGCGTGGTATGCAATGCATATGATTAATTTTACTTTATCATTTAATATTTCAAGGGATTTAACGTTTATAGACATATTGCAAACATCAAAATAATAACACATTTGAAATACTGAAAACTTTTATTATAATAACTTCAAAATGGGTTACAAGTTTCAATGATCCCAAGTACAAGACGAAAATACAATCTAAAATCCTAAGAAAAGGAACTGATAGAGATCAATCTGTACGCTGGCGCTTCCCTGTGAGCCTGGCAATCTGAGCTCTCAACCTCTGGTTTTCTTCCACATGTCTGATGGTAACCTCCTTGCAATCATCTGAATCAGGAAGTGAACGACCAGCACCTGTTTGAGGCTTAGGGGAAAATAAATCCCCTTGCCTCTCCATAGACTCTACCGCTCGACTCTCAAGGATCTCGATCAAATCATATTTCTCCTTCAAGTCTGCTCTATAGGAACTCTCTAAAGTCTGGAACTTGTTCTTCCAAGCATCCCTTTCCTGTTGCATCCTAACCAAAGTAAGCTGCAACTCTTCTAGATCATCTAATAAAGGAGGAGTGGTCTTCACAAACAGATCAGGCACGGGTGTCTCTCGAGTATACGACATCTTCAACTGGATGGCTCTCGATCGGACCCACTGTAGATATGGCTCCAAAGAAACAACACCCCTAGGTCCCAACTCTTTCCTGCTTTTCTTATGAATGTGACGCCAGGCCTTCGCAATATGCTCCCTAGCTTCCCTGTGGTCTTCTCCTTCCTTCAGAAAGAAACTACTCAAATGAATACTGTCTGGTTTATCCCTCATCGGATATCCAAGCTGTCGTCGTGCAAGAACAAGGTTATAGTTAATTCCTCCCTTTGTACCAAGAAGAGGTACATTGGGGAAACTACCACAACTGTCAATAATCTCTATATCCTGATAAGCTCGATGATACCAATCAATATCCGAATGAGTAAGTGCCATGATCTTAGGAGCCCAACGGGGTTCCTTCTTGATATCCCAAAAAGCATCAGACTGAGGCATATGAGAGATGAACCACTAGTACAACAAAGGCATGCAACAGATAATCATTCCCCCATGATAGGAACTCCGAAGATGAACAGAGTAATAAGCATCACCCAACAGTGTAGGAAATAAGAATAATCCATAAGAAAGTAAAGCAAAGATGGCCTCAAAGGCAACCGTACTCTTCATTATGGAAAAGTAACGAGCTTTCTCCAATAAGAAATGAGCTGGTAATCCTCTAATCCCTCCTTTAGTAGTCATATGGGCTTCCACCTCAGACTTCCCCAGATGAATTAAAGCAGCAATCTCATGTGGTTTTGGCTCACCCTCCAAACCAGTAAAAGGAACACGATCGGTAATAGGTAAATCCAATAGATAAGAATATTCCTCCAGTGTAGGCATCAGCTGATAACCGGGAAAAGTAAAGCAGTGATACACCGGATTATAGAACTGGACCAAGGTCGAGAGAATACCCTCCTTCATCTTCAGCTTCATGAGAGGAATAATGGATCCATACTTCTTCCGAAAGTCTGTAGAACACTCGATCTCTGGAATCAGACTGACCAACTCATCTATCTTGGGATCCTTGAAACTATATTTCCCGGTCTTTCTCTTTCTAGAATCCATGGTTAACAATACCTGAGATATTCACAAATAGTCAACCTTTAAATCCCTTGAAATATTATCTTTAAAAGATGCTTATGAGTGCATGGATGCATGATGCAACAATCACACACAAGATCACACATATAGGGTTCATAGGTTCAACGTCACGAGCATGAGGTCGAAGGTACTACCCATAAGGTGTTGGTCTAAAAAGTTATCACCTGCCGAACAAGGTTCTAGAGGTTCCCAGAGTCTACATCCTTCCTTTGGATATTACCAACTTCCCGATTAACTCGGTAATTAGTAATATTCTCAAGAAAGACTCGTCCGAGCGTAGTATCGCGTGACAACTATTTCCAGATTATTCCGTCATAGCTTTCACACTACACCTAAAAGGCCAAGATGGGTTTGGTATTCTACGATCCTCAATTTCAACAGGCTCCCAGGTCGAAAGTAGTACGTTTTCCCGATTACTCGGTAAACAACACTACATTCAAAGGGGCCTCCATTGAGTGGGGGATCTCATGCCTCCTTTTTTGGGATTACTCCCTCAAAGTTAACATGACTATACCGCCCGTCCTATCTTAAAGTTTTCCCAAGTCCGGGTATAGGACTTATGAGTAATCACCAAGCATCCTGAAAACCAGGAAAATCCAAACAAACATATATACAACATATAACACATAAACAACAATAGCATATATACATATATAAACAAAGATAGGCTTAACCCACTTAGGAATGGACCAGCAAGAGGCCAATCTGTCCCCAGTGAAGTCGCCATTTTTCTGTAGCGGTAGAAATGTTCAAGACTAAGTCATTGGATTGACTAGCCTTTATACAAATCAGAAAAAAAAATCGCCACCGCGCTTTATTGTTTCCAAAGGAATGGGAAAAGAGAAAATAACCCAAAAGAGGGGGAAAGATTCAAGGTAAGGGGGTTGGTTATGAAAAGGGAAGGTATTAGCACCCTAAACATCTACGGTACTCCGCAGGAGCCTCTTTGTAAAATATGTATATTTTGGCTATAAAATGTGTTATATATAAAATGGGTGGTGGAGGTGAGAAAAGAAATATATTATTTTTATCATTTTTGCACCCGCCGCGGTTGTGAACCTTTAGTGCCTACGTACCACCTTTTGTGCAATAGGGGATCAGGATACACGTAGTTCCTCTTTTAAAAAAAAATTGAAACATAAAATGTGTTGGTTGATTTTAAGAGATAAGACATCATCGTCATTATACATGTGGAAAACATACTTACTACCCACAATCATGAGAAAGGAGAATTTGCATCATCTCAAAGTGGAGGATCGTGGCTTGGATTTTAAAATCAACAATGCCTCACTCAACACCCAAGTGGAAAATATCTCGCTTCACTACATATTGTAGAAGTATAGTTGTTTGCATCACTACAAGGATTGACAAGAGCCTTAATCTTTTGAGAAATTTTTTAAAGATAAAAGCCAAAGTGGCAAAATGGTTTGAAATGAGATTGGGTGACTTTTAGTCTTCTCACGAAAATGTCAAGGTATTATTAAATTGATGGGAGTTTATTTATGAAAATATTTTTTTAAATGCATGGGCATAAGCCCAAGTTTATTATGAAAGTGGTTCAAGTTAAAAACAAGAAGGGTTTTCAAAAGGAGGGAGAAGATTTTTGAAATTAAAGAAGATGGGAGGAGAAGAAGAGGCTATCCTAAAGCATAAGGTAAAAGCTAAGGATAAGGACCATCTAACCAACAAAAGGCCAAGGCTTGACATTATGAGCCAAGGTAAAATTCCCATTCTTTGGATTGAAACCAATCAAGCAAAGATACTAGACCTCTTCAAGTGTATTAAGTCTTCACAAAAATTGGACAGAGTAACGGCTGTACGCGGGTGAATTCCAGATTACAAAACAAAGAGTGTAATCACAAAAAAACCTGCACACAAAAATAAACAAGCAACCCAATGTCTTGAGGTAAACCTCAAGAGCTCCAGACAAAATAATCAGATAAGATCACAAGGTCTCCAAGATAGGCCAAGGTTTCTAATCCTAAGTCCAAGAAAAAGTCCACTGCTCCATCATGCCAAGGATAGTAACCAAATAGTCCAAGTACCATTAAGAGTTTTTTAGGGTTTATGTTGATTATTAAGTATCTTAGAAGAAAGAAAAAGAAAGGCTCAAGTGGGCAAAGTAAAAATGACAAGAAAATAAATGCTCAAGTGAGCAAAGATGAAAATGACATGAAATGTAAATGCTAAAAGTAAATAGTGCATAAAACATAAAAGAATAGAAAAGCATAAAATAAAGCAAGTTAATAATTAGTGGTTAGTTGGATGACCATCTTGAAACTTGCATTTGGAACTCATTAGAGGATTGGTAGAACCAAAGCCTCCACACAACAAGTTGCATTTGCTTTTTGTCAAGTATATCATCCATTTGGAATTTTCATAAGTACCATTTAATGATCAACGATGTTTAAGTGATCCGCGTTGACCAAAGGTGTTGTAGATCCATTAGAGGATTGGTAGAACCAAAGCCTCCACACAATGAATCTCAAGGTTATTGGATCAAAGAGATCAAATTAACATACTTGGGCTTGCAATCATAAGTTTGGGCCATGAATGATCATTTATTCGAATCGGGACAAAATTTAGCGCTATGTTAAGCAATCGTAAGTGGACTTATATAGAAGTCACACCTATTTTGAGGCCGGTCAATAGCAATCTATGCACCATTTGTTTTGAGACATGATATAGAGATCGTGCTCTAACAACATTTAGTGCAAGAAGAAGAGAATGAGATGAAGAGGAATTAGGGTAAAAAAAGAAAACCACATTTGAATTAATATTTAATCAAACTATTATTAAAATCATTCATCCATTTTTGTGGAGTTAGACTCAACACCATGGATCCAATGATGTTAATAAAGCCATGGCCAAAAAATCAATCCAAGACAGCCAGAAAATATTCACAAAATGATATAATATTTAATATATATATTAAAGGATTACAAATGTTAAAATAAACTAGAAAATAATGAGGAAAATATCAATTATGTTTCAATTATTCAAGAAATGAAAAATTAAGCCATATAAAAATCAGAAATGGGTCCAAATATATTTATAAAAAATTTGGGAATTTTTAAAAGTCAGAAACTATTTTTAAAAATTAAAATAAATGGGTAAAATAAACAAAAATGGTAAAAAAATAGTAAAGTCAGAAACAAAAATAAAATAAAGTCACCAATATTTGTCACAATGTCATTGGATCATTTCATAATTTTTTCAAAATATTAAAATGTGTAAAAGTATTTTTAAACATTTTAAACAAATCAAATAAATGTAAAATTCATAAAAAAAAAAACACAAAAATAAATTGTGAAAAAATAAAAATCAGAAAGAGAATAATCAAAAATATTTTTCATAATTTTTTCAGATTTTTTTGACTAAAAATGAATTTTCTATGATTTTTTGAAATTTAAAACAATTAAAATATAAAAATCAAAAAAAGAAAATAAAAGAAAAAGATGTGGACCATTGGATGAGAGTCAAAACGCGTTAGTAATCAAATCCAAAGGATCTGGTGCGCTGTGTATATCATGGTCTTTACTGAATAATGTACAAAATCATTAAATAAACCAGGATTTGAAAATAACAAATGTCACACTTTCATTGGTTAGAAGATGACACGTTGGTCATCTTCAACCTCCAGCCCTCACGAATTGCAGGTCTCTCCAACTGTAAAATTAGAAGCTCAGACCTATGCCACTCGTTTCGTCTCTTCAAGACGAAGACAACCAAACGTTCGCGACAAATTTATATAAACTATAACTCAAGCAATTTGGAAAGAATGTTTTGAAAGGGGATTTGAAAATTCATGGTCAAAACGTGCTTCCAGATGAAAGTAACTATTACGACTAGAACCAGGGCAATGAGAACAGCACAATGATACCAAAGTTTTAAAGAATTGATGGAGGAATCTACCTATTGAAGTTGAGTTGCATAGCTCTGAAACTGGACTTCTATGGAGCAATATAGGGCACGATTCTTCAATGTAAATGTATGGTTAGGTTCAGGGAAGATCAAAGAAGGTTAATTGATGGAGAAAATGGATTGAAAAAGGCTTGGGAATAGGATTCGAAGTAGCTGAATTCTGAGTTGTGAAACAAGTTTGGCAGGGTGATTCTGGCTATCTAAGCTTGGGAATTTGAATGGGGGATGACCCTCTATTTATAGGGAATCAAATGGAATGCTCAAGCGTGTGGAATGATGCAAATTGGAGGGAAATCGTGTGAACCTGATACACGAGCAAAGTGTGATCTGATTTGCATCAAAACTCATCAAATCCTTGCGTTTCAAGGCTCTAATCCACTTTGGCAACTTGGTTAAACATGTTTTGATCACAAACACGTGCTAATTTGATGTTTAAAGGCCAAAACATGGATTTCAAATTCTGACTCATGGTGAAACTTCAGTTCCAAGTTACCAAGTTCAATCCAATGGCATTTCCACCTCAAGAGGTCTTGGGGCAAGATTCTTGATGCTTTGGAAAGATGATGTTACAATATTTGTAATGGAAAAAGAATGGAATCAAATGGATGCTTGAGCTGAAAGTTACATGGAGTCAAAGTTGAGGAAAAAGAGTTGACTTTCCATACTTAGAAATATTTCAAATTCTTCTTTAAAAATGACCTATAATCTATTGCTTTCAAACATGGCCTTGCACTTAGAATTTTCTCTTGATCAAAAAAGATGGAATGAAGTAGACCTCTTGAATGACATTTTTCAATTTGAACCAATCAAAATATCCAAAAATTGAGCAAGTTATGACTTGTTGAAGTTGGCCAAAAATCATGAAATGACCTATAATCTTTTGCATTCTTAAGGCAACTTCCATCCATTTTTTTACTTTGCACATAAAAGAAGGCATGAAGTACACATCCATAGGGTCATCATGAAAAAATAATGGGCTCAAGATGATAAAAATTGACCAATTTATGACCATTTGAAATCATATATAGGAAAATGGGAATTCATCTGGGTGACTTGTAATTTTTCTCCTTCATTAAATTCCTTCCACATGAAAACTCCTTGGAACTTTTGAAGTGATTTGTTGGTAACTCTTTGAAGAGAAGAATGTTTTTGGAATCACCCAAAAGATGAGCAAGATATTCCCCTTTGAAGTCCAAAACCCTAGCCTTTAGATCAAGAGAAAGCTTGGTGTAACTTTGCCAAGTTTGAACAAACTTTTTGTGCCAATACTCTTCCTTTGTGAATAGAGATTGTTGAGGATGATGATGAGGACTCATGGCCACCAAAACTACTTTCAAAACAACTTCATGGGTGAGGTTTGAATCTTTCAAGCTTTGACTAGGGCATGGAAATAAACTCATGAACCCATGATGCAACTTGCTAGACCTCATTGCTTTGACCTACATTATTAGCAAGTAAGACAAACCAATATTGCATTTTGTTAATTAGAGAGAAAATCAAAGCAAAATATCCATGATCACAAGAGAAAACAAGTTAAGGTGCTTGGTAACTCCTCATAGAGCAAAGCTAAAGATAAGTAGAAGAACCAAAAGCCCTAATGTGATTTTGTGGTGATTGAAACAATATGGTATGCTGAAGGGATCTTAGGGGCAAAAATTGGGGTACAACAGAATGCTCCTAATTACTTGCTCCATTTCAAAACAAAACATCCTTGCTATTTTCAAAACAAACACCTACACTTTCAAAACATCTTACAAACTTGAAAACATTTTCAAAAGATCAACATCTTTGTATACATTCTTACAAACGAGAATCATTACAAAGTTTGCCTAAACAATGGCTTCTTTACAAAATACTTTCAAAAACCACACAAAAGCATAATTTCAAACAAAAGCAAGTGATCTAGATAGTAACTAAGAGCCCATGGAAAACCATGGATGAAAATGGTGCTAATACCTTCCCTTTTCATAATCTACCCCCCGAACTCAAGAAATAATCTCAAAGGTCTTTCCTGTGCTTTTTCACCTTTTCCCCTATATGCCTTGTTATTTTTTCTATTCATGTAATCAAGTGAAGATCTAGGTTAGGGGCACACCATACACCATCAAATATCAAGCGCCAGATGGCCCAAGGCCAAATTTGGCAATCCAGGGATGATGGTCTATTATGGGGTCTAGTCAACCAGCGCACACTGAATCAGGAAAGTCAACAAGGGGCCAACTCAATTGGGCCATAGAATTGCTATCAAGACCTCCAAAAATCAGGCCCAAACACTCTCTTCTCTATATTTATTTTATTCTTGTTTTATTTAATTATTTTCATTATTTTCTAACCAATCAATTTTCTTTGTTTTTCTTAATAAAATTAAAACCAAAAAATATTTTCTTTAATAAATTAAATTTCAGTATTTTATTTTTATTAACAAATCAATTAATTAATTTAGTTTTAATTAGGAATAACTTTGATATATTTTTTGCAATAATTAAAATTAACTTAGACAATTAGGTTTTTATTAACATTGATTAAATTTATTTTAATTTCTTTAAATACCAAAAACCCAAAATATTTTTATTAATTAATTAATTTATTAATTTAATAATTAACTTAGTTTAATTTCTTTCTTAATTCAAAAATAACCAAAAAAAATCTTTTCTTTAATAACAAAGGGTCAAAACCCTAGAACTTGCGCCCGATTTAATTTCCCGCACACGATCCATTTTATCATATTTGTATTTGTTCCCGGAATGTAATAGCTTAATAGGACTTTAATTATTTTTACTGCTTCATTTATTTTCCGCATTTAAATTTCAAAGGGTTGCTTTTGGAGATGTAAATACCCGACGCCTTGTAATAGTTAGTTAAATTTCCGCATTTTATTTTCCGCAAAATATAACTGCTAGATGTTTGATAATAGGGATGCATGACAAGAATGAATGTTTAACCTAAAATCAACTTAGATCACCATTGACATGTACCAAGATAAAATTAACTGAAAACAACACACTCGCACATGCGCACTCTTAGGGTACACCCCACTTGGTTGCCTTCGTACGCGATCATTTAGTATAGGTAGTTTTAGAGGTCGCCCTCTTGTCTAAAGATCATAGTCGCCACAAAACGGTTGCCTCAGATATTGTTGCCTCAAAACAAATGATCTAAGACATTAGGGTTACTTCTAAGGCGTCCTAACATTGCTTTAGTGACCGCACGTCCCTAAATTCGAACTGACCCTTAAAACTCCAACGATGGTGCTACCTACTCATCAATAGTAGGATAACATTGTCTAAAGGAAGATAACATAGAACAGTTCTTTTTTCGAGTAGGTAGATGGTTCTTAAGTACTTGCTCTTTCAAAAACAAAATCTTTTTCACTTACACCTTTCAAACAAAGACTTTTTCAAACCCACAATCACAAAAAAGGCAAAATTTTGAAAACAGTATGAGCAAGTACCTAAGAGCCCGTGGATAACCACAGATAGAAAGGGTGCTAACACCTTCCCTTTCTATAATCTACCCCCCGAACCCGAGAAATATCTCGAAAAAGGAATTTTTCTGTGCTTTTTTCCTTTCCTTGTTGGATAAAATAAAAGACGGTGGCGAATCTTGCTTACCGCGACATTTTGCGAAAACAAACACAAAATGCAAACCAACATTCCAAAAAACAGTCAGTTCTTTCCCACCGTATCACAGGTGTTAAGTGAGGCATTGTTGATTTTAAAATCCAAGCCATATCCTCCACTTTGAGATGATGCAAATTCTCCTTTCTCATGATTGTGGGTAGTAAGTATGTTTTCCACACGGACAATGAAGATGATGCCTTATCTCTTAAAATTAACCAACACACTTATGTTTCAAATCTTTTAAAAGAGGAACTACGTGTACCCTGATACCCTATTGCACGAAAGGTGGTACGTAGGCACTAAAGGTTCGCAACCGCGGCGGGTGCAAAAATCATAAAAATATATTTCTTTTCTCACCTCCACCATCCATTTTATATACAACACATTTTTATAGCCAAAATATACAAATTTTACAAAGAGGCTCCTACGGAGTACCGTATATGTTTAGGGTGCTAATACCTTCCCTTTGCATAACCAACCCCCTTACCTTGAATCTTTCCCCCTTTTTTGGGTTATTCGCTCTTTTCCCATTCCTTTGGAAACAATAAAGCGCGGTGGCGATTTTTATTTTGATTTGTATAAAGTCTAGTCAATCCAATGGCTTAGTCTTGAACATTTCTACCGCTACAGAAAAATGGCGACTTCACTGGGGAAATATTAACCTCTTGCTGGTCCATCCCTAAGTGGGTTAAGCCTATCTTTTTTTATATCTGTATATGTGCTATTGTTGTTTATGTGTCATTATTTGTATATATGTTTGTCTGTTTTTTTCTTGGTTTTCAGGGTGCTTGGTGATTACTCATAAGTCCTATACCCGGACTTGGGAAAACTTTAAGATAGGACGAGCGGTATAGTCATGTTAACTTTGAGGGAGTAATCCCAAAAAAGGAGGCATGAGATCCCCCACTCAGTGGAGGCCCCTTTGGCTGTAGTGTCGTTTACCGAGTAATCGAGAAGACGTATTGCTTTCGACCTGGGAGCCTGCTGAAACTGAGGACCATAGAATACCAAACCCATCTTGGCCTTTTAGGTGTAGTGCGGAAGCTATGACGGAGTAATCCGGAAATAGTTGTCATGCGATACTACACTCGGACAAGTCTTTCTTGAGAATATTACTAATTACCGAGTTAATCGGGAAGTTGGTAATATCCAAAGGAAGGATGTAGACTCTGGGAACCTCTAGAACCTTGTTCGGAAGGTGATAACTCTTAGACCAACACCTTATGGGTAGTACCTTCGACCTCATGCTCGTGACGTTGAACCTATGAACCCTATATGTGTGATCTTGTGTGTGATTGTTGCATCATGCATCCATGCACTCATAAGCATCTTTTGAAGAAAACAATATTTCAAGGGATTTACAGGTTGACTATTTGTGAATATCTCAGGTACTTTTAACCATGGATTTTGGAAAGAGAAAGACCAGGAAATACAGTTTCAAGGATCCCAAGATAGATGAGCTGATTAGTCTGATTCTAGAGATTGAATGTCCTGCAGACTTTCAGAAGAAGTATGGATCCCTTATTCCTCTCATGAAGCTGAAGATTAAGGAGGGTATTCTCTCGACCTTGGTCCAGTTCTATGATCTGGTGTATCACTGCTTTACTTTTCCCGATTATCAACTGATGCCTACACTGGAGGAGTATTCTTATCTATTGGATTTACCCGTTACCGATCGTGTTCCTTTTACTGGTTTGAAGGGTGAGCCAAAACCACATGAGATTGCTGCTTTGATTCATCTGGGGAAGTCTGAGGTGGAAGCCCATATGACTACTAAAGGAGGGATTAGAGGATTACCAACTCAGTTTTTATTGGAGAAAGCTTATTACTTTGCCAGAATGAAGAGTACGGTTGCTTTTAAGGCTATCTTTGCTTTACTTGTTTATGGTTTGTTCTTATTTCCTAATGTGGACAAGTTTGTCGACATTAACGCTATCAGGATTTTCATGATTGGAAACCCGTTTCCTACACTGTTGGGTGATGCTTATTACTCTGTTCATCTTCGGAGTTCTTATCATGGAGGAATGATTATCTGTTGCACGCCTTTGTTGTACCGATGGTTTATCTCTCATATGCCTCAGTCTGATGCCTTTTGGGATGTCAAGAAGGAACCTCGTTGGGCTCCTAAGATCATGGCACTTACTCACTCGGATATTGATTGGTATCATCGAGCTTATCATGATATAGAGATTGTTGACAGTTGTGGTAGTTTCCCCAATGTACCTCTTCTTGGTACAAAGGGAGGAATTAACTATAACCCTGTTCTTGCACGGCGGCAGCTTGGATATCGATGAGAGATAAACCGAACAATATTCATTTGAGTAGTTTCTTTCTGAAGGAGGGAGAAGACCACAAGGAAGCTAGGGAGCAGATTGCAAAGGCCTGGCGTCACATTCATAAGAAGAGTAGGAAGGATTTGGGGCCTAGGGGTGCTGTTTCTTTAGATCCATATCTTCAGTGGGTCCGATCGAGAGCCATTCAGTTGAGGATGTCGTATGCTCGGGAGACACTCATGACTGATTTATTTGTGAAGACCGCCCCTCCTTTATTAGAGGATCTAGAAGAACTGCAGCTTGCTTTGGTTAGGATGCAGCAAGAAAGGGATGCTCGGAAGAACAAGTTCCGGACTTTAGAGAGTTCCTATAAAGCAGACTTGAAGGAGAAAGATGATTTGATCGAGATCCTTGAGAGTCGAGCGGTGGAGTCTATGGAGAGGCAAGGGGATTTATTTTCCCCTAAGCCTCAAACAGGTGTTGATTACTCACTTCCTGATTCAGATGATTGGAAGGAGGTTACCATCAGACAGGTGGAAGAAAACCAGAGGTTGAGGACTTAAGTTTCCAGACTCACAGGGAAGCGCCAGCGTACAGATTGATCTCTATCAGTTTTTTTTCTCTCAGGATTTTTAGATTGTATTTTCATCTTGTACTTGGGATCATTGAAACTTGTAATCCATTTTGAAATTATTAGAATAAAGAATTTTCAGTATTTCAAATGCGTTATTGTTTTGATCTTTGCAGTATGTCTATAGATCTTAAATCCCTTGAAATATTAAAATGATGGAATAAAAATAATCATGTGCATTGCATGACATGCATCATATTGCACATATTTCTTGCATTTATTATGCATACCCAGGTGCCTTATCCAGCTTCTTTGCTTCGTTCAGCAATCTGACTCATCACTACAACACTCGGGCTAACTTCAAAAAGAAGATGGACAATTTGGAATAGGAGAATCGCGAGTTGCGCGAAGAAGTTTCTACTCTGAAGGCTGCCTTGGCCAATTTGAATACTCTGATGGAAGCTATGGTGGCTGCTCAGAATCAGCTACCGAGTATTCAACCTCAACCAACAAGGACAAATGCTGAAGTTCCTGCTGTTCCCGTATCTGCTACCCCGACTATTGTTCAGAAGCATATGCCTCAGGGTTATCCATGGGGAATACCGAAGAATTTTGTACCTGGAGGTTTCAATTTGGGCCCCCAAGATGCTCCAGTGGTTCCAAATGTTGTTACTCTAGCACCTCCTGTGGTGCATACTGTTCCTGCTGCACCTCCTTCAGTGAATTTGGTTCCGTTTGAAGATGTGTGTCGTCCTTTCCCTCCGCCGAGTGAAGATTTGGGTCTTTATGACAGAATGGATGATTTCCAAGAGCAGTTCGATAGAATGAAAAGAGAGATCAAGGCTCTTAGGGGAAAAGAATTATTTGGTCAGAATGTGAATGAGCTGTGTTTGGTCTCAAATGTTAAAGTGCCTGCTAAGTTCAAGGTCCATGAGTTTGAAAAGTACAAGGGAAACACTTGCCCTCGTGCTCATTTGGTGACGTATGTAAGGAGAATGTTAACCCACAGTGATGATCAGCGTCTGCTAATTCACTTTTTCCAGGATAGTCTAACCGGCGCAGCGTTGAAATGGTACATGAGTTTAGATAGCGCCAACATCCATACCTTTAATGATTTAGGAGAAGCATTCATAAAACAATACAAGTACAATGTGGACATGGCACCCGATCGTGACCAGCTTAGGGCCATGGTTCAGAAAGACAGAATCATTTAAAGAGTATGCGCAGAGATGGCGCGAAGTGGCTGCACAAGTGATTCCTCCCATGGAGGAAAAAGAAATGACTAAAATTTTTCTGAAGACGCTGAGTGCCTTCTACTATGAAAGAATGGTAGCAAGTGCCCCGAGTGATTTTACACAGATGGTAGGAATGGGTGTCCGCCTAGAAGAGGCAGTAAGAGAAGGCCGTTTGACAAAGGGTGAAGGATCATGAGGTATGAAGAAGCCAACTTATGGGTTTACAAAGAAGAAAGAGGGGGATACCATTGCTGTCATACAAGAGAGGAGAGTGAATGCTCCTAAAAGGAATTTTCAGCGTCACCAGCAAGTTGCTTCAGTGACTCCTGTTATGAATGCCGCTCCAACTTCCGTTGCTTATCAAAGACAATCCCAGCAGGGGAACTAAGGGAATAATCAGAGAAGGGAGAACTATGACCCTATTCCCATGAGTTATGCAGAACTACTACCAGCATTGATTCAGAAGAAGTTGGTCCAGACACGACCACCTCCAGCAGTACCATCACCTTTTCCTTGGTATTACAAAGCAGACCATACGTGTGCTTTTCATCAGGGAGCACCAGGGCATAGTATTGAGAGTTGTTATCCTTTGAGGACCGAAGTGCAAAGGTTGGTGAAGTCTACAATTTTATCTTTTAAAGACATGGGACCTAATGTGAAAGACAATCCTCTACCCAAGCACGGGGGAGTGAATGCTGTGAATATGGTGGCCGGTTGTCCAGGTGATTTCTGGATTTTTGACATTAATCTGGTTAGAGGAGATTTGGTGAAAATGAACGCAGACCTCTATGAATTCAGCTACTATACGCATGACCATGCCGGTTGTGCTATTTGTAGTACAGATATACAGGGTTGCGAGAAGATAAAGGCTGATTTATAGGAGATGATGGATGAGGGTTTAATCCATATAATCAGGCCTAGGGCAGAGTATGAAGAGGAAGTGAATATGGTTTCTGGATGTCCTGGTGAATTCAGAATTTTTGATGTGGAGTATTTGAATGAGGATCTCGTGCAGTTGCATGCTACCTTCTGCCGTACTGCTGGTCAGGTGGAACACCAATATGAGTCTTGCATAGTTTGCTGTCGAGACCCCCGAGGATGTTCTATTGTGAGAGAGGGTGTTCAGCTGCTGTTAGAAAATGGGACTATTAAGATCACAGGACAGAGAGATGTTTATCACGAGATTGATATGGTTGAAGTTTGTTTGATGGAAGAAGAGTCAGAGGAAGAATATGCCTCCGCGGATGAGTATTTTTCTTCAGACGAAGATTTGTTTACCAGAAATGATCTTTTGAGGGCTGATTGTGTTGAGGAAGGTGTAAACGTCATTGTACCATGTTTTGGTGCACCCGCTCATCTTGAGATGGAGTACCATAGCAAACCAGCTGTTACCCCATTAGTATTTAGTCTGCCAGGTCCTGTTCCCTATAAATCGGATAAGGCTGTGCCTTACAAATACAACACTACAATCTTAGAATATGGGGTGGAGGTTCCCATCCAGCCAATGCCAAATGTTGGGAATATAGCTGATAATAGCAGGGTCACCCGTAGTGGTCGTGTGTTTGCGCCGGTTATTCGAAAAGATGTTGTTACTGGAAAGAAAATTGCTGAGAACGATGAGCCTAAGAAGGATGCATGAGAGACTAGTGGAGCCACATTAGAGAAAGAAATGGATGATATCCTGAAGGTAATTAAGATGAGCGACTACAAAATTGTAGATCAACTATTGCAGACTCCTTCAAAGATATCCATCCTGGTGTTGTACCCCAAAATTTTCCCTCCATTTTCTTCAATATTTTCTCACCACAAGACCCTTGGAGCTCAAGATCAAGTTAGGGTTTGCTCTGCTCAAGACTCCTCCTTGCACTGTTGACCCAAGATGTTTTCAGTATTGTAGAAGTGGATAGGCTTCTGTTGGAACCCAATTCCAAGCCCTATCCATTGACAACATAAGGAAGAATGAGAATTCTGTGGTTTCTTTGAAGGATGCGCAGCAGGTTGTGCGTAATGGTCATAATGCAGTTTGGGGACGACTTGTGGATCCACCCGTGAACAAAAATAGAGCTGGTTTAGGTTTCTCTTCGAGGAATGGTAAAGGCGAAGGTTAGAAATCAAAGTCTTCTGTGAACAGTTATCATGATGTTTTCCGCAGCGGAGGCTACCTCCATCCGACTGGTTCTGGAATTAATGTTGTTGAAGAGGATGAAGCAGAGCAGGAAGCACCTAATTATGTGACGCATGGAGTTCGAGTTCAAAACTGGGTCACCATTGATATTCCTTCTTGCATACATATTTCAAAGTAATTTTTTTTCTAATATGTTTCTTTCTTTTGAAAATCTTTCACTCTGCCCAAGGTGGAAATATTAATGTTGTAGGGCTTATCTGTTTGCTATAATTGTTAAGATCATTAATAAAAGTTGTCTTTGCTTCCAAAATTATGTCTTTTATTTTCTGCCTTTTTCTTGGGAAATGGCAATAATTTTAAAAAAAACCTTTCAAAATAAATAACAACTGAAAATTAATCTGCATGATCACTTGTTATATGTGTCAGTTTCTAAAAGCAATCATAAATCACATGTGCAGATTAATTAAAAAACCCGTTGAATACAATGACCCTGCACCCTCTCCCAACTTTGATTGTCCTGTGTTTGGGGCCGAAGAAGAAGATTATGATGAGGTTCCAGAAGAGGTCTCACGGTTGCTTGAGCACGAGGAGAATACCATTCAGCCATATAAGGAGCCTTTGGAAGTGGTTAATTTGGGTTCAGAAGAAGATCCGAAGGAGGTGAAGATTGGAGCATCGTTGCATCCTGATGTCAAGAGCGGGTTGATTGAGCTGTTGAAAGAGTACGTGAATATTTTTGCCTGGTCTTATCAAGATATGCCTGGTCTAGATACAGACATTGTCGAGCATCGCTTGCCGTTGAAGCCAGAGTGTCCGCCAGTTAAATAAAAGTTGAGAAGAACCCATCCAGATATGGCAGTAAAGATCAAGGAGGAGGTCCTAAAGCAGATTAATGCTGGTTTTCTTGTGACATCAGTGTATCCTCAATGGATTCCCAATATTGTCCCTGTACCGAAAAAAGACGGAAAAGTCTGCATGTGCGTAGATTACAGAGATCTAAATAAAGCTAGTCCAAAAGATGATTTTCCATTGCCTCACATTGACATGTTAGTGGATAGCACAGCAAAATTCAAGGTATTCTCGTTCATGGACGGATTTTCCGGGTATAATCAAATAAGAATGGCTCCAGAGGACATGGAAAAAACAACATTTATCACACCCTGGGGAACATTCTGTTACAGAGTGATGCCCTTCGGGTTGAAGAACGCTGGTGCAACGTACCAGAGGGCTATGACAACCCTATTCCATGATCTGATGCACAAGGAAATAGAAGTATATGTTGATGATATGATTTCCAAATCCCAAACTGAAGAACAAAATATAAAAGATTTGTTGAAGTTGTTTTGGCGTTTGAGGAAGTATCGTCTCCGCCTGAATCCAAATAAATGCACCTTCGGAGTTAGATCAGGGAAATTGTTGGGTTTTATTGTTATCCAGAAAGGAATTGAAGTGGACCCTGACAAAGTCAAGGCAATTCAAGAAATGCCAGCGCCAAGAACTAAAAAGCAAGTCAGGGGTTTCCTCGGGCGTTTGAATTATATCTCCAGATTTATTTCCTACATGACTGCTGTGATACGATGGGAGAACTGAGTTGAGGTTTTGCGTTTGTGTTCGCAATTGTGCGGTTTAGCAAGAGTCGCCACCGACTTTTTATTTTATCCAAAGGAAAGGTCAAAAAGCACAGGAAATACCTTTGAGATGTTTTCTTGGGTTCGGGGGGTAGATTATGAAAAGGGAAGGTGCAAGCACCCTTTTCATCCATGGTTATCCATGGGCTCTTAGTTACTTGTTTAGATCACTTGTTTTTGCTTTTCAATTGTTTGAAATGGAGCTTTGTGTGTGTGTTTTTTGAAAATCCTTTGAAAAGAGGCCATCATTGTGGCAACCTTTGTAATGATTCTGGTTTGAATATATACAAAGGTGTTTGTCTTTTTGAAAAGATATTTCAATGTTTGAAAGTTTGTTTTTGGGAAATGTTTTGAATTGTGTTATGAAGTGTGTTTGAAAATAGCAAGGATGTTTTACAAGCTTTTGATCAAGTAACTAAGAGTTATCCACCCTATTTTACTCAAAGATCTTTCCTATATGTTTTTAACCCTTTTGACAGTGTTGTTTTACCATTGCATTTGGTAAACAACCTTGTATTAGGATGTTAAACGGGACAGGCACGAGTTATCGCATACAATCATTGAAAGCAACTTGTGAGACGCTCTAGCAATTTTGTAAGGGACGAGATCATTTTATCGAAGGCAACATCGAGGGTCATCGAGTGACTATGATCTTTGTTTATCGAAGGGGCATTTGCTAGAGTGTCTCATATTCGAGGGACATGATTGCATTTCCGAGGCAACAAGTGAGGTTACCCTAGAGGTGCAAGTGTGCATTGTGTTTGTCATTTTCATGCATTTAGATCTTGTATTAGGTCATCTAGCGATTAATTTTGGATTTTCGCATACAAACCCTAATCTCTAATCATGGCATATTTGAAAGCATAAAGTGCGAGAATTAAAAATCTAAGCTATTACAAAAGTATCTGGGGATGGGGGTACAAATTATTACAAATGGGGATGAATCTCACAAGGATAACAATGTCCAAATATCAACTGTTACAACCAAATCGAATTGTCGCAATTCAATGTAAAGCCATAACAAATTATAAAATAAGGAAAATCAACAAATTATGGAATGCATGTATTTACTTGAAAATAAATAAAAATCTATTCTAAAAAAAAGAAAGATTAAATGTTATTATTACTTTTCTTTTTGTATTTTATTAATTATGAAAGGAAAAATTTAAAGTAAGAAAATCTAATTTAAATTAATTTAGAAGTTTTGTTTTTTAGTATTTTCATCATGTATAATAATAAAAAGAAAAATGATTTAAATAAAACTAATAAAAGAAACTAATTTATTTTACAAAAAAAAATGAAGTTTTAAATGTTAGTATGTTATTTTAACATAAAGAAATAAAATGAATTAAATTGAAAAAAAAACAAGTAAAATGGGCCTTAAGAGTTTGAAGTGGTGAGGCCCAAATAAAAAGCGAGGTCAGAATGAAACAAGGGGGGTGACGCGCTAGCAATGGTTATGGGCTTAGGGATTTGAGAGTTGGCCAGGCCCAATGCACAAGTTTACAACATTTTTTGTTAGGGTCTGCTCATTAGGGTTTGTGGAACGAAAATCTCAGCGGAGCCGCTCTCTTGTTTTCTCTCTTCTTCATCTTTCTCACTCTTACGCGTTCTGATTCTCCCTCCTCTCAAGCCACCGGAGCGCCACCTCCTCCTCTCATCTCCTAACGATGGTCAAAGGTTTTGTTGTAAACGGTATAGTTCGTTCTCTCTCTGAGTTTTACAGTTGGTTATGTTTATTTGATTTTTACAGTTTGTTTGATTAAGCTTGCTTCATGTTTCTTTATTTTAACCTATGGTGCTTATGCCTGAGATGCAGTAAGGGTTTGAGAAAAAAATGTACCTTGGAGATTTTTCTGGAAAATGGAGGGGAAAGAGTGAGACGGGGAGATGGAGGCGTTCCTTGGTGGCTTAGAGGCAGATGGGAAGAGATGACGGTGAGATTTTCTGGTATCTTCTCTTCTGAACCTTGAATGATAACGATTCCTTCTGAAACTTTGTTGTTTTTGTTGATGATGTTCTGAAACTGGAAATGTTGATGATGATCTAAAACTGGAAATGTTGATGGTGATATATTTCTGAAACTCTTTTGTTGCTTCTGAAACTTTTTTCCTCTCTCTTGATTTGTTGTTGATGATTTGATAATCTGAAACTTTGTTGTTGTTGATTGTTGTTGATGATATGTTTCTGAAACTCCTTGTTGGTTGCTTCTGAAAACTCTTTTCGTCTCTCTTGATTTGTTGATGATGATTTGATTTGAAACTGTTGTTTTGAAACTTTTATTGGTTCTTTTCCTTGAGTTTGAGTGTTGATGGATTTGTTGGTTTGGATTTGGGATGGTTGTTTATTGTTCTGGACTGGTTTGTTATAGTTGGTTGGCTTGGAGATTGGTTGTGTGCTTTGTTTACACGGGGCTTTTGTGATTTGTTGAGTTTTTGGTATTGTTGCAGTTTTTGGTATTGTTGCAGTTTTGGCAAGTTTTTGCTGGTTGTTTGGCTATGCAGTTATTCTGTAGGTTTTTGGAATTGTTATGCAGTTTGCAGGTTTTGTAGTGGTTTTGGCTGTTGGCCTGGCAGTTTTGGTTAGTTTGTAGTTACAGTTTTTCCATGGTTTTTGTTTGATTGTTGCAGTTCGGGCAAGCTTGTTACAGTTTTTGTTGTAACTGGTTTTTTGTTGTAGCTTGGTTGCTAACAGGTTTGGGCAGGTTTGGAGAGTTTTTAGGCCTTGGTGGTTGTTGTTCTGAGTTTGGAAACGCGGATTTTGGAAGCTGTGCAGGTTATGTAGTTGTTGTGGTTTCAGGCTTGGATACTTGGTGTTTTTTGGTTCATTCTATAGGTTGTAGAGTTGTGGAATTGCTTTTGTATATTTTTCAGCTTTGCCTCTTGTTCAAAAGTTTAACAGGTTTTTTTAACTTCTGTTTTGAATTGGCTTACAGTTTTGTCATATAACCACACTCTCTACTTTTGGCTAGCAAGTTGGGACTTATGGTTTGTGTTTGAAACCACTGGGTTTTTTCTTCTTGTTGTTTTTATGGTATTATTTCTTGATCCATTTTTTTAGCCAACTGTACAAATACCAAAAAGGTGCTCCCTTTTCTCTCTTTCTCTCTCAATGACAAAACAACTTTGCTTTTTTGTCTTTTTATATTTTCTGAAAAATTTGCCTTTTGACTGGAAAATGATGACAAGCTAAGAGAAGTCTTTGACTTGTGATTTTGGATGACCTCTTTCCTTTTA
Organism: Vicia faba; assembly: GCA_948472305.1. Classification (NCBI taxonomy): domain Eukaryota; kingdom Viridiplantae; phylum Streptophyta; class Magnoliopsida; order Fabales; family Fabaceae; genus Vicia; species Vicia faba. The sequence continues at coordinate 1,772,215,827 of OX451736.1, forward strand.
CTGCCATCCTGCTGCCTTTTACTGCTATCATGCTGCATTGCTAAATTTGTACAGTTTGCATCCAATTTGTTTTGTAACTCAGTTTGGGCAATTTGTTTTGTAGCTCAGTTTGGCACCTTGCTTGTGTTGTTTGTTACAGCAGGTTCCTGTCATGTAATGCATTGTATATTTGGTTATGCTTCAGTTTGCCTACTTTGCTTTGTAATGCAGCTTGACAGTTTGGCCTATGCTTGGCACCTTGCTTGTGCTGTTTGTACAGTTTGGCACCTGTTGCATTTGAATAATTTTTGCTTTGTTTGCATTCTTCTTTTGCACTTTTATTTTTTTCTTTGTGAACCAAGAAGAGAAATCTTCTTGTGATTTGCAAAGAGAAAAATAAAACGTGATGAAAAATAAGCACTCTGATTCTAGACGGAAAATTTTAATGATGAATTTTTCCTTTCTTTTTCTGTTTGAAAATTCTTTTCAATTAACTGTACTAATCTTCTTTTCCTTTGTCTTTTTCATGTGAGTGCAACTTGGACGGCAACAAAGCAGTAGAAGCCGAAGACTTTGAGCATAGGAGCAACGAAGCTTAGGCTTAGACTTAGATTTCCCATTTATTGTAATCATTTATTTTTTTAAATACTATAAGTTGTAAAAACTTACAATATTCAAATAATAAATTATTTTTGTATCAATCATCTGAAAAATCTTTGTGAGGCAAACTGATATCCAATAAGATCATTTATTGTCCAACAATCTTGCCATTCTTTCTTCAAGTCTTCACTTATTTTTTTAAGATTCTCAGATCAAAATAATTGAAATTGCATTTCAACAATTCTAATACAGATAACTTAAACTTTAAGTAAACCAATAATTTTGTAGTCTCGTAACCTTGCAACATCATTCCAATCAAAATACGCATTGTATAATAAACAAACAAGCATTCCATTAACCGGAAAACATTTCATTCCATTAACAAGCAGATGTCTTGATATTCCAAATAACAGTCTCAACTCCTATCTCTTATCCCATATAATCAGGCCTTGAGAACAACCAGTTAACCTTTCAGCAAACTTGAAAAAGTGTGAAAACATGTGACAGTTAACTGAATTTCTGAGAATTCAGTTTGTTTTTGAGAAATGCGAGAGAAACCCTAATTCTTGATCTGCTGCCAAAGAAAAGTCTGTTTGATCGATTCCTGAGCCAATCTTAAAAATCTGAGAAAACCCTAGGGTTGTGATTTCTTGTGAAAAAGGGAGGGCAAATTTTAGGGTACAACAGCTGCCCCTGTTCAATCTTCTTGAACCTGAAGAGTTAGATTGGCAAGTTTGTCGTTCGCGACTTGAAGGTAAAATATGATTGGACACTAGAGTGCCCATAAATTTGCACTCGTCAAAGCATAGTTGAGGGAATGGGCTTAAAGATGCCATTTGGAGATGTGACAGAATCTTATCGGAGATGGGCTTAAAGATGCCATCCAAGAATGTTTATTGAACTGTATGTTGTAGGTGAAAGAATGAGTATCAGAAAGGTATCCATGTTTGGAACGTCTCTGAGCTGGGGGTTTGAATAAGCAATAAATTAGCATCCGTGTTTGGAGAATCCGTAACCTGTTTTCATGAGCTGAATCTGAACAAGCGATAGATTAGCATCCATGTTTGGTGCATCCGTAAACTGTTTTCATGATCCTTGGGTTGAACAAGCAATAGATTAACATCCATGTTTGGTGCATCCGTAAATTGTTTTCAATGAGCTGAATCTGAACAAGCGATAGATTAGCATCCATGTTTGGTGCATCCGTAAACTGTTTTCATGATCCTTGGGTTGAACAAGCAATAGATTAACATCCATGTTTGGTGCATCCGTAAACTGTTTTCAATGAGCTGAATCTGAACAAGCGATAGATTAACATCCATGTTGGGAAGCATCCGTAAACTGTTTTCATGATTCTGGAGTTCGAAGCTTGCTAATCTTATCCTTGGAAGGGTAAAATATTAGCTGAAACACAAAGTTATGTTGCATGAAATGTATGATGCAATATATGTGTTTTATCAATGTTTATGAATGCAATGTATGCACATGTAAGCTGATGAGCTGTCTTGATGAGGAAGATAAATCCTGGATAGCTGGAGATAATAAAATCTTTGACTGCTGTCGGGGAAGATAAATCCTGGACCACTGTTGAAGAGTATGTGTATCTTCAAGCTTTTTTGACAACCTCTGCAGGGAGAAGCTATACTGCTGGGGAAATCAGGAATTTGGGTTGTATGCCAATCTACTGGGGATTCCTGTTTTGTTGTTTGAGGAGAACTCCGCTGGGGAATATCTGAAAGCTCCATGGGGGAATTGAGAATGAGAATCTTCATTATGCTAAGGGAATTTGTGCTGAGGAGTCAAGAACGAGAATCTTCAATCTGCAGAGGATTAAAAACTCTGACAAATTTATGCTGATAGTAAGGAAGGCTTTGGCAACTTCACTGGAGAATCAAGGATGAGAATCTTGATTTTGTTGGGGAGTAAAAACTCTGTGGGGAATAGCTATACTATTGGGGAGTAGCTATCCTGCTGGAGAGTAAACTCAGGACTCCGGGAAAAGCTTATTCCTGCTTGGAAGAAATTCAGGAGCTTAGGTTGTATGCCACTTTGAGAATGAGAACCCTCATTTTGTCGGGAATATCAGGAGCTTGGATGTATGCCAATCTACTGGGGAAGCAAGAATGAGAAACTTCGTTCTGTTGAGGATATCAGGGGCAAACTGAATGGTTCCTGCTGGGGATTGGTAGCTCAAAGTTTCCTCTTCGCTGGGGGTCTTAGCGATGTGCTGATTTGATTGGAAACTTCACTGGAAAAAAAGTTTAAAAATAACTCTCTGATGAATCATCTGGTTTAAAAGCGACTCTCTGGGAGAAGGGAGGAAACTGGATGGTCTTCACTGGTGTTCACAGGTCGAAGGTTTAACTCTGTTGGGGAAGAAAGTTTCCTTCTTACTGAGGGTTTGTAGTTCAAAGTTTTGCTCCGTTGTGGATTGGGAACTTGAACACTCAACTCTTATGGGGATCCTTGAAACTTAACTCCGTTGGGGATATCCCTTTCAAAGCTTTAGTTCTGCCTAGGATCTGGATGATGTATTCCGGGGAATTTCTCCTGGAATAGCCTAAAGACGCTTTCCTACACTTCCATCCTATTAGTAATTATTCTTTCTCATTTCATTTTATTTGTAAGCAGTGATTATATTCAAATGCATATGCTCATTTAATAAATCATTGGACGTTTTCAAATAAAACACAAGTGTAAAAAAGAAAGAAAAGGCAAACAGTTTTCTGCACTTTGAAGTAACTTTGTATTAACTTTGTGTAAGTATTTTGTACAAAGGAGACAGACATCCCAGTAACAGAACATTGTCATAAAGTTGAGAAAAATTTATACAAAGAAAGATGGCTATGTGTAACAATTCTATGGGGTTCCCATTCTGCTATAGCCTTCACAACTCTGAGTATCTTGTCCATTTGTTGCTTTGTCCGCAGATGATTGGATTGATCAGAAGCTTGGAGCTTGTCCGTGAAGAGATTGTCCTTAAAGTGATCTGACGAGACATAGTCATACGCTTTAATTCCCTAACTTTTGCCTAGATTGCCCTTTCAGGTTTTCGATCCACCGGGAAACCCTTTTTTGCCCAAGTTTCCCTTTCGGGTTTTCAACTTGCCGGGTGTACGATTTTTTTTGTTTATCCCTAACTTTTGCCTGAACCGTCCTTTCGGGTTTTCGATTCACCGGGATGCCCATTTTTGCCCAAGTCGCCCTTTTGAGTTTTCAACTTGTTGGGTCATTTATGTGTAGTATCTTTTGACTATGTCTGCATTCGCAGGGTGTGGCAGGTTGTCACTGTCCATGGTGGTTAGAATCATAGCCCCACCAGAAAAGATGTTTTTGATCACAAATGGTCTTTCGTAAGTAGGAATCCATTTCCCCTGGGACCACTTTGCGGCAAGATGATCCGTTTGATTACAAGATCTCCGACTTGATATACCTGACGTCTGACTTTCTTGTTGAAAGCCTTGATCATCCGTTTTTGATACGTCTGACCATGACAAACAGCAGTAAGTCGCTTCTCGTCAATCAAGTTAAGTTGATCAAGCCGGGTCTGGATCCAATCGTCTTCACTCAAACCAGCGTCCTTCATGATTCTCAGAGAAGGAATCTGAACTTCTATAGGTAAAACAGCTTCCATGTCGTATACCAAAGAAAAGGCTGTTGCCCCAATTGATGTTCGCGCCGTGGTACGGTACCCGTGTAGAGAGAACGGTAACATCTCATGCCAGTCCTTGTAGGTGACTGTCATCTTTTGAATGATCTTCTTGATATTTTTGTTCGCAGCTTCGACAACATCGTTCATCTTTGGCCTATAGGGAGATGAATTGTGATGTTGAATTTTGAACTGTTCGCACAGAGCGGTGATCATAGTGTTGTTCAGATTTGTACCGTTGTCCATAATGATTCAGTCAGGAATACCGTACCGGCAAATGAGATTCTGCTTGATGAAGCGGGCAACCACATTCTTTGTAACGGAGGCGAAGGAAGCTGCTTCGACCCACTTGGTAAAGTAATCAATGGCCATTAAAATGAAGCGGTGTCCATTGGACGCTGTAGGCTTGATCTCTCCAATCATGTCGATACCCCATATTGCGAATGGCCAAGGAGCTGTTAAGACATTGAGAGGAACCAGAGGAATATGCACTTTGTCTGCATAGACTTGGCATTTGTGACAAGTGCGGGTGTATTGATGACAGTCAGCTTCCATGGTAGACCAATAGTAGCCTGCCCTTAGGATCTTCTTAGCCATCGTATGTCCGCTCAAGTGGGTTCCAAATGTGCCACTATGCAGTTCAGTTATGATCTGCTCGACTTCAACCTTGTCCACACAACGAAGCAGGACACAATCATGGTTGCGTTTGTATAGGATACCATTGCTCAGGAAGAACTTGGCAGCAAATCTCCTTAAGAACTTTTTGTCATTGACTGAAGCTCCTTCAGGGTATTCTTGAGTCTCGAGATACCTTTTGATTTCGTGAAACCAGGGTTGCTCCACTACTTCTTCAGTATTAATCTCATGACAATGTGCAGGTTCATCCTTCCGTTCGATGGTAATTTAGGGAGCCTCATTATCCCAGTTAAGTTTAAACATGGAAGACATTGTAGCTAGAGCATCTTCTAGTTGATTTTCTTCTCGCGGGAAGTGCTCGAAGGTAATCTGCTCGAAATGAGGTAGCAATGTCAAGACATGTTCTTTGTATGGGATGAGATTAGGGTGTTTAGTGTCCCACTCTCCTTTGATTTGACTGATAACCAAAGCTGAGTCCCCAAACACAACCAAAGATTTGATTCCTAAGTCAATCGCAGCCTTGAGACCAAAGATACAAGCTTCATACTCGGCCATGTTGTTGGTGCAACTGAAGCAGAGTCTAGCAGTGAAAGGTGTATGGAAACCTTCTGGAGAGATAAGTACCGCGCCGATACCGTTGCCAAGTGCATTTGAAGCACCATCAAAGTATAGGGTCCATCGGGATCCTTATTCAGGTCCGTCATACAGTCTGTTACCTTCAATGTTGTCCAATGTCATTATGTCCTCGTCGGGAAAGTCGAATTTCATGGATTGGTAATCTTCGACAGCTTGATGAGCTAGATGGTCAGCTAGTACACTCCCATTTATAGCTTTTTGGGTTGTGTACTGGATATCATACTCAGTCAGGATCATTTGCCATCTAGCGATTCTTCCAGATAAAGAAGGCTTTTCGAAGATATACTTGATCGGATCCATTTTAGAAATCAGCAGAGTGGTACGTGTCAACATATACTGCCTTAGTCGGCGAGCAGCCCATACCAAAGTGCATCAAGTTTTCTCGAGCAGTGAATAGCGAGTCTCACAGTCGGTAAACTTTTTGCTAAGGTAATAAATGGCATGCTCTTTTCGACCAGACTCGTCATGTTGGCCCAGTACGCACCCCATTGAATTATCCAAAACATTCAGATACATGATTAACGACCTTCCTTTGACGGGTGGCATTAAGATATGAGGTTCTAGCAAATACTCCTTGATTTTATCAAAAGCAGCTTGACAGTCATCATTCTATTCAACCACATGATCTTTCTTCAACAGCTTGAAGATTGGTTCACAGGTAGATGTTAGGTGAGAGATGAACCTTGCAATGTAGTTTAGGCGTCCTAAGAAACCTCTGACCTCCTTTTCAGTGCGGGGGGCAGGCATTTCTCGTATAGCTTCGACTTTAGCAGGATCAACCTCAATGCCTTTGTTGCTGACGATGAATCCCAAGAGTTTACCAGACCTGACTCTGAAAGCGCACTTGCTAGGGTTCAGTCTGAGCTTATACTCCTTCAATCTGACAAACAGCTTTTGCAGATGGTCGAGGTGTTCTTCTTCTGTTTGTGAATGGGCTATCATTTCGTCTACGTAGACTTCGATCTCATGATGTATCATGTCATGAAACAAAGCTACCATGGCTCGCTGATAGGTTTCCCTGGCGTTCTTCAGTCCGAATGGCATCACTTTATAGCAGAAGGTACCCCACTGTGTAACAAAAGTAGTCTTCTCCATGTCTTCGGGGGCCATTTTGATCTGGTTGTACCCTAAAAATCCATCCATGAAAGAAAATACCTTATGTTGAGTTGTGTTGTCGACCAAAATGTCAATGTGCGGTAGTGGAAAGCCATCTTTAGGGCTAGCCCTGTTTAAATCTCGGTAATCCACACACATTCTCACTTTGTCGTCCTTCTTAGGCACAAGCACAATGTTAGCAACCCATTGTGGATAGGAAGTAACAGCAAGAAACCCGACATTGAACTGCTTCATCACTTCAGATTTGATCTTTTCAGACATATCGGGCCTCATTCGGCGGACTTTCTGTTTTATCGATGGACAATCTTCTCTTGTAGGGAGACGGTGAACCACAATATTAGTGTCGAGTCCCGCCATGTCTTCATAGGACTAGGCAAAGATTTCAACATATTCATTCAACAACTGAACTAAGCGCTCTTTGACATTTAGCTTCAAGTTGGCACCCATTTTAACCTCTCTTCTGTCTTCGGCAGTACCCAAGTTGATAGTCTCTAACAGCTCTTTATGGGGAAGAATAGCCCTCTCTTCCTGTTGTAGAAGTCTAGCCAACTCTCCAGGCACTTCACAGTCTTTATCACCTTCATATTCAGCATGATTGACCAGATCTTCAGAGTCACTGAAGGCCATAGAAGAATTGTTACCCATGGAATCCGGAGTGGATGGGTACCTGCATTTTGTGAGTGTGGGTGTGTGTAAGGGATAGCCACCTTTAAACAAAATAAAATGTAAAAAGAAGGAAAATAAACACAAAAGTTTATAGATGAAAACGTCCATGATTCATTAAAAATGGCATATGAAAATGAATAAATCAAGCCCTTACAAATGGACCTATATGCCCCGGGTAAGGCACAAGGCAAAAAGAGTGTACGAATTGTTTAATAATCATTACAGACCAACAGAAAATGTTCAAAAGATAAATTATTGATTGATGAAAGTAATGGGAACGAAGTCCTTCTCCTCCCAGATGTTTAGTCCCCCTTCAATGGTTGGAAAGATCCAGTCTTCAAAATTACTCTCGTCTTCAACATCTTCCAAAGCATGAACTCCGTGATGAGTGATCTTTAATGGTGGTCCTCCAGTCCGGGAATGATGCATAGCCTTCTGACTAGCAGCAGTGAAACCCAAACCGAACTTATCTATCTTGAAAGGAAAATCTGGTAGCTGACCCCACACTGTACTTCCTCCTTCCTCGATCACAGTCTTTGCATCTTTAAGGGATGACATCTGGGACACAGGCTTAGCAACTGCAGGCACAGAAGCTATTGTCTTGGCCGTCGCAACTTCAGGAGAAACCTCTTCAAAGTGTTGGAAAGGTGTTTCTATGAATTCACCATCTAACTCCACATAGCGGAAAGAGTTAAGGTGGCTTATCATATACTCCTCCTCACCATGAACTGTTATGATCTTACCCTGGACTGGGTACTTGAGCATCTGGTGTAGGGAAGAAGTGACTGCCCCAACGTTGTGGATCCATGGCCTTCCCAATAAACATGAATATGAAGGATGAATGTCCATCACATAAAATGTAGAGTTGAAAATTTCCGTTCCCACCTTAATTGGGATGTCCACTTCTCCGTGAACCATCCGCTTAGAACCGTCGAAGGCTCTAACAATGATATTACTGGGCTTCAAGGTCAAACCCTCACAGTCCAATTTTTCCAATGCTTTCTTTGGTAGGACATTCAAAGACGACCCGACATTAACCAGAACGTGAGCAAGTGTGGTCCCTCTGCACTCTACCGAAACATGCAGCGCATCGTTATGCTTTCTTCCCTTAGATGTTAGATCGGCATCAGAGAAACCAAGACCATTGTTGGAGGTTAGGCTGGTTACACACTCTTGAAACTGATCCGCAGAAGTTTCTTGAGGTACGTGTGCCGTCTTCAGGAATTTGATCAAGGCTTTGGCATGAGCCTCGGAATAGAGCAATAGGGCCAGCATGGAGATTTTTGAAGGGGTTTGCCCCAGTTGTTCTACGACATCATAGTCGCTCTTCTTGATTATCTTTAAAATTTCCTCCATTTCCTTTTGGGTGGTCTCGGGGATAACCAAAGGCTGGGCCCTCGTCCTGACGAGCGCTTCTTGGATCCCCTTACCTTTATCAGTCGTAACAGCAGAGGGTACAACTTCGAGAGTAACAATTTCTTCAATCACTGGACTTCGCATAGATATCTTGATTGGCACATGAGCACTTGAGGGTCCGAAGACTTCCCTTGGAGGAGCAATCTCCGGAGAGAAGATTCTTCCACTACGAGTTATCTTACTTGTCCCCGCAATATTTCCTATGTCAGGAGTTTCTTCATCGGAACCTTTTTCGACTGATTCGATCTGCTTAACACCGTGGTAGAAGATCTCTCCTCCATAATTCCACGGTATTGTCTTGTTGGACTTATATGGGATAGGCCCCGGCATGGTAATCGTCAGTGGTACAAACTTTGAATCGGGTGTAATCTTAACAGGTCTTTTACAGACCTTGGGAAGATTGTCGAAAATGGTGATTATAGCAATATCATTGATTGGGGTAACAGGAGTAACAGGAGTCACAGGAGTAACAGGAGTTTTCTGAAAGAGGATCTCTTGATTATCCATCAGGCGTTGGATGCCTGACTTCAATAGCGGACAGTCGGATTGCAAGGTCGAACAAAGGTAACAATCTTTTTCACAACCTGGGAAGATCCCGACTTTCAACAGATTCATCTTGATCATTGGCAATAAAGTCATTAATTTATCAACAACAGCAACATACAAATCCTCTTCAATAGCATGTACATTATGACCGTGCTTGGGCATTGGGGCAGAAATCACATTCGGCTTTTCGGGCGCATCAAATTCTACCTCCTTGGCATCTATTAAATCTTGGATCTTATTTTTGAGGGCCCAACAATTATTGGTGCCGTGCCCTATGTTATCTGAATGCTAAGCATGTTTTGCATTGGGGTGATAATGTGGAGAAGTGGTATTTGTATTCTTCGATGCCTCTCTCAAATTAGCAAGGTTTAATTTCAGGAGATGGGGAAGGATTTGAGCGGGTGTCATGTTTATCGGGGTATATTGTCGTTGTGGCCTTTCTACCCTTTGCTGATAGGTTCTGGGTTGATCATTCCTCGGTTGACTATTTCTAGGCTGATCTGATGCGGACTTCTGAATTAATACGGCCCCCACTGTTTGTCGGTGTTCCTCTCTTTCTCGATTTCTCTGGGTGTAAACAACAGAACTTTCCTTCTTGGCTGGGAAGGTCTTCTTGATAGCAGTTGAAGCAGATGCATCCTTCTGGATTTTACCACTCTTAATACCAGCTTCGACCCTTTCCCCTGTCAGAATTAATTCAGTGAACCCTGCAGATGAGCTCTGTTGTACCCCAAAATTTGCCCTCGCATTTTTCTCAAGAAAATCTCAGCTTCAGACATTTCCTGACTTTTCAAACTGGCTCAAGAATCGGACGAACGGACTTTTCTTGACAGTCAAGCAAAATTAGGGTTTTTACTGATTTTCAGAGCTCTGGATTGTTTCATACAGTTGGCTTAGAGTTTGGATGATTTTTGGCTCAGTTTTGATCAGGCGAGCGTTATTTGGCATTTAATCAGGAGTTAGGGTTTTACGGGCATATTCTCAGAAAGGTTGAAATTCCACAGTACTTTGCGGTTTATTTCGAGATTCGGGTTGAATTTGCATTGTTCATAATTTAATCAGTAAGAGGAGGCAATTGGTTTGAATTCACCAGTCAAAAGATATGTGCAGTTTTGGATTCACAGTGTTTATGCGTTTGATCAGTCTATTTGGATTGACTGCTGCTTTGCTTTGGATTTTGGAAGAGACAGGTTTAATTAATCAATATTGTTATTATTTAAGTTATTTACTATTCTAAAATTGAATGATTGAAATTTATTTTTCAATTGTTTTAATTCTAAGAATTTTAAATAAATAAATAAACAATAAAGAAAATTAGAATTAATTGGATAATTTGGATTTTATTGATATTTGAATTATTTGTACAAATTGTTGTTTATAATTTAAATTACAGACAATAATTTACATTAATTTAAATATTACATAAAATAAAAAGCTATCCTATTTTCTAATATTCTTCATTCTTCACTCCGCTCCGGTGCTCCATGTTTTATCTGCAAAAAGAGAAGAAAAAGTCAGAAAGCAGTTTAATTAAAGAGACAGTTAATTTGCTCATCATTAGGGGCCACTGACTGGGATCAGTTGACCCTCTCTGCAAATCACGGGATTTCTCCCGGTTCACAAAGAGGGAAGAATTCTATTTTTTTATTCATGAATGTCAAATGCATAATTTCTAAAAATTCAAACTGCAAACTCCCAATTCAAACTAAACTGAAAAAAATCCAATTTCAACTTTCTATCCAAAGCAAAAGGGAAGTTACTGTCAAAATGCCAAAGATATCAAAGAAATCAAAGTAGTACAAGTTGCTATCAAAACTGTCAAAGCTGTCAAAAAGGGATTTTTGCCAAGATATCAAGGAAAAGTCAACCACCAAAGCTGTCAAAAGAGATAAAAATGCAGAGGAAAATGTGTTATGCAAGTAACTTGGATCCTTTTTCATCATTTCCCATAGGCCCCTTCAGAAAAGTACAGGGAAAACATAGTTTAATATTAAAAATTGTACTAAGAGAAATCAAAAGAAGAGAGATAAAGGCAGCAAGGCAGGTTTTAGGCTAGGGGCAGTATAACAAGACAACAAAGATATAACACAAAAGAGGAAACTCAGTTCAGCAGGTAAGGATAGAGAAGAGAGAAATATACACCCTGCCTTCACCTCAAAAGCCTACAACCCTGTTGAAAAACACAATCTCAAACCTTGTTAAAAAAAACAACATAACACATCTCAAAATGATAACCATAATCACAAAAACCATAACCTGAAAATGCTTTAACCTGCCTACTGTCAAGAAAAGAGACAGAACTAAAAAACTCATCCAAGCTGATCAACCAAGTCCAACAATATAACCTGCTGCCTGCATCATCTAAAACTATATACCAGAATGACCAACACCCTGTCTTAACCTCAAAACCTGCTAATGCCAAGCCTACTACAAACACATAAACAAAAACTACCAGCACCCTGTTCAAAAGCTACCCAAAACCACAGCATAGCTTGCAAAATAAACATGGCCTAGCTTTCCAAATCCAAATCCCTCAACCTACTGTCAAGCAGTCAAAACCAACACTAAGCCTCAGAGCTTTTCTTTCCTCATCATAGGCAATACATAGCATCCAAACAAATATACAACATTCCAGAAGAAGAGGCATTTCAGAAAGCATCACAGTTCAAGATAACACACAACATCCAATTCAACAAAAGGTATCAAAGGCAACCTAGGCCCTCAGACCTCTGAGATCGTCACTGAGCATCTCAAAGCAAGCCAAATTTCCCAACCCACCTTAGGCCTCAGAAGGGGGGGGGGGGGGCTTCATCATAGGCAAATCAGAAAGACGTATCCAACGACATACTCAGGCAACAATACATAAGCATCAGTGACATAGAAGAAGAAGAAAGAAGGGAAAGGGTTCTCAGTATACATCATCATAAAACCCTCATACAGCAAGAGGTAAGAACGAAAATACCAGGAAAGCATCCAGCTTCGTCACCGAATCGCCGTTCCGGCCTCCTAAAGCGTCACTCCGCCTCTCCTCCATCTCCCAAAATGAAGGTAGCCAATCTCTTCCCACTTCTCTTCTCCTTCATCTCATAATGAAAAGAAATAGTTAAGACTCAAATCAAAAAATGCGTATCATTCACGAAAGAACATAAAGTGTGGAAATCAAACCTTAAATCAAGGACGTTGGGCTCATGTCAATGGAGGGAAGAAAGGCTTCAGGAGCGACGCTGGTGGCCGGAGTGAGTTGCTCAGAAAGCTTGCAAGGAGGAAGAGAACGTTGAACGAATACGCGCCGCCGCTAACCCTAAAACTTTCATGACCAAACTGAACACTCCTCACTAACCCTAAATTCGTTCAAGTCCAAACTTGGGCCTGACCCGTCCTCACTTCCCCAAAGCCCATTAAACACTAACCCTTTTTTATTTCATCAACAATATTTACTTCTTTTTTCTTTATTAAACACTAACCCTCTTTTTATTTTATAAACAATATTTACTTTTTTTTGTAAAATACTAACTTAGTTAAAATACATTTTTACCTCATATATTAAAATTGAAAATAATTATTTCCTTTTATTTATTTACTCTTTCATATAAAATATATTTATACATACATTTTAAAAACATTAATTTTATAATATTATGCATTTTTTATCATATAGTTAAAATATCCTTTTTAAGTATATATTTGTACATAATAATTCAAATACATTTCTTTAATATTAAAATTCACAAACATTTAATTAAAATACTTTCTTTTTATACATAATACATCTAATTAAAAACTTGAACATTTAATTAAAAAACATTTTCTTCTTTTGTACATAATTAACATATGAATCAAAAATACAAGATTAAAACATGTATCTAGGTAAAACCCTAATACGCTTCAATTCCACAAATTCGCACTTGTACATAATCACACATACTCATATACATCTCACACTTACACATTCACATTGCCCTATACACATTTTTTTCTTATATTTGTATATTCGATATTTACATTTTTGATCGCACATTCGATTTGGTTGTAACTTATTGGATACTATAAGTCTCATCCCTTTGTACATTTATACCCCCACTCCCAGACACTATTTTGTAATAGCGTAGATTTTACATTCCGCAATTTACAGTTTTCAATTATACCATGGTTAGACCTAGGGTTTGTATGTACATAAAATCAAACGCTAGATAACCTAATACAAGACAAACGCATGTAATCAATACACAATCACACTCGCACCCCCTAGGGTAATCCTACATGTTGCCTTCTGAAATGGGCCATGCTTGCACGTCGAGTATCTTTGGCAAAACAAAATCAAATGATCATAAGTCCCTCGATGACGCTTTCGAAAGTTGCCTAAACGGAATGATCATAGTCCCTTCAAAGCAAATTGCCAAAGACACTTGGCATCATTGCATTCATGGTCCATACGATGACCCGCGCCCGTCCCGAATAAACTTCCTAAAGACAAGATTGTCCACCAAATGCAATGGTGGAACAAATTTGTCAAAAGGGCTTAAAACATGACAAAAATCTTTGAGAAAGCTTTAGGGTAGATAAACTCTTAAGTACTTGTCAATTTGCAAAGAAAACACTTGCCTAATTTCAAAACCCACTTCACAAACACTTTCAAAATCAACTTTTTAAACCCTTGAAACATCTTTTTTTTAAAAGATAAAACACCTTTTGTAAAACATTCGAGTAAAGAATTGTTACAAGGTTAGCCTAGCACAAGGCATCTTTTCAAAACATTTTCAAGACCACACACAAAGCACCATTTCAAACAATTGAAAACCAAGGCAAGATTGATCTAAGCAAGTACCTAAGAGCCCATGGATAACCATGGATAGAAGGGGTGCTAATACCTTCCCCTTCTATAATCTACCCCCCGGACCCACGAAATATCTCAAAAGGTTTTTGCTGTGCTTTTTTAACCTTTCCTTTAGGATAAAATAAAAAGTCGGTGGCGACTCTTGCTCAACCGCACAAGTGCGAATACGAACGCAAAACACTAGTCAGTTCTCCCACCGTATCACAGAACTGGCGACTCTGCTGGGGAGAATTTTTTAAGTGGGGTTACCTTAGGGTTTAGATCACCTTTACTTTCAATTGATTGCTTTGTTTGCTTTACATTTGTGGGCTTTGTATCGGAGTTTTATAGATCCTAACCCGGATCTGGGGAAACCTTTTTAGGTAGCAACAAGGCTATGAGGGAACTGTGCGGGGTATACCGACATGGTTGAAGCAGTCTGCTACGTTGATGTGGCACTTTGGTGTGTACCGGTAACCCTTGAGTTCAGTCAAGGAGAGTACGGGGCCGCCGCGTGGTGTCATGAAGCATCATCTGACCTTAGAACCTTAATTGACCATCTTAGCCTTTTTAGGGTAGTGAGATAACTGACTTTGGTGCAGTCCGAGGTTGGTTGATACTCGATACTACACTCAATTGAGGGTTGCTTTCCTGGAATATTTCGGTCGCCAGTTCAGTGGCTAAATCGAAACGATGAACAATGGAAGCAATCCAGTGATATTGGGACCTCTAGAACCCGGTTACTTTTGATAGGACAGGTTTTAACCAACAAACTGAAAGAGGGTAGTACCTGAACCTTATGCAAGCCTAAACCTAAGGCCTTGTGTGCTTTGTGTGAATATTGATTGCCTGTATATACACTTACTTGCTTGTGCATACATGTACATAACATCATAACATCATACCATAGCATTTTAGCATTTTCAATAACCATTTCAAGGATCTCGAGGGTTCTGTTGATGCAGGGTTACGTTGAGCCAGACGTCTATCAAGGGGCAAGAGGTCTCTCCTCTAACCAATCCAGTAAAAGATCAAGTACAACAACTTGAATCAGTGGCTATGACCCACTCGACATGGTGAGCTTAATTCTAGTGGAAAGACATCCACCGATACAAAGCTCTCCAATCAAAGATCAAGTACAACAACTTGAATCAGTGGCTATGACCCACTTGACATGGTGAGCTTGATTCTCGTGGAAGGACGTCCACCGATACAAAGCTCTCCAATCAAATTTCAAGTACAACAACTTGAATCAGTGGCTATGACCCACTTGACATGGTGAGCTTGATTCTCGTGGAAGGACATCCATTGGTGCAGAGATCTCCAATCCAAGAACAGAGTTCAACCTCTAACGTTCTCTTGTGTTTACCCCAAGAGATCCTTGAAAGCATGCATCCACATATCATGCATCGCATTTTGACAATCTTTCCTTTTTCAGGTTTCCTTACTCTCCTGCTGTTTATTTCAGCAAGAGATGGCTCTAGAAAGGTCTGTCAAAGACATCCAAGACCAGACTGCTCAGCTACAGGAGATGTTCCTGAACTTGTCTCTGGGGAAAGAAGAGATGAAAGCTCTCCTCACCAAAGGCCTGGGGAATTCCAACAATGCCAGGAGTGATCAGATTGCGGAGCTGCAGTTTGATCTGACAACACTGAGGACTCAAATGATGGGACAATTGGTGGGCCAGATGGCTCTCATCCAAGACCTATCCCAAAGACAAGAGGAACCCAGAGTTCTTGTCCGCCAACTACTTCCAAACAACCAACTGGGGCAAACATCTGAGGTCGAAGAGCCAGTAACCGCTCAACCTCCATCAACTCAAGAAGACAAGGGGAAAGCTCCTTTGCTAGCTTCAGGGTCACAATCCCCTCAACAACCTCGCCAGCGTCAAAGGGGCAATCGGCGTAAACAAGAAAAGTCGGGAAGACAGTTTACGAAGACTGAAATACCATCATTCTTCATACTGAAGCGCTTGTTGGAGGTCAATTTGCTTACTGTAAAGGACCCTCCTCAGAAGCTCAACATCTCCTCTCCTCACTTTAATCCCGACGCATTCTGTGTTTACCACTCCTACAGCCCAGGACACAGTACCAACGACTGTTGGGCCTTGAAGAACAAGATTCAAGATCTGATCGACATTGGGATGCTGGAATTCATGCCAGACGGCGAGATGAAAATCTTCCGTTAAAGGGTTCTCCGCTCGAAGTGACGAAGCTCAAGCTGAAAGACTTTTGCTTCTTTTTGAATTTTCAAAGTTGTAATTTCTTTTGCTATCAAACAATTATCTGTTGATGTTAAACTCTGTTTTCATTAATGCATTGCATATGTTTGTCTTGAATTCATCCATTCGTTTCACTACTCTTATGCTTTTCTTTATGATATTTGACTCTTGATAAAAAGCTGTGAGCCTTTAGAGGGAGGATGACGAAACAATACCGTGATCTTATACAGTATGCTTTTGAACAGACCTTGCTGATGATGTACAGGCATTTCTTTCAATTCCCAAACACTGGAGTTATAAGGAAGTTAATCCCTAGTCAACCCCTTCGAGCCAAAGAAGTAGGAGTTTCCTGTTCTAAACGATCAAAACCTTTGATATAAACCTGGGGCAGGGTAGTATCTCAGTTAATTCAAAAGAAAATGCGCATTGAAGTCGCAAACTCTCAGTTTGTAATACAACGAACGACGTCAAAAAAAAAGAAAGCGTTCCTTCAGAATCAAAAGACAAGGGTGGTTCCCTATCACATAGACAGTCAATCTCTCAAAAGAGAAAAGCCCACCAAGCCAAAACCTATAAAGGAGGCTTAAGAAAGCTGGGGCATCTCGCTGACAGTAATCCCGAAAACAGTAACAGTCAGGCAAAAGTTAGGGATAACAAATCAAAATCAAAATAGTGAGGTCATTACAAAATCCTCAACAACATGAAAAATGTTGGAAAAGAAAAAAGAGATGATGACTGTCTCCCAAAAATTCAAACTGGTGAGCCATCGCCCAAAAGTCGTTCCGAACTCAAAACAGAGTGCGACGCACAGTTAACTGAGCTTAGGTTGAAGAACATCACGAAGAGCGGGTGGGTACAAATATGCTTTGAGCCTTTATCCTTTGTTTCTTAAACCGTGAACCAGGCCACGTTACAACCCTCCAAAAGTCCTAATTGAAGCATGGGTTAGTTCGAAAGCATACTGTTACAAAAGGTATCCTGACTCCTGTAGGGCTTTGCTCTAAATCTTGTGTTAACTTGTCTTATGAAAAGTTTTCTGCTGAAAACGCATTTTTCAAAACTTCGAGACAAACATAAACTTTGCAATATTCGAATATCACTGTCTGCATTTGACCCTATTTGTTTGACAGCGAAGAAATTCATACAGCGAATGTTCGGAGGAACGAAAACTCTCTCAGTAAGTCAAAATCACTTCAAGAGGATGACACTTCCATCAAATCTCCTATCAGCAAGGGGCATGACATGTCACCATTCAATTAACCTGGGGCAGTCCAGTCAAGGTCCAACAGATCTTTCAAAGTTAACCTGGGGCAGTCCAGTCAAGATTTCAAGAAATCTCTCAATATGCAGGGTAATCTGATTCAAGATTCCTTCATCACCACTTGGGGCATTCGAATGTCAAAAGCGTCCAACAAATCAACTATTGCATTTCCAGACTCGATTCCTGTATCCAGCCAGGGCATGTCTGAAGAATTCTAGATCAACACCTGCAACAACCCAGGAAACATCTGTGAACGACCGATTGTAGACCAACACCTGTAATCAGCCAGGAATTTATCTACATCACCACTTGGGGCCTTCGAATGTCAAAAGTGTTCAAAACCCGATGCAATTTTTACACAAGCTCATCTTCAGGAAGCCCTACACCGGTTCCTCTTCAAGACTTCTGAAAACAGTTCATAGATTCTTCCCAAGTAACGGATGTTAATCTATCAGCTTGTTCAGATGCAACCTTTGAAATTAGTTTACAGACGCTTCCCAACAACGGATGCGGCTCTATTGCTGATTCAACTCCAAGATTTCTGAAAACAGTTCACGGGTTCTCCAAGTAAACGGATGTTAACCTATCACTTGTTCAGATTCTTCTCAAGACTTCTGAAAACAGTTCATGGATTCTTCCCAAGTAACGGATGTTAATCTATCAGCTTGTTCAGATGCAACCTTTGAAATTAGTTTACAGACGCTTCCCAACAACGGATGCGGCTCTATTGCTGATTCAACTCCAAGATTTCTGAAAACAGTTCACGGGTTCTCCAAGTAAACGGATGTTAACCTATCACTTGTTCAGATTCTTCTCAAGACTTCTGAAAACAGTTCATGGATTCTTCCCAAGTAACGGATGTTAATCTATCAGCTTGTTCAGATGCAACCTTTGAAAACAGTTTACGGACGCTTCCCAACAACGGATGCGGCTCTATTGCTGATTCAACTCCAAGACTTCTGAAAACAGTTCATGGATTCTTCCCAAGTAACGGATGTTAATCTATCAGCTTGTTCAGATGCAACCTTTGAAAACAGTTTACGGACGCTTCCCAACAACGGATGCGGCTCTATTGCTGATTCAACTCCAAGACTTCTGAAAACAGTTCATGGATTCTTCCCAAGTAACGGATGTTAATCTATCAGCTTGTTCAGATGCAACCTTTGAAAACAGTTTACGGACGCTTCCCAACAACGGATGCGGCTCTATTGCTGATTCAACTTCAAGATTTCTGAAAACAGTTCACGGGTTCTCCAAGTAAACGGAGGTTAACCTATCGCTTGTTCAGATTCTCCTCAAGCTAACCACCACGGAAGATCGCGCTCGCCAAAATTCTTCCTATCCCCAGCGGAGTTCATCAAAATTCCCCAACAATAACTTATCTTTGCAAATCCCCAGCCAGAGAATCCTCCGGAGTTCAATCCCCCTCAGAGTTGAAGCTTCAGTATCCCCAGCGGAGCCAGACTTTTAAATCTTCTCCCCACAGAGTTTTGGGAGGGCAAATCTTGAGTTCCCCAGTGAAGTCTCCAGAGTTATTTCCCATCAAGCTGAAGATCCTCAATCTGGCCTCCCCAGCATGGGCCTACTAGTTTGGAACCCCCCAGTAGAGGTCATCAGGGATTATCTTCCCCAGCGACAGCCAGGGATTTATTTTCCCCGGCAGCAGTCAAGACGCTTTTATCTTCAGCCATCTCGGATTCATGTATCCTTGGCAAGATTAGCTCATCAGCTTACATGCGCATTCATTACAGTCATATCATAAACATCAATGTCACGTACATTGCATCATGCATCATAGCATTGCATACAACTAACCCTTTGCCTTTTCAGGTAAGATCAGTCGACAGATCATCTCCCAAGATTCATCCAGAAATAGTTCAGATGTGACCCAGACGCGGCGATATCCTGATACTTATTCCAGATCCATTCAGACGCATCATCAAGAAACCCTACACCGGTTCCTCTTCAACTTCTCAACTTCTGAAGCAGTTTACAGATTCTTCCCAACAACGGATGTCGATCTACCAACTGATTCAGACTCTTCTCAACTTTTGAAGATAGTTTACGGATTCTTCCCAATAACGGATGTCAATCTACCAACTGATTCGGACTCTTCTCAATTTCTGAAAATAGTTTACGGACACGTCCCAACAACGGATGCTGCTCTATTGCTTATTCAATCTCGGATAGTTCACAGATTCTCCCGACATGGACGTCAATCTGTTGCTTGGTCAGACCCTAATTCAGAGATGTCCCAAAACATGGAGGCCCTTCTGATACTTGTCCACTCACCATTGACATACATTTCAACATGTCCAGATGGCATCTATAAGCCCATCCTCCTACCAGCAGTCGCCAAATGGCATTTGTAAGCCCATTCTCAGATGGCATCTCTAAGCCCATCCCCCGACAAATTCTCTCGCACCAGATGGCATCTTTAAGCCCATCACCAAATGGCATCTTTAAGCCCATTCACCTCCACCATCAGATTGCCGAGTGCAAATTTTCTGGGCACTTTAGTGTCCAATCTTCTTCTACCTTCAAGTCGCGAAAGGCAAACTTGCCAATCTAACTCTTCAGGTCCAAGAAGATTGAACAGGGGCAACTGTTGTACCCCAAAATTTGCCCTCGCATTTTTCTCAAGAAAATCTCAGCTTCAGACATTTCCTGACTTTTCAAACTGGCTCAAGAATCGGACGAACGGACTTTTCTTGACAGTCAAGCAAAATTAGGGTTTTTACTGATTTTCAGAGCTCTGGATTGTTTCATACAGTTGGCTTAGAGTTTGGATGATTTTTGGCTCAGTTTTGATCAGGCGAGCGTTATTTGGCTTTTAATCAGGAGTTAGGGTTTTACGGGCATATTCTCAGAAAGGTTGAAATTCCACAGTACTTTGCGGTTTATTTCGAGATTCGGGTTGAATTTGCATTGTTCATAATTTAATCAGTAAGAGGAGGCAATTGGTTTGAATTCACCAGTCAAAAGATATGTGCAGTTTTGGATTCACAGTGTTTATGCGTTTGATCAGTCTATTTGGATTGACTGCTGCTTTGCTTTGGATTTTGGAAGAGACAGGTTTAATTAATCAATATTGTTATTATTTAAGTTATTTACTATTCTAAAATTGAATGATTGAAATTTATTTTTCAATTGTTTTAATTCTAAGAATTTTAAATAAATAAATAAACAATAAAGAAAATTAGAATTAATTGGATAATTTGGATTTTATTGATATTTGAATTATTTGTACAAATTGTTGTTTATAATTTAAATTACAGACAATAATTTACATTAATTTAAATATTACATAAAATAAAAAGCTATCCTATTTTCTAATATTCTTCATTCTTCACTCCGCTCCGGTGCTCCATGTTTTATCTGCAAAAAGAGAAGAAAAAGTCAGAAAGCAGTTTAATTAAAGAGACAGTTAATTTGCTCATCATTAGGGGCCACTGACTGGGATCAGTTGACCCTCTCTGCAAATCACGGGATTTCTCCCGGTTCACAAAGAGGGAAGAATTCTATTTTTTTATTCATGAATGTCAAATGCATAATTTCTAAAAATTCAAACTGCAAACTCCCAATTCAAACTAAACTGAAAAAATCCAATTTCAACTTTCTATCCAAAGCAAAAGGGAAGTTACTGTCAAAATGCCAAAGATATCAAAGAAATCAAAGTAGTACAAGTTGCTATCAAAACTGTCAAAGCTGTCAAAAAGGGATTTTTGCCAAGATATCAAGGAAAAGTCAACCACCAAAGCTGTCAAAAGAGATAAAAATGCAGAGGAAAATGTGTTATGCAAGCAACTTGGATCCTTTTTCATCATTTCCCATAGGCCCCTTCAGAAAAGTACAGGGAAAACATAGTTTAATATTAAAAACTGTACTAAGAGAAATCAAAAGAAGAGAGATAAAGGCAGCAAGGCAGGTTTTAGGCTAGGGGCAGTATAACAAGACAACAAAGATATAACACAAAAGAGGAAACTCAGTTCAGCAGGTAAGGATAGAGAAGAGAGAAATATACACCCTGCCTTCACCTCAAAAGCCTACAACCCTGTTAAAAAACACAATCTCAAACCTTGTTAAAAAAAACAACATAACACATCTCAAAATGATAACAAGAATCACAAAAACCATAACCTGAAAATGCTTTAACCTGCCTACTGTCAAGAAAAGAGACAGAACCAAAAAACTCATCCAAGCTGATCAACCAAGTCCAACAATATAACCTGCTGCCTGCATCATCTAAAACTATATACCAGAATGACCAACACCCTGTCTTAACCTCAAAACCTGCTAATGCCAAGCCTACTACAAACACATAAACAAAAACTACCAGCACCCTGTTCAAAAGCTACCCAAAACCACAGCATAGCTTGCAAAATAAACATGGCCTAGCTTTCCAAATCCAAATCCCTCAACCTACTGTCAAGCAGTCAAAACCAACACTAAGCCTCAGAGCTTTTCTTTCCTCATCATAGGCAATACATAGCATCCAAACAAATATACAACATTCCAGAAGAAGAGGCATTTCAGAAAGCATCACAGTTCAAGATAACACACAACATCCAATTCAACAAAAGGTATCAAAGGCAACCTAGGCCCTCAGACCTCTGAGATCGTCACTGAGCATCTCAAAGCAAGCCAAATTTCCCAACCCACCTTAGGCCTCAGAAGGGGGGGGGGGGCTTCATCATAGGCAAATCAGAAAGACGTATCCAACGACATACTCAGGCAACAATACATAAGCATCAGTGACATAGAAGAAGAAGAAAGAAGGGAAAGGGTTCTCAGTATACATCATCATAAAACCCTCATACAGCAAGAGGTAAGAACGAAAATACCAGGAAAGCATCCAGCTTCGTCACCGAATCGCCGTTCCGGCCTCCTAAAGCGTCACTCCGCCTCTCCTCCATCTCCCAAAATGAAGGTAGCCAATCTCTTCCCACTTCTCTTCTCCTTCATCTCATAATGAAAAGAAATAGTTAAGACTCAAATCAAAAAATGCGTATCATTCACGAAAGAACATAAAGTGTGGAAATCAAACCTTAAATCAAGGACGTTGGGCTCATGTCAATGGAGGGAAGAAAGGCTTCAGGAGCGACGCTGGTGGCCGGAGTGAGTTGCTCAGAAAGCTTGCAAGGAGGAAGAGAACGTTGAACGAATACGCGCCGCCGCTAACCCTAAAACTTTCATGACCAAACTGAACACTCCTCACTAACCCTAAATTCGTTCAAGTCCAAACTTGGGCCTGACCCGTCCTCACTTCCCCAAAGCCCATTAAACACTAACCCTTTTTTATTTCATCAACAATATTTACTTCTTTTTTCTTTATTAAACACTAACCCTCTTTTTATTTTATAAACAATATTTACTTTTTTTTGTAAAATACTAACTTAGTTAAAATACATTTTTACCTCATATATTAAAATTGAAAATAATTATTTCCTTTTATTTATTTACTCTTTCATATAAAATATATTTATACATACATTTTAAAAACATTAATTTTATAATATTATGCATTTTTTTATCATATAGTTAAAATATCCTTTTTAAGTATATATTTGTACATAATAATTCAAATACATTTCTTTAATATTAAAATTCACAAACATTTAATTAAAATACTTTCTTTTTATACATAATACATCTAATTAAAAACTTGAACATTTAATTAAAAAACATTTTCTTCTTTTGTACATAATTAACATATGAATCAAAAATACAAGATTAAAACATGTATCTAGGTAAAACCCTAATACGCTTCAATTCCACAAATTCGCACTTGTACATAATCACACATACTCATATACATCTCACACTTACACATTCACATTGCCCTATACACATTTTTTTCTTATATTTGTATATTCGATATTTACATTTTTGATCGCACATTCGATTTGGTTGTAACTTATTGGATACTATAAGTCTCATCCCTTTGTACATTTATACCCCCACTCCCAGACACTATTTTGTAATAGCGTAGATTTTACATTCCGCAATTTACAGTTTTCAATTATACCATGGTTAGACCTAGGGTTTGTATGTACATAAAATCAAACGCTAGATAACCTAATACAAGACAAACGCATGTAATCAATACACAATCACACTCGCACCCCCTAGGGTAATCCTACATGTTGCCTTCTGAAATGGGCCATGCTTGCACGTCGAGTATCTTTGGCAAAACAAAATCAAATGATCATAAGTCCCTCGATGACGCTTTCGAAAGTTGCCTAAACGGAATGATCATAGTCCCTTCAAAGCAAATTGCCAAAGACACTTGGCATCATTGCATTCATGGTCCATACGATGACCCGCGCCCGTCCCGAATAAACTTCCTAAAGACAAGATTGTCCACCAAATGCAATGGTGGAACAAATTTGTCAAAAGGGCTTAAAACATGACAAAAATCTTTGAGAAAGCTTTAGGGTAGATAAACTCTTAAGTACTTGTCAATTTGCAAAGAAAACACTTGCCTAATTTCAAAACCCACTTCACAAACACTTTCAAAATCAACTTTTTAAACCCTTGAAACATCTTTTTTTTAAAAGATAAAACACCTTTTGTAAAACATTCGAGTAAAGAATTGTTACAAGGTTAGCCTAGCACAAGGCATCTTTTCAAAACATTTTCAAGACCACACACAAAGCACCATTTCAAACAATTGAAAACCAAGGCAAGATTGATCTAAGCAAGTACCTAAGAGCCCATGGATAACCATGGATAGAAGGGGTGCTAATACCTTCCCCTTCTATAATCTACCCCCCGGACCCACGAAATATCTCAAAAGGTTTTTGCTGTGCTTTTTTAACCTTTCCTTTAGGATAAAATAAAAAGTCGGTGGCGACTCTTGCTCAACCGCACAAGTGCGAATACGAACGCAAAACACTAGTCAGTTCTCCCACCGTATCACAGAACTGGCGACTCTGCTGGGGAGAATTTTTTAAGTGGGGTTACCTTAGGGTTTAGATCACCTTTACTTTCAATTGATTGCTTTGTTTGCTTTACATTTGTGGGCTTTGTATCGGAGTTTTATAGATCCTAACCCGGATCTGGGGAAACCTTTTTAGGTAGCAACAAGGCTGTGAGGGAACTGTGCGGGGTATACCGACATGGTTGAAGCAGTCTGCTACGTTGATGTGGCACTTTGGTGTGTACCGGTAACCCTTGAGTTCAGTCAAGGAGAGTACGGGGCCGCCGCGTGGTGTCATGAAGCATCAACTGACCTTAGAACCTTAATTAACCATCTTAGCCTTTTTAGGGTAGTGAGATAACTGACTTTGGTGCAGTCCGAGGTTGGTTGATACTCGATACTACACTCAATTGAGGGTTGCTTTCCTGGAATATTTCGGTCGCCAGTTCAGTGGCTAAATCGAAACGATGAACAATGGAAGCAATCCAGTGATATTGGGACCTCTAGAACCCGGTTACTTTTGATAGGACAGGTTTTAACCAACAAACTGAAAGAGGGTAGTACCTGAACCTTATGCAAGCCTAAACCTAAGGCCTTGTGTGCTTTGTGTGAATATTGATTGCCTGTATATACACTTACTTGCTTGTGCATACATGTACATAACATCATAACATCATACCATAGCATTTTAGCATTTTCAATAACCATTTCAAGGATCTCGAGGGTTCTGTTGATGCAGGGTTACGTTGAGCCAGACGTCTATCAAGGGGCAAGAGGTCTCTCCTCTAACCAATCCAGTAAAAGATCAAGTACAACAACTTGAATCAGTGGCTATGACCCACTCGACATGGTGAGCTTAATTCTAGTGGAAAGACATCCACCGATACAAAGCTCTCCAATCAAAGATCAAGTACAACAACTTGAATCAGTGGCTATGACCCACTTGACATGGTGAGCTTGATTCTCGTGGAAGGACGTCCACCGATACAAAGCTCTCCAATCAAATTTCAAGTACAACAACTTGAATCAGTGGCTATGACCCACTTGACATGGTGAGCTTGATTCTCGTGGAAGGACATCCATTGGTGCAGAGATCTCCAATCCAAGAACAGAGTTCAACCTCTAACGTTCTCTTGTGTTTACCCCAAGAGATCCTTGAAAGCATGCATCCACATATCATGCATCGCATTTTGACAATCTTTCCTTTTTCAGGTTTCCTTACTCTCCTGCTGTTTATTTCAGCAAGAGATGGCTCTAGAAAGGTCTGTCAAAGACATCCAAGACCAGACTGCTCAGCTACAGGAGATGTTCCTGAACTTGTCTCTGGGGCAAGAAGAGATGAAAGCTCTCCTCACCAAAGGCCTGGGGAATTCCAACAATGCCAGGAGTGATCAGATTGCGGAGCTGCAGTTTGATCTGACAACACTGAGGACTCAAATGATGGGACAGTTGGTGGGCCAGATGGCTCTCATCCAAGACCTATCCCAAAGACAAGAGGAACCCAGAGTTCTTGTCCGCCAACTACTTCCAAACAACCAACTGGGGCAAACATCTGAGGTCGAAGAGCCAGTAACCGCTCAACCTCCATCAACTCAAGAAGACAAGGGGAAAGCTCCTTTGCTAGCTTCAGGGTCACAATCCCCTCAACAACCTCGCCAGCGTCAAAGGGGCAATCGGCGTAAACAAGAAAAGTCGGGAAGACAGTTTACGGAGACTGAAATACCATCATTCTTCATACTGAAGCGCTTGTTGGAGGTCAATTTGCTTACTGTAAAGGACCCTCCTCAGAAGCCCAACATCTCCTCTCCTCACTTTAATCCCGACGCATTCTGTGTTTACCACTCCTACAGCCCAGGACACAGTACCAACGACTGTTGGGCCTTGAAGAACAAGATTCAAGATCTGATCGACATTGGGGTGCTGGAATTCATGCCAGACGGCGAGATGAAAATCTTCCGTTAAAGGGTTCTCCGCTCGAAGTGACGAAGCTCAAGCTGAAAGACTTTTGCTTCTTTTTGAATTTTCAAAGTTGTAATTTCTTTTGCTATCAAACAATTATCTGTTGATGTTAAACTCTGTTTTCATTAATGCATTGCATATGTTTGTCTTGAATTCATCCATTCGTTTCACTACTCTTATGCTTTTCTTTATGATATTTGACTCTTGATAAAAAGCTGTGAGCCTTTAGAGGGAGGATGACGAAACAATACCGTGATCTTATACAGTATGCTTTTGAACAGACCTTGCTGATGATGTACAGGCATTTCTTTCAATTCCCAAACACTGGAGTTATAAGGAAGTTAATCCCTAGTCAACCCCTTCGAGCCAAAGAAGTAGGAGTTTCCTGTTCTAAACGATCAAAACCTTTGATATAAACCTGGGGCAGGGTAGTATCTCAGTTAATTCAAAAGAAAATGCGCATTGAAGTCGCAAACTCTCAGTTTGTAATACAACGAACGACGTCAAAAAAAAAGAAAGCGTTCCTTCGGAATCAAAAGACAAGGGTGGTTCCCTATCACATAGACAGTCAATCTCTCAAAAGAGAAAAGCCCACCAAGCCAAAACCTATAAAGGAGGCTTAAGAAAGCTGGGGCATCCCGCTGACAGTAATCCCGAAAACGGTAACAGTCAGGCAAAAGTTAGGGATAACAAATCAAAATCAAAATAGTGAGGTCATTACAAAATCCTCAACAACATGAAAAATGTTGGAAAAGAAAAAAGAGATGATGACTGTCTCCCAAAAATTCAAACTGGTGAGCCATCGCCCAAAAGTCGTTCCGAACTCAAAACAGAGTGCGACGCACAGTTAACTGAGCTTAGGTTGAAGAACATCACGAAGAGCGGGTGGGTACAAATATGCTTTGAGCCTTTATCCTTTGTTTCTTAAACCGTGAACCAGGCCACATTACAACCCTCCAAAAGTCCTAATTGAAGCATGGGTTAGTTCGAAAGCATACTGTTACAAAAGGTATCCTGACTCCTGTAGGGCTTTGCTCTAAATCTTGTGTTAACTTGTCTTATGAAAAGTTTTCTGCTGAAAACGCATTTTTCAAAACTTCGAGACAAACATAAACTTTGCAATATTCGAATATCACTGTCTGCATTTGACCCTATTTGTTTGACAGCGAAGAAATTCATACAGCGAATGTTCGGAGGAACGAAAACTCTCTCAGTAAGTCAAAATCACTTCAAGAGGATGACACTTCCATCAAATCTCCTATCAGCAAGGGGCATGACATGTCACCATTCAATTAACCTGGGGCAGTCCAGTCAAGGTCCAACAGATCTTTCAAAGTTAACCTGGGGCAGTCCAGTCAAGATTTCAAGAAATCTCTCAATATGCAGGGTAATCTGATTCAAGATTCCTTCATCACCACTTGGGGCATTCGAATGTCAAAAGCGTCCAACAAATCAACTATTGCATTTCCAGACTCGATTCCTGTATCCAGCCAGGGCATGTCTGAAGAATTCTAGATCAACACCTGCAACAACCCAGAAAACATCTGTGAACGACCGATTGTAGACCAACACCTGTAATCAGCCAGGAATTTATCTACATCACCACTTGGGGCCTTCGAATGTCAAAAGTGTTCAAAACCCGATGCAATTTTTACACAAGCTCATCTTCAGGAAGCCCTACACCGGTTCCTCTTCAAGACTTATGAAAACAGTTCATAGATTCTTCCCAAGTAACGGATGTTAATCTATCAGCTTGTTCAGATGCAACCTTTGAAATTAGTTTACAGACGCTTCCCAACAACGGATGCGGCTCTATTGCTGATTCAACTCCAAGATTTCTGAAAACAGTTCACGGGTTCTCCAAGTAAACGGATGTTAACCTATCACTTGTTCAGATTCTTCTCAAGACTTCTGAAAACAGTTCATGGATTCTTCCCAAGTAACGGATGTTAATCTATCAGCTTGTTCAGATGCAACCTTTGAAATTAGTTTACAGACGCTTCCCAACAACGGATGCGGCTCTATTGCTGATTCAACTCCAAGATTTCTGAAAACAGTTCACGGGTTCTCCAAGTAAACGGATGTTAACCTATCACTTGTTCAGATTCTTCTCAAGACTTCTGAAAACAGTTCATGGATTCTTCCCAAGTAACGGATGTTAATCTATCAGCTTGTTCAGATGCAACCTTTGAAAACAGTTTACGGACGCTTCCCAACAACGGATGTGGCTCTATTGCTGATTGAACTCCAAGACTTCTGAAAACAGTTCATGGATTCTTCCCAAGTAACGGATGTTAATCTATCAGCTTGTTCAGATGCAACCTTTGAAAACAGTTTACGGACGCTTCCCAACAACGGATGCGGCTCTATTGCTGATTCAACTCCAAGACTTCTGAAAACAGTTCATGGATTCTTCCCAAGTAACGGATGTTAATCTATCAGCTTGTTCAGATGCAACCTTTGAAAACAGTTTACGGACGCTTCCCAACAACGGATGCGGCTCTATTGCTGATTCAACTTCAAGATTTCTGAAAACAGTTCACGGGTTCTCCAAGTAAACGGAGGTTAACCTATCGCTTGTTCAAATTCTCCTCAAGCTAACCACCACGGAAGATCGCGCTCGCCAAAATTCTTCCTATCCCCAGCGGAGTTCATCAAAATTCCCCAACAATAACTTATCTTTGCAAATCCCCAGCCAGAGAATCCTCCGGAGTTCAATCCCCCTCAGAGTTGAAGCTTCAGTATCCCCAGCGGAGCCAGACTTTTAAATCTTCTCCCCACAGAGTTTTGGGAGGGCAAATCTTGAGTTCCCCAGTGAAGTCTCCAGAGTTATTTCCCATCAAGCTGAAGATCCTCAATCTGGCCTCCCCAGCATGGGCCTACTAGTTTGGAACCCCCCAGTAGAGGTCATCAGGGATTATCTTCCCCAGCGACAGCCAGGGATTTATTTTCCCCGGCAGCAGTCAAGACGCTTTTATCTTCAGCCATCTCGGATTCATGTATCCTTGGCAAGATTAGCTCATCAGCTTACATGCGCATTCATTACAGTCATATCATAAACATCAATGTCACGTACATTGCATCATGCATCATAGCATTGCATACAACTAACCCTTTGCCTTTTCAGGTAAGATCAGTCGACAGATCATCTCCCAAGATTCATCCAGAAATAGTTCAGATGTGACCCAGACGCGGCGATATCCTGATACTTATTCCAGATCCATTCAGACGCATCATCAAGAAACCCTACACCGGTTCCTCTTCAACTTCTCAACTTCTGAAGCAGTTTACAGATTCTTCCCAACAACGGATGTCGATCTACCAACTGATTCAGACTCTTCTCAACTTTTGAAGATAGTTTACGGATTCTTCCCAATAACGGATGTCAATCTACCAACTGATTCAGACTCTTCTCAATTTCTGAAAATAGTTTACGGACACGTCCCAACAACGGATGCTGCTCTATTGCTTATTCAATCTCGGATAGTTCACAGATTCTCCCGACATGGACGTCAATCTGTTTCTTGGTCAGACCCTAATTCAGAGATGTCCCAAAACATGGAGGCCCTTCTGATACTTGTCCACTCACCATTGACATACATTTCAACATGTCCAGATGGCATCTATAAGCCCATCCTCCTACCAGCAGTCGCCAAATGGCATCTGTAAGCCCATTCTCAGATGGCATCTCTAAGCCCATCCCCCGACAAATTCTCTCGCACCAGATGGCATCTTTAAGCCCATCACCAAATGGCATCTTTAAGCCCATTCACCTCCACCATCAGATTGCCGAGTGCAAATTTTCTGGGCACTTTAGTGTCCAATCTTCTTCTACCTTCAAGTCGCGAAAGGCAAACTTGCCAATCTAACTCTTCAGGTCCAAGAAGATTGAACAGGGGCAACTGTTGTACCCCAAAATTTGCCCTCGCATTTTTCTCAAGAAAATCTCAGCTTCAGACATTTCATGACTTTTCAAACTGGCTCAAGAATCGGACGAACGGACTTTTCTTGACAGTCAAGCAAAATTAGGGTTTTTACTGATTTTCAGAGCTCTGGATTGTTTCATACAGTTGGCTTAGAGTTTGGATGATTTTTGGCTCAGTTTTGATCAGGCGAGCGTTATTTGGCATTTAATCAGGAGTTAGGGTTTTACGGGCATATTCTCAGAAAGGTTGAAATTCCACAGTACTTTGCGGTTTATTTCGAGATTCGGGTTGAATTTGCATTGTTCATAATTTAATCAGTAAGAGGAGGCAATTGGTTTGAATTCACCAGTCAAAAGATATGTGCAGTTTTGGATTCACAGTGTTTATGCGTTTGATCAGTCTATTTGGATTGACTGCTGCTTTGCTTTGGATTTTGGAAGAGACAGGTTTAATTAATCAATATTGTTATTATTTAAGTTATTTACTATTCTAAAATTGAATGATTGAAATTTATTTTTCAATTGTTTTAATTCTAAGAATTTTAAATAAATAAATAAACAATAAAGAAAATTAGAATTAATTGGATAATTTGGATTTTATTGATATTTGAATTATTTGTACAAATTGTTGTTTATAATTTAAATTACAGACAATAATTTACATTAATTTAAATATTACATAAAATAAAAAGCTATCCTATTTTCTAATATTCTTCATTCTTCACTCCGCTCCGGTGCTCCATGTTTTATCTGCAAAAAGAGAAGAAAAAGTCAGAAAGCAGTTTAATTAAAGAGACAGTTAATTTGCTCATCATTAGGGGCCACTGACTGGGATCAGTTGACCCTCTCTGCAAATCATGGGATTTCTCCCGGTTCACAAAGAGGGAAGGATTCTATTTTTTTATTCATGAATGTCAAATGCATAATTTCTAAAAATTCAAACTGCAAACTCCCAATTCAAACTAAACTGAAAAAATCCAATTTCAACTTTCTATCCAAAGCAAAAGGGAAGTTACTGTCAAAATGCCAAAGATATCAAAGAAATCAAAGTAGTACAAGTTGCTATCAAAACTGTCAAAGCTGTCAAAAAGGGATTTTTGCCAAGATATCAAGGAAAAGTCAACCACCAAAGCTGTCAAAAGAGATAAAAATGCAGAGGAAAATGTGTTATGCAAGCAACTTGGATCCTTTTTCATCATTTCCCATAGGCCCCTTCAGAAAAGTACAGGGAAAACATAGTTTAATATTAAAAACTGTACTAAGAGAAATCAAAAGAAGAGAGATAAAGGCAGCAAGGCAGGTTTTAGGCTAGGGGCAGTATAACAAGACAACAAAGATATAACACAAAAGAGGAAACTCAGTTCAGCAGGTAAGGATAGAGAAGAGAGAAATATACACCCTGCCTTCACCTCAAAAGCCTACAACCCTGTTAAAAAACACAATCTCAAACCTTGTTAAAAAAAACAACATAACACATCTCAAAATGATAACCAGAATCACAAAAACCATAACCTGAAAATGCTTTAACCTGCCTACTGTCAAGAAAAGAGACAGAACCAAAAAACTCATCCAAGCTGATCAACCAAGTCCAACAATATAACCTGCTGCCTGCATCATCTAAAACTATATACCAGAATGACCAACACCCTGTCTTAACCTCAAAACCTGCTAATGCCAAGCCTACTACAAACACATAAACAAAAACTACCAGCACCCTGTTCAAAAGCTACCCAAAACCACAGCATAGCTTGCAAAATAAACATGGCCTAGCTTTCCAAATCCAAATCCCTCAACCTACTGTCAAGCAGTCAAAACCAACACTAAGCCTCAGAGCTTTTCTTTCCTCATCATAGGCAATACATAGCATCCAAACAAATATACAGCATTCCAGAAGAAGAGGCATTTCAGAAAGCATCACAGTTCAAGATAACACACAACATCCAATTCAACAAAAGGTATCAAAGGCAACCTAGGCCCTCAGACCTCTGAGATCGTCACTGAGCATCTCAAAGCAAGCCAAATTTCCCAACCCACCTTAGGCCTCAGAAGGGGGGGGGGGGGGCTTCATCATAGGCAAATCAGAAAGACGTATCCAACGACATACTCAGGCAACAATACATAAGCATCAGTGACATAGAAGAAGAAGAAAGAAGGGAAAGGGTTCTCAGTATACATCATCATAAAACCCTCATACAGCAAGAGGTAAGAACGAAAATACCAGGAAAGCATCCAGCTTCGTCACCGAATCGTCGTTCCGGCCTCCTAAAGCGTCACTCCGCCTCTCCTCCATCTCCCAAAATGAAGGTAGCCAATCTCTTCCCACTTCTCTTCTCCTTCATCTCATAATGAAAAGAAATAGTTAAGACTCAAATCAAAAAATGCGTATCATTCACGAAAGAACATAAAGTGTGGAAATCAAACCTTAAATCAAGGACGTTGGGCTCATGTCAATGGAGGGAAGAAAGGCTTCAGGAGCGACGCTGGTGGCCGGAGTGAGTTGCTCAGAAAGCTTGCAAGGAGGAAGAGAACGTTGAACGAATACGCGCCGCCGCTAACCCTAAAACTTTCATGACCAAACTGAACACTCCTCACTAACCCTAAATTCGTTCAAGTCCAAACTTGGGCCTGACCCGTCCTCACTTCCCCAAAGCCCATTAAACACTAACCCTTTTTTATTTCATCAACAATATTTACTTCTTTTTTCTTTATTAAACACTGACCCTCTTTTTATTTTATAAACAATATTTACTTTTTTTTGTAAAATACTAACTTAGTTAAAATACATTTTTACCTCATATATTAAAATTGAAAATAATTATTTCCTTTTATTTATTTACTCTTTCATATAAAATATATTTATACATACATTTTAAAAACATTAATTTTATAATATTATGCATTTTTTATCATATAGTTAAAATATCCTTTTTAAGTATATATTTGTACATAATAATTCAAATACATTTCTTTAATATTAAAATTCACAAACATTTAATTAAAATACTTTCTTTTTATACATAATACATCTAATTAAAAACTTGAACATTTAATTAAAAAACATTTTCTTCTTTTGTACATAATTAACATATGAATCAAAAATACAAGATTAAAACATGTATCTAGGTAAAACCCTAATACGCTTCAATTCCACAAATTCGCACTTGTACATAATCACACATACTCATATACATCTCACACTTACACATTCACATTGCCCTATACACATTTTTTTCTTATATTTGTATATTCGATATTTACATTTTTGATCGCACATTCGATTTGGTTGTAACTTATTGGATACTATAAGTCTCATCCCTTTGTACATTTATACCCCCACTCCCAGACACTATTTTGTAATAGCGTAGATTTTACATTCCGCAATTTACAGTTTTCAATTATACCATGGTTAGACCTAGGGTTTGTATGTACATAAAATCAAACGCTAGATAACCTAATACAAGACAAACGCATGTAATCAATACACAATCACACTCGCACCCCCTAGGGTAATCCTACATGTTGCCTTCTGAAATGGGCCATGCTTGCACGTCGAGTATCTTTGGCAAAACAAAATCAAATGATCATAAGTCCCTCGATGACGCTTTCGAAAGTTGCCTAAACGGAATGATCATAGTCCCTTCAAAGCAAATTGCCAAAGACACTTGGCATCATTGCATTCATGGTCCATACGATGACCCGCGCCCGTCCCGAATAAACTTCCTAAAGACAAGATTGTCCACCAAATGCAATGGTGGAACAAATTTGTCAAAAGGGCTTAAAACATGACAAAAATCTTTGAGAAAGCTTTAGGGTAGATAAACTCTTAAGTACTTGTCAATTTGCAAAGAAAACACTTGCCTAATTTCAAAACCCACTTCACAAACACTTTCAAAATCAACTTTTTAAACCCTTGAAACATCTTTTTTTTAAAAGATAAAACACCTTTTGTAAAACATTCGAGTAAAGAATTGTTACAAGGTTAGCCTAGCACAAGGCATCTTTTCAAAACATTTTCAAGACCACACACAAAGCACCATTTCAAACAATTGAAAACCAAGGCAAGATTGATCTAAGCAAGTACCTAAGAGCCCATGGATAACCATGGATAGAAGGGGTGCTAATACCTTCCCCTTCTATAATCTACCCCCCGGACCCACGAAATATCTCAAAAGGTTTTTGCTGTGCTTTTTTAACCTTTCCTTTAGGATAAAATAAAAAGTCGGTGGCGACTCTTGCTCAACCGCACAAGTGCGAATACGAACGCAAAACACTAGTCAGTTCTCCCACCGTATCACAGAACTGGCGACTCTGCTGGGGAGAATTTTTTAAGTGGGGTTACCTTAGGGTTTAGATCACCTTTACTTTCAATTGATTGCTTTGTTTGCTTTACATTTGTGGGCTTTGTATCGGAGTTTTATAGATCCTAACCCGGATCTGGGGAAACCTTTTTAGGTAGCAACAAGGCTGTGAGGGAACTGTGCGGGGTATACCGACATGGTTGAAGCAGTCTGCTACGTTGATGTGGCACTTTGGTGTGTACCGGTAACCCTTGAGTTCAGTCAAGGAGAGTACGGGGCCGCCGCGTGGTGTCATGAAGCATCAACTGACCTTAGAACCTTAATTGACCATCTTAGCCTTTTTAGGGTAGTGAGATAACTGACTTTGGTGCAGTCCGAGGTTGGTTGATACTCGATACTACACTCAATTAAGGGTTGCTTTCCTGGAATATTTCGGTCGCCAGTTCAGTGGCTAAATCGAAACGATGAACAATGGAAGCAATCCAGTGATATTGGGACCTCTAGAACCCGGTTACTTTTGATAGGACAGGTTTTAACCAACAAACTGAAAGAGGGTAGTACCTGAACCTTATGCAAGCCTAAACCTAAGGCCTTGTGTGCTTTGTGTGAATATTGATTGCCTGTATATACACTTACTTGCTTGTGCATACATGTACATAACATCATAACATCATACCATAGCATTTTAGCATCTAGTCAATACGCTCTTGAACGGACCGTGCTGATGATGTACAGGCATTTCTTTCAATTCCCAAACACTGGAGTTATAAGGAAGTTAATCCCTAGTCAACCCCTTCGAGCCAAAGAAGTAGGAGTTCTCTGTTCTAAACAATCAAAACCTTTGATATAAACCTGGGGCAGGGTAGTCTCTCAGTTAATTCAAAAGAAAACACGCATTGAAGTCGCAAACTCTCAGTTCGTAATACAACGAACGATGTCAAAAAAGAAAGCGTTCCTTCGGAATCAAAAGACCAGGGTGGTTCCCTATCACATAGACAGTCAATCTCTCAAAAGAAAAAAGCCCACTGAGCCAAAACCTATAAAGGAGGCTTAAGAAAGCTGGGGCATCCCGCTGACGATAATCCCGGAAAACGGTAACAGTCAGGCAAAAGTTAGGGATAACAAATCAAAATCAAAATAGTGAGGTCATTACAAAATCCTCAGCAACATGAAAAATGTTGAAAAAGAGAAAAAGGAGATGATGACTGTCTCCCAAAAATTCAACTGGTGAACCATCGCCCGAAAGTCGTTCCAAACTCAAAACAGAGTGCGACGCACAATTAACTGAGCTTAGGTTGAAGAACATCACGAAGAGCGGGTGGGTACAAATATACTTTGAGCCTTTATCCTTTGTTTTTTTAAAACCGTGAACCAGGCCACGTTACAACCCTTCAAAAGTCCTAATTGAAGCATGGGTTAGTTCGAAAGCATACTGTTACAAAAGGTATCCTGACTCCTGTAGGGCTTACTCTAAATCTTGTGTTAACTTGTCTTATGAAAAGTTTTCTGCTAAAAACGCATTTTTCAAAACTTCGAGACAAACATAAACTTTGCATTATTCGAATATCACTGTCTGCATTTGACCCTATTTGTTTGACAGCGAAGAAATTCATACAGCGAATGTTCGGAGGAACGAAAACTCTCTCAGTAAGTCAAAATCACTTCAAGAGGATAACACTTCCATCAAATCCCCTTATCAACAAGGGGCATGACATGTCACAATCTAATTAACCTGGGGCAGTCCAGTCAAGGTCCAACAGATCTTTCAAAGTTCATTAACCTGGGGCAGTCCAGTCAAGGTTCAACAGATCTTTCAAAGTTCAGTTAACCTGGGGCAGTCCAGTCAAGATTTCAAGAAATCTCTCAATATGCAGAGTAATCTGATTTAAGACTCCTTCTTCACCACTTGGGGCATTCGAATGACAAAAGTGTTCAACAAATCAACTACAACATTTCCAGAATCGATTCCTGTATCTAGCCAGGGCACGTTTGAAGAGTTGAAGATTCGATTCCTGCATCCAGCCAGGGCATATCTGTTGACGACTATTTCCAGATTCGATTCCTGTATCCAGCCAGGGCATATCTGTTGACCACATTTCCAGACTCGATTCCTGTATCTAGCCAGGGCACGTCTGAAGAGTTTGAAGATTCGATTCCTGTATCCAGCCAGGGCATATCTATCAACTGTCATCTTTCCAGATTCGATCCCTGTATCCAGCCAGGGCATGTCTGAAGAATTCCAGATCAACACCTGCAACAACCCAGGAAACATCTGTGAACGACCGATTGTAGACCAACACCTGTAATAAGCCAGGAATTTATCTACATCACCACTTGGGGCATTCGAATGTCAAAAGTGTTCAAAACCGATGCAGTTTTACACAAGCTCATCATCAGGAAGCCCTACACCGGTTCCTCTTCAAGACTTCTGAAACAAGTTTACGGATTCTTCCCAACAACAGATGTTAATCTACCGACTTGTTCAAACTCTTCTCAACCGTTGAAAACAGTTTACGGACGCTTCCCAACAACGGATGCGGCTCTATTGCTGATTCAACTTCAAGATTTCTGAAAATAGTTCACGGGTTCTCCAAGTAAACGGATGTTAACCTATCACTTGTTCAGATTCTTCTCAAGACTTCTGAAAACAGTTCATGGATTCTTCCCAAGTAACGGATGTTAATCTATCAGCTTGTTCAGATGCAACCTTTGAATTTAGTTTACGGACGCTTCCCAACAACGGATGCGGCTCTATTGCTGATTCAACTTCAAGATTTCTGAAAATAGTTCACGGGTTCTCCAAGTAAACGGATGTTAACCTATCACTTGTTTAGATTCTTCTCAAGACTTCTGAAAACAGTTCATGGATTCTTCCCAAGTAACGGATGTTAATCTATCAGCTTGTTCAGATGCAACCCTTGAAATTAGTTTACGGACGCTTCCCAACAACGGATGAGGCTCTATTGCTGATTCAACTTCAAGATTTCTGAAAATAGTTCACGGGTTCTCCAAGTAAACGGATGTTAACCTATCGCTTGTTCAGATTCTTCTCAAGCTAACAACCACGGAAGATCGCGCCCGCCAAAATTCTTCCTATCTCCAGCGGAGTTCGTCACAATTCCCCAGCAGTAACTTATCTTTGCAAACCCCCAACCAGAGAATCCTCCGGAATTCAATTCCCCTCAGAGTTTAAGTTTCAGTATCCCCAGCAGATCTAAAATTTCAAACCTGTCCCCAGCGGAGCCAGACCATTGAGCCTTCTCCTCACAGAGTTTTGGGAGGGCAAATCTTGAGTTCCCCAGTGAGATCACCAGAGTTACTTCCCATCAAGCTGAAGATTCTCAATCTGGCCTCCCCAGCATGAGTCTACTAGTTTGGAACTCCCCAGTAGAGGTCATCAAGAATTCTCTTCCCCAGCGACAGCCAAGGATTTATTTTCCCCGGCAGCAGTCAGGATACTTCTATCTTCCGCTATCCCGGATTCATCTATCCTGTGCAGGACAGCTCTCCAGCTTACATGCACATCCATTTACATTCATAACACATAATATACATTGTATCATGCATCATAGCATTGAATACAACTAACTCTTGGCCTTTCCAGGTAAGATCAGTCGACAGACTAAAATCATTCAAATCTCAAGATTTCTGAAAACAGTTCACGGGTTCTCCAAGTAAACGGATGTTAACCTATCACTTGTTCAGATTCTTCTCAAGACTTCTGAAAACAGTTCATGGATTCTTCCCAACAACGGATGTTAATCTATCAGCTTGTTCAGATGCACCTTTGAATTTAGTTTACGGACGCTTCCCAACAACGGACGCGGCTCTATTGCTGATTCAGTCCCAAGATTTCTGAAAACAGTTCACGGGTTCTCCAAGTAAACGGATGTTAACCTATCACTTGTTCAGATTCTTCTCAAGACTTCTGAAAACAGTTCATGGATTCTTCCCAACAACGGATGTTAATCTATCAGCTTGTTCAGATGCACCTTTGAATTTAGTTTACGGACGCTTCCCAACAACGGACGCGGCTCTATTGCTCATTCAAATCTCAAGATTTCTGAAAACAGTTCACGGGTTCTCCAAGTAAACGGATGTTAACCTATCACTTGTTCAGATTCTTCTCAAGACTTCTGAAAACAGTTCATGGATTCTTCCCAACAACGGATGTTAATCTATCAGCTTGTTCAGATGCACCTTTGAATTTAGTTTACGGATGCTTCCCAACAACGGACGCGGCTCTATTGCTGATTCAGTCCCAAGATTTCTGAAAACAGTTCACGGGTTCTAAAAGTAAACGGATGTTAACCTATCACTTGTTCAGATTCTTCTCAAGACTTCTAAAAACAGTTCATGGATTCTTCCCAACAACGGATGTTAATCTATCAGCTTGTTCAGATGCACCTTTGAATTTAGTTTACGGACGCTTCCCAACAACGGACGCGGCTCTATTGCTGATTCAGTACCAAGATTTCTGAAAACAGTTCACGGGTTCTCCAAGTAAACGGATGTTAACCTATCACTTGTTTAGATTCTTCTCAAGACTTCTGAAAACAGTTCATGGATTCATCCCAACAATGGATGTTAATCTATCGACTTGTTCAAGATGCAACTTTTGAAAACAGTTTACGGACGCCTCCCAACAACGGATGCTGCTCTATTGCTTATTCAACTTCAAGATTTCTGAAAACAGTTTACGGACGCCTCCCAACAACGGATGCTGCTCTATTGCTTATTCAACTTCAAGATTTCTGAAAACAGTTCGCGGGTCCTCCCAGTAAACGGATGTTAACCTATCGCTTGTTCAGTTTCTTCTCCAAACCCCTGAAAACAGTTTACAGATTCCTCCTAACAACGGATGTCAATCTATTGCTTGTTCAGACTCCCAGTTCAGAGATGGTCCAAAGCTTGGACACTTTCCTGATATTCCCTTCCAGATGGCATCGTTAAGCCCATCTCCAAATGGCATCTCTAAGCCCATTCCCGCATCCATTGCTTTGGCGAGTGCAAATTTCCGGGCACTCTAGTGTCCAATCTCCTTTTACCCTCGAGTCACGAAAGGCAAGCTTGCCCATTTAACTCTTCGGATTCAAGAAGATTGAACAGGGGCAACTGTTGTACCCCCAAAATTTTCCCTCCCATTTCTCATTGATTTCTCACCATAAAGTCTTTGAAGCTCAAGACTCAGTTAGGGTTTCATCTGCTCAAGACCTCTCCTTGCACTGTGGACTCAAGATTAGGGTTTGTGTTTGCACAAAGATATCTTGACCTAAAATGCCTAAGATGACTTTCATGCTTCATATTGGACTCCCAAGTTTACCCATATCAAATTCAAGCCTTGATTCCAAGTTTTGCCCAGTCAATTGGACAGTTGACCTAGAAATCAACTGTATTGGGGAAAAAGTCAACTGTGGCCAATTGACAGTCAAATCTCATGAAATTTGATCCACATCAACATTATGAACTCATATGAATCATTTGGTCAAGTTTGGATCACAATTCCCCAAGAAATTTGATCAGATCACCAAAAGGGCAAAATGGTCATTTTTAGGGTTTTGACTGTACAAAGGCAATTTTTTACTGTTTGACCTAGCCAATGGCAAACCAAGCTCACATATGGACTCAAGGACCCCATGGAATCATCTTGACATGCTCAACAAACTCAAAAGATCCCAAATACACAAGATTGACAATTGAATTTCTCAGTCAATTGATCAATTTTGACTGTATACTGAAAAGTCAAACTTTGACTTTTTGGTCAAAATCAAGAGTCAAGATTCATTTTTCATCAAAATATGCCAAATCATGAAACTTGTTCACCAAGAAATCACAAATTGCAAATTAGGGTTAGAAAATGGAATTTTTCATAACTTAGAATTTTTTTAAGTTATGAAAAACCCTAATTTTTCCCAACTTTGCCACACCTTTTCACCAAGATCCATTTGGATTCAAACAAAAGTCAAAACATGAAAGTTGTAGCTTGTTGCATAATATACAACTTTTATTCACAAAGTTTTCTCATTTGAAGCTTGTATCTCAAGTTACAAGTTTTTGAATAAGGGCACTAAACCATTTTTAACTTAGTGAAATTTTAACCTATTTTGACAAGGTTTTCTACCCCACTTAAAGGCCATTTTTCATACCCTTCCACTTGGAATTTCAATTTGCATTTCAAAGATGGATTGTAGTACACATTCCAAGCTTTCCAAAATGTCCAAGAACTCATCAAACAACCTCATAACTTGAGAGATTCGAATTTCACAAGTTGGCAAAAATTCACTTTTTGTTCTTAACCAAAACATGTTCATAACTTTGCAAATTTGAACT
Organism: Vicia faba; assembly: GCA_948472305.1. Lineage (NCBI taxonomy): Eukaryota > Viridiplantae > Streptophyta > Magnoliopsida > Fabales > Fabaceae > Vicia > Vicia faba. The sequence continues at coordinate 1,772,256,800 of OX451736.1, forward strand.
CAGCTTGCTTTAGGCTAGATTACAGGTCCTTAAACCAAGTTAAACTCAAGAATTAAATTCAAAACCAATGTGCCAAGTTGTTATTCTAAGCATTTGGACATTACATGATGAACTAACCCTAAACTAGATAAAGTGAACTTTCCATTTTTGCCAAAGCTTGCTTTATGTCAATTGGTAAATCAAAGAGGTACAGATCAAATCTCTCTAGCATAAGATTATGAGCATAACACTCTGATCAATGAGGGATTATGCAGCACATTAGGAGGCCCCCTACATGCCTAGAAAGCCAAGTTGCATTTGGTTGCTTAAAGGTGAAGAAAGTCCCATAACTTGTAACAACTATCATCTCAGCACAAGCACACAAGAACAAACTGATCAAACACCTTCCAAAGAACATAACCAAGCTGAGACACGACCCTTGCACCTCCAAAACACCCTCCATCTCAAAATCATCCTCAAACTGCAAAAACAGAGTTGCCTCTGCAGTTTGAGTGCCAACTCCCATTTCCCTCGAGCATTCTTACCAAAATCAATTCATACACATTCCCTAGCATGTATGCAAGCTAACCATGACCTAAAACCTGACCTGTAATCCCTCTAACAGCTTCCACCATTTTTATTTTTTCCTTTTGCAGTTGAAGTTCCACAGCTCGATACAAGAAGTTTCAAGACAAAGTAAACAGTGGAATAGTATCCCTGGACCTCAAGGAAGCTTTTCCAGTCATCACCTTGCACTGAAAGTTCCTCATTCTCCAGATAGAAGTTCAACTGAATAGGTAAAATTTTGAACTCGTATCTCTCTTATTATGCATCTTTAGTCTTAAGTTTGTGAAGAAACAAGGTTCTACTCATAGCCCTGAGCATGTACATATCTTTACATTTCATTTCTTTTGCCTGAGTTGAGAGAATTTAAGCTTTGAAAATGGCAGAAAAATTAGGTTAGGATTTGGGGGAGAAGAAATTCTCCCTCATCTTAGAGAGTTGGGTTAAGTTCTATACATGGTTAGAATCGTCTCTTCATGCTGAACATTTGTTGTGTTATGAGTTTTTGCTAAAAAGCCAGGAATCGAGAGTTGGACATTGAAGAACAGGGCGCGCGCATTTTCAAAACCTTGTGCTGGAGGTTGAAGACAGTGGCATTGGGCTGGGCTTGCTTTGTATTTTCCTTTTCACACCCCATAATTACTCATGAACCCCCTGAGCCCATTTGCTTCATTTTTTAATATTTTTGACTTTTTCTTTTTTTATTTGACTCATTTATTTTTTCTCAACATGTTAAAATTTTGAAAATATTTTTCTCATCATTTTTTGATTTTATTTGGTATTTATTTGATTTTCCTTTAGTTTATATATATATATATATATATATATATATATATATATATATATATATATATTATAT